>CM067592.1:44469206-45069206 GCA_034336665.1 Luscinia megarhynchos | reverse complement strand
ATAAGCAAAATGCTTATTTTTATTCTGATAGATTCTTATTTTTTCCCTTTTATTACAGGCAAACCCCTAACTCATAAGATGAATTACTTTAGCCATTGCTATTCCCAGCCACTCCATCAATAGTACTCACATTTGTAATGGAAAATGATTTATTCAAAGAAGCATTCAGCATCTTAGAGACAATCTTGTACAGGCTTTTCCAATTGTTTTGCCATATATTTTCCATAAAATGGCAGATATTTTTTCTGGAGGCGTTTTGGACTATTTCTCTAAATAAAAGATACATCTCTCTAAGGCCTGGAAGCCCAGTTCATGTACACACAGGTCCTCTCATCCCAAAACAGTGAGGATTCAATCCTTGCTAATGGTGCATTTCTCACAGTCCTTCAGACTCTGTTATGCACACACCATCTGCCCCACCACTGGCTGCCACAGAACCTCCTGTACCCTGAGCAGGAAGACTGGCAGACAGTGTGCAGCTCCTGTCATGCCTTTTTTTTTCTGGCACTTTCTTGTGATGTTCCTGTTTCTGGCCTTTGAAACCTGTCTCTGAGCCTGGCCACTGATGCTAGTCCTGTGGGGCAGCCCCAGACAAGGGTCCTGGCCCACCACGCTGCTGAATGCCCACGGAGGTGACAGGAGCATCACGCCAAATCTGGTACGAGCATGTACCCAGGAGGGCTCTGGGGTCTGCTGGATCGGGCTCTTGTAGCTGAGACCTGTTTGTCTGCAGAGCAGATGTCCTGCAGAGCTGCCTTTCCTGCTCTCATGGAGGAGACACAGAGAGAATGTCTCAGTAGTCTCTCAAGAAAGTGTTCCATGTGTTATCACAGAATCACAGAATATTGAGGTTGGAAGAGACCTCCAAGATCATCGAGTCCAACCTATGTCCTAAACACCTCAACTCAGAGTATAGACTATAGCATGGCACTAAGTGCCATGTCCAGCCTTTTCTTGAACACTGTCAAAGATGACGATTCCACTACCTCTCTGGGAAGAGCATTCCAGTATTTTATTACTCTTTTCGGGTGAAAAATTTCTTCCTAATATCCAATCTATACCTTCCCTGACGTGGCTTGAGACTGTGTCCTCTGGTTCTGTCAGTTGCTGCCTGGTGGAAGAGACCGACCCCCACCTGTCTACAGCCTCCCTTCAGGAAGTTGTAGAGAGCAATGAGGTCTCCCCTAAGCCTCCTCTTTTCCAGGCTAAACAACCCCAGCTCCTTCAAACGTTCCTCATAAGGCTTGTGTTCCAAGCCCTTCACCAGCCTTGTTGCCCTCCCTCTGGACACGTTCTAGCATATCAATGTCCTTCCCTAAACTGAGGGGCCCCAGAATTGGACACAGTACTCAAGATGTGGTCTCACCAGTGCCGAGTATAGGGGAAGAATGACCTCCCTGCTCCTGCTGGCCACACAATTCCCTAATGCAGGCCAGGATGCCGTTGGCCTTCTTGGCCACCAAGGCACACTGCTGGCTCATATTCAGCCGGCTGTCAACCAGCACCCCCAGGTCCCTTTCCTCCTGTACACTATCCAGCCACACTGTTCCCAGCTTGTAACGCTGAAGGGGATTCTTATGGCCAAAATGTAGAACTCGGCACTTAGACTTATTAAATTTCATGTTGTTGGATTCTGCCCATCTATCTAATCTATCTAAGTCTCTCTGCAGAGCCCTTCTTCCTTCCAATAGATCAACACAAGCTCCCAGCTTAGTGTCATCTGCAAATTGCCAATGAAAGACTCAATGCCCTCATCCATGTTGTCTATAAAAATATTAAACAGAACTGGCCCCAGCACAGAGCCCTGAGGGACACCACTGGTGACTGGCCGCCAGCTGGATGCAGCACCGTTCACCACCACTCTCTGGGCCCGGCCGTCCAGCCAGTTCCTAACCCAGCACAGAGTGCTCCTGTCCAAGCCGTGTGCTGCCAGCTTCTCCAGGAGTATGCTGTGGGAGACAGTATCAAAGGCCTTGCTGAAGTCTAAATAGACAACATCCACAGCCTTTCCTGTATCCACCAGGCGTGTCACCTGGTCATAGAAGGAGACCAGGTTGGTCAGACACGACCTACCCTTTGTAAACCCATGCTGACTGGGTCTGATGCCCTGGCCATCCTGTAAGCTGTGTGATAGCACTCATTATGAACTGCTCCATTATTTTACCTGGTACTGAGGTCAGGCTAACTGGCCTGTAGTTACTAGGATCCTCCTTCCTACCTTTTTTGTAAATGGGTGTCACATTGGCCAGTTTCCAATCGTCCGGAACCTCCCCCAGTGAGCCAGGACTGCTGGTAAATGATGGAGAGCGGCCATAAGCTCATCTGCCAGCTCCCTCATCACCCTGGGATGGATCCCATCTGGTCCCATTGATTTATAAATATCCAGCTGTCTCAGCAGTTCTCTGACTGTCTCTTCTTGGATAACAAGAGGACCATTCTGCTCCCTGGCACCACTTACCAACCCATGAGGACAGTGGTCTTGAGAACAAGCTGTCTTACCACTAAAGACTGAGGCGAAGAAGGCATTAAGCATTTCCGCCTTCTCCTCGTCGTTAGTTACTTGGTTGCCTGCCTCATCCAATAAGGGACAGATGTTGGTTATACCCTTCCTTTTACCGTTAATATATTTGTAAAAACTCTTTTTATTATTTTTAACAGTAGTTGCCAAGTTAAGTTCAAACTGGGCTTTGGCATCCCTAATTTTTTTTCTACATGCCCTAGCAACTCCCTTAAATATTGCCTGAGAAATCAGTCTCTCCTTCAAAAGATGATACATCTTTCTTTTATTTCTAAGTTCATTCAAAACCTCCTTGCTCATCCAGACTGGACGCTTGCCTCGTCGACACGTCTTCCGGCACATAGGTACAGTCTGCTCCTGTGCCCTCAGGAACTCTGCTTTGAAGCACATCCATTTCTCCTGGACTCCTTTGTTACCAAGAGCTGTTTCCCAAGGAACTCTTTGAATAAGTGTCTTAAATAAGCCAAAGTCTGCACTCCGGAAGTTCAACACAGAGATCTTATTCATATTCCTCCTTATGTTATAAACAGCTCTGCTGAAGGCTCCTCTCCTTCTTCACATCTTTGCTCTATTAATTCAAGTATTTTGGGCTTTATCTGAACAACAGCAAATACAATGACATACAAATGTACTCCTGACATTGGATAGGGCACCACTGTAAGAAACTTCTCTAGCATTAGTGCCACAACACCGTTAATTTTTCTGCTTTCAGTAAGAACTGATGACAACATGCAGATGCTGAGGTTGTTCTATATTGGGATACCAATATTTGGGAGTACTTGCAGCTAAAGGGAGAAATTCCTGTCAGAGAAGACATTGTGATTTTCCTTGGAGCTCGTTCTCACAGCTTAATTAGTAAGCACAGTGAACATTTTCAGGGTGACAGTTTGACTTTGAGAAATGTGAGGAAATTCTACTGAATTGAATGTGGAAATATGCAGTTAGATTCAAACAACTATAAGCCCTTTTTTTTCCTTTTCTTAGCATAATTCAGGTTAGTGATAAGTCATCAAATTCTGTATTTCTTATACTTCATCTACTTACTTTCTCTGTGGTGATTAAGTGAAAGCCACCTGTGTCTAAGGAAGGGTTGTAATTCATAATTCTGTCGTGGAACTCGTGTCACAGGATTTTTTCAGAAATGTAAGACGCCTAAGAATGGGATTGAAAACTCTTTGTTCCTGGGTATCCAAGACTATGCTTATTCCTGGGTACTTCAACAAATGTATTATGGTAGTGCAGGAAGATTTTTAAGGCTCCTGAGGATGTATAATAAAATAAAGAGTGACTTTGCCCTTCTCTTACACATCTATTGTAGGCTGCAAGTGAGAATAGGATGCCCAAGTAGCAGTATTAATTTGATTCAGGAAAGCTGGTTTTGTGTTCACAGCTGGATCATGACAGCCCATTAACTTTTTACTGTAATATATTCCTTTCCTGAGTTTGTTATATTATGGCTACATTGTTGGAGCTGATATTAGAGAGGATTGTCTCTGTGCTTTGCCAGCTTTGGATGTGTTAGAATTCTTCTGGATGCAGACTTGGCCTTTAAATTTTTTATATTGGTTTCTCTCACTACTATGGCTCTTTCACAGTCTGGATAGTGCATGGATTTTCATAGCTCATGGATATTTGCTACTGCAATAAAGTAGTTGTCATCTAGTCAGGAACAGTGGTATTATGATATTTCCATACTCAAAGGACAAGAAAAGGAATCTGCTTCTCTCCTCTGAAACAATGAGCTGAATAAAAATGTAACTTACCTTCAGGTTTGGTTTGGGTGTAGTGCAAATAAAGAATGCAGTGGAAACAGTAAGATCTGTCATCATTTTCATCATTTCTCAGATCTTCTCATCAAGTGGAACTTACAATAGGCTGAAAATTATATAGGTATGTGGAAGCTGCTTCTCAGAATTATGTCATCAATTTTGGTCATATATTCCATTTCTTTCAACACCAGAGAACAGAGTGAATTCAGGGGTACAGGACTGAAAAAAAAAAGCCCCAAAAGATTTTGGTTTCAGATAAAGAAAATAAATATAATGGTGGCATTCATAAAGTAAATAATGAAGGGTCAAACAATTTTCTCATTTTTTGTTTAGATATAATCTCTCTCTGTGATGTGCCTAACATTTGTCCTGTCAGGTAGAAAGACAAGGTGTCGTGAAAGAATTTTCTGATTTTCATTGCTCCGTGTGGTAGGATAAACCTGCTATGGACCCACAGAAAATCCCCAATTATTTAATAATCTTCCTGCCACTGTGCTATCTTCAGTGCTTTAGAAAACACATGTTCATTGTAGTTCTTCTGCATGGGTATGGCTTGTCTTTGCTATGAGTGGTTGAAATGAACTAATTCTGAAGGCCTTTTTGGGAGGGGGAAAATAATATATTTCTTTTTGTGTTTGATCTCTGTAGAAAAACAGACCAAAATTGTTAAAACCTGAGAATTACAGAGGCGTCCCTGTCTTCACAACATTAATATGAATTGTTCTTACTGTTCAATTCCCCATTATCAATTAAAGCTTGTCATGACAGACTCTTTCTCTCCTCCCCAAAACATAGATCTCACTGCAAAAAAGTGAGTTAAGCTTCAGTTTTGACATTGAATAAACGTTGCAGAAGATTCTGAAGTAAGAAAAGGTCCCATTTAGAAATGTAAGATTCTTAGTTTCAAAGAGATCACAAAACCTGTATTGAACTGACACAAAGGCTTTTTTCAGATTTGAGTTCAAGACTATTTATTCTTCCTGAAATCACATGTCTGCATGTCATGGTTTTGCTTCTAACACTTTGGTCATTCAAAACCATTTGCTTGGAGATTTTCCTGCCAAACTTCAGCCCACTTCTTCTTTTCTGTGTCCCTTTGCTTGTCCTTCACAGGATGTAGCCACAGCTCTGCTGCTGAGTGGATGCTCTGCTGACTGTCGCTGCTTTCCTACCCTTATGCTGCAAGGAAGAGGTGATTTGCTAGAAGCATATGACTGAACTGGGTTAGGGAAAGTGTGCATTCTGCATAGCAAAACCCAGATCTGGGGTGCTAAGCCTCTCCTTTGGCCTTTCTAACATGCTAAGGATATGCTAATCTGCCCATATCCTTTCAGAGTGTAATAGCTCCAGCACCTACAAACATCTTCATGAATCAGTGATATTTGAAACACGTTATTTGAGTGTGATGATGGGGGAAAAAAATAGGCAAGCAGTCTTGGGGATCACACTGAGCCAGAAAAGCACAGGGGTGGGAGGAGAAAGTATAGTCAGCTTTGCAAGAGAAAACTTGGAGTAGAAAGCAGGCCACCAGAACCCCAAATAAAGTAGGATTGTAGGCAGCCTGCTGCATAATCAATTCATTTTTCAGCTAAACCACAAAGATCTCTCTTTATGGGCTGGGTCAAGTTTTACCGGATTGCACAAGGTCTGCAAAACTGGATGTGCTAGATTACAAGAGATAATGAAAAAAACTGGCCAGTGCAGAGTTCCAGTGCACTCAGTAATTCCAGTGCAGAATGATGAGAGAACAATAAGTAAGTCTGTACTGATTTACAAGAAGAGTCCCTGGGTTGGGAATCAGAAGGCAAAAGAAACCTCCACAGAAAGCTCTGTACATGGGAAGTAGCTGATGTATGGTGAAGCTGTGTTACCACTTGCCAAGCTGGATGACTGACCAGATCTGTCACTACTAATACCCTTCAGAGCTCTTCTTATTTTCTCTCTGCCAAGATGTAAGCTGGGATCCCAAGCTGCTTGCTCAAGGAAGGATCTGCATTACTACTTTTCACAAGCACAAAACCCACAAGAACTCTGCTAAACAGCAAGATGCCTTTGGGAACCCTTTGTAACTTCCATCATGCCTATGTCTGTACTCCTGCCTATTGCTGACTTAAGGAAGAGGTGGTATTTTTACTCTAGCCTTTTATTACCATTTTTTAAGCAGTTGCTGATTTTTCCTTTGTGAGGAAACTGTCTTGAATTGCAATACAGGATGTGACCAGAAATGTGTATTCCATCACCATCTGTTCAAGCCAGGTGGGGTAGTGATTTCTTATCTCCATGGCACATATTATCTGCTAATAGGCCATCTTTAAAACCAGGTGAGGCACTCATCTTTATCTTTTCCACAACCCATCCTCCCTTCAGGAAGAAATCATCTGTTGCTGGGCCATTAAGTCCCACTGTATGGCTGATAAAATTACATCATCCTACTGGGAGATGCTCCAGCCAGGGGGAGGAGCCAAGCCTTTCCTACCTAGATAAAATCTGAGATTTTGGACACTAAGATACTTTCTTTCCACTGGATTCCAAAGGAATGCCAGACCTTCCCACATCATCCCTCGACTTTCAGAGGAAAACACCCTTCTACAGGAGCACTGCTTCAGCTGAACCACATCTGCCACTGCAGGAGGACTGCAGCCACCATTTAATGGGACTGCTACAACACCCTGACTGACAGGGTGTCAGGTTGTATTCTGACTCTGTCAGTCTTTTGGGATTGTTCTTTGCAATACTGTATTTCTATTTTAATTTTCCTAGTAAGAACTGTTATTCCTAATTCCCATATCTTTGCCTGAGAGCCCCTTAATTTCAAAATCATAATAACATAGAGGGAAGGTTTTACATTCTCCATTTCAAAGAGAAGCTCCTGCCTTTATTGACAGATACCTGTCCTTCAAACCAGGACAGAAACTCAAGATTTTACATAGGATTTTTAAATCCTTTCCATTTCTGATTCAGATCCTTTCATGAACCACATGATAAGAATATGTTCTCCTTGGCTTTAGGAAGGTAGACACCTCTGGTTCTATACCAGAGGACCCAGATTGCTGTCCATTGGATCAGTTCAGCTGTAAACTTTCCACACCTTGTGTCTGCATCTGCCTGGGCAAGTGTGTTCCAATGGTACATGTAGGTGCAGCTACTACAAAGGCAAACAGAACACACCAGCTGTCCTCACATGGTGCTTTTGCCCTTTTGGCCTTGTCCAGCTACTGGCTTAGCTGGTCTGAGGGACAACATCAGAGCACCCTGCTTAGATGCTAAACAGTGTTGAGTCATTAGTGAGGAAGTGTGAAAGAAAATTGGCATAATTAAAACTGAAGGATATTTTCCTTTGTGATTTTAATAAATCAACACTTCAATGGGAGAGACACATTTCCTGTTCCTTTGAACTTTGCTCATTTCACTAAGTTTCCCATTCTATCTTTCAGAGGGTACTTTTTGAGTGCTTGTCATTCACAGTGAAAGAAAGACTCATGTTACTGAGTGATGCCTGGTCTGAAGGGTCTTTGACATTTTCCCATAGCTGCTTTTCAAGATTTTTCTTTTACCTGGATTGCATGTGGTTGGTATGGAATGACGGCATGGGCTTGTTCCATCTAGGTCACTATCCCAGTCTGTATTGTACCAGGGCAAAGACTGTACTGTGTTTTCGGAAAATATTATTTTCTGTTAACTTCTGTCCTTGTAGTATTGGATCAGATTCCACCTGATAGCTGTGATGAATGAAATTACCCCAGAAAAGTCTCTATTGCTTTGAGTTCTTCATTACTGGATGAAGAATAATGGCCGTTTGATTAAGAACAATGAATATATTTCATAATGGTGGTAAGTGCTTCTTTTGTAGTTTCTGTTCTCCTTCACTTTCTAATATTTTGTGCAGTTTTCCACATTTTTGTTGAAGGCTTCAAAGAGTATTTTTTCACAAAGAATGGCTTCCCGCCTAATTTGCCCTTCCAAATAAAAAATTCCTTTCCACTGGCATGAATTGATTAAATACTACCCAATCACAAGAGTCAGTGATGTTTTGAAAAAATTCTATGAAATCAGAAACAGGAAAATTGTGCCTATTCTTGATTCTTTGGATAGCACTGAGAAGCATTTATTTTTTCATATTTTGTTAGGCAGAAAAAAACTGAGATAAACAAAGCAGCATATGTTGACTTATCAGACATACCTAGTCTAAAATAAAGACCTTGATTTCAAAGATCTTACCATCTTCTTTGCATCAGTTCTGGTCCTTTAATATTGAACCTGTACTTAGTGGTTTACGGGACTGCTTGTACAACTATTTCAGTACCCTCATCTGACTTGGCTTACAGATCTTTAAATTTCAATTTAAGCTGTATTTAGGGAGAAACAGCCAGCACTTGTAAACACTCTTTCTATAGGAATTTCCATGATTCAACTTCTAGCTCTCTACCTTCACAGGAACACTACAAAGTCATACAGAAAATACAAAGCATATTAAGCAGAACAAGTTATGACACTTTGAAACTACTCCTTTCCTGAGGTCACCATGGTTTTCTTTCACAGCTCTCTAAAGGATGCTCATAAAATCTCATCAGCTGATTTAGAGAGAGAAAGTTTTGTTTCTTTTTGTTGAATCATGTGTCCTCAGAGGTCCTTCCAAGATCTACCAGCAAACAGCTACAGCTGGGGAAGAAGAGTGATTATGAGGATGCTGTGAGCTCACTCATGAAGTAACTTTAACAACAAAAAGAGGGAAAAGTTGAATTTTATGGAATGCTGTGTGCCATCCCATGTCTATCACCACAGAGTTAAAACTTTGCAAGGAGTTGAAAATAAGAAGGGTTAGTTATCATGGATTGGCAGAAATCTGACAGATAAAGCTTTGTGATTCCTAACACTCCTGCTTCCTGAAGGAAGGATTGAAGGCTGTCTAATGATGATAGAAGAATAAACTTAGAACAAGGCATTAAAAAAGTTAAAATATCTTCTTTATAATCTGTATGTCCTTTGTGTGCTTCTTTCATGCTTCCCATTTGGTGCGAATGTCTGTCATAACCCTCATATTGGCAGAGTAAAATGCACTTTAAACCTTTAAGCCTTATGAAGAATAAAATTGCCTCTTTGAGATGAGACACACTAAGTGCACCACTTCCTACACAGTGGCAAAAATAATGAGCAGATACCGAAGTACTCAGAATTGCTATGCACTCTTCCAGTAGTTGCATATTCCCCAGAGTTAAAATTGCATGCACGTCATATGGAGAATTGGTAACATGTATTTCCAGGTGTAGGGAAAGAGATTAATTAGTAAAGCTACCTGACAGACAGAAGAAAAATGGGAAGATATCTCAAATTCCACTGCAAGTCAGTGGAGGGGACTGAGAGCAGGACAGATTAGAGAGATGTCTGAAGAAAAAGAAAAGTTCTTGATCAGCTTATGAATGATTATGTGAAGGAGAGCTTTTATTGCTTCTACATCAATCTGGACAGATATCTCAATGGCAAACTGCTAATTCCTCCTAATTTTAATCATAGAAAATCCAAGTGATTTATTGATTTATGTCCATCCACACATGATTAATATGGAAATGATACATTCAGAATCCAGACTCAAGCTTCTGTAATGGCTTTTATAAGTTTATAGTCACAAAAGGAAGCCCAGTAAAAATGTGGGCCCAGTGCTGATTGAAGTGGGAGTCCTGTTGAGATTGGACATTGCAAAACATGAGTACTTCATGCCATCTTTGCCTCAGACTTTACTGGTGAGACTGGCCTTCAGGAATCCCAGGGACCAGAGACCAGGTGAAGTCTGGAGAAAAGAACATATGAAAGAAAAGGTGATCAGGTCAGGGAATACTTACGCAAACTGGACAAAGGTGAATCCATGAATCCTGATGTGATACACCTGCAAGCTCTGGGGAAGCTGGCTCAGTACTGTTGAGACCATACCAGTGCTGGAATTGAGTTCCAGTTGTGGTATCACCAGTACAAGAGAGACACAGACACATTGGGAAGGTTCAGAAAAGCACCACTATGGCGTTAAGGGACTGGGGCATTTCTCATGTGAGGAAAGATTTAGAAAGCTGAGACTGTTCAGCTGGGAAAAGAGATGGTTCAGGGGGAATCTTACCAATACATGCTGGAAGGGAGCTTGAAAAGAAGTGAAGCCAAGCTCTTGTCAGTGTTGCTGGGTGGGAGGCAGTGGGTACTAAATGAAACAAAGGAGGGTCCTCCTGCATTCCAGAAAATAATTTTTCACTGTAGAGATGATAAAAGATCGGCACAGGTCACACAAAGAGATGGTGCATTATGCCTCCTTGGAAATCTTCAAAAGCCTCTTGACCTGTTGCTGGGCAATGGACTCTTCCTGGCCCTGCTTGAGGAGAGGGAATTGGACCACATTTCCTCCAGAGATCCATTCCAGCCCCAGCCATCCCGTGAGTCTATGATACTGTTATCAGCATTGCAACACATAAACTACTAAATGTGTACAAACACTTTCCACCCTCCAAAATAAGAACCTCCAAAAGCCCTCACCTCCTCCACTTTCTCACAGTTAGGTGCAGTTCCCTCCTGCACTTTGAACATGTGAGTTTCCTGCATTTCTCTTTCCTGGCAATGCGATTCTCCCACCACAGTTCTCCTCTGTGCTGTAGGAGATACAGATACTCAGTGCTCAGAAGTGCTTAGGCTGCTCCAGAAATTCCACATGTCCTGCTTTAGTAGGAAAGATGTCGTGTGCCTGTGCTATCTTGCTTTAGGGCAAATTTGGGAGAAACCCTCCAAAGGCCCTCCCAAGGATGCAAACCCAAGCAGCCCCTCCCCCAGCTGGTTCGGGAAGAAATTTCCTCAGAGAGAAGTGGAAAAAACCTCTTTATTCAACAGGCAAAGTACTGCCCAGCACAAAAAAATGAACAATATTGAACAACGAAACCTCTTGCTGCTCTGAGGAGATGACAAACTCAGAAAGTCTCTCTCCTGTGGTGCGGCTCGGCTCAGGCTGATCTCAGCCCCCCGCCATGGAAAATGCCCCTGCCCAGGCCAGGCCCTGGTGGCCACAAGCTCCTGGTGCTGCCCCTGAGCCCCCAGTCCAGAGCAGGTTCAAACAATTCCAGAAAAAAAGGAAAAAACTGTCCCGGGAACTTCTCTGCTTCAGTTAGTCAAAAACTAACTAAAAGCAAAGGAGAGCTCTCTCCGCTGTCCACCACCACAGCACAGTCCAGGAGACAAAGCGATGAAACTCCCATCACTATGCTTTGGAAACAACCCCCTCAGATATTCCACTGCTTCTCCTTCCCCCACTTCACTCTCAAATCCAACCTTAAAGGTACAAAACTTGTTTCTGGGCTGAAAGGACGAACGGGGATACAATTCAGCATCACAGTCACCCCAGGACATGTGCATACCCAGGGCTGGGGCTGCACGCCCTTGAACCCCAGCCAGCTGGAGAGCAGCTGCTGGCAGTGGGAACAGAGGTGTTCCAGCTGTGGAGATGCCTTTGTCTGCAATGGAGGGCGTGACACCAGCAGTGCTGTTTCTCACAGTGACAAATTGGCCTGACTGCTGTTCCGACCTCATGTTTCCCTCTAGGGATAATCCCCATCACCACAGTTCCGTGCTCCTTTTCTGGTTTTCTATTTGACTCTCCCTGTCTTCAAAAATTGCTCAGTAATCTCCTGGTTACAGTTTGTTCTGTGTGAAGGTCATCATTCTCATCAACACTATCAGCTGGGGCTCAAGCCATGTCAGGCAATTTTAAGTATGTCATGCACACAGTTTACACTCATGCTTGCATGTTACCACTTTTGCTAGGGTGGTGTGTGCTGGGGTGTGATCCATTCTCACAGGAAAAATATAGAGAAGACTTTTTCTGGATGGTGAGAAAACAAAAGACGATGGCCACGAATATACACAAAATCCTCATCTGACATGTGGAAAAGCTTCTTTCCCTTGACAGCTGTGCAGCCCATCAGAGAGATAGGGAGACCCTTGAAGATATCTAAACTTTTACTGGAAAGGTTCCTTAGAGAGCTTTTCTACTTCACCCTGCTTTAAGCAAAAGGAGAGTGCTAGAAATCTCTACCAGGCTACATATTTGTGTAAATTGCAAACTTGTGGAAAATGTCAATGTTGTGAAATATTATTCTACAGCAAATGATAGTGATAGGTCAAAATATTTTGATTCTGCTCAAAAAGAAGATTCTCAGCATTCCATTTTAGAATTGATGAAATGTTTGGATTTGATTTGAGCAGAGAACTCATACTGTCAGGCTTCTCTCTGAGCAGTGCTGCCAAAACACCCTGTTCTGCAATTCTGCAAATAAAGACTCCCAAGATAAATAATGCCCTTTTCTCAGAGTAAGGTATCTGTAATCCAGGTAGAGAACTCAAATCAGACTGTGTAAGAGAGACAGGGCAGAGTAACACAAACCAAAGGTCTGAAGAACTGCCATATTCATACAAAAACAAATAGAGCAAGCAGAACTGGCTCAGACAGAAAAAATTTGGCTTGCTGAAACAATCCAAAATATTTTCATGTTGCTTGGAACTCTATGTAAGAGAATTTTTTTTTAAAAAACAGTTGATAGGAAAATAGTGTTTTCTGAATAATTACACTGTTTTTTTTCTCACCTTCCTTGATGGAAAAAGTCCTGAGTATATCCTGCAGTATATACATCGCACTTTTACATGTTTATTAATGTGTCATAATTCTAAGAGCTCAAGTGTATTCTAACTGTCTAACAAGAAATGTAAAAATATCTTCATCAGACTGCATAATACATAAAATGTACTGGGCTTCCAGTTCATTATTAATGCCTCCAGAAGAGTTGTGACCTGGTGTCAGACTAGATTTGTCAACACAAAAATTTTCCTGTGTTTTAAAAACTGAAATTGAGAAATAGAAAGTCTACTAAGATTTTAAAAAGCATTAATTGGCACTGGAATTTTCACAGGACTGGAAGGCCTTGGAAATTGCCACTTGACATAAATGTGAGCTACTGCGAAGAGCAAAGCTCTGTCAGAGCTGGCATATATGTTAAGTGTAATCTGCAAAGATTTTAATCTTCCTAAGTACCTTGTAAAATGTTTTTCAGGATATGAAAGTAAAAATTTGATGAACTGTATCAAATTAAAGAATAAAGAATAAAGAATCACTTTCCTATTTTGAAATCTCCAAATATATTTCACAAAAATCAGTTCCCTCTGCCAAGTGATAAGTTATTATGGGAAAGGGTTTTTTGTGTTGCTTTGTTATGTTAGTTTGCTTTTGTGTGCTTTTTGTTTGGTTGGTTTTTTCCTGTTTGTTTGCATATGTGTTTGGGGTTTTTTTGTTTGTTTTCTTATTTTTATTTTTAAAGCACTCATTTATTCATCATTGTTGTATTGAAGGTTTTGCTGCAGTAAGAAATCGCATGAAGATTCTTCATTCTATCTTCTAAACCATGATGTCAATCTTTGGTGCAATGAGTACTAAGAAGCTTGTGTTTGTTTTACAAAAATTCAACACTCTTGCTATGCATGGATCTCTGTGATGCTTTGAATCTGCTAGATTTCTTCTCAGTAATGGAACTGAACCAGAATTTTCTATTTATGGGGAAAGTCACTGTTGCAGAAAACCTCTGACTCACACAAAAACAAGCCAGAATTTTTAGCTCAACATGTTGATGTTTTGCTTTCTCTCTTTTAGAATGCAATCTTGGAGAATTCAGAGTTGCCCAGAAAGGATTTCCATATAATTTAATGTATCAGTCTCCAGCACTGCTTTAAAACAACAGTATTTTTCTGGATGTCTGCTGAGCTGTCTTGATTTGCATTATGGGAGAGGCGTATTGGTTCTCTAAGGATAATGAGGCACTTTGTTCTCCTTCCTAACCTCCTTGAGAGGAGAAAGTTCTGTATACTTGGAGTTTGGGACAACTGCAAAGGAAGACTCAAGGCAATCCTCTCAAACATTAAGACTCTGTCAGCTGAAGTCTTCTACGAAGAGAAAGCAATCTATGCATGTTGTGATTGTGTAACTTCATCTGTGTCAAACATTCCCCTTCTCCCTCCCTCTTTTCCCTCCCTCTTCTTTATACTTTCACCTTTATCTTTCCTGTCAGATAAGCCTGCATGTCTTTCTGAACCTCTATTTAACCATGTCTGTGTTTGCATGTGTTCACACTTTACCTTTGAACAGAAGCACGAGAGCAAACCTGGTCCTAAAGACCAATTTCTATTGGGGTATGCTCTGGTTTCCAGTTCCCTTAGGGACTACATGCTTTCTGCTTCTGAAGGTTTGTACATTATCTAGCACAGAAGATAATAATATCCTAAATGTTAGGCAGACCTGACTAAACTACTGTGTTTTGTAGCAACATGCTCGTAGATTATTCTAGGACACACTGTCTTCTGTATTTGAGGCTTGTCTTATTTTCAGACCAGTGTTTAATGCTGGATGTCCCCAAGACAGTGAAAAGTAAGTATGAGCTGAAGGTTCACTGCCTTGTGGAAGAAGAAGGCTTCGTTCTACACTGCTCATCATCAAGGACCCTAGGATGTCCTTTATGCAGTGCAGACTGCAGTACTAGTCTGGCTTTCCCACATTGAACATACCTCACACCTTCTGGCCATTCTGAGGCTAAAGTCCTCTGGAGAAAGTTTATTTTCAGTAGTCTATCATCTCTCAGGACATTTACAAGAAGACATGTAAAGGTGTGGCACAGGCCTAGAGGACCCAGTGAATTTGATCTTGCCTCTCTAGTAGTACCACCATAACTGAGATGCAGTACCTTCTGCTTTGATTGTGCTGTGACAATCTTGCCAAGAGACAAACCTGGCAAACTTTTTATGGTTGGGTAACAGTTCCATTTCTTCGTGGGGAAACACATGGTTCATACCCAGGCTTGGTGTGGTAGGCATGAAGATAGATCCTTCACAGAACATCCAGTAAGCCTCATTCACTCAGATCTTGTACCTTGCTGGAACTAGCTCCTTTTCTGAGGTGCTAAAGAAATGCCGGATATAGAGAGGTCCTGTAGCTGAAGGTGGCTTTTTTCCTGAAATGCATAGTCATTTTAACAAATCTGGAAATGCAGAAATTTAGAAAAATAAGTGTATTTATTTTCAGCCTTTTGTGTCAAGAAACCCTAAGGCTGCTCAGATGCTCTTTTCTCTCTTGCGTGACTAGCTAGTGGTTCTTACAAGGTCACTTGGAAGCGGAAAGCAGCTGTGCATCTCTTGGCTAAGCACTGAGACATCCTGAAAGAGACATGTAGGTGGTGTTAGTGCAATGAAGAAAGACTCCACTGGAAAATGGCCACAAGACAACGCATTAATCCTGAGAAGAATTTCCAAACAACTCCACAGATTCTGATTCTGGTAGTTGAAAGGTTCCCAAAATTGCATAATCCTTTCAGTATATGGCAACTATGGAGGAAAACAGCTATACCAGAAAAATGGTGTACCACTGTGCAGGGGTTTTTTGGATACCTCATCTACTGGCTTTTACATATAAAGGTCTGCCATTCTGCCTAATTTCTGTTTCTGCAGAAAACATGGATATCCTTACCTGAGGAGAACTCCGTTGTCATTCTTAAGCTGTTGGATTTCTCTGTAGCCCAAATGAATGCAAATTTTCTTAGCAATTTAAAGGCAAATAATGAATGTAAATATAGAAAACCCACTCAACAGATAAAATTTCATAACACAATAAATATTGAAGGTAACTATACTAGATAACATTCGGTCAAGTGATTTACCTCTATTATGCATTTTCAGGAATAGAACATGAGCAAATGTGACCTGTGAAAGGCTGTATTGAAAACCTCAGCCATATAAGTGCAGGAAGGCAAACTCAGTCTGATGTCCATGTACATACTGCAGCAAAAATGTCCTTATATATAGCAAAATTGTTTCAGTGACTGGCTTACTGGGAGTTGGGGAAACTGGATTAAGGTCAGAGAAAGAGATGCAGAATGTATTTTTTCCTGTGTAATATGAGTGGCAACTAATTTTTAGATCTTGAAATCCATTGATAACATTTAGGCTGTTAAACCCATTTGCTCAGTATTTGCAGTAATTTTGTCTAAAAAATCAGTTTCAGGATGTAAAATTCTGTTCTGATATTTTTTCCTCTATATATATTTGACTTATAGCAGATAATGTAAATAAAAGCACATTTTTAAAGATGTATTACAGATTTCTAATTAATTTCAATTTCTGTTGAATCATAATTTGACCCAATAGCATAAATAAAAAACCTCATTGTTTACTAAATAAAATGAAGATTTTCTCTCCATATGTATGTAATTGCCATAGCTTCCTGATTACCAGCAAACCAATAAAATTAAAAAAAAAGACCGCGAACATGTGTTTCAAAAGCTAGCAACTGTTTTTAAAACCAGCGTGGGCAGCAGGGGAGGGAGGGGATCCTGCCCTTCTGCTCTGCTCTGTGAGACTCCAGCTGGAACCCTGCGCCCAGCTCTGGGGTCCAGCACAGGAAGGACACAGAACTGCTGGAGTGAGTCCAGAGGAGGGGCACTGTGACAGTCAGAGGGATAGAACCTCTTGTATGAAGAAAGGATGAGAGAATTGTTCAGCCTGGAAAAGAAAAAGCTTTGGGATAACCTAACTGTGGCCTTTCAGTCCCTGAAGGGAACTTACAGAAAAGATGGAGAGGGATGATTTAGAAAAGTATGTAGTGACAGGACAAAGGGGAATGGGTAGATGCCCCATCTCTGGAAGTGTTCAAGGCCAGGTCAGATGGCACTCTGAGCAGCCTGGCCTCACCATGGCAGAGGTGTTAGAACTAAATAATCTCAAGGTCCCCCTCAAACTCAAATCATTCTACGATTCTATGATGCTATAATAAATACCAAACAAGGCTGATGCATGCTTACAGCATTATGTCCTACTTCCTCATCCAGAAGATTCTGCTTCATTATGCTGACCCAGTCTAAGCAGAACAACTGAACTATCTTGGGGCCAAAGTCTTCTATTGTTCCCCAGTGATGCTATCCAAGAAAGCTTGCCCAGAGTCATAGGAAAACCATTTGAAATACTATGAATTCCTAGAAATGGAAGAATGGATTGAGTTTCAAGAAGAGAAACCTAGACCTGAGAAAATCATTCTGCAATAAAGACAGTGGGGAATTGGGATGGAGTGGTGAAAGAATGATGATAGTCTGGCTGGAGAGCACGTTAACTACATATCTTTCAGATAAATGCCTTACATAAAGCCAACTCTCATAATTTTAGAGTGGGAGACAAGCAGTCACAACATTCCTGTATCTCTTTTCAATATTTTTTGTAGCATAATAATTTGAGAACGGCATAAATATTATAATTTCATGAGTGTTGAATCTTGATTACAGCTTCACAATTAAATGGGCTTCAATAGGAAGGTTAAATTACTCTGCTGAAAAATATTTGGAAGTTCTATCTCTCAGAATAGTCACGTCCTGCATATGTGTTATAAAAACCATAAGGCCAAAACATACCAACTAAACCATTACTTCCTCTGGGGACCTCATTCCTCGTCCCCACAAAGAACCGTGCAGGAATTGGGGTTTGTGTGTTTGTGTGTGTGCTGTGTATGCTAAATGGAGGAGGGCACTTGAGAGCCCTTGCTGGTAAGCATTTGGATACCTATAGTGCCAAGGATAGGAGAAGGGAGGGAATTGATCCCTCCTGTGGACACCGTGCCGTGTGGACGAAGGTGGCTAAGCGCAGAGCAGCAGAAGCCAGCTGGACACAGATACTTCTGAAAAGCCAGCAGCTCCTGGTAGCATGCTAGTAGTGTGTTGAATGCCCTCGTACTGTGAGAGATTTCAGCTCTTCAGAAAGGGTAAGGGCTCACCAGAGGTGTTCGTGTAGCTCCAGAAGATGACTTAGCTCACTTGTATTAAGATGACAGCATGGACCCCTTCCCCTACTGAACTTTGATGTATCTCTAAATTGAAACATTTCTTATGAGGGAAAGTTTCCAATAAATCCTATCCTTGCTACCATAGCCCAGAAATAATTAAAAACCCTCTGAAGATCAGCTGTTCTTTCAGGTTGGGTTCATACCCAGAGCTGTTTTGTCTCTACTAGGCTAGGTGTTTGACAGAAACTGATGATGCCACACAAATAACTGACAAATCAATAAAGCTGTGGACAAAAATGAAGGCAGTCAGAGAATTAAAAGCAATGAAGAATACTCATGGAATTTAAATTCTTTTTTCCCTGACTGCATGACAAGAAGTTCTCAAAGATTTCTTCAAAATTTGTACCTAGTGACAGCTGTGTCTGTCAACTTTATGTACTGACTGCATTGAAAATCTTCTTGTGAGTACAAGCCACATTCATAGGAGTAAGAAACAGCAAGAAACAGCAACTCCTATTTTTCTTTTTACAGTTAGTTTTTAGATTTCAATTTGGTCTGAAAGAATATTACAGTGATGCGTGCTACATTATTAGAGATAATAATGGTTCTGTGACCATTTCCAGTACAAAGTCTGATTCTAAGGAAATTAATTCAGCTATACATATTTACACTGGGCAGATTCTTGATAAAAGGAATCCTGAAGGAGTAGCAAAAGTAATGTAAATAAAGTCATTCTTATGCAGGTGTAGTGATAAATTACAGCCTCCATCTGACTGTCTAAATGATTAATAGTACTTCTGTCACACTGCATGAACTCACACAGACACATTGTAGGGTTATACTCAGTGTAGAACTGCTGAATTAACACTGCTGAACTAGAGGCTGTGGGGGCACATCTAGAGCTGTGGTGCTGACATACTGGTATTCTGGTGACCAGAATCACAGCTCAAGAAAAGGCCAATCAAACAAATCAGTGGGGGCTGGAGAGAGGCAGACCACAGGCTCCCTAATCCAGGAGCAATGTCACGTGTATTAACTATGGTTCAGTCTGGAGCATACTGAACTGAGAAACTGAAGCAAATAAATTCTGTCCTTCCCAAATTATGTGTCAGTGCTGCCCTCCCAAGTTATAAGTTTTCTACCACTAAGTCTAGGGCAATAAAGTCAGAGTTGCTCCCCAGAAAAGCTGGTAAATTAAGTTGCAATACCTTTTCTACCACATATTCTTGGCCATTTTTGCTCAGAGTCATTTAATTAAGCCAAACAATAATAAGTGAAGTGTTAATAGCATCCTTAAGCCAGCAGATCTTTTTCTAGCTGTCTTGGTTTAATTTAGGTTTGACAATTCTAATTTACTCAATTTCTCTGTGAGATGGATTAGGAGCAAAAACAAGGCAGGTATAAAGGTTAAAAGGGTATAAAGAAGAAATTTATTGACATCACAGAGAAAGTAAGAAATTTGGAATAAGATTTTCAGATCACTCCCTCCTCCCCGCCCATTTCCCACATTTCTTAACAAAAACATACAGAAACACTTTAGTCAGTCATTTGCTTAAATAATCGTTTCAGTTCACTTCAGGCAGAGGAGATTCTTTTTGTCTGGCCATAGGGATTTTTCCCCCCAAGAGAAAAAGAGGCAAAGTAACTTCTCTAATTGTTTTCCCAGGCTGTCAATTATTAAATGAGCTTCTGATTGGTCCCAGCAACTCAGCAACTTTCAGAGGACGTTCTCTTAGAGAAAAACCCCTCTGTGTGTGTGTGTGCCCTCCTCGTAGATGGCTTCCATGCAAAACCAGCACGCCAGCCTAAGTAAAATGTGTGAGCAACAGGGTGGAAAAAGAGCGGCTCATGTGCCTTCCTCTTCAGAGATTCAGTGGGTTGAGGTCTCCAGAACTGCAGGCAGCACATTCCTTCTACGGGACTCAAGCACTGCAGGGCATCCTAGCCTTGTTCAGAGCTATAGGCTTTGTTTTGTATTGTACAGAGTTGACTTTCCATCTCTAAGGAGGCAACAGGTGGTTAAAATCTGTGCTGATGCATATGACTAACTGGAGGTGTATTATCAGGCTGTTACCAGCACTACAAATCAAGTAGACAAATACCACGCTACACAATGTCTATATGCACCTTCACAGAGTGATATGAGAGCTACAGTCAATTATCTGGGCTGCTCTTTCAAAGCTAATTCAGATGTTGGGACCCAGAAATAGCTAGAACTCAAAGTCACCTGAGTAAGATTTGCAACACAGCAATCCAACACTCCAAACTGACAGTTTTTCAGACTACTGTGGTTCATTGAAAAGCACATTTATGCCTAGGACTATCACTAGAGATTTTCATTGAAGAAGAAAAAAATCAACAAAGGCTGTCTTATTTCCAAGGATAGAACTGAGCAGATTCTATTCTTCTCTGATTTTTCTCTGTGCTAGGCCAGTGTCTCCAGACCGAGCCACCAAGCCAACCACCGTTGGTAGCAAAAACTTTTCATCAGGGACAATAAAGCTGCCTCTTGAAGGCACTGCTGTAAGTAACAGGAATTTAGTCTTTCCAGTGGCTTCTTATATGTTGGGCAATATCCTCCTTTTTCATGTCTACCTAGCTTCCTATTTCTACGTAGCTACCAAGAACCTGCTGTGCCTCTTGTAGTAATCGATTTTCTTTTCTGTTTCAGGAGAAAAGAAGTTTTGGAGTTTAGCAAAAGTGATTACACTCTTGAAAAGCTTGAATGTGTGTGCAGTTGACAGGTTAGAAACTCCCAAAGTATCTGGTATCACAACAATGATGAGTCATAAATGCTTTGTTTCTGAATTAAGCTCTCTGTGTTTTGCAGGGGGGGGAGGTATTTTTTCCTTGCATCTTAAACAGTAATGCTCCTTTGAAGGATAATAATGTCATCAAAGTTGTACCCTTATATTGTTGTATCTTAAACCAAGCTCTTTTTGTCCAGCTCCACACAACTACCTTTGAGTGAACATGTCCCTCCTAGTGCGGTGTTTGAGCAGGCTCATTGCAATGTTTCCACTGGCTTCAGCAGCTCTTGCTTCAGCCTTTATCTTTGGAACTTAGTTTCTAAAAATAACCCTTTAGAAGCTTTTTACTTCTGTCACCATTTTCTCCCTTCTTCTTTTCCTCAAGGATGTTTTTTTAGCCCACTAAGATCCATTCACCTCAAGAGGAAGCTTGGATGTGAAGACAATAGAGAAAAAATGGGGCCATTAAAGTGTTGCACTCTTAAAAGCATTGTCTTTCCTTTTGGTCTTGGCTAAAATCAACAGTTCACTTGGATCTCTTGTCAAGCAACAAAAACTACTGTTCTGAGGCTGCAACACAAAAGATACCCAGCTATGCTTCTGGTGATTGATTGCTTTTTACTACCTAACTACTAACACTCCTTGGGATCTGGGAGGCACTAAAGGTGTATGTATGTGTATGTATGAGCTGAATCTTGCATCAGTTGTAAATAAATTCATGAAAATACAGATATTCTAGTGGTAGGAGAACTGTTTGTTGGATATTAATCTATGACATTAAATTAATGCTACTGTTTGTAAAGATTCTAGCATAACAAGAGATGGTTTGTACCATACCAGGTCAAACTCATTGGACCATAACTGACTTCATGTTCACTTTTTCTGACATGGCATTAGCATCAGCCTGTAAGGTACCTCAGACTGTGAGCAGAAGTTCATTGTCTCTAAATTTACACTTGTATTTGACTTCCTATTTGTACGTCTTATTTTTTGCTAGACCTATTTTGCTTCCTATTTTTTCCTGTTTTTTGAAAGCATCTGAAATTAGGTGCAATGGATGTGACTGGCTGTTAACCGAGTAAAGAAAATAATTAGATGGTATGCCTAATGTGAGATCTTTCATTTACTCTGCACTCCCAGTGGGTTGTGAAAAACACTCTTTTTCTCTCTGAAAAATTGCATCGTCAGAATGCTTACCCTTATTCCTCACTTTTCCTGAAAATTTTAGAAAGCCGCATGTATAGTAACGTGGGTTTATATTTTCTTAAATTAGTCTTCCAATTCTGACTGGGATTCTCTAAAGAGAGAACAGGGTTGTGAATTAATCAAGATTGAAATATAACAATCAGCAACTATTTGAAATCTAAACCTTCTTCAAGTTATATGTGACACAGGGAAATAACTCCTGCATTGGTATGTGCAGTCTTAGACTCTTAGTACATTAGAGAACACCTTTTATCAACATTGAGCATCCTCATTTCACAGAATACTTGTAGATTTTAATTATAAACTGCATTTAGTTAATTATTTGCTCATTATCAGACGTTCTTCTGCTGGCTGCAAGTCCATATGAACGTGGAAAAGTCTTAATGTGAGATAGCATTACCAGTTTTGTGGGTCTGTCAGTACTGCAGTAGAGAAGGTAAAGATTACTTTAATTTCAGGTGTTGACTCCCAAGACAGACTAGAAAATTTGGCCGCTCTCTTTCCAGATCTTGGAGGAACATCTGTTATATAGCCTAGGCAGGCACATTTGAAGTTTTCATGATACATCACACTTCCTTGGGATCTGTTTTAATTGCATTTGTGTGTGAGGACAGCTATTGCATAGCACATGGACCATGCAACAGATGCTCCCTCAAATCATGAAGCCAGTAGCTGAGAAATGTGAAGTAGCTGAAAGTCCTGGCAATTAGAGCAATCACAGGTGAAAATCCTGACTGGTCTTCAGGAGTCATTCTGTGGGCAGGTGCTGTGTGTTTCTGAGGCAGTTGGCCAGGTGTACTCAAACTGTATTAAAGCAAAAGCAAAGCCCTGCTCAGGAGTCAATTACTTGCATCCTGGTTTTCAGCCAACTATTCATGTGACTCCTGGATCTGTAATCTCTTGTTTTATGGCTTCCAGAACAGTGTCACTTTCAAGACATAAGAAGAAATGTAGACAAGAATAATTGCAGGTGAGGAAGGACAGCAGAAGGGTATTATTTGGGACACTCTGCCAGAGGAACAGGCTGTGCACAGATCTGGACTTGAGTGTACAAAAGTAATGCTTGTGTTGCAGGGGAAGCCAACCTTTCTGGAGGGTGGCTTGATGACTAGAACAATTATTTTTCTCTCCCAAGAAGCAGTTACATTTCTGGTCCAGACTTTAGGTCCTTCACTGGGGCTGGGTTGTACTTCTAGAGGATCAAGTAATTGCCACAGAAGTGAAGGAAGACAGAGAACTTTGGACCATAGGTAAGAAGCAATGGTTGCCTCCACTCGATGCAACAATCAGCACAAACAGATGATCTGCCCAGCACCAGGTGGGACAGAAGAAATGGATATGCCCTTGAAACAGATGCTCTTTATTTGAGAAAGGTTGCTGTATGACAAAATGTACACCTAGGTATTTAGAGCTAAAATGCTCTACTTCTAGGCTTTGAGACCCTGTGCGTGTCCTCAGGGAGCAAATCTTTATGGAAATAAAAGACTTTATAGGATTCATCAAATCTTGGTCTTTCTAGTTTAGAACACCAACAAAGCACCCCAGAGCCTATGCTAGGAACTTCAGCTAAAAGTGAAGTTCAAGATCCAGTCCTTGTGGAATGGTCTGCCGAGCAGTTTCAATAAAAGCAGGCAATGAATAAAGGGGTTGTGACATGGCATGCATACTACTGTGAAGACTGAATAATTTGTGTCAGCTTTGGGGTTTTTGCAATCAACTTTGTGTTTTGTTGGGCTTGTGTGAGATGAGCTCCAGGGACACATTTGCAAAATGTTTCTGCTTCACATTTAGGAGTTTAACTTGTGGCACTGCTTTGAACTTTACTGATCCTGCTTCACATCTGAGACAGGGTGTGTATACACAAAATCCAAAGCATATAACACAAATTGAAGATATTTCTCCTTCTCCCCTTTTGGCAGGAACGACTCTTTTACAGAGTCTGATCCAAGGTTTAGGGGAGTCCCCAACAGCTGGAGAAACAGAAGGTTTTTTCTGTGAGGGCTCAGGTGGAGACTCCAGCTGCTGATGAAATTGTCATCTTTGCAACTGCACTAGTAATAACCAATTCTTTCTCTCTCTTGGTTTTATGCGCAATCTTTAATACAACATTAATTCCATTTTGTTGAGAATCTAAGAATAAAATTAATTTTCTGTTTTTGCTAAAATTAATTTGTGCCTAATAAATACCAGTATTAGTGAAAGATATTCTTGTACAGAGATAATTGTGTCACAGAAGAGAATTAAGAAACAGACAGAAACCTTTCTGTCTTTCAAAGGTTATGCCTGTATCTCGATAATCACGCATGCCCTGAGACTTGGCTAATTGATATTACTGAAACCACAGCTAGCAGGACAAATTGTATTTCTGATGTGTTAATGAAAATGAAATTAGAAACTCAAAAAGTCAAAAACCCGTTTCAGTTCACACACAATTTACTCTTACTCTTATTTCAGCATATTCAGTAGTTATTAATAATGTTCTCTTCCTTTCTTACTGGCAGTTTGGTGAGGTCAGTGAATGCACAAGAGAAGTCTCCATATTAGCATTCAAAGGAAGACTTCGAAAAGGAGGCAGCTGTCAACTGGAGTTTTTTTCCCCTGTAAAACTCAGTTTTGTGATTAGCTCTTTTCACTGCTGAGATTAATAAAATATGGTAGTAGTATTGTTTAATGAAGATCCCCACATCTTTCTTCAGCTGCATTTATTGCATTTACACGTGAAGCTACTGTTTAAGTCCTGACCTAAAATGATCTTTTTGTCAAGATTATTTTCCTTGCACTTGCTTTGTATTTGATGTGGTGAGGTTTTGATCTGATCTGACCCCATTTTCTTCTTCACACTTGAATTTAAGCCTTTCCTAAACACATTCACAGGTAAGAACCTTCCTTCAGAAATCTGAAAACCAATTTCTGCAAGGCAGCTTATGCCAGTGGCCAGGTCCTGACACCCAGAACTTCCTGAAGATTGCTTGAAGGATGTGATGCTTCATGGAGTGAGGCACACTTGACAGCCAGTCTCCTAAATTGAAGGTTATGCACATCAGCAAGAAGTTGCAAGCATGTGTGCTTTGAGAGGTTGTCATGCAGATGCTCCCATATTTCTAAAGGCACAATCTACTAGTTGCTCTTGAAGATATCTCCAAGGCCTGCTGTGGATGAGGCACCAGAACAAGGGCTGGATTATGAGCCTCAGTCGAGAATCTGTGACCTCTGAGTGCTTTTCCTTGCTCCTCACTGAAAAACCCTGGCACGTGTAGGTGATGTGCATCTGAAACACCTGAGGCCATGGAGGGACGTGAACCTATGCACTCAAGCTGTTTTGACTGAAAAGAAAGAAGTAGCTTTGGAACAAGTGCAGACTGAATGTGATAACAGTGCTTTACCTCAGATACACACTTCTTTTGCTGGGTGCTGAGAAAAATGCATCTGTGGCTTTAAGGGTCCAGTGGTTTGTGCTTTCATTCTTATAAGCTCTTCCAAATGTTGGAGTGCTGAGTCAGATGAGCAGGAGGTGCATAAAATGATGAATGACTTATTAGCCACACCCCGGATTTTCCCATCATCTCTGTTTAGGGAAAGAAAGTCTTGGAAAACAGTGGACACTTAACCTGATTAGATTTTTCAGGAAAGGGTGGTGGAGCTTTAGGAGGTGGTGTGCTGAAAATGAAGTGGCTCTTCTACGACATCCAAAAAGTCAAAGAACTTCCAATTTGCCATGTATAATGTCACTGGAGATCTGATGGGTGGACAGTTCACTTCTGGACTTCATTCTGTCATTGCATCTGCTCTTTATGTGTGAAACATCTTACAAGATGAGGTAATCTGAATTGTCATTCTAGAAGATTGTCTGTACTAGAAGACTGATGCTTCTTCATAAGCAAGGTATGTGAAGAAATCTGGTTAACTGTCAGATATGCCACAAAATAGTTGTAATCTCTAAACCCACAACTGAGATGCCCAAGCACTCAAAGCAAGTAGTTCTGTACTCTTCACCTTCCTGTTGGCATCAAAGTTATTTTTTTTCATCTGAATTCTTATGCTGGCTACTTTTCATGATTTTTGATCAGTTTAATAAAGTATTTGGACTCTTTCTCTTCACTGATTCAGACAGCCATCACAAATCAGTGTCCTTCAAAAGAACAACTTGGCCATTAGTAGCTTTCCAGGCAGATGCTGCCCCTTCATAGTTTCCACTGTTTGCTGCCAGGAAACTTCCAGTAGTGCTACAAATCTGCATAAAGCTGACTGTGATCCTGCTTTCATTACGATATACTCTCATTCCCAGGCTATTTCTTTGCCTCCAGTACCACAGTTTTCTTTAGGTTCATAATTACAAGCTGCTTGATTGTAATTTCCTGTTGAAAATCACGACTTAAAGGTACTGTCACTAAGTCTAGAAATGCAACTGTTTTCATATGGAATCCCTGAAAGCTAGTTGTTGATTCCTTCACTTGCTATAGTGGAGGAGGAAGTCCAAACATTTATGATAAGCGCTTTAAATATTATAGATTTTGCAAGTGAAATTGAAGGCACATTTCATTTAATGGTTTTTTTTGCTTTCCCTTTTCTCCCTCACAGTGTCACTCTAAGTCAAAGATAGGCTCTTTGACTGTTTTAACAGCATTTTCATATATTAAGATTTAATTTTAAGTGTAACACTAACTTCACTGTTTTTTTGATGCTTATTTCTGCATAATTACACCATCTGTGCAATTTAATTCACTAATATGTACTCTGCCCTTTAACGCCTTTAAATGTCACTTGAGGGAATTCAAAGTACTTTAACACCACAAACCACCTGATGGCTTAAAACTGAGGTTTTTTTTCCCTGCTGCTGCTTTATAAATGAGCAATTAAGTTGCTTAACAACTGCTCCCAGAGCTGACTTCTCTCTAAGTTTGCTTGCAAGGGGAATTAATTTGGTCTCAATTTCTAGAGCAGCCGTTCCCAAGCACTGCCTTCCTTTAGACCTGTGCAAGCCATTAGACTGCTTCTGGTCAGCTTATCAACATTGTGGAATAAGCTGGTGATGCTTCCAGACTGTCCTGATACAATGTTAAGTGGAGGGCCGCAATAACATCTATTCTCTCATCCACAATCTAAATAGATTGCAAGAGTTTTTTGGGTAGAATTTGACCTGTGTCATGGAGAAACAAGTCCTTCCAGTAATGAAAGCAGCCTCAGGATATTCTGACAAGAAAATCTCAAGGACAAGAGAGTATTTAATACTGCAGAGACAGCTGCAGATAGGGGCAAGCATTATGCACCTGTATTAATCCCTCTCTACCAATATATCTGCTTGTGAAGTCTGCCTCTATTGGGATGAACTTTTAATGAGCTTGACTTTTGCTAATATATATATATAGTAATATATGTATTTATAAATTTTAAAGTCTATGAGGAAAGTAAAATAAATATTTTTAATTGTTTACAGTAACAAGAACATTTCACACGCAAGCATTTGGTGCTTCTATTATTGTTTGGCTCCATGACCTATGCCATGGGACAAATATGTCTTGTGCCAGCTGAAAAAAACCAGATCAGATGTGCTCCTTTCCTCCTTTGCTTAGCTGGCATGTATTTTCATGTTTGTTGTCCTCCTTTGGACACATTTAAATGTTTTTAATATCCTTCTTATTTTGTGAAGCCAAAACCTGCACACAACACCTGATGTGAAGCCGCACCAATATCATGGGATAATCACTGCTTTGGACTGGTTAGATTCGGTGTGCTTAATGCAATACTTAAAGCTCTTTTGGGCTCCACTTGCACTCACACTGAGCTAACGATCAAGGAAAACCCCTAATTCCCTTTCTGCAGTGCTGTGTTCCAGCCTCTAGTCTCCAAAACTCTACAGACGTCGGGGATTACACCATTGCAAGAGCTGACTCTAGGCATTTATCTTTGTTGGTGAATCCTGGCACTTTAATCTGTCAAGATCTCTCTGTAAGATCACTCTATGCTCAAGGGAATCCACAGCTCATCCTAGCTTAGTATCAATGCAAAACTGCTTAATGCACACTAAGCTCTGGGGTCCAGCTCACTGACAAAACATTGAAGAGAGCAGGGCCTGAAATTGTGCCCTGGGGAACACTAGTAGTGACTGGCCACCAGATGTTATTCTGTTTATCTCAGCTCTTTGAGCCAGAGGCTTCATGCAGTATGTGGGTGCTGGGCACTTTGTTCAGAAGGATACAGTGAAAGTCAGAAAAAGCTATTAAAAAATAAAAACCCACACATCCACTGCCTTTCATTTGTCCACTAGATATGTAATCTTTTCATAAAGGGATACTAAGTTAGCAAGGCATCACTGTCCCTTCACAAACCCATGTTTGTTTTGACTAACAACTGTATTTCCTCTGAAGTGCTTTTCAATAGCTCCCAGAATAATATTCTCCATAATTTTACCAGACACTGAACTGAGACTGACAGGTAATTACAGACTGTAATTACCAGGGTCCTATTTCTTGCCCATCTTGAAAATAGGGACTATATTTGCTAGCTTCCTCTTGACTGAGACCTTTTCCGATTCACAATACTGTTGATAAATAATGAGGTTTTGCAATACCATCAGCCATCTCTTTCAGTATCCTGGGCTGAAACCCATTGGGCCCCATAGACTTCTGTGCATTAATCTGCAGCAGAAAGCTCAGTACAAATTCCAAGCTGACTGGAAGCATATAATTTCCACAGCTGTGGTCCTCTACCTGAAGCTCCAGAGGTCACAAGGACCTCTGTTGGTGTTAGAGACAGATGTGAAGAAGGATTGAATTGTCACTGCTTTATCCTCAGCTCTGTTTGTGGGGTGGCCAAGCTCCTCATGCAATGGACAGTATTGTTGCTGTAAAAATACAAACACTTTAAAAAGCCGTTCTGCCATCTATCACAGTATGTCTGTCTTCAGCTCCAGCTGAACTTTGGGCATGTGAATTTTCTCTCTACAGCATCTCAGTAGCCCTCCTCCTGTGTAGCCTAAATTTTCTTCCAAAGACCACACAATTTTTTTTTCCTCCAAGTTCCAGAAGGAAATTCCTGTCCAGCCAAGCTGAACTTTTGCCTCGCTGTCTCTATCACGCTAGGAATCGTGTATAATAATGACAAAGACTTCTCCAGCTAGATGGCTAAAGAAGCCATTTATTGAACGACCCAACCACATTTATAGTGTGGTTGGCAAACTGCAAACAGGACAGCAGTCCATTGGACAACAGAAGAAAACAAAACTTTCTCACAAACTGTGAGAACTATTTTTCAGTGAAGCCCAGGTGTTGATCTTGTTGTTAATTCCTTTCTGTTTTTCCCAAATGTTATTGTCCTGGGAAAGGCTCAGGCTGGAACTGAGAAAACTGTCTCAGCCTGGGAAAGCTTCCCTAGCATGAGAAAAGAGAAAAAATTCCAAGCCTCTGCAATTTTCAGCCTGAGGCTTCAATGGTGTACACACCTCGCTTGTTTGAATTTTTACACATACTTTTGCTCTTCCATTCTCAAAAGATAACTCTTAAAACTGATCAGCATTTATGGACCCCCCAAAGCCCTTGAAAACCAGTTCCTAGGGAACTTTTCTGACTGGTTTCCTGAGCAACCTAAAGCCTGCTCTTCCAAAAGCTGTGGTAGAAGCTCTGCTGACAGCTTTCTGCATACCATCAGTCTTTAAACTTAACCATTTAATGATCACGGTAGCCAAGTCAGCCACTGATCATCACAGCATTCACAAGACCATTTTATTTACAAACAACACATCTGGGAAGTTGAATTTGCCCATGAGAGCAACTGATCTAGAGATTTCCCTTACCTCTTGACAGAATAATCATACAATACCGTCACCATCCTTGCTGGGTGACCTGTAGCATTGCTTGTACTTTGTTATTTTGTTCATTTTTCTGCTATTCTTTACCCAGAAAGCCCCAGTTGCAAGTGCTGTAAAGTCCAACCTCTGCTTTACACCACTGCTATCCTTTCACCTCAGCTTCCCTCCCTATCTGACTTGTCACTGTCCACCACAGTATTCCTGTCACAGGACCCTTCCCACAGAAGCTCACTTATACCACTGAGATAATCACAGTCCCCTCTTCAGAGAGGGGAACTTGGCTGGGGGAGAAGGAGAAAACAAGCAAGACTGATTTTGGAAGCTGACAATTGATCCCAAGATAAAGACTGCTGGTCCAAAGTGTAGAAGGGCCATGAAAGCTGGGGAAGAGTCCTGAGTGTGAAGAGATGCTTTGCAGCATGCCTGGAGTGGGATGCCTGTATGACCTTCCTGCTGCATCTGTGATACCTTGGGTAGGGAGGACTGACCTAGGGATAGGAACACTGGTTTTATACCAGAAAAAATCCACTTTCTCTGAGGTTTCTCTGATGTGCTTCCAATGACACATGACTAACTAATGATAGACTCTGTGGATCTTTTACTTTCACTGTCATTTCACCTGATTAGTCTAGCTTCTTTCTTAATACTTCCCACATTATCCTGTTGATTCACTGGAGACCTTGCTATGCCTCGGAGGAATTTCTTTTCCTTTCTTTAGCCACAAGCAGTAGGAGAATATTGCATTTTTAATGATGTTGACTCAGACTAAATGCAGACTTGCAAACTCAGCAAACAGCAGCTTGGCACACATAACTCACCATTTTCGAAACATTTTGCAAGTATCTTGCTCTAAAATCATGTTTGCAGTGGTGCATGTTCTATAGTTTTCATGCTTCCAGTCTCTCTCATGGTTTTCCTTTACATTAATAATTCTGGAAGGATGTGGAAAGTAGGGTTAAGCTTTGTCTCAGGTAACTCTTCAAAGCCGTGAACATAATGTCACCCAAAGGAGAGATTGCTCATATCCAGATGCTGCCCCAAGGTGTGGCCATTGTCAATTCCTTGGGTACGAAGATTGATACACTGAAAAACGGAATAAGCTATTCTCTGTCCTCAGTGGGAACAAAGAGCTAGAAATGTGTTTAAAAAGCCACAAGGAAAATTTAGTTTGTGAAGACGTGAAGAGAAACTTTCTGGTGGCAAATAGATTTCTGTTTATGTCACTTGAGTTTAGAATTCTCCAGATGGTCCTCCAGCCCCCAAACCAAACTTGAGCAAAGCCCTCACTGTCTGGATCCTAAATGAGTGCAACAGCAGCATCTTTCATCTGATCAGAGGTCTACCCTGATTTTCCAGAGGAGCACTCAAGCAATTGCATAAACCGAATAGTGTGTTAGGACTAATGAAGCTGTAAAAGAGTGTGGAAAGCTATGTTGCCTTTATTCACTCTGAGCTGTGCATCAGCTTTGTGTGCTAATCAGGAGAATATTAAGACCACATATTTCTTGTTAATTATGATAAAACAAGAGGACAATTTGATTAATGTTAGCAACATAGTTTTGCCAGGTGATCTACTTGCTTAGAAAATAAATAACCAGAACCTAATAGCCTTGGGGCAGGTTTAATTCATTCTTGTAGAAAAATGTTTTAATCCTGCTTACTGGGGGTCAAAATAATAATCATGTTACATACAATTCACAAATGTGCTGTCAAAGCAAACAGGAATGTAATTAAAGACCATCCTTTCAGGGAATTTTATGACATCCCATGATAAACATAACTAAACTTCTTGGGAAGCTGAATACTTAAGCTGAGTTAGTCTGTGAGATATCAAAAATGCTGCAGCTGGGGTATGAAAAAGAACTTTGGATCTATCACAGCTGGAAACAGGGGAGACTTGTATAAAAAATTCCTTTTTCCTGGTATTTCTCCTATCCCTCTTGTCAAATCAGAGGAGAAAACGTTTATTCTTGTGGGTGTCTTCTGATCAAGAGAATTATGTATGATGGAGAAAAGGCAAAACACTGGCAGTTGTGCTGCATTGCTACCAAAATATTCAAGATTCAGCCAATCCACAACTTCACCGGAAAGCCATTTCAGTTGAGATTCTTTTTTGGCCCCATCTCTGTGAGATCCCATGCGTTGCAAAATGGACCTTAAAGGGGTCCCGAGAGACCACCTCCTTAAACAGATACCATTTTAAGGATTGCTTCTTTTTTCCCCTCTGTGCTGTCACAAAAGCTGGACAAATCTTTCCTGCTGCAATACAGAAAAAGGCACCAGCCAGATTCTGATCCTCCTTGAACTGATAGCAGAAATAAGCTGTTAGCTGCAAGTCCAGCTAAGACTAGATTAACACCTCAAGAATGAAAGGGCAGTGAGAAATAAACACAAGGAGGAATAGCTTATTTGAGAATTAAAAGTCTGAAGTTCAAGGAAATTTTCTTTGTTTGGTTTCTTTTAATAAGCAGGATTGAAAAAAAGTCATGCTGTAGATGAAGAGAACATTGCAGAAGAATGAGCCAAGTCCCCTGGAGAGGCTGGCTGTCAAAGCTGTCTTGCTGTTCAGCAGGTACTCAGCCAAATCTATGGAAATCTGGCTTTCCACTACAAACTCTCATGTATATCTATCACTCTCAAAGAACTGCTGGAGGTCCCTGAACAGCCATACTTTGTGGGTTTCTCTTCTCAGTCTTGCACTTCCACGAACAAAAGTGTGTGATGGGAAAACTGAAGATAACCTTGTCCCTAATAGAACTTTGTCTTGCCTTTCCTCTGTGGGGGCTGAGCAATGCCGAAAATCCAGAGCTCTCATATTGCAGCCCTTTTGTGAAGTTGTAGTCTTGCTCCTAATAGGCTGCTCTTCCAACTCAAAACTAAATCAGCTTCTCATTTGAACCATGATATTTAAGAGTTTCTGGGTTTTGTTGTTTTTTGTTATGGAGGGAACTTGGTGTCACAGAGAGAAAGTTTCAGAAAAAATCCACAGTTCGTATAAATTTCTGCTTTGCTTTACAAGACAGTCTAACTATGTAACATACTGTTTTACTAGTGGTTTCACATAAACAGAAGATTAACCACAGTACGGAGATCTATTTCTGTATCAATTCAGAATGGTAGGCTAAAAATGTAGGCTAAGATTTGCATAGCCCCTCTAGCTCTTCAATGGAAATATTTAAGCTCCAGTGAGAGTCCCAGACACATGTATTGAGTATGAAAGATAAGAGGCACTAATCTTGAAAATAGAATCATTAATCTAGTTTGGATTAATTAGTTGTCCATTACCCAAAAAGCATATTTAGTGTAATGACACTGTAATTGGAGTTTGACTCCTTTGTAATCGCATCCTGTCATCTGATGCAAAGTGCTGGCTCATCTTCAAAGCCTTTTCTAAGTACATATTTTACAATAGATCTGGTGTTGCTAGAAGCCTGGGCCTTTCTGCTCTGTTTTTGTGTCAATAAACTATTGTCTGCTTTGCATTCTGTGTCCCCTAGAATCTCTAGTACTGGAATGATTAGATTAAATTACCATTCTGGTTTGTCAGAGCTTTAGTATGAATGAGGGTCAGCTGTTAAAAGCTGTGGTCCAGTGGTGTAAGAGCTTTGGCACCAAGAAGGGTGGAGAAGGAGACCTTACTTTTGGCACAGCCTGCATGCCTACACTCATGGTGCTCTGAGGGGGAGGCTCAGCAAGCTGGAGTGAGCTCCTCCTTACACCAGCACTGGGCTTGCAGGGATCCCAGGGAATCAGCAATCCCCGCAGGAAAACTGCTCTGTTCAGGAAAGGCTGAGATCCTTTGATGCAGATGGCAACCTGCTTCCTCAAAAGGGCAACAAAGCAGTGGTCTATGCAGTGCAGGGCTCATTTTGAAAAGGCTGCTGCTGCCTTCTCTTTACATGGAAATTTAAAGAGCTGCTAGAGTGAGACAAAGCACCTTCACTAGGTCTGGTTGTTCAGCCAGGGGCTGTTGAGCACAGATCTCTATAGAGCTGATAAGGAGACCATAGTACATTTTTTTTGTCATGGATTCTGAGTAGCCTAGAAGACCTGTAATTCTCAACATTTCTGCTCTTCACAGCCCTGTAGAATGTAAACATATTGATATGGTTTGACTTTCTAAAGAAATTGTTCTAACGGCCCAACTATGGACTTCAATCCGCTCTTAAATCCACTTTGTTAGTCACAGCATGTAAGTATCTTTTGAATATAGTTTTGTTTTCCGTATTTGAACCAAGTCCATACAGAGTAGTGCACACAAATTGGGCAGATTTAAAATGGGACTTGTATTTTGTTCACATGCTTAGTATCTTGGTCTTTTGCAAGTTGTTGGTGCTCCTGAAAGATGGGGTGCTGTCCAGAGGGACCTAGAGAAGCTCGAGAAGTGGGCATGTGGGAATCTCATCAGGTTAAACAAGATTGCCTGCAGGTGCTGCATTTGGGTCAGGGTACCGACACAGGTACCAGCCCAGGCTGGGGATGAACAGATCAGAGCAGCCCTGGGAGAAGGACTTGGGGGTGCTGGGGGTGAGAGGCTGCACATGACCCAGCCATGGGCACTGCCAGCCCAGAAACCAAACGTGTCCTGGGCTGCATCCAAAGCAGCGTGGGCAGCAGGGGAGGGAGGGGATTCTGCCCCTCTGCTCTGCTCTGTGAGACCCCAGCTGGAGCCCTGCACCCAGCTCTTTACTGTGAAGGTGGTGAGGTACTGGAACACATTGTGCAGGGAAGTTGTGGATACCCCACCCCTGGAGGTGTTCAAGGCCAGGTTGGTTGGGTCTCTGAGCAACCTGATCCAATTTAAAGTATCCCAGCAGAGGTTTGTAACTAGATGATCCTCAACGTCCCCTTCAAACCCAAACCATTCAATGATTCTATGAAGCCAGGTTCCAATCTGGAAAATACTCTGAAACATGGGATTTCTCCTCACAGTCCTTCTTCCACACCAATTAACTGCTTTGGAGAGCCACTGAATACCTCTGCCTATAGGAAAGAATGTCTGCTGAATGATGCTACTTCAAACTTGATCTGTTCATTCTAAGCAGGATGCTGGCAAAATGCACTGCAATTGCTTATGAAGGGGAAAGAAGGACTAGTCCTTGTTTATAAGAGGATGTTTGAATACTATATTTTGTCTTTGTGTGACATGACAGAATGAAGTAGGAAACATTTCTGTGTCCAGCCCTGTCTATCCAATAACACAATGGAAGCATATACACATATAAAATGGTACAAAACACAGTATTTAGGGATGTAGGAGGTCTGTGGAGTGTTGCATGCAGGAGGGAAGGTCTGTGTTAGGTTCATTCTCATGCAGTGGTGATTATGCCATTGTAAATTGGTTTGTTGTGACTAGCAAACACCTACCTGGTAAGTGCTAAGCTTAAAAGCTTCACTTCAACATGATTTGAGCCTCTTACTGTGCTTGGTGAGTTGAGATGAGTAGGGAAGCAGAAAAGTTTGTCATTGCCAGGAGAAGGGGACAAGGACTGAATCCCTATCCTTGCAGCTACATATGTAATGCAAGGTATTGGAGAGTATAAGCATGGGAGTTGAGGGAGGGAGTAGTGTGGATACTGGAATGGAGAAGTTGGCAAATGAGACTTTTGACTTCTGTAACACCTCTTAGGCATACAGATACTCCCCCCCAGTTGCCTACAGTGTCCTATTGCCCATGGACAGCTGCTCCAGGGCAGTCCAGCTGTCTTCCTAGATGTTCACTATGCCAAAAAGCAATGGTAATGGAGAAAGACCATTTCTGTCCTGGAACAAAGCTGTTCCATTTCTTGATAAAACCCTGTATTGTGGATTAACCCCCCAACTACTTGCTTGCTCACTCTTCCCCTAGAAGGATAAGAGAATCTGAAGAATAAAAGTGAAAACGCATGGGTTGAGTTAAAGGCAGTTTAATATGAAAAGCACAAGCTGCCTGATCAAGCAAAACAAAACAATAAATTATTTTCTACTTCCCATCAGCAATTACTCAGCCATTTCCAAAAAAGCAGGTCTTTAGTATTTAACAGTTAATTGGGGTGACAAGTATTGTAACTTTGAAATTACCACTTTCTTCCTTCTTTCCCCTGGATTTTTTTGCTGTATGTGATGCCATTGAATATGGAATATCCCTTTGGTCACTGGGATCAGCTGTCCCAGGTGTACTGTCTTCCAATTTCATGTGCGCTCCCAGCCTGCTTGCTTGTGGGGTGGTGTGACAAGCAGAAAACTATTATTGGGAATGGGTGGTGAAGATTGCTTAAAGAAACTCTGTCAAAGGTATCAACAAAAGAAATTTTGTTGCAAAATCATGGAAGCCTGACAAAGTTCCATGGCAAGATTTGGTGTGTTACCACACAGATGAAGCACACAAAGGAGAGCTGGATTAGAATCCATCTGGAATGACACACAACAGAGACTGGGGATGCAAGAGGGTGAGGATGGAGAATGTAAGGGCGCAGGGGGCGAGGGGAGACCCTCCCTCTGAGTCACAAGGTTCACAATGGGCCCCTTGCCAAACCCACCCTTGGAATTGCTCAGTGCTTTATGTCTAAAGCGTTTGGCAGCACTTTATCACTGACTGATTTAACTCTTGCAGAATGATTCCTTAAGGTGTACCATAACCACAACAGTAATTTGATTTTGAATCTGAGATGCAACATTGGTGCTACGCTTGCTATGCAGTGTTGAAGTCAGTTCTCACACAGGCACACAGACACAGACATGTAAATATTTAAAGATTCGTGTGTGTGCATATGTAAAGGCGCCTGTTGAGCTCCCCCGGAGCTCAGTGGCATGCACACATCGGTGCCTTTGCCTCTCTCAGTGGACAAAGGCTCCAGCCTCAGGAGGGGGGCCCAGCCCAGGCCCCAGGTCAGCTCTTGAGGAAGCTCCTGGAGTTCTCAGACCTGTGGGCTGGTGAGCACCGAGAGGCAGTCCTGCTCCGAGGGAGGTGCTGGCACAGCCCCTGGGGACATGGGACCTCGGGGGCCTCCCGTGGGACCCCGTGCACAGGGCTGTGAGATGCTGGGCTTGAGTCTTCATCAGCTTCCAGCCTGGACTCAGCCAGGTCAGCGATTTTCTCAGAAGTCCCGTAGCGATAATTATATTTCACTACAGCTGTGGTTCACACACACACACAAAAAGTTTCCAAGGCTATTCATTAGAAAACAGAAGTTTGTTAAGCAACAGAAGTTCTGGGGAGCAGACAGTGCCATCGATATGCTTAATGATCCACAGCCATTAATTAGGACCAAGGCTTAAGAATTCCTGAGCAGCCTGAGGAGATGGGGGGTAATGATCACAACACTTCACAAACACTGCTCAGTGATAACAAAAACACTGCTATCCTACCAACACTCTTTTGATCATGAATCTAAAGCATTGCACCACATGAGGTCCTATAAGGAAAATTAACTCCATTACATCCAAAACCAGTACTCTCTACTTGCTTTCTTGCCCATCTCTGCTGAGGCTATAGATGAGTAGCATCACAACCTACCACAGTGGGAGTTCCTTTGAAAAATGAAGGGGTCCTTTGTCTGAGTTGCTTGGAAAGGATATTTGACTCTTTTGTTTTCTTTATCACCACAAGAGGTAATTCTAATGGAGTCTGCATGTTCTGTATTCAGTTGGAAAGCACCCTTGATAATACTTTATTTTGCTGTGCTAACTTTCAGTTGGCTTTTATGCTTTTGGGTAGGGATGTAAAATATATTCTGTCTTCTTTCTTGTACAGGCTTGTGGAACTTTTTATAGTCATCAATGATGTTAGATATTAAAAATAATTAAATTTAACTTGAAAACCAGTTATATTTATGAGTGAGTGTTTGTACATCTATGTGCATAAGATCACTTCCTTGGCCCTCAGTGATGTCTGCAAACTTTTTTTGTAATGTCAGCCCTATCCAGAAGCAACATCTCCCTGGTGCAATTCTCTAAGTCACACTTTCTGACTGTCTTGGGACCTTTTGCATGTACCTGATTGGTTCCCAACTGGAATGAAGCCTCTATACATATACTCAGCTCTTCCAGCACATACAGTGCAACATATGAAGACACTGGTAGATCCACCCATGCAGATGACATATATCTCAAATATAAAAATTAGAAGACAGCAATTCCTTGCCCATGCAGAGATGAAGCTGCAGACAAATTCAGATAAACTACATACTCATGTAGAGAGATTTTCTCTTAATGAATAACTGTGGCTTTTACAAATAAAAGAAATAACACAAGTGGAACTTGTGGCATCACTTACAGAGTTGAAGAATATCAAATTTTGGAAGAGACCCATAAGAAACATTGAGTCCTACTTCCTCTTCCCTACAAGTCCTAAAACTAAACCATGTCATGACTAAGAGGATTGTCCAGATGCTCCTTGAACTCTGAGTACTTTCCTGGGGAACATGACTTCCTAGCTCCTCAGTAAGGAACATTTCCTAGCAGCAAGCTGTTTCTGTACTGCAGCCTTGGAAAGAGAAAAGAGACTCCTTTTCTGAATATAAGGGGTGGAACTCAGTCTCAGCAACCCAAGGGAGTAAGATTCTTCCAGAAGTTACACGAGCATGTGTTGAAATCTGTTTTGTACTGATTGACGAAAACCATTCATGGAATATCACCTGCTTTATCTTTCATATTCCCATAGCTTCAAAGGTTTCTCTACCCACTTTGCCATTTGGTTGAAGCAGAAATTGTACAAGGGGATGCCATTATCCTTGAACAAGCCTTTATACAGCTACCAGGTGTATAAAGTCCTAGTCCTAACTTCCCAGATCCAAGAAGTAAAGAAATCCTGAGTTGCTAACTTTGAAATACAGCAGAGAAAAAAACATACAGGATTTTTCTTTCTAGAAATAGGGTTATCTAGAAAAGGTATCATTATCATTATTTGCAGGTTTTTAATTAAATACATGTGGCTATGAATGGATATTGTCCCAGTTTATCCTGTTAACTCAGTTTCCACAATGAATTTATGGCAAGAGAAAAGAGGAGTTCTCGCTCTCCCCGTGCTAGTTTGGTGTGACACAAAGAAAGTGTTAGAAATGTGTGTTGGGTTCACATGTCCACATTTTACCAGTGAGTGGATGGGAGAGGCTTCAGGGGTGGCGTCTGTGAGGAGGCTTGGGGCTGCTCTGTGCCAGACTCACTGCAGGGCACAGCTGAGCCCCACAGCTGAACAATGACATCTTTGGGAAGGCAGTTAGGAAAGGGCATAAAATGCTGCACAGCAGTTTTAAGAGCAAACAGTTGGAAAATATCTGAGAATCAGCCCTGTAAACAGCAAAGGGACAGGAGGAAGGGCAGCAGAGCAGACAAGAGTAGCTGTGGAGGACCACAGTGGATCATGTATCCACAGAGCAGCCCCCTGAGAACCTCATACTGTGGCAGGTGGAGATATCCTGAAAGAACCTTCAGTCCTGAAGAGTTCACGTCACAGCAGAATCTTGGCAGGAGCTGCAGCCCATGGGGAGGAGCCCACGCAGGAACAGGTTTCCTATCAGGAGCAGCTTTTCTGGAGCTGTGGGGAACCCACACAGGAGCAGTTTATGAAGACTGTATCTCATGGGGAGGAAAAGTGTGAGTAGGAAAAAGGAGCAGAGAGGATCCATCACGAATTGATTGTAAACCCCCTCTGTGTCATTTGCAAGGGGAGGAATTGAGAGTGAAGGAGAGAATTTGATCATGAGAAGGAGAGGTAGGATAGCAGAAGGTGTTTTGGTTTTGTTTAGGTGTTTTGTTTAGTCTTTGTTTCTCACCATCATGCACCAGCAAAAAAATTTATTGTTTTCTTCAAGCTAAGTCTTTTTTGCCCATGGTGGTAATTGGTAAGTGACCTCCCCGTCTTTATTTTTACTTAGGAGCTTTTTTATCCAATTTTCTCCCCCTATCCTGTCGAGGAGGCAGTGTGAGAGACTGGGAGTCTGGCATCAGCCAAGGCTAGCGTGCCAAAAAAGAAAAGCAAATACTTGGTTAGAAGATTTCCAATATTAATCGGTTTTTTTATCTGCTCGATAAAATCCTCTTCCAAAGATTTTCAGTGGGCCAGTACTTCCTAATTATTATGAGCATGTATTCATAAAATTCTCTGCTGGTGCTTCCAGTCATATTTAGAAAAACCTGAAGGTTCCAGATGGAAAGCTGTGAGATAGTGGTGTTATTTTCTGAAGAACCACAGAACCAAACCTCAGTTTTGGAGTTTCTTTGAATTGCTTACACTCACAAACCTTTTCCTTAGCCAGTTTCTTCACAATTGTCTCCACCTTCCTGATGTTCCTGTTGAAGGGGTCATTGTGAAGCAACTGGCTAAGGAGAAGGTTTGTGAGTGTTAGCAACTCAAAGAAGCTCCAAAACAGAGGGCTGTACAGAGGCTGCATGGAGCTGAGGGAGTGATCTGCATAGAGTCACAGCTGACTGCTGTGATCTGTCACAAGAGGAAGGGTGAGTAGACAACAGAACAAGGGACAGGGCAGGAGGGATTCTCCTCACACAGAAACATCTGTTTCAACTGGATCTCCTTGTGGTGAGACCTCTGTACTGTACATGAGAGATAGTAAGCTTGGCCTAGGAGGAGGCTTGGGAATCACTTATTTGGTGTCGAGCAAACTACTGGAGATACAAGTAGGACTTGGGGTTTTCCGTCATTTACAGACTGCAGATAGATGGTTGTTAATTTTCACTTTTGTAGCTGTAGACAAAATAATCTCCAATTATAAGCAAGAGGAGACAATATTAATAAGTTAAAATTACTCAATGCCATACACTTTGGTCAGTATTTTAAATAAAATTCAAGATACAGGAAAGCTCTCATCTATTTCCATATTTCACTTAGGACAAAATCACCACCTAAACTTTAATAAATAAGTATTTCTGGATAAAATAAACTCCAGTATTTTAAGAAGGTTTCCAGTCTCAGGAAAGAAACTCTACAAACAACTTATCATTACTGTTTCAACTCTCATGATTTGTGAATTGTTTGAATTCATGACAGATTTTAGACATATCAAAGCTGCGAGCTGGTTCTGAGAAAGGACAAAAGCAGCTCAGAAGTGCTATCTGGGATCTCAATTTTGTGTCAGCCTTTCATCTGGCTTTTCCTTGTGGAAGAATTTTGGAAGCTGAGTAGTAAAAAAATTAAAAGTGTGGGCATATGGGTCTGATTTTTAGAGCAAAACCTTCCCCTTCTCCTTGGTGGCAGCACTGACTCTTCTTTGCCAAACCCAGCAATGGATTTCTTGCTCTGCAGACCTTCTCCTGGTGTTGATTGGTCTGTGTGGTGTGATGATTGCCCCTCTCTGCTGCTTTTTTCACCTAGCCAAGCATTCAGCTCAGTTTTAGAAGTCTCTTAACGTGGCTATGACACATGCTGGGGATGAAAAAACATCTAAACTAGGTTTAAAAATGTGTAAATTTAGTAATGCCATCAGAGCAATGCAAAGAAGCCTTCTTGAAAGAAGAATCAAGTAGAGGAAGCTATTTTAGAGAGCCCTTGTGAGCAACTCTTTTATAGCCTGGACTTCAGCTCTGGTTTCCAGCTCTATCCCATTTAGACAGTAAGCTTTTGAATGAGGTCTAGTGCCCTGTGACACTTAATGCACTGCCTTTAGCTCCCAGATCCCAGAAATGGCCCATATTGATTTTTTTTTTTTTTCATTTCAATTCCCTTCCATACCAGAGGAACAATGGTGTCTCCCTGCTGTTAGAGACAAAAAAGGAAAATAAGCCTATAAAGGTCACAGAGAATACAGCTTGCTTTTATAGAATATAAATACAATAAGCTAGGGCCTTTGCAGGACTCCAGCTAATGTAGAGACAGTCACTAGTTATTATTACAGGTGATGTAGAAGCTGTTTTGCCATTGTTTCTATCAATAAACACTCAAGCACTAATAAAAAAAAAATGTAGGTAAAGCTGAATCTTCTCCTGTCTTTGAAATGGAGCACGGATGTAATTTATTGCTGTAGTACCTACACCTGCTGTTTAAATTAAGATCTTGTCAGCCAAATTTTAAAAAAAATAGCTGCCATTGAATGAGTGAACCCAATAAATACTTGACCATCAAACTTGACTTCTGTCTCAAATTTCACTCATACATCCCATGCACAGTGAGCTTCCTTCTGTGCATGCATGTTCACTACCTGTTAATAACCCTGCCAGAGTTTTTATGATGCCTGCACACCTGCAATCCTCAGGTCTTTGCTTGGTCCCTGCTTGCCTCCACTAACACTTTCCAAGCTCAAACTGATCCCTTCAGCTGCAGCTGGAGACACTGAATTTCTCATGAGATTGTGTGTGGTCACCATTTAACTGGAGAGACATTTGAATCACAAAGTTTGGGGACAAGGCTGGCTTGGGTGAGAGGTTCTTGCCTGCGTCAAGCAAAATGGATAAGTTTTTGTGCATTTTATGAGAAGTTTGCTTTCTGTCTCTTTCTCCTACATGTATATTCTATTCTTAGGAATTTAAACTTTTTAATTTAAGTTATAATTAAAAAAAAAAAAAAAAGGCATTTGATTGCTTAGAATTTCCAGCAATTTGCAGCGATTTAGGATACGCTGTTTCTAAGCAGCTTTGTGAAAAGATCTTTGAAAAGAAGCACAATAATTTTGTGGTCTTTCTACTGCTCTGAAAGTACAATAGTTAATATTTTAACACAGTCAACAACAGTTAGGTATGGTGTAAAAAATGCTTTAGTGTCTTTTCCTCTCTCTATTGGCCAAGCTTGGTTTGCCACAGATAACATTTCGTGGCTCACTTCAATGCCTAATTACAAGGCAGCTGATGTCCTGGTGTAGAATTTGTCATAAAGTCGGTCAAAATATCTTGACTGGATTTTTAAAGAGAAAGATAGGATTTTATTTCTCCTTTATAGCTGAGTGTTTTATTTGACCCTGATTTGTGTGGGAAAAATCACTTGCATGGAAGCCAACTGTCTTTGAAATAGTTAAAATCATATTTCTTTAGGATTGCTTAAGTTTTAGGCTATGTGATATTCTAGGGCATACAGATGTCTTTGGAGAGATAACATTATTTATGTGTGCTATTTCTCATTTCTGTTTGTGCTCATGCATGGTGGACGAAACAGAAATATTATTGCTGTTGGTGGCTAGAATTCAAAACTACTTGGGCTTGATTTTATCATAGTCAATATTTAAAGCTGTCTTTTTTTTCCTTGTTCAATTTAAATTATTTAGGCTGACACCACTACTGATTTAAAAACAGTGGATGATACATTTCCATCTAAATATTTTAAGCATTTTCTTTCTTTTATGTCCTTATTAGTTGGGCAAGTACATGTATATAAATTTTTTTCACAAAAGACCCATCAGCTAGTTTGCATGTGAAAATTGAAAGGTTTAAATAGAATCAGATTATGAAAGTCTTAATACTGTGCTGACCAAGCCTTGTTCAAGCATGGAACATATAGTTACCATGTACTTGTATAAGAGGTGCAGCACTAATTTATTCCTTATAGGATGTGATGTTTCTCAGATGCAAATGTAAATTTAAAAATATTTTATCTCATTAAAATGTTTATTTTCACCAGGCACTCTGTAAGAACTTTTAAGAACCAAACTGCAGAGATTATTACTATCAGTTTTCTGTTATACAACATTGGCATAGGGAAAAAATGGAAAAAAAATATGAAGTTTGAAAGCTTACGAAGGAAGATTTCTGAGCAATTGCACTTGGCATTCTACAGAAAGTATTGAGTCCTTGATGTTCTCTGCTTCCAGCCATCTCTCATCAGACAATCACAGAAGCATTTATGTTGGAAGGGGCCTCTTGAGATTGCTTGCTTCCCCCTTCTTTCCTTTCTTGAAATGGGGCTAGCATTTTCTGTGTTCTAGTCTTCAGGGATTTCTCCCATTCTCTTCCAAGCCTTTTCCAAGACAATCGAGTGGTCTTGCAGTGGCCCCAGTTCAGCTCCTCAGCACCTGTGAGTGCATCCTGTCATGGATGCTCGTGGGCTTGCAGATCCAGTTTAACTGCTCCCTAACCTGCTCCTCCTCACTGACTGTGAGTTATCCTTGCTCAAGGTTTTTGTTCTCAAGGGCCTGAAGCTCCTGAATGTTGGTTTTACAAGTAATGATTGAGGCAAGGAAAGCAGTGAATACCTCATCTTTTTCTATGAACTTGGTCTCCACGTTAAGGAGGAGATGTATTTTCCTTATTTTGCTTTTTTATGTTGGAGTACCTGTAGAAAGTCTTCATGTAGTACCTCACTAGATTCCATTCCAATAGGTTTTAACCTTCCTGATCCCATCCCTACACATCCTGAGAGTGTCTCTATGTTCCTCCTCATCTGCACCCACTTCTACCTCCTGTATATCTCCTTTTTACTTTTGACTTCAGCTCCTTACTTAGCCATGCAGGCTTCCTGCAGCCTGCCCTTGCTTTCCTACTTTACAGCTCTTAATGAAATTTTAGGGTGGATCCTTGAATACACAGCTCTTCTCATCAGAACTGTATCTTTAGGGATTTTTCCAAAAGGATGCCTGAAGAGATGAAAGTTTGCCCTCCTGAAGTCCATGTTGCTGGCCCTAATTTTTACTTTGCTCCCTCCTCTTGGAATCCTGACATCCATGACTTCATTGTCTCTCTTGCCAGGATTGCCCCCCAACTTTCACAAATTCACAAGCAATTCTTCCTTGTTTATAAGAATCAGGTTCAGCAGAACACCTTTCTTTGCTGGTTCCTCAAATACCTGCATCAAGAAGTCATAGTCATTACATTCTAGTTTTCTAGTTTTCCTAGGTATCCTGAATTTGAGCCTCCAATGAGGAGCAAGCCTTCCTCAATGGAAAGTGGGGACCTTCATCGTCCGCAGTAGAGTTGCCTACCACTCCCACTCCCACTCCCACTCCCACTCCCACTCCCACTCCCACTCCCACTCCCACTCCCACTCCCACTCCCAGCTTCCTTCTAGAGGTCCCGAGAGGCTCAGACTCATCTGTAAGAAAAGCTCATTTGGCATCACTTCCTCACCAGCAAAGAGGACAGTGAATGTATTGCTGCAAGTCTTTGAGCGGGGCAGGACCTTCCTCTTAAAGTGAGTCATCATCACCTTCCAGCCTTCCTCATGATCAAAGGTTTCACGTTTACTTCACAGGCACAGTCTCTTCCTGCTGCAGCTGAAGGTTCAGACTCTTGACGCTGCAGTGCCTTAGACGTGATGTGCCTCATATATTTCTTGTTCTTTCTGATGTGTGATATGCTGACCTTCCCTGACCGTGCTTTTCTGGAGCTAGAGCTGAGCACTCAGATGCTCTTGTGTAGCTGGATGAAGTACTGCTGCTGCTAAGAAACACTGTAGAGGTCAGATCCCAGACTGGTGGGAAGTGTTTATTTCCTATTGGTGAAATGCAGAAGTTAACTTCTTCATGGTGACATTTGGAAGGCTGGTTAACCAAAGTGCTGAGCTGCAGCTGGAACTATTCTTACATACACAGAAATTATGTCTTTTCTTGTAGCTGTTTCTAGGGTTTTGTACTCCAGGCTCTTTGATGTCTTGAAGTTTTTCTTTAAAGATAAGTCCATCTTTAAAGATAAGTCCATCTTTTTTTGGCTGTTAGTGCTATATGACAGAGATATGACACAGCGCTCAGTTGGGCACTTCTTCAGAAAGATTGCAAAACATGTCTGTGCTTTACGTGTCTGGGCAGGGTCAGATAGAGCCCTGGAGCAATGTCAAAATTACTGGAGATAGTATCTGCTCACCTAAAAACACACAAGAAGTCAATCCAGGGAGAGGGACTGCAAAGTACATGAGAGCTATTCAAGTGGTCATCTACTATGAAAGACATCAAGGATGTGAGAATTGTCCAGTGAGAGCTCTGATGTGCTATTCTCAAACCGAAATGGGATTCATTTTAGCTGAAGATTGAGACACGATGTTCTAAACAGAGATACTTGCCTAATTTCTCTAAGTATTTTGAAATATCTGTCATCCCTGTTTAGGGTTCAGGTTTTTCTTGTAATTTAGATTGGAAATAAGACCATGGTATTCCAAAGGGTTTCTTGCTAGAACCAGCTACATCCTTCAAGTAAGTGCTTTCTTTCTGTAGATTACTTGCAAGAAACCACAGTTTTTATGCTGGTATTTTTCCTTGGTGTATTATCATCATTACTTCCCTGGGTCTTGATTGAATCCACAGATCTGTGTTAACTACTTCACTTTTCACATGCAGCAGTGAATTGAGACTACCATCAAAATGTAAGTACATTTCTGATGTGCACCAGTCAAACTAAAATGTGTGTAGCTTATGCAGATTCAGACCCATTTTCACTAGTAAATGAACTGGCGTCTCACTACTGATGGGCAAAAAGAAATTTAACAAGTCTTAGGGGGGAAATTGTTTTCTGTACTGCTGGAATTAGAGCCAGAGTTAAATAACAGGGAACCAAGAAAAAAAACAACCTTTCTGTAGAACTTACCTTCTGTCTTACAAATTACTTCTGTTACCTCATGCAAGTGAATCTTTGTTGCATTGCTTCCTATTTATTCTCCTGATACAGCTGGAAATATTCTTCCATGTTATTATCTTGTTAGTGAATAAGCAAAGTGTTTTTCCCAAGCTTACACAAATTACAGCAAAGCAGGGCATGGAGCCCACGTTTGCAGATGTATGAAGAAGATATAGTATCCTCAGAGGACTTTTCCCACCCACCTTGGTAAAACAACAACCATATTTAGGAAAGTAGAACATGAAGTAGGAAAAAGAGTGGATAGGCTGACATTTTGCTTTCCTAAAATCCATGAGTGAATTTTCTCTATACTATAATCAGGACAGGTTCTTATGTTCACTGACAACATACTGAGTCTAACAATAGTTAAATATTTTGCTCTGATATCCAGTGGAATCAATGGAAGAGCTTCAGTAAGATTGAATCCTCTTGTTGGCAGAGGATAGTATTCTAACCTACAAGTTTTGCTTCCTCATCCTTTTTTCTACAGTAAAGGTGTGTGAGATGGGATTTTGCTGGCTGCTCAAGGGTAACTGAAAATTCTCATACTTCTGTTTGCAAATCTCAATCTTGTTGTTGCCAGAAATCACATTTAAATAAAATAATCATTGTGATTATAGATAGATAGATCATAGACACCATATAAGAATCCGTTGCATTTCTATGAATCTCATAAAAATGTAGGCAAAGAGGGACTCCTGACATAGTGAAGAGGAATGTAAAATTCACAAGTTAAAAGCAAGTATGCTCATGATCAGATTTACATTGAACACCCTGAAAGAAGGGCATTCTGTGTGAGTAAAACACATAATTTTTGCTACTGCAATACTCACAGCACTTAGTACAGCAGAATACCTTTCAACTACTTTGAGTTAAAAATACATTTGTTGCCAGTATCAAATTATATTAATTAATTCTCTTTTTTCATCTGAGTTCACCCAAAGGTTGGTTGATATATTTGGTCTCCTTTGAAGATGATTTCTGAATTTGTAATTTCCTTTTCAGGAAGTAGAAAATATTTTTGGAAAATATAATAGGAGTATATGTCATGAAATATAAGTTATATAGGTGAGGCGGGACCCATAAATATTTCAAAAAGCAGGTAATGCATGTGGTCAACTCATAAACAAGTACATTAACCCATGCTTCATCACTATGAGTGACCTTGAAAAGCTATTTCTGTTTTTTTACCTCCTTGAACTGTTGTGTCTAAGGAGCCTATGCCAGTCCTTGTTCAACTCTTTGTCCCTGCTATATTACCTTTCTGTCATGCTTAGGAAAAAAAACACATTCATATCTTTTGGTGTGGGGATAAGAGACAACTTCTGCAATGGAGCTGTCAAATATTATCATTCTCAAGCACTTATTATTCCTGCCTCCTGGAAGTGCTGCTGGAAGAAGGAAGGTTAGCAGCATGTGGATGGGTCAGAAAATGCTGCTTGGGTATGAGCATTATGACCAACAGGTAAAGGTAAAGACAAGTGCACCACAATGCCCTGTTTTCAATGTATATTGCACACAGATGCTCGTGGGTTTTTTGCATCAAAAGCAGGTCTAATATTTCAGTTTCCAAATGATTGTGATGGAAACAGCTTTGAAAATGCCATGAAGGAAGCATTCAGAGCTTTTGTAGTCTTTGTCTCCAAGGTGAAGAGTCTCTTTGTGTGATACCAAGCTTTGTCTGACAATGTTCAGTATATTAGCACATTTAAGTCTGGAAAAACTGGCTGAGTGGCCCAACACAATGTGAGCACATCCACCTTCTAGTTTAGCTGGGTTTGTTAAAAAGGTCTGATTGAGACCAAGATCAGCTCCTTCACTGCTAAGAGCTCTGCTGAGGAAAGGTAGAAACAGCAGTATATCTCTCTTTTCCCTCAGGAACTTCTTTTACCTGGAGCTTTACTGCAGCACCCTGCCTACCACCCACCACAATTGTGCATCAGCGACCTCTGTGCCAGATCCTATACTTTGTCTGTCTTGACCTGGACACAGATCCAGCAGCTTGGCTTCCTGGTTCGGGGTCAGACCTGTCTCATCGTTACAGAAGTGCTGGTTCATCAGTGGGTTGTATTAGATCTTCAGCAATGTCTCTGGCCCTGATCCTGACCTGCTGCTCTGCATCCTAGCTCCCTGTAGGTGAGATACCTGCTCAGTCTGCCTTGGTATTGTGCTCTAGTCTCAGCTCACTTTTCCTTTGAGGAGCAGCCTCTTTGTTGCTTTGCAACACAGAGTTGCCATTAATATTAAGGATGAGGATAAAATAGATCATACGTTCTCTTTTCTGCTATGCATCAAGAGACATTACATGTGACCTTCCTGACTACACAGCACTTATGTACTCGTCCCACAGGCACCCCACAGTCACAGGTCCCCCAAATCCCAGCATGGACTGTCCACCCATGTGATACCCCAGCTCAGAACTGAGCCTCCCCTGCTCATCAGCTGCATCAGCCTGAAGATTGCCAGTGAGTACACACAGACACACAGACAGACACACAGACACACACACACACACACACACACTCACACACACTCTCTCTCTCTCTCCATGCACAGCAGGTTTTGGGGAAGGTACAAACACTCACCCCTTCCAGCAGCTGTGTGTGGCCTGTGCTCCTGCTCCAGCTGACAGTGCTGGGACGTGCACTCACACTGGTCACCCCAGAGGTTTTCGGGGGACAGAGCAGTTCCTGCCCCAGTGGCTGGAGGTTAAAGACCCCCTCACTGCAGCTGCTGGCACTGAGACCCCTCTCACTCCCCCTGAAGTCAACACCCCCAGCCAGAGGCACCCCCAGCCCAGCTCTAGACCCCAGCAGCTGATCCCCACTCCTCACACTGCTCCCCAGAGCTGGCACGGGGTCCTTGCCTCACTCAGGTGCCTGGGATGGGGGAATGAGGTGGCTGAGGTGAGGTGGATGAGAGGAGGCAGGACACATTGTGGTGATTAGGTGCAGGGCTCTGCAGGACAAGCCACTGAGCAGACACAGCTCACAGGCACCTTCTGCACCCTTCTGTGCCCAGCCCACCTCCTTGTTCCTCCCTGCTCCCTCTTCCCTGCACATCTTCTCTGTGTTGTAGAGTGTGACATAGTCCCACTCCAACATCCTGGATCCTCAGCTTTATATCCTCAACCTTTGCAAATTTCCAACTTTTTCTACAGGCTCTCAGTAGCTCACCAGGTGGTGTGGCTGACCAGGTTTGTTTGTATAGACACTTCCCTTATAACTTGTCATCCTGGTTTCTGCCTCTGTATGTTCTTATTTATAGTTCCTTTCACCAGATGCCTTAAAGAAGCAGGGATTCTCCTGCTGCATACCCTTAGAGTATTTAGTTGAATGTCAGGGGAATTACCCCAATAAAGTTTATTGAGGTAAACCTACAGAGCATAATGTTAACTACTAGGAGAGAAAAAAAAGGTAAGATAAGAAGTTTCTAAAGTAATTGGAGGTGAGTCATGGGACAAGTCTTTTCTGCTGTAATAAAAAGCTTACTTGTCATTTTGTATGGCAAAGCCAGATGTCTTCACTTCTATAAGTAATTTCATTTTAATTAGCTTTAAGTTCACAGCTACCAAAACCTTGCTTTAATAGAGACTTTGAGAAACTAAAATTGAGGTGAGAGGTCAGCTTTGTAAAACCCTGAGTAATTTGGTAGTGATCAAAGCTTCATATATTTATTCTCTACTGGCTTCATTTTTATAATAAATGGTTCTTTTTAGATTGTCAGACTTCTTAAGAGAGGAAAAATTCCCAGGAATTTTTGCTTGTTTTGTGAAAGGTGATATTTTAAATATTAAAAAAAAAATCCTTTTTAGCTGTAGTTATTTGAATACTAAAGCTTTCCAGAGGAATAACTCATACAGAAGTTTTTAAAAATTATAGTATTAAAAATTAAGCAGGAATTGACCTTTTGCTTTGCCTATCCTCCAGATCAAAAAACCCCAAACAACAAAAAAAACCACCCAAACAAACAAACAAACAAACCCCACCACAAATAAAGAACTCCCAAAACCAAACCAAATCAAACCAATCGACAAACAAACAATCAAGTCAAACCAAAACCAAAACTCAAAAAATCCCAAACCAAACAAAAGAACTGACCAGAATATTTTTTCCTTCACATGGTCTCAGCTGACCCGTTCAGACAGCTGTACGACGATCTTTGATTTTTTTAATCTGCAAATATCACTTTCCTTGCACAATATTTGAAGCAAAGTGTGTAACCTCAGCGACGTACCCACTTCATGTGAGAAGGGAGTGAATGGGAGTGGGATCTACGCAGAGGAAAGAGTGTTGCAAGAAAGGGCAATTAAAATAGAATCAGTTTACATTAACAAAAGATGTTAGAACAAAGGGAATTTTACCTCTTCTATCACAAGTTTTTGCCGGTCAGAAACATTTTGTAAGCATATAGCATAGTTTCTCTTCAGCCTTGTTGAATCACACAAATGTCTCATGCTTCTTCCCACTGCCATGTTAAGAGCAGAAGTTTACAGAAATACTCCACTTCTCCTCTTCTCAGTCGTCTTCTTTTGCTGGGAAGAGGGCCTTTGTGAAAGAAACAATACAAACAATACATAACCATTTCTTTTCTCCCGAAAAACTTTTCAGTAATTTTGTCTCAATATAAGTGCTTGGAAAGTTTTCAGTATCTTCAGGAGAAGCAGCTAGAAAAGTTCTGAAATGAGCCATTGTTTCTGGTTACTCTGCTCTTCTGCAAAAGTAACTGGCAATACCTGACCTGATGGTTGCATGCAGGAGCAGATTTGTATTATCCTGGCACTTGGGGAGAACCAGCTTTCAGTATGATCATTAAACAGGACTCACTTGAGCACTTCTGCAGTGTCTTGAACACCAGGATCCAGCAGGAAGGAGAAGAAAAGTTTGGTGATGTCTCTGAGAACTGTGTGCCTAGAGGATGTCATCAGACTCATTGTGTGTTTGTATCTCAGCAAAGCCCGAGGCAGGTGGGCCAAAGGATGAGAATGGCTGGCTTAGAATAGCTCCATTGTCTTGGTGACTGTGAAACTGCTTGACTTCAAGTGTTAGATGTCTTACTGAGACTCATACTGACTGAGGCTCACAGGCTAAGTGAATCCATTGGCAGTTTTCAGATGAAACAAAATATGGGAGGAGTGATTGGACACCAAGTGGTTGTGCAGCCAGTCAGAGGGACCTTGATTTCCATAGCTACTGTCACAAAAGTGGCTTGTGCAGGCCCTGTGTGAGCAACAGCAACTCATCTAAGAAGCCCTGGCATATCAAGGTATAGGGCAAACCTCATGCTGCCATTGCTTACTCTCATCAGCTCACTGAAAAGCTCAGAAGTGAATGGAGTTCAACTCAGCAAGAGTGCTAGGACAGGATTATGCTCTTGTGACTGCAGCTTCTCTTGATCAACTCTGTCAGGAAATGTGTGACCTTGGGCCATGTGGCACATAAGAGCTTTCCTTTGGCTGCACAAAAAAGTTTTCTGAAGAAACAGAGCAGACAGACAAGGGAGATATGTGCAGGAGCACATTATTTTGCAGCTGTGGAGAGGCACTGGCCCTGAAATTGCACTGAACTTCCAGCACGAGATTACCTTCATGGAATCAGGTGAGACACAGCCTATACAAATGGCACTGTGCATGGCAAAAGCAGAGAGTTGGTCACAGGCCTCACAACATCAGAGTTAGATGATTTATCCATATTTGCATGACCAGATGTAGTGGGTTAGCCTCAGTCCAACACAGCCACTCACTCCTCCCCACTAAGTGAAAAGTGAAAGGGTGTCAAAAGGGTAAATATGTGAAAACTTTAGGGTTCAGATAAAGACACCTTAAGAGATAAAAAAAAAAGGTGTGCTATCAAGCAAAGCAAAACAAGGAATTCTTTCACTGCTTTTCAAAGGCCAGGTGTTCAGCCTTCCCCAGGAGATCAGGGATTTTCTCTGTCCATTACACATAACAGTTATTCAAAATGCCAACACTATGACCCCACCTTTCTCCTTCTTTCTCACAGTTTTTATTGCTCAGCATGGTGTATGGAATATTCCTCCTGTCAATTGGGGTCTGCTGTCCTTGCTGTGTCACCTCAACTTCTTGTGCACTCCCAACCATGCTTGCATACCACATGCTACATAACACAGTGTAGTATGACAGAGAAGTTCTTACCCTGTGCAAGCACTGCTCAGAAAAAGCACCACTATGTTACCAGCAAGTTTTTGGTCATAAATCCAAAATATGGCACCTTACTAACTGCTATAAGGAAAATTAATTGAATCCCACTCAAAACCAGTACACCAGTAGTGGCAGCCTGGAATTCGACCTAGTTACCCAGAATCCAAGAACAGACATTCCTTAAAGCATGAGAACGTCTATCTAGTGCAACAGGGACAGTTTTCCCTGAGATACAAAACTGCACTGCTGCTTCTTCCCAATGGATATCTAATGTGCTCTCACCATGGAGTAAGGACTAGGAGTCTACCTGGTAAACCTACTGGTAGATAACTTTATCTGACAAATATTCAGAGTTGTGCCTCTGTCAGAAATAATCCACCTTGACAACACACCACCCTCCACTTTTTGGATGGATCGAGATCTAGAGGAGGATTCTTTAAACAAGGCTCTGCCCATAGTAAGCATTGTTTGATTTCTATTCCCTTCCCTGCTGACATTATTTCTTGTTTTGGGAAATGGGGTCTACTGGGGGCTGATGAAGTCTGTCTGTCCAAGAAGAACACCTTAGGCCATAGGCTTGCCTGGCTGGTGAAGAGGGCTTGAAATTCAAGGTATCAGGAGATAGGAACTTCCCCCATTCCACTGCAACCAGTTTGATGTCAATGTCAGCAGGAGATCCCAGAGCTTGGAGCGGGACCACAGGTCAGGAGAAGAACATCTGAAAATCCACAGAGGAATTCCTGACACTCCAGCCAGTTCATTGGCCTCATTGGGGACCAAGTTTAAATGCCTTTGTGCAAACACACAGAACATGGGGAATGAACAAGAGGAGTAAAGGATGTCTGCTCGCTTGCAGAGCCATAGTTTATTGGCATCACTGATGTCTCTGTGAATGGAGGGTTGGAATGGAAGATACAGGTTCTTCAGGGAGCATGGAAAGGGGGCACAAGGGCATGAAGTGACAAGAATAGAGGTAATGGCTTCAGTCTTGAGGAGAGTAGCTTTACATTAGAGGTTAGGGAGAAATTCTTGACTGTGAGGGTGGTGAGGCACTGACACAGGTTGCCCAGAGAAGCTGTGGATGCCCCATCCCTGAAGAGGCTCAGTCCTGGGCTGGGTGTGGCTCTGAGCAACCTGGTTTAGTGGAAGGGGTCCCTGCCCATGACAGGAGGGTTGAAACAAGATAATTTTTAAGGTGTCCTCCAACCGAAACCATTCTATGATGAATGAACATATAATACATTTTTTTTTTGGTGTTGTTCCTCCCTGCCTGCTGCAGTTTTGAACCTGATTAAAATGCTTCTGGCAAGTTAGATGAAGCAGACCTGGATGTGGGAGACAGGAAGTTTCCTGAGAATTATACAACAGGTAGAATTGTAAAATGTATTTCCATTTCAGTGATATCAAAGAATTTAACAATTCTTTTCTAGCTTCTCCTACTGTTACTTCCTTCTCCAATAAGGGTCAGGATCTGATTCTAAGATTTGATTTAACCTTGGATGTGACAATACAGGAGCTTGTCCACCACAGCCCAAGTGTATACAGCCTTAGTTGTAACTTCATCTTCAGTATTCTTGGGCCAAATTATTTACAAATTGTGCTCCAGCCTCCCTTTAAAGCCCACAAAAAGGGAAAAGAGAACCCTCTGTTTGGAATTTTTATGGTAATTCCTCTTTTATACATTATCTCTTGTCTTCTTACCTGGTTGCAGAAATGTACAGGTGAAAATATCACTGAAAATTCTTTTGAGAAGGGCTGGTAAAGTGACAATCTGGGAGTGCTGCCATCCTCCACCCATCCCTGACAAACTGACAGTAATGTCAGGTCTGTCAGATTTCAACTGGTAGCTGAGGGATGTTATTCACCTATGTTCCTTTATGCACCATAAAAAATGAGCTCACACAAACTATTCAGATCAAATAATCAATGTGCTATTTTATACTTACAAAGAAGCACAAGGCCTAAAAATGAAAAGGGTAAAGTAAAAAAATCCACAATCATGAAAACCCACAAGAGAAGACAGTCTACTCACTGCAGGAGTTCAATTCTCCAAGCTTCTGGTAGTGATTTTGCTTGAGCATAATTGCTTTTGTGAATCAGGCAATCACATGATGCAATAAGCAAAACAGTAAATCAGTTCAAGCAGAGATGTACCTTATAATTAAGCAATGCAAGTAATCAGCCTAAAATGGGACCCACATGAAATTGTAGTATCATCAAGCAATAACTCAATCACAGCTCTGTATCCAATGTGGTAATCATGTGGAAAATTTTGTTTAATTATTAAGCCCCTCAATTTTGAAATTCTTTGTAAGACCTGGGCAGTGTTTAAATGCCCTGTCAGAAAACAGAACTACTTTCCAGTTAGTAGTTTCCCTTACTGTTGAACCTGTGGAAGACACTTTTATCTTTCCTGAAGCCCCAGGAGAATGGGTTTTCTAAGAGTCTGTGTCTTTGCTCTGAAAGCCTTTATTTTAACAGGAGGAACACTGTGTTCCTACCCTTTTTATTCCTCTCCAAAAGCTCATCTAGTCTCAGAAGCTGACAAAGGGATCCTACCATGGTATTTTGCAATCTTTCCTAGGGAAAAATACCTTGGAATGTAGGCGTCTCACCTTCTGCTCTGTGGAATCCCTTTCCACAAACAGAGCTGTTTTAGACTTCTTTGTGATCAAAGTAACTCCCTGTAAAATTAAAAGAAAAACTTCTGTGAAGCAAAATTTCTTTTTTGATTGAAAACATTTTTCTTCTAGAAAATGGAAGCAGAAATGAGCAATAACTTTTTAAGTCATTAGCTTTTATCTATGGCATTTTCTGCCGAAGATTTTGATTTTCAAGCGGTTTTGACAGAAATGTGTGAGGTTTAATTTTTTTCCGTTTAGCATTTCTTGAACTCTGTGAAAACTGAATCAAAAATAATTTGAAGGAAAAAAGGAAAAAAGCACAACTGAATTAAAGCAAGGAAATCCTTTTATAGAAAGTCATGAAAGATATTATCATCATAGGGGTTTTATTTCAATTCTCTTTTCTAGAGCTGAGGTTTAACACCATTCTCACAAATTGCATTTATTTCCTTGGAAGTTAAGTTCTCATTAGTGTTTGCTTGGTAGATGCTGCTTCATTTATTTCAGTTTCTGCCTTCTGTGATATTTTGAGCTACAGCCTCCATGAAGTCAGAACTCTCATCTCAGCTGCATCACAGGGAGTGTCCTTTTTAGACAGCTAAATATATCACCATGACTTGAATTTTCTTCTGGGGTTCATGAATTGAATAGATGGGTCTCTCCATTCCCTCTGGACTGACATACAATTGAGAAACTATGACCTTTACCTGCTGAATACCCATTTCATTCTAGCCTGACAATAATTCAGTCCCAGAACCGTAATGAGATTTCCCAAATTTGTTTGTCTGCTAATTACATAGTTTTATCCTATGCTGGGAGTCAAAGAGGGAACTGGTCACCAATTAACCATGACATTTCAGGTGTTTTTCTGTCCCGAAGTGACCTGACACGTCCCACTAATCTTGAGTCTTTAGGAAGCCTACACCGTATTATTCTGTACTTTTCCACTAATATATGGAGACAAATGTAATGAAACTCAGTGCAAGACCTTATGGGAGGGTGAGGTACTATTTTTAAATTGTCTCTAAGTAGGTTAAAGCCTGGCACTTACACTTTCACATCCAGTCACCAGCACCGAGACGAGTGTGCCCAGCTGCTCCAGCTAAGATGAGTGATGTACAACACACAGGACAATGGATGCTCACTCCTAAGTCTCCTCTGTGTCTCCTGGGTTTGTTGTGGTAGGTTCCTGGATCAACTGGTTTTTGTGCACTTCAGGAATCCTCAGCAATTTTACATTGGCGCTCACTCGAACCTTCATGAACAAGATGAACATCGTCGTCATTTCCTGATTTTTAGAAAATTTCAAGAGTGCAGTGCGTTTTGTTGTGGAGATAAGAGGAAAAGAATCAGTATTGGATATGCTACAACTGTGTTGCCATCTTTCGTTAAGAAAGGTGTCAGTGACAGGTCATGCATGGGCTGTGACCTTATGAGAGCACTCATTTCCTCTGTTTAGCAGCTGGATTGTTATTTCCTAGGACCTTGGTTACCAATACAACCTGTTCATGTTAAACCTCCTCTGCCATTTCTTCAGTGTATGCACACATACACAAGTGTGTACATACACATTTTTTATAGTTCATCTTTCAAACCAATTGTTCTCTCTCTGTTAAAAACCTTTTTAGAATGACCTCAAAATTGGTACTTTCCATTGAAGCCAGTAATTTTCTCAGACCTTCAACCTTATTCACCTCCAAAAATACAGGATACTGCCAGGATCTGAGAGTCAGAGGACTCCTTTTTAAGACACTGGTAGCACAGACAATAATTATTTTTATTACTTCGACTAGAAAAATCTAAGCTTTTGTAAGGATGAAGCTATTTGAGAAGGAACTAGTTCCATTCTGCAAATCATTCCCACTACCATGTCACCATCCTTACATTTTGACTCTATCAGCATCCTTTTCTGCAGTCCCTGGGAAGTGAGACTGGCTCTTTAGGGACAAGTGGTCTTCCCTGGGTATCCACACACTTCTGATTGACAGGAGAGATATCTAGCCATATCAGTTGTGTTAGCCAATGGATGAACATGGTTCAGTCTAGCAAGATTTCCCTTGTGGTGCAACCAAAATCCAATATCTGGCTCTGGTCTGGCCTCACATGGGCGATGGAATACCACTTGTTCCTTGATGTCTCTGTTCAGGAAAACATTCCATGGATGCATGATCTGTATTTTGGTGTCATCTCTGCATAACCAAACTCCTAAGAGGATCCTATGGGACTGACGCTTTGTCTAGTGCTACAATATTGTAAATCACATTTCTCATTTGGAGGTGAAAGGGCACTTCCAGAGAAACCTGGTCGTGTGCTTGGAAATGTGGCTTTGATTTCTCCTGCCTCCATCACTTAGTGAGCTGGGATAGATCTACCTCTGGATACATTACTGTTCTTCTCCTGGATGAAACCTCTTTTATGCCCTCCATTAGTAATGATCCCAACACTTCTACTTGACCTTGCTGATGAACTTCAGGTATCTCTATGATGCAGTATTGTTAATATTGGAACTGCTGGTTTGTGTTAGGAGCAAAAGTAAACTTTACACTCATTTCCAGACACTTGTGTTCAAATTCTGCTCCTGCAGAAACGTGAAAACTTTCTTGTTTTTCTTACTTTTCTCTTTGTGGTGTAAGACTGTCCTCATGGGTATATCTTTATAAGGAGTGAAAGAAATACATGTCCAATAAACTATCAATTAATGAATAGGGCACTTTGAAATCCATGCACATAACAGGCAGCAGGCTTTTAGTTTCCTCCCAGAGTTCAATATCTAGTTTTTATTTAATTTTTTAGCAACAGTCTCAATTTTTTAGTGCAGTCTCATATGGCATGGAGGAAAAGGTGAGTGTATATCCATTTAAAGTTAGCTTATAAAGTAATTTTGTGACAGAGGTAGCCCGAAGAGAAAAAAAAAAAGTGTGGAGAAGATTAATTCAGTTAAGTCTCTCACCATTTCAAATTGAAGGGGAAAGAAACCCAAACATGTGCCAATTTAATATAATGTCAATTCCTTGAAAACTCTCCTGAGTAGATTCTTTATTTCCTAGTAGAGATTCTTACTACAATTATTCTCTCATGAAGACTTAATAAAATTTAATTCTCTTCTAACAAGTGAATAATTTCCATGAAATTAATCAAAACTAACAATATGATACTTTTACTCCTGTGTTACTTGAGGTTGAGACTTGCTGATGGATTAGAAAGTCATGGAATGGATAGACAATACCAAATGAATGTGCAACTGGGTTATATATGCCCTGTTTCCACATTAAATAACTTTGATTCTCCCATATTCCTTTGGGGCCTAAATCTGTTTTTCAGGCAGATTGCTTAAATATGTGCTTAACCACAGAGCCCTAAACCATTACTTGAGTGTTTTTCACTATTCTACTGTGATACCTGGACAGGGAACTCTCTGAAGTGGGGGGCTTAGTCCAAAGTATAATTGTGGTAGAGACTGAGTGGGAACAAAAGAAATGATGATTTGTAGAGGAAAGCCCAGCAGGGAATTTACTACCCTTCCCAGGCAGCTCGGAAACCTGAGAAACAAATGGAATAGAAAAACAAAGTTTTCTGTGTGTTTGCTGAAGCTGACTTTGAACACACAAATGAGGCAAGCCTGAAGCAACATCAACCAGGTCTCCCCAACTTTTTCCCCAGTCTTGGCACCCCATACCAGTCAATCCCAGAAAGTGGGCAAATCACCTCGCTCATACTCACTGTTACTGGCACGTCAAGAGGGAGCTTGGACAGAGGCATTCAGGTTTATGTGCAAAAATAGTGGCCTGCTTTGTTTGTGTGCATCATCTGGCTGATAAATGCAGTCATTTGAAGATTAAATATTACAAAAGGAGATTAGGTGAGAAATGGCATGTAGCTGATTTATGAAAAGCAATGTGAAATTAAAATTCAGATAAGTATGTATGGAACAATGCTTGTATTTCACAGGGATTCACATATGTTAATGATAAGTATTCAAGTTATTGAATCCTGAAATGCTTTGACTGTCAGCACAGGACATTTTCCTCTTTAGACTTGCGTTTCCCAAAGGTTCTTTAAACACAGTGAATTCTCTCATTTACTTTGTTATTAATTTTTGGCAAAGACTGATTATACAGCCCTGTATAAGGATTAAATTGACAGATCATGTTTAAAATCACATAATTTCTATTCAGGGAAACTCATGATATGAGATGTTCAAGCCTAGAAGAACTAATTTGGATTCAGCACACGTATGCTAATGGAAGTGTTGAAGTCCAGTTATTTCAGACTATTAAGCTTAACTCTCTAGTGCTTTAGCTTAAATCTGTGTTTTGGCCACACTTGTCTAATACTCATCATATTTAGTTGTAAGAACTTTATTAAGGCTACTATTAAGGCTACTAATTTCTACTGGCCAGTAGTCAGTCACCCATTTTGTGACTGTTTAATATGGTTTCATTGTGTTCCACCGATGTTTTACAGCAGAATTAACTCTTCTCTTTTTTATTAAGGGTTTTTACTTGCATGAACTGGACATGGCGAAGATATGAAAATTAAAAGAAGAAAATCATAAACTATTTTTAATCAGTTCAAGCTATAAGAATTATTACAGGGTTAGACTAAATCCTTGGAGTCTGACTTGTTACAGCTCCTGAAGACAGAGGGAAAATAATGCAGGTCTAATAGATGTGGTGTAAAAAATACGCAAGTGGGAGAAGAATCAATAAAACATGCAACATTTTTCACCATTGCATTGATTTGCACACAAAAAGAGAGTACTTGCAGCCAGAGAGATGAAATGCAAAGCTACAGTGTTGTCAGAAAGCTGTGCTAGTTGCTGAAGAGAGGAAGTCATAAAAAAAATACCTGAAGAAAAAAAGATTATGACACTATGACTTATATGATCATCTGGCAATGCAAGGATGAAGCAGAAAAAGGGATGATACTGTATGTCTATGGAGCCCCATGGAGAGAAGCTGATGAAAGTACAATGTGATGTATTAGGCTGTGGATGCCCTGTTGAATGGGTTCCCTCACTGCATTTCTGTATTTCTTGTGTTTCATTGTGCAATGCAAGGGGATAGGATCCCAAACACTGCTACCTGCATGCAACCTTGATCCCACAACACCGTGGCGCTGTTGATTCACTGACACTGAATGGATCAATAGAAGAAATGTCATGCCTGTAGATGCAGGGAACAAGCTGCCTGGATACTTTTACTTATGTGACATTACAAGTTACTTTTTGCAGCTCTGCTGAGGTGAAAAAAAAACCACAAACCAAATAAGGTGACATATGTGTCTATTTCTTGTGGATAACACAGATCTATTTTCAAGTACTGCTATTCCCCTTATCTCATTTAGCAAATACACTCTACCTACCTAAGAAATTATTTCATACATGTTTTGGTTCCTTATCAAAGTGAGGCAGTGAAGATCAAGTTCAAAAATGAAATAGGAAGGTATGAGGATTCCTGAGTTTTCAGATTGCATCTAACTGCCGTGGTCTCTTCAGAAACATCTGAGTGTAAAGAGCATGATACTATAACAGCCTAATTTGACAGCATCTGCATCACACCTATGAGCATCAGAAGTATCTAAAGATAAGCATTGTAGTGGTTTCTCTGCTCATCTACAGCAGAGGAGAATGAGTAAATAGGGGGTTTTTCTGTGGGTGCCTGGCTTTGGCCAATGTCAAACCATGACAATTTTGGTGGAGAATGCAGGCAGTTGGTTCCAGGTGTACTGCACGCCCCTCCAGGTGAAAGCAAACTGAGGCCTACACTCTGCTGCCAAAGGAATGGAGAAAAATGCATGGGCAGTGTCAATGGTGGCATACCACCTTGCTGCCTTGGACTCCAGCTCGTACTGGAGCTCCAGCATGTCCGGCACGGCAGCGCTCAGCGGTGGAGTCACTTCATTCAATGCACGATAGTCCACAGTCAGTCTCCATTATCCATCAGATTTGGGCACAGGCCAGATGGGGCTGTTGAAGGGTGAGTGGGCTTTGCTGACCACCTCTTGGCTCTCCAGCTCTTGGATCATCTTGTGGATGGGGATCACAGCATCTCGATTTGTCCGGTACTGCCGGCGGTGCACTGTCAAGGTGGCAATTGGTACCTGTTGATCTGACTCTTTCAGGAGTCCCACTGCAGATGGGTTTTCTGATAGTCCAGGCAAGGTGTTCAACTGCTTAATGCTCTCTGTCGCTACAGCAGCTATTCCAAAAGCCCACCTGAACCCCTTTGGGTCTTTGTAGTAGCCATTCCTGAGGAAGTCTATTCCTAGAATGCGCGGTGCCCCTGGGCCAGTTACAATTGGATGTTTCTGCCACCCCTTCCCTGTCAGGCTAATCTCAGCTTCCAGCAAAGTGTATTCCTGTGATCCCCCCGTCACCCCAACAATGGAAACAGGTTCTTCCCCCACATGTTCTATGTACTATGGTACATTGTGAACCAGTATTTACTAACACTCTATGCTTCTGTGGCTCTGATGTGCCAGGCCATCGCACCCACACTATCCAATAGATCCTGTCGTCCCACCAGCCTCTTCCTGGCTAGAGGCAGGGCCCCTCTAGCCTTGGATATCATTCAAAATTGGAGCTACTTCCCTTCTGGTTGAACTCCCTCTCTCTGAGTTTTCCACTAGATCACAGCTTTTCAGCATCCACATGTTCCTGCATGAGCACCTGTTCTCATGGGCTGTGGATGAATTCTGCATCCTCCCATGCACTTCATGAATTACAGGGAAACAGTTTGTTATATTATAGTCCTCACCATGGCTTGCAAAACAAGCTCAGCTCCAGCTGAGCACCTCTGGAGAAAGTCTGGAATACCTCCTCCTCCTCCCCCTCCCTCCTTTTCACCGACCTTAGCATTGCCACGTTGCTCTCATGCGTCTTCACCTTTCCCTTGCCTCTGACTCGGGAGAGAATTGACGCTCCTAGGTTTGTTTGTTCCCAAGTTCTGCCGATGGAAGAGCCCTCGCAGGGTTGGCAGCGCTGCAGGCTGCTCCCTCCGGGGAGTCGCTCGCCGCCCCCCGCAGCCGCCCCGCGGTCCCGCCGCAGCCGCCGCCGCCTCGGGGCCGCCCGGCGCCTCTCCGTGCGGGGCGGCGGCAAGGAGAGCCCGCAGCGCACGGCTGCCCTGGTGCTGGGCGCAGGGGGCTGGCTGGAGGCGGCCGGGCAGGCACAGCTGCCGCACGGCGCTCCCGGGGCCAGCCCTGCTGCGCGGCGCCCGCCGCCCGCCCCTGCGCCCCTCGGAGCGAGAAGAACGAGAGCTTTTGTGTGCGCAGGCTTTTTTATTAACTTCTCTAATTGGGCCACTAATATGTCTATTTTCAGAGCCTTCATGGATTGGCTCTGCTAGACATAGTAGAAGCTTCGAGAAGTTCTTGGAGTTTTTTTTTTTTTTTTTCCTCTGTGGCTTCTCCCACCCTCCATGAAAAATCAGGCTGTGCTAAACTAACACAAGCACACATTCAATTCACGCTTAATGAAAAGTTTTAGATGTTAAACAATTAAATTTGTTGTTATGGCTCAGAGATTGACATTTTGAGGTGAGGACCTTCCTTCCAAGTCGAGGTCAGAACTTGAGATTACTCTTTTAACACAGGAAAAGAACGACAGGCCATAGCATCTGACACCAAGCTGCATCATCTCAGTATGCTCTTTCCCTCTGATCATTTTGTTTCCCAAGATGTAGAGTAATAAAAGAAGGCGAGGCACAGAATTACTTGAGAAAATAGAAATTCTGTTGTAAAGTGTGTTTGACATTTTGAATTTGCTTGCACTTTCAATTGCAACGAAGAGGAAAAGTGTGACCTCTTTTTCCCCCTCCATGACAAAAGAATTCTGAAAAAAATCGTATTCATTCTGCTATGACTTTGTTTATTGTTCATATGGACATGTATTGCTTGAAGCAAAGAGTCAAGGCAAAGTGATTTGGTCATCTTGGAAAAGGTGCAGCAGTTTTGATACATCAAAGTAGAATGTTTCAACAGCATCAAATATAGAACAGAATTTTTTTTTTTTTTACCTTCTTTGCTTCTAAACTCCTGTATAAGCTGACACATCATAGAATGCTCTGGTTTGGATGACTTATTCACTGGTGGAAAAAATCCCTGCCAAAAGTACTTGAAATAATAATCTCATGACAAAAACTTGATATGTTTTTTGGATAGAGGCATCTTTACTTAATCACTGCAGTGATAAAGATGGATTCTTGGCTTTATGGACAACTTCTGTCTGCCAAAGAAGCCTGGTAATGTAAAGCTGTAAATCCTGGAGATAAGAGCTGCAGGATATTTACCTGATCATGCCTATCCACAGGAATCAGAGTCCTGCTGAGAAGGGACTCTCAATCAGTCTGGTAAGGCAAGAGTTTGTCCAGAGAATAGGAAACAAAGAAAGGAATAGAGATAAAGGGACTAGAGGAGTAGGAAATGTAGAATACAAACAAGAAGTTTTCAGCTTAGGGGCTAGAGGCTGCAATTAATAAAATAGGCTAGGGCATCTGTGTTCATTTTTGTTTAAAAAATTAAAAATATATATCTTTAAAAAATATATAATTTGCATTCTTGTGTTCACATGTCATTGAGACAGAACAATCAATACATGTTTGTTTCAGTTTTTCTGAGGATGGGCAGCTAAAATTTGGTATAGTGATAGCTGAAGCAAATGCTCAGCTAGAAAGTTCATCTTCAAAAATTCTCAAGGGACCAGAGCTTCAGAGCCACCAGAAATGGCTGAAAAATCCTTTTATAATTTTGGCTTAAGGGAAACACATACTTCTCAAAAAGAATATTATGTTGTTTTGTTGGGTATTTTTCTGTTTGGTTGGAAAATAAAGACTTTACTTAAAGCCTGCTGTAAGTTGACTAGAACAACAAGAAATAAAGCAATACTTTTGAAGAGGCAAAAAATGCTTGAATTCTGAAATGTTTTGACAGTCAGAATTGTCAGCTGAAGAGAAAATGAAACATACAGTAGATTTTTGTTCAGCGAACTAAACCACTGAAAGGATTGCAACTGGTGTACACAAACTACCCTCAGCAAGTACCTGACTCCTCTGTCTCAGTAGCCCTGTTGGTAAAGAGCTAATCATCCTGCTCCTGGGCAGGTCTGGCTGGCAGTCCGCTGAACTGTTACCATTCTGAGAGCTCAGTTACAACAGTGAGAGCTCGTAATAAGATGGGCGAAAAAAGAAAGGGGAGAAGAAACAAAGTATGTTCATTTTGGGCAGCTGCTTAAGTATTTTCTATAACCTTTACACTTTGTTTGTGAGCTTTCTTATTAGTATCATTTTCACATAGCACTGTTTTCAGTTTAGTAGTCAAACACCATATGGAATTGAATAATCAAACATTGCATTTTAGGATGTTGAAATGAAATATCCTGACTAATTTAGTTTTTTTTTCTTCTGAAAACAGACCTTTCTCTCTTTTTGGAGATCCAAATATGCATTTTTCTATGGAAAATGTCACCAAACCAAATTATTGGCTTATTCCACTTCTTACATGCATATCAATAAACACAGATTCCCAGCTGGTGGCCAAGGAAGGAATCTGAGTTCCATGTACAAAACTCCATGGAGGAGATCTTTGCTCAGTTTTCAGTGCTCTTCATCTGCACCAAGCAAGGTCACAAAATGGATTCCTACTGTTCTGGTTCTGCAAGGAAGAACAAGCCTATTCCCGCAATCAGGAGCAGGCATATGTCAGCTACACAGTGCAAACCAGACTAAGGACTGGCTTTGGTATTTGGGGAGGTTTTGGAGCTGCCTGGGCTAGCCTCGGCACGCGTGGTTGTTCTCCTCTGTCCATGGTGCTGGGATAGATCCCAGTCACAGGTACCAGTCTCCATCCTTCCCTCTGGTGAGAAAACACTGCTGTTTCTGAGATCTGTTACTGTCCAGTAAATGTTATAAAATTGCATTACTGCCAGATTCATACTCATAAATTATTATTAAACTAGTATATTGTTATATGCCATCAGAAAGAGGTTGTATGTGGCATTGCTTTTATCATTACCATGGCTGCAGGAGATGTTATTTCTCTTGTAGCAGACATCATGTATGGCAGGTAAATCACCTAACACATCCCCATGAGTCCATCTTTCCAGCTGGGCTTCTCAGCAAATCGAGTAAAGGTTCTGCCTCTGAGATAAAATACTTTTTCAGAAGCCTTCCTGAGACTATGAATAGACACAGATCTATAGACTACATCATCTCTTCCTATTGTATCCTTTCTTGCCTCTGTGCCTGATCCTCATGTGGTGAGGAGAGCACTGGTGGGAACTTTCCTGACTGAATAGTCAGGGTATCACCTGGACAAGAGGTACCCAAATGAGGCTCACAAGGATTTTCATCTGGAAGGTGCATCCTGCGGGAGTTATTTGGAAGCTGGTGCTTGAGGCGGGGTAGAGATGCTGAAGCTGGGACAGGAGTATCTCAGTGGAGTTTGTAATTTGATGATGATGATGTACCTTGTTCTCCTAAAGACAAGGGAACTGTGAGGTAGCTAGTGCTAAGAGCTATGTTTTACTGTCTCCTGTGTCATAATTTTCTGTGTCAGCTGTGTAATCTGGAAAAAGTGGGTGCAGTTTGGAAACAGAACCATGGGTACATGACCCTTGGAGAGTCAATTGGCTCTGGAAACACACCAGCAGCTCTAAACAGGTCAACAAGAAGCTCAAGGATGTCTCTATTGTTTTGTCTGGCTTCTGAAGTCCCTGTGGATGACACCACTCTTCTCTGCACAAAAGGGAGGACATTTGCTTTTGCAAAGCTTGTAAGGAGCCTATGAACAGAAGCAATGACATTTCTCAGCAACCCAGCTGGCTATGCTGATCCTTGGCTGCTACAGAAGTCCCTTGATGTAGCATGGTCCAGGATTCCCAAAATAGGAAGAAGAAAGCTAATTTTAGGCAATTAGGTGTTCTAATTATTAACTCACGGTTTTCTGATCCTTCTGTTTGAGGGTGTTTGAATTGCTCCTTTCCAGACTCCAGGATATAAGAGCAAGCAAGGTGTGCATATGGAGGTTTAGAAATGTGGGGACTTCTCTCTAACAGTAATCATATGATGAAAAGGGAATGTGAGGTGTGATATGACAGACCCAAACTATAAACCCTGCTCAGATTCATACAGGCACCTGGGGAGGCAACATAGACCTGGAAATACTGTGTTAATAGCACAGAAGCTCAGGCACACAGCTCCAGCAGGCTCCTAGGTTCATTGCTTGAGCACAGCTGACACACTCATATGTTATGTATGAAAAACCATCAAAAATACTGCATCATGCCTTTTGAATGGTAATTTCTGGGGGAGAGTTAAGGTTAAAAACAACAGGGTTTTCCACCCCATTGTGGAATTATTTTTTCCTTTCTGAAACTTGTAAGTAAAAGTGCAGCACATGCTTACCCAGGTGAGTTGCTCAGGCTAAGTCAGCTCCAAAAGTGGTTTTCTGGGAGCTGTAGAATAGAACCAAACAGTTTAAGGAGAAGGTATCTAAAAAGACAATCTAGTTCAATTGTTTGATCATTTCAGGATGATAGAAAATCAAAACATGCTATAAGGGGCACTATCCAAAAGCCCTTGGAACACTGGCAGGCATGGAGTGCCGAAGCAGACCGGTGGGGTGGACACTGCCCTGAGTGTAGAAACACGCACTCCCGCATCTGCAGCTGGCATCTTTGCAGGCTGCGGAGTCCCGATGGCCGGCATCGCTGCCCCGGGAGGGCCTTGCCTGTGGCTCCTGCTGGATCCGCACGCCTCTCCGCGCGGTGCCAGGTGCGGCCCGGGCGTCCTGCCTGACCTTCAGACGGCGTGGCCCGCAGGCCGTGCCGGCATCTCCCCGGGAGGCGCCGCTGCTCCCCATGCCCGGGCTGCCGCTGCTGCCGGCAGCACGCCGCTCTAGCCCCCTCCTTCCTGTGACACCCACATAGGTTACTTCGGGGGCTGCTGTCCCACCTCTCCTGTTGGCGACAAAAGGGCGGATCAGCAGCAGAACTCGCCGCCTCCCCACCCAGCCCCAAGCCGGCTGTCGGCATCCTGAAGGTGGGCGCCGGTGCTCCGGAGTGGATATCGCTCTGCTTCGCCCGCACACATCTCCTTCCTTCTCACCTTCAGGTGCCGTCCCGAGTCCGGGCTGGACAGCGGATAGCTGCCCGCGTCCTTCAGCGGCAACCGCGGGGAGACGACTTTCCTGCTTTCCCCCATCCCGTCCCCCACCCCCGCCCCCCACCTGGACAGCGAGAGCGCAGAGACGAGCAGCCGGCGATTCTTCTCCGGCCGCAGTTAATCCGAGGCGAAGCAAGAGGGAGGAGAAGACTCTGCTCCCTCCCTATCTTCCTCCTTGCCTCTCCAACTCGTTCCAGGACCTAGGGAGTGAGAGGGGATCTCCGGCAAGGACTCAGAGCAGAGGATGCAGAGCGCTCTCCCACACCCTCCCCCTTTTGCAGGAAGCCGTGGTTGCAGAGATTTCCCCTGGCACACACATTGACTCCCGAGGAGAGGCAAGGCAGCAATTGCAAATTGCAGCGGCGGGCTGCCAGGCGCCGCTCCTTGCCCCCACGGCAAAGCACAAGGACACCTGGCTGCCGGGGACAGCCGGGGCTGGGCTGGGGACACGCAGGCAGACACACGCACCCCGGGCGGGCTGGGAGCGCTGCCGGCCTGCTCTCGGCGAGCACCGAGGGGCGAGGGCGGCGCAGGGAAGGGGCGGGGGAGCCGGCGGCAGGGGGAGGGAGAGAGTCCAGCTCCCGCAACGAGGGGAGGAGGAAGGAGGGACCGTGTCGGTGGGATGGTCCGGAAATGCTGTGATAAAAAGAGGGGCGCGGGGGAAAAGTAGGGAGAAGCTCTGGACTCATTCCTTCTCCCCCACTCCGCACCCGCAACTGCCCCGGCGAGCCTCGGGCGCACGGGAGAGCGGAGCGGAGCGGAGGAGCCGCAGGAGCCGGCACCTGCCCGGCCCGGCTCACACCGCGCCCGCCGCCTGCGAGGTACCGGCGCCGGGGCGGGCGGGCCGTGCCGAGCCGGGAAGGGCAGAGAGGAGAGGCGGGTGCGGGCTCGCAAGGACGGGGACAGCGCTCGTCCCTCCAGGCGCTGGCAGGGCTGTGACCCTGCCGAAGCCGGGCGGGGGGTGGGATGCAGCGGGGAGCTGTGCCGCACCTGGGGCCGGCCGGTCTCAACCTTGAGCCGTCCCGGCTTACCCTGAGGAGGTGCTGGCATTGCGCTGGGGGCTTCCCGGGGGGCTCGGGTGGGAGACTTTCCACCCCGGACCGCATCTGCATCCTGATCGCCCGGCATCCCCCGCTTGCTCTCCCGGCACTTGCAGGGCGCTTCACCTTCAAATGCCCCCTCGGCGGTCCCGGGCGGAGCTGCCACCTCGGAGCAAACCCTCTGAAAACAGAGAGGGCGAGAAGCAGGCGGGGAAACGAGAAAGTTCAAAGGTTTAACCCCTTCCTGCCCGTCTGCAGGAGACAAGCCGTGGAAGAGCACCGCGTTGCTCCTCCGCGCTTGCTGCCGGGCGCTTGCCCGGTCTGGGGGAGCCACCGTGAGCCCCTGACCCCTGCCAGCCGCTGACCGCTCGCCAGCATGCAGCTCTGCTCCTCGGGCGCCCTGTCGGGCAAGGCAGGCTCTGAAGGGATGGAGGGCTGAAACTTGTCTGCACTCAGACAAAGGGAGGAAGGCTGTGGGGAGAGACCTGAGGAACACCAGGCTTTAGTCTTTTCTTCTCCTAGAGACAGTATTCCTCTTTTGATTGTGCCTCTTTGCAGGCTGCCTTCCAAGGATTCCCGGTCTCTGTGCATGTGAGGTGTGAAGGTGGGCAGACCCCAAAGAACAAATCATGGATTTTGTTATGAAACAAGCTCTAGGAGGTAAGTGTGATTGGCACACAAGGGGCCTTGAATCCCTCCCACCCCTTTGCACCCGGAGAGAGAGGGGATGATCTGCTCTGGTGGGATCTGCACCTCTGATAGCTTATTGAGGAATTGGAAGAGCATGTCTGTCACTGATTCGTGATCACTCCACTCCAGAGTGGAGTGTTTGAGGAGTCTGAGCAGGAGAGGGCAGCAGCAAGCAGGGACCAAAGCCCCATGTCAGGGAAGAGACCTCCCACACAAGGTGTGCTGGCCCTGGGCTATGCCTAATTGGCACCCTACCAACTGGATGTGTATCCTGCTGTGCAGTGTGCAGGCCTTGATTTGCTTCATGCCATGCCACTAAGGCAGGTATTATAAAGGACAAAAACTGGCTTAGGCAGAGTAAGCCCAAAGAAAGTGACGTTCTATCTATGTGCCTTCTTTTGTCTTTGCCCCAAAGATTGCCCAAATCCTGAGCAAAAAATGGCCAGTGCAGAAATTTTTGTCCCTGGTATTTTGAGAGTTGTTTTTAGTAAGAATGCTGCCACAATAAAGATGGAAATGATAATAAAGTATTCCTACATACTTTACCTGGATTTGAGGCCAATCTTCTACGTGTTTCTGTATATTAGCTTATGTGTGTGAGGAATTGTTTTAACCTAATGGTGTGAAATAGAAAAAGTAGGGGTCTGTGTAGGAGAAATTGAAAACACTGAACAAATATTTGGGAATAACTTCTGACAGTTACTTTCTAGGCTGCTTGACATGGACATTTGGTCTAAGCAATGGTCTAAGCATCACTGAGGTGATGCTGGATGCTGTTGGGAACTGAAATATTGGCCTCAGAAGAAGTTGATAGCTCTCTCTTATACTCTACCTCGTGTGCATTTTTCATTTTTTTTTTCTTTGAAGAAACTAGAATCATAAGGTTGTGTAAATGTTTAATGTGTGGTGATATTGATGTCATATACAACTCCAACATTTACTGCAGAACTCTATCCCATGGCATGGAAACAATGTTTTCATCTCTGAAAGTGATGAGTGTTTTTTGCCAGAGGAGCAAAATTGCCACAATTAAGAACAGAGGAAGCAACCCAAGTTTTAATTGGGGTATTTTGAATAGGGAGATCAAACTGGAGAAGAAAGGGACTAATATGTTTGCATGAAATGTGAGGTATGAAGACATCTACGTGAGAAAACAATGTTTTATGTAGTAGCAGTGCAATGTTTCATTTCACTCTTCAGTGCCTGTTTTGAAGGAGAATTAGTGTTAAGATGTGCAGGCTTTGCACTGTTTGCTGTAGTGCAAGGTTGCTTTCACAGAAATGCACTAATGTACCTGCAAGCTGGAGGTACATACAGCCACTACAGCTGGAGATCCATGAATCCAGTGAAGGGAAATAACTGCTTAGAGACTGCAGTTGAAGGCAGGGGGAGGAGGGCTGCAGCAAAGGAATAATATCTATGATGCCTGCTTTTTTCTGCAGCTTGGTGACTTAACATGAGTTGGAAGCAGTGTCTGCCTGTACTTAACAACATCCACCCTGGGCAGGCCTTCATTCCAACATGATGTTGCATGCCAAGGTCAGGATTTGTACGATAATAGGACTTTCTGAGAAGGTAAATTCAAAAAGCATCTTTTTGTGAAGTCTGAGCTCCTGATGTCTGTCAAGATGCTGTCCAGGGCACCAGCTTTTCTGCCAGATGACTTAATGTGTCTGGAGCTTACTTACTCAATAAAGAAAAAGTCTCTGCAGAGTGGTAAAATCCAGGAAATTCTAATTCATTAAACAGAGTCCTATTTTTAAATTACAAATAATTTCAACAAGACAAAGCAAGATTTCCCTGTGCAAATATAATATGGAAAATAAAGGAGGTTTTGGACACTGGTTTCTCCCTGGAGTTAAAGCCCAAGCTGATGAAAATCATGCAAGCTGGTCAGACTGGCACAGCAAACCAAGGACTAAAGGTTATAGATTTCTTCCTCAGTTTTAGGGCCAAAACCCTTTCTGTCTGTCAGTTCTGATATCCAAGGAAGACTTAGTTAAGAGTTGGACCCAGTGGTCCTTCTGGGTCCCTTCCAACTTAGAATAATCTGTGAATTGTGTCCACAAGGATGGTCAAACTGAGAAAAGAACCAAACCTGTAGTGACTGATAGGCTTACTTTGGGTAGGGTGGATTTCATGGCTCTTTGGTTTTAGTTTTGATGCCTTAAGTTTTAGCTTTCCTATTTTCCAGGTTCTGTGCTGCATTAGCATGTAACTCTGAATTTCGTATAAAGTGTTAGCAAGTCCTCTTCACAGTTTAGTTAGAGAAAACAGTCTTTTTCCATCCCAAGAACCATGGACACAATTGCAGCTTCAGGCCCAAAAAAATGCAAATAATAGTGGATTGAGGAGAGCAAACTGGGAGGATGGGACTTCATAACCTGAAGCTGTAGTTGGATAATTTACTTCAATATGTAAATGGACCAAAACTTATAAAAGGGTTAAAACTTGTGACCAGCTGTCCATCTTGGGTCCAGCTTGGGTGGAGCCATGGCCAAGCTCTTGTACTGCTCAAGGTGTGTACCCTTTAAAGACCTTTTAATAAACATCTACTTCATTCCTTTAACACTGTCTGGCCTCTGTTCTAGGTACCCTCTTTAGGCATCAGTTTAATATGTCTTTTCCTAGAACACCTCCAAATTAATTTTTCTGTTTGATAGGATTTTTTGAATGGTGCAAAAGTTCTTATTCCATTCTTATAATCTCTTATGGCACTCCTGGAAAAAAGAAATGAAATCCTGCAATTTTGTCATTAAGGTTCCCTGTAATTTACACAGAATCAGACCTGCTGTAGATTCTGCTTGCAGAGCACCTACAGCTAAGGTAGCTTAAACCTTCAGCTATCTCAGATGGTGAAAATTCACAAAGGCTGAGGGCCAGTTGGATGTTCTTGGCAGAGCATAATGGGCATGTCATTTTCATAATGGGTATATCATTTTCTCTTCCCAGCATACAGCTGCAAAATGAAGCTTAGGCCAGAGCTTATGATAGCTAGGAGCCTGGATTTGAAAACTGTTTGCAGGTGATTGCTTTTGACCTTTCCCTACTGGAAAGGAAGCATGTGAGGAGTTTGGAGCCAGGTTTTGTCATAGGCAGTGGTCAAATAAGGTGCTGATAGAAAAACATCATTCTCCTACCTCCTCACTCACCTAATTTAGGAAGACAAGGTCTCACTCTCTGCTAATTAGCAGTAACACTAACCTTAGCAGAATGCTTCTGTGGGAGTTCTGCCATTGCTTTTGAAGCAAACTTTGAAGATATCAGCCTTGTCTCTAATGGCACAGAATGATCAGATTTGCTTTTCCTTGGAGTTTTGCCTATAGGGGAAAAAGGCAACGAGGTGTTTTGAAAGGTAGGTGAGCTAAGTTAGCATGTTAGCAACTGAGGAATGGCAGCTATGTGATGTCAAGTTGCTTTGTTTGGAAGACTGACAAGGGTATTTAAATTTTGTGAAATTAGTTTGATAGGTTATGTTATTGCTGAAGTAGAATGCGTCCTTTCCCTGGCTTGTTGTTAAAGAGGGTGTGCAGAAGTCTGCTGTTTCTGTGCAGTGGAAGGTCATCCTCTACTGTCCTGCCAGCAATGGGATTTTGTTGCTGTGTTGGCAGCAGAATTTCTGCCTGGAGGTTTACCAGCTTGAAATGTGTCTTTTTAAATCCCTGGCCTCTTCACAGCAAAATCCTTGACCCTTTCATTAGCAGTGGTGACTCAGGTCCAGGAAAAACAAACCAGTAGGTTATTTGGTTGATTTCCTCCTGTAGCTTTTTTTTTGTGCTTCTCAGACCTTTCAACATCCTATATGAAAGTCACCCTATTTATTGTCTGACAATGACAGAAGCCTGGGAGAAGTCATGATGCTTATGAGCTGTGTAAAACAAGAAGGATGCAGCAAAAGGACATCTTCAGGCTTAAAATTGCTGCTGGTTCTTCTTGCACAGAAGTAACAGCAAGGAGTTTTTTTTGTACCTCTGACTCTCCTACATTACAGATGTTGATAGAGGTATATAGCCAGAGTGATTGGTCACTTTGCTGTTCCTGTGGCAATTCTTTAAATGAAGACAATCAGAGTAATTTCATGACTATGTTTTATGTTAGAAGTGCTCTTTGCCAAGCCAGGTCAGAGCTGGGCTACTGTTACCATGCCCAATGTGTGTAATTCCCCAGGAGACAGCAGGAACTGGAGGATCTGGAATGAGTCTTGAAGGAGTTTAGCTGTAATGCTTTTTTCACTGTGCCTTACTTAATTTTTCCTAAGTTGGTATGAAAGCAAATTGTGCATGAGCACCTGACTCCCATGTTTTACAATGCTGTATCACTTCCTCTGTCACTGCTGGCTTGAGCAAATAGGGAAACTGGTTTGAAATAGAAGACAATGATTTGAAGCTCTTCTGGGTATCATTCTATGATTGGGTTATTTGAGGGTGAAGATCTGAGACATTTTCTTATGAAAAAGAAATGAGGAAACCTATGGAAAGTGAGGAGAATTTACTGGAATGTTTGATTATGATGTGTTTGAAGAGAGAGGTTTCCTACTGCAGAAAGCAACATTCTGCAGACCAAAATATTGTGAAATTGTGGTATACAGAAACACACAGTAACTCTAAATATGATGCTACACAGAGCCCTTTTAATGTGTTACTTTTATTGCCATGAATGGGAGAAATGGCAAAAACTGGATGGTAGAAGGTTGGGAAGTCTGCCTTAAATATTTACTTTTTTTAATGTCAGCCTGTGGATAAATTATGCAAATCCTTTCACATATAACATTTCACATGAATGGTACTGTCTAAATTACTTCTTCATACTTCCACCACCCCTTGAATTCATAGTGCAGCACAACCCCATTAGGAGGAAGGGTACATCTGAGTTTCTGGATAGATATTCAGTATGATAGATAATACAGGGGTGATTTACTGATTTATTGGCAGGAGTTTAGAGTGGGGACTGTTGCTTCACATCTGCTTCTGTCAAGAATCAGTGGACACTCGTTTTGGTTCAGAAGGGTTCTTAAAATACCACAGGCACAAGAAATGCAACCTGATTGCCATCTGGAGCATGCCAGCAGGGGGACACTGCCTACTTCGTGTCCCTTACAGCAACTTTGATTCAGCTGGGTATATCACAAAGCACAGTCCAGAGGGAGTCCCCTTGTTCTTGAAGGCAGACAGAGATCCAAACTCTCATGAAGATAATGGGATTTAAGTCACTGTGTGATTTAAGTTCTGAAAGAGCAGCTCCTGTGCTAAGCTTACATTAGGGAAGATGTGAGGGTGTGTGAATGCCAGATAAGCCTGAATGAAAACCACACTAGTGTTTAACATCTTAGCAGTGACCTTCCATATATTCTATTACTGCATTTGCCCCACTTTAGTAGCTTGTGAAGTGAGGATTAAGTCCTTAATTTTTCCTGTGGAAGTTAGCAAGATTGAGTGCAGTCAAAGGCAATGCAGACCTGTTCAGGGTGGAGCACACTGTGAAATAAACACAGGGGTTTCTGTTTTCTCCTTCTCCAACTCACTCTCTCGCTTCTCACGTTTCCAGTTCTCTGCTGAGCCTCGGTGCTGCACTGGGACCTCATGCATCAGCTAGGCTGTGTCCACTGCTTACATTAATGTATGAAGCCCTGGAGCAGGACAGAAACTGTAATGCAAACCTGCAGGTTGTAATGCTGGCAGATAGTGCTGGTACTGACTTCTGGGGTCCCTTTTGTCTGTGATCCTTGAAACATCTAATACGTGAGTCTTTCATTTTGCACTCAGGTGCATCCAAATCACAAAGACTGGAGAATCTGGCAAGAGACAAAAGGTCTCAAGTGCACTGTAGCACGTGATGGGTGTTGGGGTGCCACTAGCTTTCATTCTCAGATAACTTGCACCTCTGTTGTGTATGATCATGGACCCCACAAATTCAACATGTTTTTAAGGGTGTTGAATGCATCCAGAAGGGCAAAAAAGCTGGTGAAAATCTGGTGTCTTCTGTGGAGTGGCTAAGGACCTGGATTTTCTGTTTTGGAGAAAAGGAGGCAGAAGGGTCAACTCATTGCTCTCTACAGCTTTTTGAAGATGGAAGTAGAGAAGGAGGTGCTGATCCCTTCTTCCTGGGATCCAGTGACAGGAGACAGGGGTAGGTGGCATATCTGTTGCATACATTTTTCACAAGGAACAGTATTAAAAGAAGGTTTTTGGTTTTTTTTCCCCAATGTATACTGGTGGCAAAGAGATTTTTTTCAAGAAATTTGATTAGGTTGCAAGATGTCTTCCAAGGAAGCAAATGGTTGCTGTTGAGATGATACCAGTGAAACAACTACAGCTGATTTATTACATCCATGATCCAAGCCAGGAGATGAAAAACTGACCAAGTCAATTTTTCCTGTGCCTTTCTGGAGGAAACTTCCTTTTATAGTTGCTTGACTCTGTTTGGCCTGTTGCTGTTAGAATCACACAAAGCTCTCCCTTGTGTGTCTGCTGGGATCTTACTTATGTTTGTCTTACTTGCAAGCAGGCACTGTGAGCAGTGTGCTTACTGAAGTATCCTTGGAGGAAATGTGCAGCCTTCAGCTGATTGTAGAGGCAGGCCACAAAGAGCTTAACTAAGATTTGTGCTGCAGCCATCTGCTTGCCAAAGGCCTGCTTGGAGTGGGGTGACATGGATAAGCAGGAAGTTTTCTCTCCCAGAGGGAGCAACAACAAAATTTCACATATATTAAGTAGTCTAGGATTGATTAATGACAGAAAAAAAGATTCTTCTCTTTGGGTTTTCTGTCCACTTTGAGAGAAGTTCTGCATGCTTTTGATTTTAATATTTGTTGCTATATAACTGAATCTAACTTTTCTTTTTTAAAAAATCTTTCATCATTGAAGCAAACTGGTGGTTTCTTTCCAGTTGCATGATTTTGGTGCAAATAGGATTTGTCAGTGCTGAAATTTTAGCCTGTGTTGCATAGGATAGACTATCTGCAGCAGCAGATTTGGAGCTGGGCAGGAGCCTTATGGATGATGTATTGAAGCTATTGAGATCCTCCTGGTAAAAGGGGATGCTCTAAATATAAGCCACTTGCTTGCCTTTGTGTTGCTTCTTAGGGAGAGGAAGGTTCAGAAGGTTCAGTTCAACTGTTAGCCATGGAGAGCTGCTCACCTGCTTCATGTGCTGGCAAGAGCACAGGCATTGGAGAAGACTGATGTGTATAATGGCTGATGTAGGTGAGAGGGCTTTCTTCTCTGACTAGAAGGGGAGGGTTTGAATTAATAAAGCTATAAAATCAAATCTAAGAAGGCCACCTGGTTTTAGATACCTTGCTGAGTTAGGTCAAGACTGTAAGGTCCGTATTTGTCAGCACTGCAGTAAGTGTAGGGCTCCAGAAACTCTAAGTAATCTCTGCAAATACTCTCCACTAAGGGAAGGCAGGCATCCCGCCCTTACAGAAGTGGGAACATCTCTTTCATCCTGGGGCACCCCCCAAAGACAACTGCACAAAAATCCACCCTAGCAACAAGATGGGAAATTTCGTGTGGCTGTTGAGAAGTCCTCCAGCAGAGTTGGAAGTCTGCCAAATTAAGGAGGCCTGGAAGAGGTATGGCAATAAACAGGGAGGGCTGGAAGAAAGAGAGGGACAGATCTCTAGTGTGTTGCCATTGGCGTGTCTCCTGTCAGGGGCCTGCATGCAAAAGGCATGTATGTTCTTCTGTTTGATGGCCAAGATCCCTTCTCTGAACTTTGTGTGTTAGTGTTCAAACAAAAGAGGGAATAGACACTGATTCTGAGACTTAGACACAAATACAGGTTCTAGTGTTACCTAGGGTGAGAATTCATAGTTTTTCAGGCCACTGGAGAGAGAATATGGTTCACGAAGTGGTAGCTGGGATGTTAGTCCCTCAAAGCTGCAGAGTTCCTGTACCCACTTCCAACAGCTGTAAAGACCCTCAGTAGCACCGTGGGGGCTCTTCCAAATTCTCTGTCCCTCCTCTTTAGTGGTGGGGCAGAAAGTGCTCTGCCTTGGGTGCTTTTCTCTGAGGTGAGGTGGCACCTCTGCACTGCCTTTGTGTACTCATTCCATGTGCTGAAATCAAGGCAACACAGAACCTTAAACATTTGCTAACTTACTGTTTTGGCCACTTTGCTGGTTGCCATCATACTTTCTCACGTACAGTCTGATTGTGAGAGCTTGGCTAGTCAGTTATGTTTCTCAGGTTGGTTTTTGGGACTGGAGTACGTGTCTCAGGATGCAGAACATTGCTGAGAAGGCTGAAAGTTTCAACTGATTGCTGAGCAGATGCTCGTGTGGTTTGCTCAAGGGTAGCTGCTGCAGTTACAGACATGGCAAAGGCTACTTGTGATCTCTCAATCTATCACTGGTGCAAATCACAGTGCATATCAAAAACAAAGTACTTCAAACAAATTGTGTCTATCTGCTATGTACAAACTGGCAACCACCCTGTGCAATTTGAGGATTGTTTTTGTTTCCACCCACCTCCCCCCTGCATTTTCAAACAAGCTGCTTTTGACTTGGGGGGATGCTGTCACTGCAGAAGTACCTTAATACAAACAAAAAATTTAATCTGCTGACTTTGTGCATCTTTTTGCAATTTGAATTTGTCATTACCTACAAGAATGAATGTGCTCAGTAGCTGCTTACATTTTTGCATCACAATTTGGGTCTCGTGGCTTATTTGCAGCGATACTGACCTTGAAAGGATGTCAAACATACAACAACATCAACATAAATTTGGGATTCAAATGGCTGTGAATTACCTTCTGTGGAAAATAACAGAAGAAACAACAACAACAAAAAAGTGGGGAATGGTGGAGTTGTTTTCATAACTTCAGCCTCCTGAGAGAATTAAAGCAATGAAGGGGAAGGCAGACAACTATTAAAGGGAAAATGATGGGAAAGAAATGAGGGTCAATGCCTACATTGACAAATAGTTGAGCTGCCATGTCTCTGTGTCCCTGGATCTATATAATTTTTTTGTTTTTGCTGGTGAACTCAGGTTTGACCAGCAAAAAGGAGATTTGAACCTTCTGTTGAAGGTAACTGAGTGTAAGGTGGTTGTCTCAATTGCTGGCCTTGTCTGTGGGAGAACCCTGGTGTGCTTGGGAAGGTCACTTGACCTCTGTGTTAAATGGGGTTCTTCCCAGCCTCCTTGCATAGAAAGCATTACAGAACACCATTATCCCAAGAAAACAACAGACTCAGCTAGACTAAGATCTTGACTTCATTGGAAACAGATGAGTATTTAAATTTTGATTTGTGGGGGTTTTTTTGTTTGTTTGAATTCTGTCTACTTCAATCCCTTTTCTTGACAACTGCAACTTTCTCCTCTGTATTTTCCTTTAACTATCAGCAGTTTCTGTTCCATGTCACCCGGGCTGCAAAATGACAAGATTAAAAGGTGCATGAAAAGAAATTTATAATTACATGGAGATAGATTAAAGTGCTGAGGAAAAAAGGTTAAGCAGGGACACCACTACTCTCTCTAAATACATGAGAGAGGTGAACACTGCAGTGAAGGAAGAGCTACTTAAAGTGAGGGACAATATTGGTAAAAGAATAATGTGAATAAATTGGCCATGAGCATCCTCGAGTCAGTAATTATTGTCGCTTGACTTGTGGTAGAGAAGAGAGGTGCTCTCTCTGGGGAATCCTGCTGCTGCTGCTGCAGCAAGCAGGAAAGAGTGGAAACTGAGTCTTGGGTGCATTTGAAATGATTGTATATTAATAATGCTCAGAGAGGTAGGGCCAGTGAGGCAGAGTACCTCAACAGAGAGTTTGTCTTTGAGTCCTCAATTGAAAGATTGTCCATAATAATAAAATTTCCCTAAAAAGTGATTTAGTTTGTACACTAAATTTTGATTTTTTTTTTTTTTTCCAATATGTGATAACATCTGGTGGTGTCCAGAAGGCAAACCTAGCTTAATGGGAACTAGCATTGTGTTCCTTTGGGCAAGTTAGTTACAGAGCTGTGGTAAATTTTCCCTTTTCTGAAAACATTTTAGCCCCTTTGTATTCGTATGACAGAAGAGGTTTGCCAGCTATGTTATGTCCATGCTCATGGGTGATTTAGTCAGCTTTTGGATTCAGATTGAAAGTGATTTTATTTCAAAGAACTTGGTGTATGTACAAAGTAATTTCTGGAATGGGTGGGTATACTAGATATCTTGCCAGCTGTGGTGTTCAGTCCAGGTAAGGATTTTGAGTTTAATGTAACCAGCGTAGCTTGAAATTCCCTCCATGGTGACTCCTACCTGCAATTTACATGGAAACAGCTGTTTTCAATGCATTTTTGATTTTCTGCTCCAGTTGAGATAAAAGTAATTTAAGAACTAGGTGTTTTTCTGGGACCTCTTCCTGGTCTTGAACAGTTGTCTGAAAATAAGATGTTCCATCCTCCTCACTGCCAATATTTACTATTTTCTTGGTTGTTAGATACACTTCATAGTTTATGCGCTTGCTGTCTGCCCTCTCAATATTCTGGATTCAGGCCCACACTACAGTAAGACTTAGATCATAAGTCACTCTTATCTAGGCAGTGATTTCTAGGCCCAGCACTCAGAGAAAGACTCATGTTTTATATTCAGGACTGAATCTATTGGGCTCAAATGTCCCTTGTAGCCTTGCGAGGCTCCTTCCCCACAGCTGATAACTTTTCAACCAAGAGTCCCTGAAACTGCCTAACTGAGGAGTGCCTAGCCAAACAAACCCTTCAGCAGGGGCACACAGCTGAGGGGTAGAACACCGGACCACTGCTACGCCAAGATGTTGGCTCCTGGAAGAGGATGAATGTTCCATCCCTTTCTTCTGATTGTGCATCTTATTATCGTGCCAATGAACTCCTCGAAGCAGAGAACCCACTGCAATTCACATCTCTGAACACCATGTCGAGGTGTTTAACACCTTTTTTAGATCCTGTGGCCTGAGATCCCCTGTTGAGGACACAATGACTTGCCTCATGGCCGAGGTGCTTGATTGGGACTTCTGGTTTTGTGTTTCCAATGTCACCTGGTAGAACTTTCAGGTGGTGCTCCTGCTGCCTGGCACTCAGCATCTCTCCTCCAAAACAGTTTTGTGTGCTCCTGCTATGCTGGCAGATGCAATAACAGTTGCTTAAAATTGGTGGGTAAAGTGTATCCTCTCGACCACTACCACAAACAAAAGTGCTCTGTTTCCACACAGGAAAGTGAAGTCAAAGTGCAAAGTTTTGGCTTCACTTCACATAGTGAATGCTGTTGCTGGGTCAAATGTGGATTGTGTCAGTTTCAATGCTGTTTTTATTCCAGTTGACTATTGTGAACTGGCTACCCTCAGTTAAGAGCACCCATTATTTTTTTCTCTGTTATAGGCATTCTGTCTTATTGTTCCTATGTAGTTATTTGTCTATTTTTTATTTATGGATCACTTTAGTGATTTTGCTTTTTACTGTACAAGATCCTTCTATGCTAGGTCTTTTCTTCATGCTCAAAAAATTAATTGTAGCTAAAAGCCAGTAGAAGTAATCTATCCCAACAGGGATGATCTCTCTTTCTCAGGGTGACCAGGGAAACTCAGCACTCTATTCTGCACAACAAGGTCCTGGGCACTCACAGGCACCTCTTTGATACAGCATAATGTAATTTAGAAATTTCAACTGTCTTGCTTGACTGAGATCTGTCAATCTACAGCAGCTGAAGACCAGCATTTTTATTAATTTCTTGCAGATGCAAATAAAATAACCAAAGGGGGTTTCTTCCTCTTCTTAAAATGTCACAAAAATCCCCTCAAAATTTGGAATATTCCTTGTTTTCACACAGTCTGAAAAGAATAAGCCAGATCTATCACGTTCATGTGCATGGAAGAGGTATTTATGGCATATTATTAGGAATGGTCTCGCTAACCTAGGGATGGTATTAGTTACATAAGATCTCAAACATACCTCAAGTGCAGCATGGATGCTGTGGAGTGAAGCAATTATCTATTTTGCTGTCTTCAGAACAGAGCGACCTAGATTCTCTCATCTTTTTTTTTTTTTCCTCTTTTTTTTTTTTTTTTTTCCTTCCATTTTTCCTCACAGGGTGGCCCACTTAGTTGATTAAACTGCAACTCAATTATAACTGGTTATGTTACAGTTGGGAATAAGGCAGATGTAAAGAGAGTGGAGCTGATAAAGTAATCTATTTTTTGCTTTACTGGTTAGCTGGAAATTATTATTAGGATTAAGTGACAAACATTGATTTAGTAGCTTTTGGGTGACAGATATTTCACAGTAGCCTTGGCTGGCAGTATGGAATGCAAAAGTGATTCAATGAAAAGGTGTGCATTTCATGGTACGAAAAAAAAAAGGTAATAGACTAGTTTATGAAAGATTTGAAATAAGCTTTAAATACAAAAGAAGCCCAAAGCCAGCAAATGCAAGGGCAGCATGGTTCATATTTTGTCTGAAGTGAATACATAAAACACATTGACACTTGTGCATTTTTTATAACTTCTATGCAGTGCAAATTCTGATAAATCATTAGAGTAATTAGGAGGGTAAATAAGTCATCCAGGTAGCAAGAGGTGACCAAATTCTCATTCTGCAATCTTTGGTAACAAAATTACCCTTTAGGTTAATGAGAGCCAGGTAGCACATGGTCCATGCTAAAAACACTATAGTTAATGAAGACTGACATTGGTTTAGTGCTGTATAAAATTCCTCATCTATTCTCTCCCCTCACTTAAGGCCCAAAAAACAAACCAAAAGCAAATCTTTTCAGCGCAGGACAACCTGGAAAGTAAAATTTCTGTTCCCATGAAGTTTAAAGAGTGAAAGGATCCAATAGAAACCCATAAGCCCTGAAGACATGTAGAATCTATTACATTTCTAGGCAGATATCTCTGGGGAGATGTCTGCAGCAGGGATGCAGTTGTGGTTGGAACCCAGCACCAGATTTATGCCAGGACCCCAAGTGCCAGGAGGAGTACCTTCTGTCTCTTTGGGATGGATGCTGAGCATGGCTTGTTGCTGTGTTATGGCATCACTGTAGCCACCTGCACATTCAAGCATGATGATTTAACCAGGTGCAAAAAAGCAATGGGAATTCTGCTCTTACTTCTGTCTCTGACAGTGAGGAAAGCCGATTCTGTAAATACATTTCTTGATGGCACGGCAGGGGAAGCCAACCTCTTCTGAAAATCCCATTACCCAATTTCAGCTGCTGCTGCTCACTTACCACTTCAGTTTTTGAAAGCTGTCTCAGAGCTGGAAGGTCTATTCTCTGCAGTGTGGCAGGGTGGCTGCTTTCCTCCCCTGCCTTCGTTCCCATTTGGCTTCAGCAAAACAGGGAAGAAATCTGTGGAAAAAAATCTTCCTTTCATATCTTGGACCAGAAGAACTTTCTCAGGGATCAGAGAAGAGCTCATGGACAAGGGCCTTCAGAAATCTTCCTCCTTGCATTTGTTCTGAACTTCCCTGTCAGGAAGGAATGGGCTGGTAAGGAAGCAGTATACAGATATTCTGGGAGAGTGTGCAGGGCAGATGACTGAGTTCATTGGTTATGACAAGGGCCAGATCCGCTCCAAGTACAGCTCACCTGGAGCAAAACAGAAAGATCACACTGCTCAATCTTCAGATATTTTATAAGAATGAAGTGCTATTCATTTTTGTAGGGAAGTTTTTGTTGAGAAGAGATACCAGAGAATGTAATAGATAGTCATGTAATTTGAAGACCTTGAAGGTTCAAGAAGGCCTTGATTTAAAGATGACTGACATTGTGGGGAAGGTGACGCTTAATTTCAAATGGTCTGAGTGCCAATTGAAATTTGAAAGTATCTGAGACATACACATGACTTCAGATTCTTTTCTGTGCCTCTTCTTTTTTATGTTTTTATAGTGACTTTAATGTTTAATTTTCTTTCCTCTCAATAGCTGACAGGCACAGGCATGGGCCTTGGCTTGTCTTTCAGTCTTCTTTTTTTCTTCATGCCAAGAGCCCTCTTGTCAGAATGTTATCTCTCTGATTTACTTTTGTGCTAAGATAGCACTACAACCATTTAACGGGAGAGCTTAGGAGCTGTGTCTTGAGATGTATCCACCAGGATCAGGCTATCCTCATCTAAAATGTGGTGCCTAACACGAGGATCTAATTGGCATTACTTGTCTCAGCTACTTGAGGATCTAATTGGCATTACTTGTCTCAGCTACTTCAGGACTGCCGCAGTGTCCTGACAAGGCACAGAGGGGATTTGCTTGTTTAGTCATGCCCAGGATCAAGAATGCCTTACATATTCAGTACAAGAAAGATGGGCAGGCCTTAGATCTGCTAATGCTTTCTTTCCTGTCTTCCCCACCACACAAACTCCAATCCAGCTTCTCTCTGAAGGCACTGGGTGATTCATGCCCATGTTTTCACCCTGCACAGAGCTGTAAATCACCCTTGTCTACCTCCCTGGCACTGTTGGGCATCCCTTTCTCATGTGCTCCTTAGGAGCAGACACCCTTTAATGGTGCAGCTGGTGGGTGGTAACAGCATGAATCTACTGACACTTTGCTAATGCTATTTGTTACAGCTAGAGCTTCTGTCTGTGCTTCATAGAAATTCTGGGGGTTATTCTTACCAGTGATCTATCAGGACCGTCACAATGATGGAAGGAGGGAAGCGAAACAATAGCTCTTGTTTGAGGGCTCAGCTCTCCACTTATGCGACAATAAACCTGTTAACTTTTTTTGGACTGCTGCAACATTTTTCCTGCAACCACGTGTCTAAATTCTGATGCTTGCCACTATTTAGAGCCAGGTTTTTGCTGAGCCCAGCAGTGGGGACAAAGACAGAGAAATTATAGCCATGAATTTGCACAGCTCACCAGTTTGGATTACAGGGCTAATATTCACATGGTGCTGCTGAAAGAGCTGCTGCAATTGCCAGTGGAGCATATGTGTAGGGGTTAATGTGCCGTGATTATATCACTGACAGTCTCTGAGTACTTAAATTCAGTCCAGGGGCTCAAGTGGGGAGACCTAAGGTTCCCTATGTTCTGTAAAATGCTCCCTGTTCATGTTTGCTAACCTTTTAATTAGAGAACCAAATAGAGAAAGTCATAAAAGGTAACTGTCTTGAAATGCAAAATGCTCAGAAGAGCTTTATTTTAACAAGGTTCCTATTCCCAGTCTCTTTAACTACAAAGCCCTTATAAGGGAGTCAGCTCATGAATCAGTCTTCATTAAGACATGTATTAAAACTGGCAGTAATTGCCCTCTAAAAAATAAGAAATTAGTTGTGTTGGGCAGAACAGGATTTGTTGGGATATTTTTCTTCTCATTTTAATCCGGTTCCTTGCCCTCAAAAACAAAACAAACAGTTCACCTGGGATAGTGAGAGGAGAGATGAGTACTGTCACAGTTTGTCTGCTCCTTGGAAAAGCTGGCCTGACCTTGCAGCCTTGTTGCTTAAGGATAGAGAGCAAAAGGCAATCAGCTACTCAGAAACCCGGCTGACTTTAGCTGACTCTGGTCACAAACACAGCCTGAACCAGTCTAAAGTTTTATGCAACAGGGACACGTGTCTGAAAACAGGGGTTTTTTTCTGAGGATGAGCTACTATTTTGACTTTCACTGTGCCAGTATGGTAAGTGAGATTGATTGTCTATGTACAGATTTTTCTCTTATTTTCTGGTCCATAGGATAATTTTTCACAGGTGATATGGAAAGTACTGTCTGTTTTCCAGAATATTCTGGGCCTATGAAGGGTATTGGGGAACAGAAGATATGAGTGAGAGCTTTGTTCTCTCTGCTCACCACCACCCCAGCCCACTAGTCAGAAGCAGAGGTATTTCTTTAGCTCTCCTTCCTGATATTTTGTAGACCTCTGGTCTTGGATGGCAGTCAATTGTTAGACATTTTTTTAAAACTGCCTATGTATTGTCAACAGGCCTCTAGGTTATGAGAAGCTCAATCTGGTTTATACCAGAGGGCAGAATGTATGCATGAACCCAACATTACTTTCTTCTGAAATTGTGCCTATAGCAACAAATGTGTGAGAGGAAACCAGCTGGACTGGCAATGGTGCTGTCACTGCTTTTTGGGGCAAGGCCTTTAGTGTTCCAGTTCAGTGTCATGGCACAAGTAGGCTGGACTTCATCTGTCGTGGTCTATCTGAAAAAATGGTTCTGCTGCTGTATGATGTCTGCAGGTGAGCATTAGCAGAGATATGGCTGTACTACAAACCAGTTAGCCTCACAATATCAAGGATGAAGAGACTTGGACTCATTTTGGGTAAAGGATTATTTGTCATGAACAGCTATTTGTTACCTCAACTTCAGTTTGATTAGCTTGTCTGTTTAACATTCCAGCTGAAGACCTTGGCCAAGCTCATGACAGAGCTCAAATGGATAGATCAGTTTGATATTGGTAAAATGAAACATTTTAACTGGGGATTAGTGTTTCATCATTTAACATCCAAAAAAAATGTGTCTTCCCCAAGCAGATCTTTGGGGAACATTTACAGCTTCTTCCCATGAGTAAGCATGTGTTCCTTCTCTGGCCCAAAATGTGATAATGAAGTGATTGAAAGGATTTGTGGTAGTTCTTTGCTAGAGAAGATGAAATACAGCATTGGCATATATTCTGGCCCCTAATAAAAAGAGCAGGTTAAATGTTATAAGGTCATTTAAATACTTCCAGCAGAACACAATGGCTCAGAAGAATGGAAGGATTTTCTGCCTGATATACTCACACTATGTCAGGATGAGGAAGAACTGTATGTAGTAGCTCTTTAAACTCCAGTATAAGCTATTTTCTGGCACACTGCATTGATTTTCCTCTCATCATGATCTTGTAATAATTGTAGGGGCAGGGCAAAATGTAATCTCATGTATCCCATGCCTTAGCTGTGACAGTAATTTAGATATCTGTCCTCATCTTTTCAGTGAAATTGCCAGTGAGTTCCTTGCAGGAAATGTTCATGTACTTCTGCACTTAAATATTCCTCTTTTAGTAGGCCCTGTTGGTTTTGCACGTTGTCTGTTTCATTCCATTATTTAAGAAGACTTATAATGCTAATTTTGCTATGTGTGGCAGCCCTTTTTTGCTTGCCTTCATCCAGATACAGACCTGTGGAAAGGCCATTGTCCTTGAAAGCTACTCTGTTTTTTCCTCTGGTAATGCAAAGTGTTCTGTCTCCTAAGAAGCCTTGCATCTGTTGCTTTCTTACATCAGCTTGTTTGCATTTTACAATGGGATAAGTGTCCGTGTTGTCATTCAAACCATTAATTAAAATGAAGGGTAGACCTTGCAGAATATTCTACCAGCAGCACATTCTTCCAACCTGACAGCAAATCAGTTGTGCATCAGCTTCCATACTTGACAAAGTAACACACGTGTTTTCCAGAAGGCTTTTTGTGGTAGCTTCTACAAACATACTGATGACTGCAGCTACCACCATTAACTGGGGAATTCTGAGATTCCCGCAGAGAAGCAACATTTAATGACCTTTTAAGGAACCTGTGAGAGTAAGGCTTCCCTTAAGGTGATAGGAGAGAGTATCAGCAATGTTTCTTTACCATACCTGCTGGATGCCCACATTAGCTGAGATTGGTCTTATCAGGATCATCTTCCTGGCAGAAGGTCTCAACTACAGACCCAATTTACCTTGGCGTGGAATGTTTGCTAAAAGAAAAAGGTCTATAGCTGCTTTCAAATCTGCCAAACAGCAGCCAACTTTATTGGTTCATTGCAATGGTTTACTCTTCTCATTCCTTTGCTCGATCCTGTGAAAGTTTGGTAGGATGGTGGAATTAGGATAGTAGTGTGGAGCTAAGGAAGGTTTTGAGTGGTGTGAGGACATATCCTGACAACAGAATATGGTGTCTGAGGGGTCTTGTGTTGTTCTCTGCCTCAGAGCTGTTGGTATCCTTGAAGTGAGACATTACCCTAATCTTCTAGAATTTAGATAGGAATTAATCTATGTGTTAGACTCTAACCAAGAAACCAAGTTGTTATTGGTGTTATCTCTTCTAAAGTATTGGATTCTTTATGAGTGCAAGGAAGAGGTAATTCTTATTAGCAGTGCGCTATTACCTCTCTACATGTGCTCTTCAGTGTGCTTTGTTGTTTGATGGATGTTGGTCTTTTTTGGAACAAACTAAAACTTAGGAGTATGGGGGTCCTCTCGAAGGAGTACTCTGTTCCTATCTCATAGCAGGAAGCATTTGAGCCTTAATTCAGTAGGCAAAAGGCAGTTTGCATGGTGGTATGTATTTTAGGGAAGTTGCTTTGTGTTCTGATTGAAAGAAAGACATAACTAGAATGAGCCATTTTTGTGTGCTGTGGCTCCCTTGTCAGGATCAACAAGAGGCTGGTCTTAAAACAGGGCCAATATAGTGAAGATGAAGATATGGGGGGAAATAGCTGAGATTGCCATGTTCACAAGAAGAGAAGTAGGATTTACAGGAGCTGAAAAAAAGAGTACAGTGGCATGTGCTGGGAGTAGGTCCCTTGAGTAATTGCCTGAAGCTACTGTGAATAAGATCTGCTGTCCTTCTTTCTGACTATCCATGACAGTTGCACTTCTCTTGAACAGGAGTAACTGGCGTAAACTTACTAGTGACACATGAATTTTGAATACCAGTCAAACAACACTTCAAGTTTTCAGCCTGAAAAGGCAGTCAGTGCTTCTTAACTCTGTCTTCCATTCTATAAGGAAAGAAATCTAAACCTATGGTGGTCTTCAGGTGTGCTATTTTAGGACCATGTTTGAGATTTCTTTTAGCAGCACTGACTTTTAATCATTTTTTCATGCCAGCTGTTAGGAGGAGGTGTGATTTCCCAGTTGTTGTGGACCCTTGTGTAGGTTGCCTGAATGGTGGTGGTAAGAGTTCTTTCTGCACTAGAAAACAGTGTACTGAGTTCACAAAAGAAGATAACCTGGTCTGCTCTTTTTAAATTTTCCAACTGGGAATTCCTTGATGGTGTTTGCGAAAGGAAGAAACAGAATGGAAATGATTAATCAAGGATTAATCAGATTTGTCCCATTTGCAATTAAGGCATGACACTCAAAATATTTACCTCAAGAGCACTCAAATGTTTCTATATTAGTAGCTTTCTCTCTTTTTCATTATGTTTGAAACTGAGACTTTGTTTTAATATCTAAGCAAAAACCATGTATAAGATAAAGTGCATTTAGAAAGTGCTTAAAAACATATTCCCCATCTCTTCCCATCTCTCAATCTCTCTTTAAGTCACTATCTGTTCACTTTGCCACAGAAAGGGGTGAAAAAGTAATCATCAGCTTTTAACAGTTACATTGGTTCTTGCCTTAATAGTACTAGGTTTCACCCAATGTTAAAGCATGACTTTTTCTACAGCTGAAAAATTGGATGTTTAGCATAAGAAGACGCAGATAAATGGGATTGCTCTGATCCCAGCTAATGATTTGTGGCTTTAATCTTGGAAAAAAAAATATTTATCTATAAATAATGGTCAGTAAAGTAAAAAGCGTGAGCTAAAATTGAGTGTATATGTTACTTCTTTACTAGTTTGGGGCTCTGTTGTTTTCTGTACATTGTAAGGAAAGTAAAAATTGTTGAGCCTTTATACTTTTTCCTTCTTTGTTGTCTTGGCCTAGACTGTGATGTCTGTATGACAGAAAACTGAAACCGTGTGCAGAGCTGTCCACAGCTGGCCAGAACATCAGTGAGAGCCGTGATGTGCTGAGGTTTGTGAGGAGATCAAGGCTATAGTTATTCAGTTGCTAACATGCTTTATAAGACAGTCCTCAGGCCTTGTTTCATGCAGCCACTGGCATTTATTCTTAGCAGCAGAAAACTTTGTTCACCCCTCATTTTAAACATTTGGTGTTTGGCCCATTTGAAGGGTGTGAAGTCACACATTTTTCCAGCCATGCTTCTAGGTCATGTCCCATCTTTCTTTTCATCAGTTCTCTGTCTCCAGTATTGCTTCAGATGCAGCTGTGATTCTGGGTTCTTTTGCATAGCAGATTTTGGATTGTGATAAGCAGCTGCAAATTGGGATTGAGGCTTAGGGGCTCATTAGCTCACAGAGACACTTGTATTTTCATTTGCCTTTTGGGGGAGCTTATGGTACCCTGTAATTACAATGTCTGAAGGCTGCCTGTCCTCCCGGGACTGAGTAGCCACTGTTTTCTGTTTATTTGATAAGTAGCAGCAGAATGAGCCCTTTGTTTAGAAAGAAGATAGATGTCTTACACTACTGTCAGCCATAGAGGTGGGACCCTCCTAATCTCTCCTGCATGCACTGGAACACCTTTTTGCTATTAACAATGGATCCTGCATCTTTAGAATTGCCAGAAAGTAAGGTATTTTCCAAAGGGTGGAAGGGTATTTACCGTTTTTCTCAGGAGAGTGAATTAAAGCTCAAAGGTAAAGCCCAATCACTGAGAAGTGAACTGGGTGAATTTGCCATCCTGACTAGAGTAGCTCTCTTTATTAATAAAAATTTGACAGGTCAAGATTTGAGAATTGCTGGTGATATATGGCTGTGATAATATATTCAAGGTAATATGTTAATTCAAGGCAATACACTAACAACCTCTAATCCCCCCCTTGAGATAATAATTCAACAGGCACAGAGTACTTTTCTTACCCAATAGCTGTTCCTCTGGGGGGAGAAGACAGGTCCAGCCTATTGACAGATACCAGAAGTTATGATGGAGTCTTCCCCTCAAACATTCTGTATTTTAAACTAATTTTTATATTACTTCATTATGTTTAGATGGAGCTTGAGTGACTTTAGTCATACATTGTACTCAGTGGCTGGGGGTTGTGCCTTAGGGGTGGGTGCTTGAGATAATCTTGGGATGGGGACATGCATTCTAGTATCTATTTTCCTACCCTATTCTGTGATGCTTGCTCTTTCACTGTGCCTTGACGTCCTAAGGAACATAGCTTTGATCTGACTGGGGGCAGGGAGAGCTTGAATCATCAATATTGGGAATCCTTTGTTAACCTCTTAGAATCACAGAATGTTTTTGATTGGAAGGGAACTTCAAAGATCATCTATTTTCAATGTCTCTGCCTTCTACTAGATCAGGTTGCTTCAAGCCCCTTCCAACCTGGCTTTAAACACTTCTAATGTTGGAACACCCACAACTTCTCGTGGCAATCTGTTGTTATTACAAGATTACCAAGAGGAAGTATATGCATATGATCACTTTTACCTGTGTGCTCGTGTATGTACTATGTGAGAGGTTTTACCTGTACAGCCCTGACCAAACCAATCCCAGGAGTGTGGCTAAGCAATCACGGAAAAGGGTCTCTGAACAGGTGATCCACATCCTGGAGTTTGGGTCAACCAGACATCCTCAGTGAGGGAGATGTCATGTAGACAAGCTCCCATAAAGAAGAAACTTGTCTTGGGCAGCTGTTCATTTTGGTATGGCTTTAATGTGGACACAAAGGTGAGCATAGGACACAGTTTACAGCTATGAATTTGAGAGAAAGCCCAACTCTCATGTGGAAACTCAGAGTACTGAAGAAGTAAATGCATATGTCAGCAGGCAGCATTCATAATCTAGTCGGAAAGGATTAAAATAATAAAGTGGAGGGTGTTAAAAAAGACAACAATATTTTTACTGAAAACAAATGATCAGGAAGGCTGTCCCAGGAAGGATCTATACTTGATCAAACACTGATTATTACGGCCTGAACCAGTCCAAAGTTTTATGTCAACAAGGACGCTTGTCTGATTTTTTTCTGAGGATGAGCTACAATTTTGACTTTCACTGTGCATGTAGGTTACCCGTCCTGCACTTCTTCTGACATGTACCAAAATAGATTGCAGGTCTCTAATCACCAGGGCATATTCTCCATTGATATGACTTCACAGGGATGCAGGCTAGTTCACAAAATAAAAGAATTCAGCTTTTACATATATGTCTCAAAAGCAGCAGCTTCTGTGTCTCCCTTACACGCACTCACTGGCGATGCAAGCTGACTAATGTATGTGGGAGAAGAGTGCTGCAGCATACACATATCTGAAAATGATGAAAGGTTGCAAATGGTTTAAATCTGTGCTGCACTCTAGGTTATAAATGTAAAGACAGAATAAATTACACAGGAATAGAATTTCTGCCTTGCAGTGAGTGAGAGCAATTTTTGGTATTTGGCATAGCAGGCCTATAGGAAAGCATTTTTTATAAATAGATGCAGGATGAGCACAGAGGGGATCCTGATAGAAAGTGAAAAAATGCTGAGCAAGAAAGATACCACCTTGTGGCACTCAGTGCTGCTCAGTGTGCAGCGGCACTGGGCCGGCTCATTGAAAGCAACACAGCTCCAGTCATGTAGGCTGAAATTCTTCACTTCAAATCCAGTTAGAATAAGCACTGGGCAGACAAATCTTAATACAGAAAATTCTGTTTCTGTGCCCTAGCTCCTATTAGCTCCTAGGAGTTGCTTTGCACCTACGATCCCTGAAATTCCTTTAGGATTTAATTCCTATTGTAGTGTAAGTTTAATCTTTCCTTTTGAGCAGTGGGTGCACCAGAAGAGCTGTGAGCAATCTGTTTCACTGTAGTCAGTTCAAAGGCATATTAGAAGGCAGGACTCTGTTAGATCAAATATAAGGAGTGTCTAGCCCAGTGTTGCCTCCAGCAGTGGATGTGTTGGAAAGACAGCAACCTGAGTGTAAAGCAGAATGCTGTTCAGCCTCCAGTGACTGTGGCTTTCAAACCCATGTGTATTACCTCCCTTACAAACCTGATAGTCATAAGGTTTCTTTATTTGGGTGTAAGAGAGTGTTTATGTAAAAAATTAATTATATATGGTATTTGAAGAAGGACAAAAATCTGATATTCATCTGTTTTGCCCACCACCAAACCTGCAGTTTGTATTGAACTGTATTTGTCATTCAAAACAATGTTCTGCCATTTTATAAGCTGTCCAGAGAGCTTAAAAGGCTGTGAATGTCATTGTGTGCAGCACACTATGCCTTCCACTTTTGTAGGTCCCAATTGAATGGGAAGCCCGGCTGATGTGTGATTTAGGATGAAAAAGAATTTTGACATATATTCTCTCTTGTGATAATGATGGGTGAAAGCTATTAGCATAAAATTGCTATAAATCATGCTCATTGTAAAGATAAGGGTCTTGATTGCAGTCAGCACTGAAATCTCTAGCTCATTTCCTGTAAATCACTCACTTCAGAGGTAGAATTAAAAGATCTTGTGCTAGGCAGGCTTTACTGGGGAATTTTCAACTCATTGGGTGTCCATTTGTGTAATTAGGATATATAAAATTTAGAAAATCTTACTAAAAACTGTTGCCTACTGTCATTTAGATGCTAGCTTTGGCTGTCCTTTTCTGCAAAGAGGTAGGCAGATTTCTGCCTACGTCCTGCACCACTGAGGTTAATGTGTAGGTTTTTTAAAGTTCTGAAAAGGCTGAGCAGAGAAACACAGACCTTTATGATCCTATGTGTGGTGTGGGCAGCTCACACTGTTTGTTTCACCAGTCTCACATCATCTGCTCACTGTAGGGCCTTTTTACTGTTCTGGGATCCAACACTCCAGAAAGGTGTGTGGGAGGGCAGGTCTACACTGTTTCAAACCAGTGGTCTGCTGTATTTCAACAGCCTGTCTCCAGCACTGGCCAAAGGAATGCTTTTTATGAAAATAGAAGTACAAGGCAAAACAATATTTTCCCGTAACGTTTTCCCATCCCTCTCATTCTCTACTTTAAATCAAGTGGCTTTCTGAATCTAGGTACGTGTTCTGTGTTTAATGATCCTCAGTGGAATTATCTGCCATGAGCTTGCCCAGCCTATTCTTGAGCCTTTGGAACCTTCTAGTGTCCACAGCACCACATGCAGGTGTTCCACCAGGCTGTGGATGTTGTCTGAAGATCCATTACTGCCTGGGGCTTCGTATCTTCATATCCTCATCCTTTCACTTGATCCTTCAGCTGGTTTTCTGGAATTTAAATTGGAATGGAGAAATGCAGTGAGATCTGTTATGACCCCACACCTAAAGGAATTCTTCTGAGGTGTGTGATTTGCGGGGCACATTTAAAGTGTTCAAGAAGTTTTTATTGAGATGGTTGCATAATCAAAAGTGGGAATTTCATTCTCAATGGCAAAATCCAGCTTGTCTCCTGGTACTTTAAGAGGACTTGTGAAAGGCACAGGGTGCACTGCTGTGCCCTTGAGGCAGACTCACAAAGACTTGAAAACCACTTGTAGGAAATGGGACTCTTGAAAGCACTAGCTCTGATCCTGAGCAGTAATTGAATCTGATCAATCAAGAGCATACCCTCTGTACTGTCGTATTGCTAGACAACACTTGCTTAGCCTTCATAAATTAATGGAATTTATTTGTCTACTTGCCATAAACCTTCTTATTTCTGCAAAACTGTCTCTAAATATTCACTGGATCAGTTAAAGAGCAATAGAAAATGCTATCTTACTTAAATAAATAGTTATTTTTCTGATGTAAGAAAGAAGAAGCAGGATGAGTTCTGAAAGCTCCATCACTTGCCAGTCATCTGCATGTGACCTGCTGGCAATGTGAAGAATGAACAACAGCAACCCAGGTATTAAAGAAGGTACAGTGATACTGCTAAATTTGCAGCAAAATAACAGTGCATTTGGAATAATTAGGTTATGGTCATCTGTTTGTTCTTTCCCCAGTTTACTCAGGTATGATGACTTGATTTTATATAAGTTGATGAGTGTGCTTGAGATAAGAAGGTCACTGCCCCACATATTTGATTACAAAGAAGGTTCTTATAGAAAAGCAACAAAGAAAACAGATTAGCCTTCTCTATCTTTTTCTTTCTGATGTATGGGACAGCTCCCTCTTGGTAATTTCAAAGTATTTTTGCTATTGTTATTGTTGTTTTTACTTAGCTTTTAAGCTACTCTGAAAAAAATAGCATTAATTTAAAAAATGGAGAAAAAGGCTCCAATGCTGACAACAAATGCGTAAATCAAATTGTTGAAGCTGAAGTGGGAAAATCTTTATAGAAGATCAGAAACTGGGCAGTTGCACCTTTCTGTGAGAGCCACCTGCTTGAAATAAATTTAAATTAACAAATCTAAAGGTAGATGCTTAGAAATATCTGAACCTCAGCTCTTAGAAAAATGGGTAAGTGTGAAACAACTGACTGCCTTTTCCAGCATAATTTTTCCATAATTTTTCTCTCTGCCATTTGGTAAAACCAGACACATGACTATGCACAAATATCATGTTGGTGGCCATGAGACCTAAGAACTTCCAAGAGAATTTCCAGTTGGTTAAATCATGACTTAAGCCATTAAACACTTTTGTGGGCTGGGAATTCAGACTCCTCTATTATCCAATTCAGTTAATGATTTTAGCACAGGGTATCTGTACAATTATCAGAATAAAGATTGACCTTGGAGTATGTCAAATCTTGGTTCTTTTTTTTTGCCTGAGATGGCAGTAAGAATTCTCCTGAGATTAAATTGAAAATTATGTCTACAAGTATAATGCACAAGTGCTTTTGTTGCTCTTTTTAATTTTTGTTTTGTTTTTGTTTTGTGGGGGATTGTTTGTTCCTTTGTTTTGTTTTATGTTTTCTTTTCCCAGGAGTCTTGTATTTTTTGCAGGTTATAGAATTGGCTTGCTTGTCTTGCCTTCCTTTAGCAAAAGTAATATTTCCTTGCAAAAATTTTGCCGTATACCTGTAGTCAAGGTATATTGGAAAGGGTTTACCAGAATGGTAGTGACTCAGCTAGTGAAAACACAAATATTTCAGTGTAAATTGATTTCAAGGAGTTAAAGTTGCCCGTTGATTCCATGGAATTAAATTTGCCATTTCCTCATGTTCCATGAAGATGTTGCACAGTTCAAGATGTTAGCATGTTTCTGTGTGTAAGCACTGCTGTTTTTTGCCTGCTACTCCAGTCTTTAGTCCACAATTGTCTTTATCAAACTCTTGGAGGGTGTCAGGTAAACTCTGTTGGCTGTGCCTTTCAATTTGGTGTTCTCCTCCAGAGAAAATCCCACTAGTGACACATTGTTCTGCAAGCCTCAATGTCCTGCGACACAGTGAAAAATTTATTTCTGTGGGGAAAAATACACATGTGGCTTCTGATTCTTTTGGAGCAGAGAAGTTCCAGACTTTTCTTTAATATTTTGCCAGTGGATGTGAGCTCTAGCAGATTACTGGCAGCATTCTTTTACCCATTGACCTTGTCTGAATAGCTTCGGAGGAGAACTGTGAGTTTCTTTTTCTTAATATGGTGCTAAACACATTTGATATGATGCCTTGATTGCATAAAAAGGATCGGTTTATAGTTCAATTACCAGAGTGCAAGGGAAAGAAAACACCATTTAGATTTGATGTTCAGCAGGAGTGAATGGGATCACGAAGGGGATAAGAGATTTGAGGAAACATAAGTATCCAGCTTTTAATGGCTTGCTTGTATACCAGTTATTCTCATCTACAGCTTTTCATGTGTCATCCTGAAGAAAATTTTGCACGTGCAGATAATTAAAATCGCTTTTTGATATTTAGACACTCAGCTTGCTGATAATTCACTGTGGTGAGAGAAAAATATATACAGGAAATATTGCTGTTGTTGTGCTTTTTACTTTTTCATGCTAACAGATCTAAGTCCTAAAGTGCACCTGAAACTGGGAAAACAGCTTGAAGAATGGATGCCTTGGAAGCTTTTGTTGTTATTGCAGGCACAAACCGTTGAACCAAGCAAACAGCAAACTGCTATTTGTGATTCAACCAACAGCCCAGAATTTCCTTAGCGCTCAGGAAAAAGCTTTATAAATCCTTTTGTCCTTCAGTTGCTCTTGCCTTTTCAGCTGTGAGCACAGTTGTCATCTGGGCCATGTGCTGTGCTCATTTTGTGAGGTGAGGTGTCACAGCAGTGACAGCAGATCCCTTGCTGCGCCAAGTGGACAAGCAGAAGATGATTGCACTTTAGAGCTCAGTTTTTTCTCTGTACCATCACAGTATCTTGTAGTGAGGCAGATTCCTGAATGAGCTGTCTATAATACATAGAGACAGATCTGTATGACAAAATTTGTCATGACTGCCAGAGAATGTGAATTAATGAAGTCTTCAAGCAGCTTCTTTCCATCCCAGAAAAACAGGCTGGTCTGTCTTGGACCAAACCCTTACCTGACAGACAGTGCATGCTGGTTTGGATCTTTCCTATTCTTTCATCACAGAAGCACAGAATACCAGGAACTGAAAGAGACCTCTTGGGATCTTCAACTTCCCTGCTTAAGAGGGTCAGATTAAACTACCCAGGACTTACACAGACAGGCTTGAAACATCTCCATATTTACTACTGAAGGAAGAGATGACTGTTCTCCATGCATGTGATGGCAAAGTTTATACTGGTGTAGGGAGGGAAAAAGTGGACAGAATTCAGATACCTGGTAAAGAAAAATCTGTATGCCTTCTTGGAGGTGGGCTGGGGTAGAATTTCTTCCTCTGAAGAAATAAATTTTTAAAAAAAAAAATCCATCAGGTAAAATGATGCAGAAACAGCTTTCTAGTCATGGTAGGAGAATGAAGTGTTTGGTTTCTTTGGGATTTTTCCATCCCTATTTCCCACAGTTGTTTTTTCCTGATAAAATTCTACTGAGTTATTGCTTTAATGAGGAGCAAAGATTTCTCATTTTACGTTGTGATAAATTATTACAGTATTAATTAGAAATTCCACAGCCAATTTCATTTTTTCAGAGGTTTTTAAAAAATGTTAATTACTTCATTAGTAATAATTAACTTGTTCTTTGGGAACTGCCAAATTTCTTTTTTTTCCCAGTTGTTTGTTTGTCATTGATTTATTTTTTTTTCCCCTTCAGGTACATTTATTTTTCTCACTGTGCAGTTTGGATGATGCATTTTCACCTGGTCTGTTCAAGTTAAACTTAATTTCCCCCCCACCAGCCCCTTTGTTTCTGATAAGATGGGTTGTGGTGCAAAAAGGAGAGTGAATCTATGATGAGATCACTGTTAAAATGAGGAATGACTTCCAAATATGTCATTAAGAGCCCTGTGAGTAGGAATTCTCTCACTCTGATTGTAGAGGTAGCCTGATGCATCTGGTATTGCATGTTTTTGCTATCTTTAAACTTGTTTTAGAGGTGTTTTAGGGCTTTGGGTTTTTTCCCCTCTGGTAGGGAGCTATTCTTCTGGAATTTGGCATGTCATCCTCAAGACTTTTGGGTGTCCAGTATACAGGTCCATTTCCAGGGTTAATCAGTGAAATTTGGTAAGTCATCATGATGTGAAATCAAGGATCCAGCTTGGCTTCTTACCACAGTTGTTTCTGTGGCAGTGAGCGAGGTCAGCACCAGGTGCTTGGCCAGCTAGTTATGAGGAGAGTGAAAATATTTCCTGGCTCCATTTCTGGGTAGATTTCACATTGTCTTGCTCCTAGACAAGAAGATAGTAATTCCTTAATAAGGTAGCATAATTCCTTGATGTTCTTAGGAAGTATGTGCTGGTGGAAGTGAAACTGTTCAAATCAAGGCCTCTGGGTATGACAGTAACACTGCTCAGGGGTGTCATGGTACTTGTTTTGGTAACAGCAAAAGATAAGGGAAGATTGATGAACCAAAATGAGCACCCACAAGGACAGAGAGGATGATCTTTTCTATTCCAAGAGGCATTGATCAGAAGATTGCTCTTAATTTCTTTATCCACCAGTGCAGACCATAGAGACCGGCAGAATAGGAAAGAACAAGGAAAAGGAGTGGGAACAAAGAGAATATGAAAACTAGTGGTGATACTGCTAGATGGGTAGTGCTCATGGCCTGCTCCATTTTATCTGAGCTCAACTGGAAAACAGCTGAAATTGTTAGTGTCTCTCTGTCAGTGGGAGAGCAGGAAGAAGAATGGTGTGGCATAGTTTGTACCACAGGGTGGTGTCATATTAATAATCTTCCAAGGAAGCAAGTTAAAAGTCAGGGAAAATCCAAACCTAATCAAACAAATCAAAACACCAAACCAAAAGATGCAGAAGGTAATATACCTGGTATTTTTTTTTTCTGAGGAGATAAAAATGTCCTATCCAGCCCTGGTAAGAGAGGTCTTTCAGAGAAAGACTATGCTACAACTATCCCTGATATTTTTACTGAATATAAACTGGGTTTTGACTGCTTCTCAGGATTCCTCTGGAAAGTAACACTTTTATAGTAAGTAATCACTTAAAGACGTAGAAAAAAGCCTGTAGATTAATAAACCATCTGGTTTATGAATATCTTGCTAAGAAACTGATTGAAATATTATTATTTTAGCAGGGATTTGCTGTATTTTGGTAACTAGGACCCTTGCTGCAGGGGTGTTCTTTGAACATCTGGATATACAGAAATCTTATTATTAGATTGCAAAGTTTTCCTTACCAGTTTTACTGCTCTCTTTCTCATTTAAAGTGGAAAAGAGGAAAATCTGCTAGTTTGAATTAAGTCAGGTTTTTCCATAGTGGGAGAGACTGAAATCAAAGTAGGAGGATAATGAGAAAAGCACTTCAAGGGCTCACAGCCTAACCAGGGAATTAACTGATCTTGCTCAAATCTTCAGGTTGGTCATTAGGTTTACTGAGTCATAGCCTTTATGCCACAGAGAAATTTAGGGAGTATGTCAGACTATAATTTCTTTTTTCCAAACTTGAAAGAGAAACTAAGTTTCATCCAAAACTCAGGTTCCCAGCCTGCGTGATCAGGGAAATAAAGAGTAATTTTTGCCAGTCATAAAACTTGCAGAGTTCATCTTCTCTGTGGTTTACTTTGTCACAAAACCTAAGAGACGACTGACTGGCAAAATAAGCTCCCAAGACAGAACAGGATTTGTCATAGTGCCTAATGCTGTGTTCCTCTCTTCTGGTCACTCTCAGAGGCACGGAATACAGCTTGGGAGGATAAATTTTTCCACTGCTACAAAATAGGTTTTACTCACAAATCCTCCGAAGACCTGGGCTGAACCTGTCTGTTGGTGGGAAAGAGAAAATCTGACTAAACTGTACTTGTTTGCTGGTGGAGATCAACACAAGCCATTAGAAAGATGGCTGTGCTTGAGTGTAGGAGGTGCTGGGGCAGAGGAATGCCTCCTTGGAGAGGGTGACCTCTATGACATGGAGACAGATAAAGTGGCACATATGTCGTCCAGATAATAAGCTGGAGAGAGGATTGGCAGCCACTTGCACGTCAAAACAGGGCTGGAATCTCTTCTTGTCTGTGCTAATGAACAAATGAGTTTTCTACAAATTTGTTATCCTGCCTTCTGCTTGTGTGTGTGTGTGTTTCTATATGTCCTGGTTTAGGGCAAACCTCCAAATGGGATCCCTTTAGAAAGCAAATCCAAGTGGCTCCTCCCCCAACTGGTTCAGGAAATATTTTGTAGATGAAAAGTGGAAAAAAACCTGTTTATTTGACAAGCAAAGTATTCACGAGTATAAAAAATGAATACTAGTAAACAAGAAAACCTCTTGCTGTTCTGAAGAGATGGCAAATTCAGAAAGTCCTTGTTGTGGAGTGTAGCTCAGTTCACTCAGTCTCTTGTCAGTCCCTCCAGTGCTGGAAAATGCCACGTCCCAGGCCCTGGTGGGCCACAGGTGTGAGTTGCCAGTGTTTTACAGTTTTCAGTCCAGAGTAGTTTCTAGAAAAAGAAAAGGCACAGTCCAGGGAACTTCTCTGCCTCAGCTAGCTAAAAAAAACTAACTAAAAAGCAGAGGAGAGCTCTCTCCCAGTGCCCACACTGCAGACAGCACAGTCTATGAGAAGGACGTGGGGCAGTGAGTGCAGTTTCTGCAAACAAACCACGCGTGTTTTTCTCCCCCTTCGCTCTCGGAACCTTAGAGATGCAGAATTAACATCCAGTGTAAACAGAACAGGTGATTGGGGATACAAGCATCATAAAGGCACCCTTGGACAACAGAGCAGCAATTTACTTTACAAGTCCCTGTCAGTCTCCTGTGCTGGGAAACTTGCAGAAAGTGTGACAGCACTGGCTCACCTCTTGGTTTCTGCAACGAGCCATAAGAGCATAAAGTCACGTAGATGCTGTGTCATAGCTGGGTCACTTTATCCTGTTTTGAACAGTTTTTGGGGGGTAGAAGTGTACCTATACTCATTTATGCTCACAGTGGTATGTGCACTGCTCTGCTCACCCCCTTGTCCAGTCTAGCTGCAGTCTAGAGTCCAGAAGACCTCTGCCAATGCTGACAGCTGAAATGACTAATACCTACCCACCACCTTTTGGAAAATACAGGGAATCTTCTTTCTGATTTTGAAAGGAGGTATGCTGAGTGAGAACAGAACCATTACAGACCTACTTGTTTGGCAACTGAGGGAACTTCTGTGATCATGCTACAAAAATCTAGTGCGATGCTCTGCTCTTACCATCTTTTCAATCAGTGCATTCCAAAGACAGGCATTTACTGAAAAGCTTTTTTTTTCTCTGGATCAAACATCCCATATGCTATTGATAAAAAAGCAGCTTTATCTCCACTCTGGCCCTGCAACTATCTAGAATTTCAAAGCTAGGATGTAAATCCCAGGTGTTTGGAAGACTAAGAGGTGCAATCATGGGTAAGACCATTGAGCTGACTGACACCTGAAGCCTTGTAAAGGATCACAAGAGTGGTCCACTCAGCTTACTTGGTGTATAGGTGTATGAGACATTGACACAGGCTCAGCTGGAAGACTGGATGCTGAAACTTGGACCTCACATTCTCACCTTTGTTTTAACCTTTGCGTTCTCTTCCTGTTTTTTGAGGGCAGAATGGGAGTTTCAGACAAAGTTGGTTAGAGAAGCCCTCCCTCTGAGTCACAAGGTGCAGGAAGGACTGCCTTGCTTTATAAACTCCTTCTCAGGGAGGAGTGTATGTGTGGCTGGATCCACTCTCAGCCCCACACTTTGTTGATGCTTTATGTCTAAAGGATTTTATAGGTGTAATAGAATCTTTATACAACTTTGTCTTGCACATTTAAGGATGGCAAATCAGATACATTGATATAAATATAAGTAATTTATTATGATACTGATTAAATGAGATATCTTAATCAGAATTACTTACTACACTGCATAGGTAGCTGTAATTACTAGTGTAGTATAGTGAACTATTTTTGAAACAGTATTGAAGCAATTATTAAAGCAATTATATTGAAGCAACTATATTAAAATTAGCAAAACTTTCCACACACATTTCTAGAAGGGGTATATTAAAAAACTCTGCAGGAAAGTGGGACTGGAATGGTTGACTGTCACTCAGATGTCTCCAGGCCAGCTGTGTCAGCTCAGCTTTGGGTAAGTCATCAGAAGTATCACTTGTTTGTTGCTTTGTCAGGTCCTTTACCTGCTCTGCCACATCTTCATCTCACTGTCAGGATGTTTAGCTTTGGGATTGATGACACCCTGGCTTCAGTATTATTCAACACCAAAAGCAGCATGACACCCCCTTCTCCATTCACCCATGCTGAAGGCTATTCTGTCATTATTTATGTAACAAAGTCTGCACAGCCTTCTGTCGTGCCCTTGGAAGGTTCAAAATGAATGAGAAATGAGAGTAGCAGAAGGAAAATATGTGGATGTGAATGATTTGAAATAAAAGCTCCTCTGCTTATGCAGGACACCCTCCAGTCTGTGAACTCTGCTGGTGGCCGAATTCAAGAATCCAGAGCGTTGCTTTGGCCACATCCCAGGTCAGCAGACCTCCTGTGCTGCAAGACCTGAGATGAAGCTCTGCATGGGTTATACCTGGCTGCAAAGCAGCCTTTGCAGAAGAATGAATGCCACAAGGATGGGAGGTGGGGTTGGCCTGATCATCTCTTCCCACATCCATTGCAAGGTATCTGGATGACTCCTCATACAGAGCCCAAATCCTTATATTAGATTTGACTGTATCTGTGTTGGAAATGGTTTGCTTACCTTTACAGTAGCTGGGCCTGTTTTTCAGCAGAAAGAAGACACACATGAGGGGTGGAAAGTAGGAAATCTGCCTGTTACTGCCTCCCTAGAACTTTTAAAGATTAGTGCTTTCTTAGTCCCACCTAAGCAGTTGCAGGAATAACATCCAATATGATGGAAGACCTGAAGTGAATTGTAAGAGTTTCCTTCTTCATGATCACTATGAAGCAATGTGGAATCGACTTCTTGTTCAGACATTCTTCCTTGGAAACCACAGAAGAAAATGTAGAATTTCTACTCGCTAAAGTTGCAGGGAATGAGATTTTGGTAATGTGCAGAATCACTCTTTTGTGGACCATGAAATGATGAGAGCTTTTGGTAACCCACAGAGACACAGCCCGTATTTTCATGAAGTAAACCTTCAGCAAATTTCTGATAGAGATGTGTAAAAGTTGTCTGTGCTTTTTAGGGTTAGTTCTTCAGTATCTCATATTATATTTGGTTTTTGAGCTCATGCCCAGATGGTATATGCTATAACAGAAAAAAAACAAAAAACATAAAACAATCCCAAGCCATGCTGCTATTTGCTAAGGACTTCTTCTTTTTATTTAAACAGAATGAAGTCAAATAAATAAATTTTCTTTTTCCTTCCATGGTACACTAAATCTTAAAACACGAAGAAAATCTGACCATTCTGCTAGTATTTAAACATAAAATTCAAGTCAGGTAGATGTTATATTATTGGATGAGAACTACTTAATGCAAAGAAGAAAGAAAAAGGCTGCAAAGAAGCCAGGATCCTAGAGAACATGTGGGAACTTGTCTTGCAGGGCTGACCCATTTTGTCAATTCCCAAACAAGTATTACCTCTGAGGCATTAAGTAGTTAAATGGTTAACTAAATCTATGAGCCACGTGATGCAGTTCATCATGTGCTGCTATTTATTATGTTTCAGGGATGGCAGAATGTCTTTGTCACCATCAAACCAGGTCTGACAGAAATAGGAGAGAAAGCTGAAAAGAAAGACTCTTTCATAGATCTTTTCTTTGAAGTCCTTACTTTATCTACAAAGCATAAAGTAAAAAAAAGAACAGAGGCAGAGCTGGGGAGTGCAGAGCTGGGGATGACACCAGTTTCTTGAGTATGACAGACAGCTGTCTATGATAAAAACAAGTAATGTCACTAAATTTTAGGGGGGGAAACAAGGGTGGGACACGACAGTCCTGCAAAAGAAGGATGATGACCTTGGAAATAAACCAAGATGAAGAGTCAAGCATTCTGTTGAAATTTCAAAACAGAACTTCACAGTGCTTTTCCAAAGGGAGTCAAAGATAGGCCAATGAGCATGATGGAAAGTGGGCAGATATAAACATCTCAAGGCATTGTTGAGGATTTTGCTATGATTCTGTATTTTGGTCAAGGATATTAGGGGTGTAGATGCTGGAAAATACCAGACATCTGGATGAGAAAGAGGCTTTACCTTCCAGTTATTCTGGGTGAGCAAGCCCCCTCTGTAAGCTTTTATGATTCTTGTGCTTTCACTTAGAGAATAATTGTAAAAGGAGAGGTTGTGGTATTCCTTTGCTTGGAGATTTCCAGAACAAGAGTGGGCAAGACTCTGGACAGCCTGATTTAACTTTGTAACTAGCCTTGCTTTGAGAAGGCTTTTGGTAAAGATCCCCAGAGATCCCTTTCAGCTTGAAATGTTCTGTGATTTAACCATTGTCAGAATCACAGGAGGGTGTTCTGGACTTTTTTACTGTATATTTTGCACTGGATGCCATACTTGGAAGGCCCTGGTTTTCCCCAAGAATATCTTCCTCAATTAAAAAAGAAGAAAAAAGGAAAGAATTGCTGGGACTGCAGAGGTTGGGAACCTGCCAAAGGCAGTAGGGAAGCACCCAAAGGCATCTTGTCTCACATCGCCACTGAACAGAAATATTGAACACAGAAAAAAGAGACAGGGTGCAGGGCAGTTCACTGTACAAACTGTACCTTTGTCCTTGGTGGAAAGCTGATCTTAGCAGCTAAGGCAGGCAGAGAAGTAGAATATAGATCTGGATTTATGTTTTCAGAAACATCCATTTCTCAAAAGACAGCAGAAAGTCAAGGGGCTGCAGAGGTTTATCAGTATCAAACTGAAAAATTTTGATGGTCTTTTCTATCAGAGCTGGATGCTTGAACTTAGAAACTGGAGGTATCAATCATTAACTGAGCTTTTCAAAAGCCCCAATGTCATTAAAAAGTTCTGGGCATGATGAGATTTTCTGCTAATGTCTTCTGTACTGAGTGTGAAATCTCAGGCTCTGTCCTTGAGATGTGTGAAGTAAAACAAGTGACCTGGGACACAGATGAGAAATAGTGCAATTAAAACCAGTTTTGGGAGCTCATCAAGACCTTTTTGCTGCCTGTATGACTCTGCCTGTGTATTTAGCATAATCTCCTCTAGAGCTCCCAAATGTTTGGCATGATGGTCTGTACCCACAGCCAAAAGATGCTGCACTAATGCCTGAAGTGCTTCAGACCTTATTCTTTGAGCTAGTGATCCAGACCTGAGTTTACCAGCCCTGTGCACTATAGGAATAAGAATTGAAGGAGAGATCAGAAATGAAGATCAGAAGTGAGCACATGGTGTGCATGGGAAAGCTGGCCCTAGAATTCCATCCAAACCCTTGGAAAATCCTGCTTTGGTGCCAGATGTGTTTCGGTAGCCCGCTTCCCTATACTTTCTTGTCTATCTTTGGAAGAAAAAAGGAGGAGAGGAAGGGAAGGACGTAAAGGTTGATAGACCAAGCCATATTCAAAAGGTCTGGCACAGCCTCAATTTACATTTGTAGTTATTTAGGAATGGTATCCCCCAACTTAATCTCCCCCCTCCCTGAGACTTCAAAACCACATGCTGCTCACTCACTTCCCCTCCTTTTCTGTTCTGCCCAAGGGTGGCTGGCAAGAGGATTTGGAGGTGTAAAAGGCAGAGATTAGGGCTTGAGCTAAGGACGAATTACTGGGAAAAGCAATGAGATAAGAAATTAAACAGAAATATCAGCAACAATACTAATAATAAAAGTGTTCAAAGAGAGGGTGCAAAGTGCTTACCAAACCTGGGACAATGAAACAATGGTGGACAGACCCTATGCCCATCACAATTTATTTCCTGACAAGAAAGAGACATCTTTCTTCTTGGAGGAGAGTCTATTTCCCCTGCACCTGACAGTGGTGAAAGGTATTACCAAACAGTGTTTGTGTCTTCGCCATGCCGCACAGCTCCAGGTTCCATTCCCTCACAGGTACTGTGAAAAATTAACCCTGTGTTTTGCTCAAACCAGGAAAACATTTTGCATCAGTTCTGCAGGCTTTATTTTCACCTGTCCCTGTGATCCTTCTTCATCCAATGTTGAATCTTGTTCTTCTGTTGTTCAGTGTAATGTGATGGCCGTTTTCTACTGCTTTAAGATCACCCCAAAAAATTTCTGTGGATTTATTGTCAAGGATCTCATAATAGAACCAGGGACTAGAAAGGTCCTAGTCTTTCCTCTCTTGGGGGCAAGCTTTTATCTTTCAATTCAATCAGATGAATTTGTGATGAAACATTTCTGTAGCACAGATTTGGCAGTGCCTTTTGTTTCCAGGTGATCATAGGCTTGCATTCGTGAGAACAGAGACCTACAAGTTCTTTTTCTTCTAGTGTCCACTGAATTTTAGAATTGTTGCACTTTCTCTTCTGGACATTTAGACCTGGGTTTGGTAGCTCCACTGATATTTCCAGTATATCTTAGCATTCAGACGACCCTGTCTGTAAGCAAACTCTTCAAATTGTAACAAAGAAATGCAACCAAAGGCATCTTTTCTTAATATAAAATTGAACATTCTTTTTTCAAGAACAATTCATCACATATTTGTGTGTCTGAACATGCCTGTTCCAGAATCAGTTGGAGTTCAGGTACCTTAATTTCCTTTTAAAGATTTTCCTCTTGACGCATTCTGTTTATGTGAAGGAAGGTTTGGGCGCAATATATTTCATGGCAAGTTGCACTTTGTAAGACTGTTGACCATACTAGCAAAGAATTCTAACCAGTGGTTAAAGGAAGAACTGTTTGTGGCTGCTATCAGAATTAGTTGCATGAAAACATGATTTAGTAATAGATTTTGCCACTGCAGAGCTTTTTTGTGTGTATGCTTTGTTTTCTTTAATAAAAGCATTTCTTCTTAGCCATGGAAATGAGATAATAAATGTGCATTTTAGAGTGATGCCTAGGCAAACAACTATCTACATGCTGGTAAAACTGTAAAAACAGTAATTCAAAGCAGTTCAGCAAATATTTTTATCTTGGAAAAGATAAAATACTTCTCTTAGTGGCAGAGTCACATTTCTTTCCTGATCACCCTTCACCCTTATATTTTAAAATGGTATGTGTGTGCTCTAAGTATTGAGCAAAAACTTCCAATGAAGCAATATTTTTCTGGCAATAAATTAGAGTGAGTTATGTGGATATATAAGCAGAGTGGAGCAAGCTAGCACAGAAAGGAAAACTCAACTCAGATGCAAAGGGAGGCGAGAAGAATTACAAAGAGGGCACATAGTTACACCTGGTTTCTTCAGGGGCACCTGAGCTTGGGGTGCTTCCACAAGAAGGAATACATTCAGTAGGTACTTTTACAAACAAATGGTACAGTCACAATGCATAAAACTGGTGATATATTTCCATCCTAAGATGAAGAGAGCTTTTGCAAGATCTCAAAATTGCTGCTCGGGGAAATCTGAAAAAGTGAGATTGTGTTTTCATGGTATGTTATTTGAATACTGTGGGGAGTCCAGCAGAAAACTGGTATTGCTTCCACAGTTAAATGTTGAAAGAGAAAGAGGATGACCCAACTTCATCTGTATGTTGGAAAGATCAAGAGAATGTCTGACACAAGGAAGGTAAGTGAATTCTTCAGTGTGTGATTTAATCACTGCCAATCAACATTTTCTTAAAATTGCATCATGTCCTACTAAACCAAATCCATCTGCGAATGGGATGACATGCAAGACAGAGTTGCAATATTGTTGCAAACCAATTACCTTAGGAACACAGAGAGGTAGGCACTGCATGCTATTACTGGATATATAACGATATAAAATATTATTGAATACGTTAGGATATATTCTGACAGACTAAAGCTGAATCCTTGGCCTGTCTCAGAATGTCCTTTTAAACAGAAGGCATGAGTTTGAGTACTGTTATGTGACTGGAAAGGGAAGGGCTGGTGAGCCTATGCTGAATAGACAAAAATAGATGTAAATCACCACGCTGCTGTTTGTTCAGCTGGTCTCATGACCCTGCGGAGTGCCACAGAAAATCTGCATTATTTGGATGGCACACTGATGCCAGGTATTAATTAATGGCATAATGGCTTTCAGTGAGAATTTAGGCTGCTTGTACACAGATTTGCCAAGACTGCCCATATTATCTGCTTTTCCTTTTCCGGGTGTATGATGGCCAATTGCTCTTCAGCTAGTGTTTTCAATAAGTGTATTACCCAGGAAAGGTTTTGCAGTTTACTAGGATGATGCAAGTGCAAAAATACATGATTTGGGGGAGGTGCACAGCGAGGTCCATAACACAAGGTTAAGATTCCATGTTCCATATCGGCAGGTTCATCTTGCTGTTGGTGATTGCCCAGCCTGTGAAACAAGGGGAGCCTGGTCTCTACCTCCCAATGGCTCCTTGGAGATTTGGGGGAAGCAGCAAAATGATCCCTTTCTAGTGATGGGGTAGGATTGACTGTGTACCCTGTAATGACAACTTAAACATGCCTAGCATTCTTCCCAAGGGTTGAACTTATCCAAGGGCCTGCCTGTGCTTTGTGGTGGAAACAACTGAATTCTGTATTCAAGTTTAAGCTGTGAAAACACAAGCCTCATTTGAAATGAAACTGCTTCCAGCATGGTCAGACTAGAACAGCAGATAAGTGTCCCTCAACCTCTCTTAGATTCTTATTCAGCTCTGTGCAACATCAGAATAAAATGTGTTCTTTACCAGTATGACAGTAAATATTAGCAACTTTCTGTGATTAGGGCTAGCAGTAAGATGGGAAAGTCCATGCAAATGTGTAAGAAGGGGTCTTCTTTCTTTGCTTGTCCTTTATCCTACATGACAATCTGAAATTAGACTCGGAGCAGACATTTTTCAAGGTAGTGAAAGAAGTACTGAAGAAAGGCTAGAAATATTGATGAAAGCAAGGGGCTTTGTCAAAAAAACTGTGCTTTACATATTGTGAGCTACAGCTCAGCTAGTGGTAGATCAGCCTGTACCAGGCCACTGTAGTTTGTAGACTGAAGCCTTGAATGCAGCCTGAAACCCAGAAACAGGATTGTATTTAGAGTTATTATAGCAGTTAATTTAGAGTTATAAATGTTGACAAGTTCATTGCATGGATTCTTGAGCTTAATAGGTAAGCTGCTGTACCAATATATTGTTTTTAGCAATATCAGATTAATATTCAGGGTAGATTTCTCCGATGGCTGCATACAAATCTTACATTACCTAGACAGTAAATAAAGCTCTTGTCAAGTCTCTCTTAGACCTTGTTCATGTTTTATATTGCAGACAAGAAAAATGACAGAGGGAGGAAAAGCAAGCTGACATTGCAGGGAGATCAGCAGAAAACCTGATTTAGCTTGTCAGCTCAATGTAATGTTTTAGAACTGATGATTAGTTAAAAAAAAAAACAAACAACAAAAAACAACTTGGGCAAATCAGGTAAAATCCCTTCATTTCACAGCTTCGGTGAGAAGGAAGGTTGTGATGGTTCCTGAATTTGTTCAGAACAGCTATGTGACAGAGTCGGTATGTCAAGCCCAGAAGGTGCTCAAGGCTTTGTGTGTGTTGCCAGCAGCAAATGCAATGAAACATAAGAATACTGCTGATCTGCTTGAGAGCAGGAAAACTCTGCAGAGAGCTCTGGTCAGTGCTGAGGCCATTTGTATGAGGATCCTGCACTTGGGTCACAACAACCCCAGGGAGCAACACTGAACACTGGGGGCTGAAAAGTGACCCAGCTGAAAAGGACGTGGGGGTGCTGATTGACAGCCACTGAACATGAGCCATCCAATGCCCAGGTGGCCAAGAAGGCCAGTGGCATCCTGGCCTGTGTCAGCAATAATGTGGCCAGCAGGACCAGGGCAGGGACTGTCCCCTTGTACTTGGCACTGATGAGGCCATACCTTGAGTCCTGTGTCCAGTTCTGGGCCCCTCACTACGGGAAAAGACATTGAAATGCTGGAGCATGTCCAGAGAGGGCAGTGGAGCTGGTGAAGGGTCTGGAGCACAATGAGGAGCAGCTGAGAGAATGGGATTATTTAGCCTGGAGAAGAGGAGGCTCAGAGGTGACCTTATCTCTCTGCAACTGCCAGAAGGGAGCCTGTAGCCAGGTGGCTGTTGGTCTCTTCTCCCAGGTAACAAGGGACAGGAATAAAGGAAATGGCCTCAGGTTGTTCCAGTGGAGCTTGGATATCAGGAAAAATTTTGCCAGAAGAAGGGTTCTCAAGCATTGCATCAGACCAGTGAAATGGTGAAGTCAGCATCCCTGGAGGTATTTAAAAGACATCTGGATGTGGCATTTGGGGACATGGTTGGTGGTGGACTTCACAGTGTTAGGTTAGTAGTTGGATTCGATGATCTTAAAGGTCTTTTCCAACCTAAATGATTCTAAGAAGAAAATTATGAATGGGTTGGAGAGGGTCCAGAGAAGGATAACAAAGAGGACCAAAGGACAGAACCCGTTATATGAGGAGCTGCTGAGAGGGCCAGGTTTGTTCATCCTTGAGAAAAGAAGGTTTAGGGAAGACCTTAACACCATGTTCCAGTATTTAGAGTTTAACTACAAAGAAGATGAAGACACCCTTTCTACAATGAATCACATGGAAAAGATGATGAAGGGCACAAGATACTGGTGAAATTCCAATTTGCCATGGGAAGAAAGTTTTTCACGATGAGAGAAATCAACAATAGCAATAATGTCCCCAGGGCAGTGGTGGATACTCTAGCATTGGTGATTTTTAAGAGTCATTTGGATGGTCTGCTGGCCTATCTTGTCTAGCCTGTGCTTATGTCAAGAATGTTTTGGACCAAATGATATTTGAGGTTACTTTCAACCTGGTGTTCTATCAAAAGCAAAACGCAGAAGAGTACAGGGTGTGTATGCTGTGTAACCTAGACACAAGTTAAAAGAAACTGTTTCTCTAATTTCTGTGTTATGTGCCAGTTTGAAGGTTTTCTTGTCCTCTCATGAGTGGGCAGGAGGACCTGTGTAGGGATAATTGTTCCCAAGGCAGGAGGCACTGATTAGAGGAAAAGGATTAGAGGAAAAGTTCAGTACTGGCAAATACCAAACTCAAAATTTTGTCAGGAGCTAGCACTTTTGTTTCCGCTCAGAATCCTATTCAGCTGATAAAACTTGTAGGCACTAGGCTTCCTGTTATAAGGAAATCTCTGATTTTATCAGTGCTCACAGATGCAGTATGTTCCACTGTGTGCTGATGTCATTGTCTCTTCACTGTTTTTGTTACAACTTTTGCTTCATCACACAAGTCAGACTTTCTCTAGCCTAAATATTCAGTCTGGCCTGAATAGGTTAACAAGCTGCACTGCTTCTTCTAAAGATTGTCCCAGTACATCACAAGAATGTTGGTCTTTCTGATGTCTATTTCCCCCGTTTCCTTAAACAAAGGCCCTCTGTGAGAGACTGTCTCTGCAAACCATTGTATGGAAAAATTTAAATGTTTTGTTTGTGGTATTTCCATTTTGGAGCACACTACATGTTTTCTCCTTGGTTAGCCTGGCAGGGATAAGAGCAAAGCTAGTTGTGAAAAATCTTTTCTTGATAGTCCTTAATGATCTAGGTGGAGCTGGAAGAGGTATACTGCCAGGAATGGTCTGTGCTGCTGCTGACACTGAGACTGGAAGCTCCATTATGGAGCAGCCTTACAGAGTAATCTGACATCCTTTTGTGGCTGTTAGTGGTGTTTGTGCTACTTGGGTCAGCAGGAAGTCGCTATATCTAGCAACAGTAACTGCTTTTGAGAATAGTCACTTAATACTAAGCTGGAGTCTCTTATTATTGTAGCCTAGACTATACAATGGATAACTCAGAGTCTATTATTAAGCAACTGTAATTTGTATAGTCCTAGCACTCTTGTACTAGGCAGTCTGGTCTCAAATAAAAATTGCTAGATGAATATGAAAATATACCAGTATAATTGCCTGATTATATATTGACATAATTATGCTGATATTGTGACTGCATTCAAAGACACAGTCAGACTTTGTATCAAAGTACATTATCCTCTTTTAACCTGGTCTTTTCCTGGCCTGGAATAAATTAACAGTAGATTGGAAACACCTTTATATTAGTGTGTATTTCATAGCAAGATTCCTTGTACAGCTGAATATATTGAAGGGTCAGAAAAGCGTCATTCATCTGCTTCATTGACACTGGAGGCCTCACAGACCAATCAAATTGGCCAGCTTGGTTTCATAGTCACCCTGGGTCACAGCCACATGGTTGGAATTGAAGACTTTAGGAAGAAGAAGGGACAGGAATCAATGCCTGAACATAATGAATCCTAGCAATACGTATGTGGTCTGTACACAGCAAAGAGGTTTATTTTTTGAAAAGAGCTTAATTGCTACGGGATTCTTGGAGTCTTTGAAAAATGGTCTGGCTTTATGCTCAGCCTCATATACTGTGAAGTAAATAGTGCAAAATGTGCTTCCAAGGATGTTGGCATCCTCAGTACAGCAACTTCTTCTGTCACAAGTTCCCATGCACAGGAGCATACAATGTTTAGGTTTGGAAGGTACCTTAAAGATCCTCTAGTTCCAGCTCCCTGCCATGTGCAGGGACACCATTCACTAAGTCATGTTGTTTAGGACTCCATTTAACCCAAGCTGGAACACAGCCAGAGGTGGAGAATTCACATCTTCTCACTGGTAACCTGTGCCAGTGCTTTACTGCCCCACACAGTAAAGAATTCCTTCACAAGATCTCATCTAAAGCTGTCCTATGTCAATTTAAAATTTTCAGTATAATTGCCCCTTATCTGCCCATATAAAATGTCCCTCTCCTGACTTTTTTATAAGCCCCCTAAAGGCACTGAAAGGCTGTAATGAGGTCTCCTTGACCTCAGCCTCTTCTCTAGGCTGAACAACCTCAGATCTCTTGGTCTGTCTTCACAGGAGATGTGCTCCATCCCTTTGATCATCTTTGTGACCTTTCTCTGGACCCACTCCTACAGGTCCATGTCTTGTGTTGAAGAACTGAGACCTGGACACAGTACTCCAGCTGGGTCTTCATGAGGGCAAGGTAGAGGGGGAAAATCACCTCCCTTGACCAGCTAGCTGCACTACTTTTGATGCATCTGAGGATGCAGATGGCTTTTTGAGCCTCCTCCGCAGGGCTGCTCTCAGTGAGTTCATCTCCCAGCCTGTGTTTACATCTGGGATTGCTGATCCAGGTGCAGCACCTGGCACTTGGACTTGTTGAAATTCATGGAGTTCCTTGGCTCAATTCTTGAGTTTGTCCAGGTCCCTCTGGATGGCATCCATCCTTCTGTTGTGTCAGCTGCACTGCTCAGCTTTATGCCATCTCCAAACCTGCTGGGGATGCACTCAATCCCACTGCCTGTGCCATTGATGAGGGTGTTGAAGAGCACCAGTGCCAGCAGAGAGCCCGGATGGACATCACTTGTCACCAGCTTGTACCTGGACATAGAGTCACAACTCTGCTTGTATCTATCCAGCCAATTCCTTAAACACTGAGTCAGTCCATCTATCAAATCAATGTCTGTCCAATCTGGAGATAAGGATGTGGTGTGGGACTGCACTGATGTCCTTACAGAAGTCTAGGTAGGTGACATCTGTTGGTCCTCTCTTGTAGGCCACTGCCATCACTCCATCATAGAAGGCCACCAGATTGGTCAGGCATAATTTGCCCACAGATCACTTTTGTGTCTTTTATATCTTTTAGTATATGTGCAAGGAGGATCTGCTCTGTGATCTTCCCTGGCACAGAGGTGATGCTCACCCATCCATAATTCTCTGGATTTTCCTGTCTCCCCTTTTTAAAAGTGGGAGACATTCCTTTTTCCAGCAATCAGGGACTTAGCCTGACCAACATGACTTATCAGATTTGAGATATAATGGCTTGGCAACAGCCAGTTTCCTTGTGTATGCCACCAAGTTCTATAGACTATATAACTTCATCAAGTGATCCTGAACCTGCTCTTCACTTACAGTGGGAGGGACTTCCCTCCCCCCCACACTCACTCAGAGGATAAGGGATTTGAGAGAAGGGGACAGCCTGACTGCCTCTGAAGACTGAGGGAAAGAACTCATTGATTTCCTCAGCCTTCTCCATATCAGTTGTCACCAGTTCACCCTTCTTGTAACTCAGTGGCAGTATACTCTCCTTGGCCTTTCTTTTCTGACCAGTATACTTATCCCTTATCAAGTCCTGTTCCAGTATTGCCTTGGCTTTCCTGAACCCATTTCTACACATTCACTATCCATTTACTCTCCTCATGTCATCTGTATCTGGTTCCACCATTTGTACATTTCCTTCTTACTCCTCAGTTTGAGGAGAAAATCCTTGCTCAGCCATGCCAGTTTCCAGCCTGCCATGCTCAGTTTCCTACACACAAGAACAAAAAGCTCTTGTGCTCTAAGAAAAGTGTCCTTAAAGAATTGCCAGCTCTAATCCCCTCCTCTGTCCTCAAGGAGTTTCCCAGGTGATCTCATCCACTAACCCTTTAAACTCCTGGAAGTTCACTCCTCTGAATTTAGGATCTGGAGTTTCTCTCTGCTGCCTCACACTCCCTGAGATCCTGAACTCAGTCCGGGTGTGCCCCTTGCAGTCCTGGCTGCTTCCAGCCATGACTCTAATGAGCTCCCCTGCAGTGCTGAGCACCCAGGAATTCCACACCTCTGCCTGACCTGCATGACACCTGGACCAGGAAGTCGTTCCCCACCTACTCCAGGAGCCTCCTGGGTTCCTTGCAGCCAGCTGAACTGCTTTCCCAGCAAAGATCCAGTTGAAATCTCCCATCAGATGAGAGCTTGCAAGCATGATAATTCCTGTATCTGAAGCAAGGAGGCATTGTTGGGATGCTCCCTCTTATCAGGTGGTCTATAGTGGATCCCAGTCTTCAGGAGACCCCTGGAAAGATTTACACAGGGACATTTGAGATTACAGTGTACAGATGGAGTAAGAGGAATGAATTGGAAATTCATCCATTTTTGTGACTGAAGGCAAAATATCAATCAGTGTGTATAATTTGATGAATAGCAGGAGAAATTATTAGCCTGGCAGGAGACTTTACCTGCTTCTCAAAAAGAAAGAAAGGAAGAAAGAGAGAGAAAGAAAGAAAGAAAGGAAGGAAGAAAGAGAGAAAGAGAGGAAGGAAGGAAGGAAGGAAGGAAGGAAGGGAAGGAAGGAAGGAAGGAAGGAAGGAAGGAAGGAAGGAAGAAGGAAGGAAGGAAGGAAGGAAGGAAGGAAGGAGGGAGGGAGGGAGGGAGGGAGGGAGGGAGGGAAGGAAGGAAGGAAGGAAGGAAGGAAGGAAGGAAGGAAGGAAGGAAGGAAGGAAGGAAGGAAGGAAGGAAGGAAGGAAGAGGAAGGAAGGAAGGAAGGAAGGAAGGAAGGAAGGAAGGAAGGAAGGAAGGAAGGAAGGAAGGAAGGAAGAGGAAGGAAGGAAGGAAGGAAGGAAGGAAGGAAGGAAAGGAAGGAAAGGAAAGAAAGAAAAGGGAAAAGAAAAGAAAAGAAAAGAAAAGAAAAGAAAAGAAAGAAAGAAAAGAAAGAAAGAAAGAAAAGAAAGAAAAGAAAGAAAGAAAAGAAAGAAAGAAAGAAAGAAAGAAAGAAAGAAAGAAAGAAAGAAAGAAAGGAAAGAAAGAAAATAAATTTTGGGCACCAGACTCTTTCATGGCAGTTTTTCCTGCATCCATATATCTCAGCTACACTGCAGAGCAGCATTTAGCACAACAGTATGATCACAGACAACATCACACACATGACTGAAGTAAGAACCTGGAATGTAAGGAAATGCCAAATAAAATACAAAGCAGAAAAATCCTGTATATATATATTTTCCTTCTTCCCTCTTCACGGAACAGTCCACTAACTGTAAATGGCTCTTTGAGGAATGTTTGTAGTAGATAAATAGCTCCACAAAATTTGCAATTCAAATCAGAAATACTCGTGTCAGTGTTTGACAAAGCATGACCAGTGGGGTGCCCTTTAATTCTGTCACTGAGCAGATGGGGAGATGAAGGATTCTTACTTGTATTCCATATAGACAGCACACTGTACATCACAGATGAACCCTTACAACTAAAGTTTGACAACTGCTGATGGAAAAATACTGATGAGGTAAAATGCAGCCTATTGAAATGGTAGGCTTACATGGGATTTTTTTTTTTAAATAGAACTGTTTTCAAACTTCTGGACTTCACAGGATTAAAGAACGTACATCTATATTCCTGCAAAGGAATGAAGTTACAATGAATAATAAGCAACTTATCTTTTTTCTGTTCAATTGTAAAATCTCTTTTTATGGATAAATAAAGTGTTTGGTGATGGGCTTGAAATAGTCTTCTTGTCCTGCTGCAAACTCTGATGGTGTTCTTAATTTCATTTTAATTTCTGTTGTGACAGTTTCACATTGAAAGTACAAGTACACATGGAATTCCAAAAACCTGAAGTATTCTTGATCTAGTTGTTTCAAAGCTTCTTGTCTGATAGAAGCACATTCCACATGTAACAGAGAAAATGTTAACTCTCAAGGCAAAACAGAATTATGACAGAAATGACATTATTTGGTTTTGGGGATTCTATCTTTCAGACACCTTTCCTGAGTGATTAGGTTGCTTGTACACTTAAATTACTAGCAGAAATAAATATCAAAATGCTTAATTTGAATGTCTATAACCAAAGAGCTGATGACCTTGAACAGTATGCTTATCTTCTTAAACTCATAAGCCAATATGTAACATGCTTCACATGCTAAAGGAAAATACTCTCTACAGTCTAGCTTTATTTTTTGCCTTCACTAACAGTTATTTGACAATTACATGGTTTAGACCTCATTTATCTGCTTAGTCATCCACAACTGCAGTTCATATATGTGCAGTAGAAAAAAGAACACTAGGTAATTCTTAATTGCCCTGAAGAGATGAGGTCCATTTTAGCTATGTAATGTCAAGTTGTCATTACATCTTCCTCACATTTTACATTCTTAGTGTTGGAGACAGTTTCTTCCTGAACAAGAAGGACAAAATAATTTGGGACAGAAAGGACTAGTTCAATTTTTAGTGAAAGACTTTTTGCAGCACTCAGTTAATCTGTGAAAGTGATGTCAGTATGATCTTACCCTTGACAGAGTCCATTCCTGTGGCCTGAAGGAATCTTTCCCCATCTGGGAAAGAAATGGAAGCAAGCATTTTACTTACTGAAGGATCTTTCTGGTAGAACAGACTTGGTATGCCAAAGTGTTCTGATGGAAACAGCACTTTTGAAACTTCCAAACACCAAAAAGTTTATCCATGTCATGTAGCAACAATGTAAAATATTCACACAAATACCCACAGAGGGCTTTCACTCTGGGAAATAAATGGCAACAAAAAAAATCATGTCTTGCTGGGACACTGGAAAATATGACGTGCTTTAGCTTCCATAAATTATAATGGAATTTGTAACATCTTTTATTTTTTTCCCCTTTCTTTATTTTTAATTTCAGTTTTAATATTTTTTCCTTACGAACTCTAACACAAATGCCTGAATTCCCATTCATTCTCCCATGCCCAGCTGAGTGCTGAAACCTAATAACCTATAGATATAATTCCCAATTCTACATTAATTCTAATGTAGGCTTGACATCATGCATGGTCAAAGCACAGGCCATTTGAACTCCACATGTTATTGCTGCTCATGGCTGCTTGTGGCTGCTCATAGTGAAGGCTGCAAGGACAGAGGAGGCTTAGAATGCTGCTTCCCAAGATATTTTCCCACTTTCCAGCCACACTGGTGCAAGAACTTGTTATACAAGAAGCAATTTCTCTGTATTTTGCAGTCTTCTTTTCTTCTGGAGGTGCTGTGTTCTCCTCTCCATGCCACGACAGTTTATTGGATTTCCAGCATCCTGTGGCAAGCACTTTCAGAGGCCAGTTACTTGTTTTAAGAACAACCACATTTTTCAGTTTCTATAGAGTTTCCCTCAGACTGCTTGAAACTGCTTGAAACTTGCATAGGTCTTTTGTTCAAAGGGACAGTGAGAAGTCATTCCTTCTCCCAGTTCTGACCCAGGTGTCTGTTTCCCGGACTGGAAAGTTCCATCTATTAATAAGTTACTTGTAGCCAAGCTGTCAGGTTTCTATCATTCTTGATGACCTACTTTCATGGCATCTCACTTACCTTGACAAGCTGCACAGACCTTTTGCATAGTGCAAGACGAATCTAAATTAGATGTTTATGTAGATGTGCACTTATTCATGGCAGATGCTGTCTGCATACACACCCCATCAAAATCCACTGCTTTTCTCTTAGATTTCTCCTTCAGACTCTTGCTGTTAGTGTATTCATAAATTTTATTCCACTTCTAGAAGATCTTTCCAAGATCTTCTTTGATTAGAATGCATTTTTTGTTTTATTTAAAATGTGTTCACTTCCTATAGCTAAGGAAATTTTATCTATATCGTATTTTTTATTCACTTTTTTCCCCCAGGCATAGAGTGAATAGCAAGCTCTTGGCTTTTCACAGGAAAAAATGGGTGGCTTTTTAGTATTGCAGATCAACTGTCTGCAAAAATGAGGTTGAATCCAATTGCAGTTGTGATCACAAACGGATTTAAAATAACAGTCTCTCCTCTTAATTCTTCTGGAGAGCATTTATTAAGTATCTCAATGCTGAAATTGTCCTTTTGATGTCCCTCCTTATGCCTGCAGTTCTTGGTTTTAACTGGGGATCCTAAATATATTTAATTGACTATTTAATACAGTGACCAGTAATTGTTTCTCTGTGCAAAGCTTTTAATTTTGCTTTTCTCTCATTTCCTCTGCATATGTCTGTATGGCTGTATGGCTACAGCATTACATGTCAGCTAGTACAGCAGGCTACATGTTGGATTATGTTTCAAACAGCAAACAAGCTATAGCCCTGAAAGGATTCTGATTGTGCTGTCATGTCAGCCTTGCTCCAGTGACCTTTGATTCCAGAGCAAGTACTAAGGGTATTAAAAAAAAATTAACCCTGAACAAATCTCTTCATAACAAATGCTGCATTGTGTTTGTCAGCACTGGGTTTCACTGTGGAAGTGTGGGTTTACTGCATTGCCAACAGTGGAGCTCATACCAGTCTCTCCCAGTTGAAGCATAAAGTCTCTGTGTTTCATCTTGTTTGGTAATGAAAGCTTTTTCTTTCCTCCTTGTGCTCCCTTGGGTCTCAAGGTTTACAGAAAATAGCAAGGCAGTTTAGTAGCTGTAGACCATACAGGGATGAGGGGTTTTTAAGAGATGTGTAATTGTGTAATATGTGTAATTCCACATTCTCTCATGGTAAGTAGGCATCAAAAATCCAGGGTCTTTTTTTTCCTCTTGGCCTGGGGTAGGGGAGGGCATCACTAGTATTGTGCACTGAACACTGGCTCTGGATGGTGATGATAATGGTGTGATGATAATCACAGTTGTGTTGAAACACTCTGGTACTTCCCTCTGCTCTCTTGGAACTCCTGGCTGGCCAGTGGGCTCCCAGCTGGCTGGGAATGCCTGGGCTGAGCAGCACAGCTAACAAGAGCTTGGAAAGGAATGTGTTAGAGGACCTACCCTGAATATGTCTCATCTGAGTTAATTCAAGTACGGACATCAGAAATACTGCCCTGACATTTGATGACAGTATTCTCTCCTCTTACCAACTGCTAATACTGCAGTGCTCAGAATCACAGCAAGGAGAATACACAGTGTAACCAAAGCTGGTGTGTGTGGATTATTCCTGAGTCTGGAGCACAGGTGACAGAAACATCAAACAGGACCAAACCCAGAGCTGCAGAATTTTCTATTCAGGGTGAGCTACTGCCAAAGTCTGATGTTATCTTCCAGTTAGTCCATTCTTACCTCTGAATTACACTATTTCTGGTTCCTTTTTGACAGTAATGACATATTAACTCATATTTACATTCAATATATTCCATAGATGATACACTGTGAAAAAAAAGGAAAAAAAATTAATTTTATAGTCATCTTTCCTCTAGGTTAGGAAGGCAGCTGTGATGCTTCCTCGATTAAGCTACTTGACAAACCACTGAACACTGCACATTTGTAAAACAATTGTTTTGGTAGTAATTCAGTTGTGACTCTATGAATACAAAGGACAAATGTGACTAGAATATCTATTTGCCACAAGAAAAAAAACCTGCAGCTTTTTAGCCTGGTATGGGAAGCAGTTATTTTATACCACAAATTAATATGGTCATGATCTGAGGAATTCCACTGCCCCTACCTTAAAATCTGTAGAGAAGAGCAGGATATAATCCCTCCTGATGGTGCTGGATTTGATGTTTGGGTATTTAGAACTATATATGATACTGCAGTGCAGTATCAACTTTTTGGGCATGGCTGCCCCCTCAAGGCTCTTCCAAACCCTGAGTTTTCTCATGCTCAGGTTGGGCAACAGATGTGGCTGTGGCTTGTAAAGAGAGCCTTGTGGAGGGCTGCTTTTTACACTCCTGCTGTAGCTGTCTGAGCAGCCCTGACCATCATTTGCAATACTTCCTTTGGAGCAAAGGAGAAGGTGATATTAATAAAAGTAATGAATGCAGGGGGAATGCAGCGGTGTTGCTTACATAGTAAGCTTTCTCCATGTAAATCTAGATGAATTCAAGGGGTCAGAACAACAGTTTTGCACCATCCTTCCCTTGTCCTTTTCACTAGATAGGCATACATAAATTTTTTTTTGCTATAGTACTGTATTGTTATCTTTTATGTAATATTTCTCTGAGCTGAGATTAATATAGAGTTGCAAGCTGTTAAAATCTTGTTTTTGTCATCTTTTATCTCTAAATGAGGATGTGAAATCTCAAATTAGGTAACAGTTTAAAGTCTTTCATAGAAAAGTTTTCAAAAACCATTTTCTCCTGGTTCAAAAGTGTTTCATGCCCTTCAATTTTCTTTTGACTCTCCTAACGTGAAAAGTAAAAAGTACAGAAATTACATCAATTATTTTTCTTGCTCAATTATCTCCTGATCCCTTGAGCTTTTCTGAGTAATTCTATAGACTGAGGTAACTCCATACTATGCTGAAAATGCATGGATCAATAGCAGGCATGGCCTATATATTAATAAATGTGAAAGAAAGAGCTACTGATGGAAGACTGAAAATAGAACAAGCACATCTTGTTCAATCAAGGCTACAAGGTGACTTACAAGAGGTTTTTGCTCCTTTAGTGTTCATCAGCACTGTGAGACTTTTGTCTCCTGAACCAAATTACTGTAAAATTCTGCAAGAAAATTTACCTACTTTCCTTTAGGAATATCTGTCCTGAGATCTGCATATTCAAAAGGGGTTGTGCAGTTCCCACTCTGGTGGAGACTGAACAAGACACCAGGATATGGAAGAGGCACCAAGAGCAAACCCGAAGTACAGACTTCAGTAATGTTGGATAGCTGGAATGGCCTTGGACTTGTCAAGAAATTATAAAGCCTGCCTGGGGAACTGTCTCACAAATCTGTTTCTGTCCATGTAAAAAGAAAGAACAGCCTTTGTTTTGAGGGTTGGACCCTTAGGGGTCTTCAGGACTCAGAATCACAAATCTTGGAGTAAAAGTGAGGCTTACCAACATGGCAGGAACACATGAAACAGAAATGATACATGCCTCAGCTTGGGAATAGATGTTTCTTTCTTTGTCCAGATATTTTAAGGAAATAGATTTTCTTAGTCCTGAGAGATGGTTTTTCTGTATGTCAAATTAGATTTACTGCTCACAGTCTATGAGGCATTTTTTTTGAGGTGTTCAAAGGCCTGATTTGCAAACTGCATAACAAGATCCTTGAAGAGCATTTGCAGGCAGTGAAAAAAATGTGAAGTCACCTGCATAGAGAGAAAGATATTGATGTGGAGTTCAGAGTTGTGTTAATCAATACCAAAGGCTAAACCAGAGTGTGGTGTACATGAAAAAAGACAATAGCTACAAGACAATAGGGCAAATATGGGCATTTCCTGAGTGCAGAGGTGAAGGGATTCACATTCTGACACTTTAGCCACATGCTTGTGAAGGCAACTTATTTATGGGAGTTTATGCAGAGTAAAGGTTTTATTCTACATCTGCATCTTGGCAGGACGAAGATTTTCCTCTTTGCAGGTGAGAGACAATGACCACAGAATAACCAAGCAATGACAGCTTTGAAAAGAATCTCACACATTTTACCTAATTATCATACTTGAAGCATGAACAATAGCCCAGCGGGTCTTTCCTATAAGTTATTTATCTTGCTTTATTTTTATTCTCTATTTTTTAAAATGTATTTTCAACTTTGCATTGTATCTCTAGTCTTTTAGGATATGAAATAATGTAATACATTAATGGCTGCCTTGCCATTGACATTTTTTATTACTTCATTTCAAATAAACCCCTAAGTCTTAGACTAAATGTGACTTCAGTTATTTTCTTCTCATGTCAGTTTTGGCATCTCTGATCTCTTGAAAGCTTTGAACTTACAAGGGACCAAATACTCTAGCAGTGTGTCTTCTCCTGTTTTGGGTACTTGTATTCAGTTTTGCAGCTTTATGAAAATAGTCTACTAAATGGCATTGACAAAGAATCCTCAATGATGTCACGTGATGTAAAATAAGCCTGTGGTGGTTACAACACAAATGATTTGAGAAGAATCATTTCTTTGAAGGTTTTTTTTTTTTTTTTTAAATTAAAGGAAGGTTATGGCTTTTTGGTCGTCTCTCGTCCTGGAGGCACAGTTACACATTTAGTCTCTAATTTTTTCTTCCAGATAGTTTGGTCTGTTCCATCAGTGCTGCATCCTAGATGGAACTCCCACACAGAACTGAAATAACCCAAGCTGGGGAGAGAGAGAGCTGCTCTGGCTAGCAGATACAATGCTTGTGTATGTGTGTGTGAGTGTGTATGTTATGTTTCTGTCTGTGGGTGTATGAAGAAACTTCTGAGAGCAATCCAGATTTGAAGAGTTCCTCCTGGACACAAAGTGTCTGCAATCACGGGTATTGCTTCACTGTGGAAACTTCTCATGAAAACCCTTCTCCCCCTACTCACAGCCTGCCTACTGGCCCTCAGACTTGAGAAAACGTGACAGATCACTGACAGAAATTAACATTTCTTCAAAGAGAACTTGACTCTATTCAATAAGATGGGACTTACAAGCTCCTAACCTGAGTAAAAGCACATTCCAAAGAATGTTTTTCTCTGGTATACTATCATCCACTGGAATCACTGTAGCTACCAGGAAGCACCACAGCACCAGTGTATTGCTATGCTGCTGTTACCAAGCATCCACATTTCTTGAAGCATATTTAGAAAATAAGTGAAGGTGAAGCAATTATTTCTAAGGAGTTCCTACCTTTTCTGTTATGTATTTTTACCTAAAAATACTTACATAAGTAAGGCTGAGCTCTATTAGAGCTGTTTAAACTTCTCTTGCTGCTATGTAGAAGTTCCCAATGACATCTCATCATAAAAACTCAACTGCATGGAAAAAGCTCATAAAGATTCTTGAAGATTTGACTGAATCTCTTTAGAACTTTCCTGTGTGAGGATGTAGTGTTTCAGACACGGTTTAGCTTATGGCTGGTCCCAGTGCCCTTATGCAGTGTCATTTCTTACTTCCAATACATTTGTCTATTTCAAGGAGATATGCCTTCTTAGAAAATGTGCAGGGACCCAGGGGAACAGTTTGCAACCTCCCACTCAAGTCCCTGAGGAAGCAACTGAGGCAGCCATAATATTTTGCTAACATGTCTGGTCTTCTGGTTTATTTTGTATTATTTAGTTAGTTAGTTTGTTTTTCTGGTGTTTTGTTTTGGTTTGGTTTGTTTTGTTTTGTTTGTTTTTTATTTTAAAAGAGTATTTTCTTGCTCTTAGTACTACTTAGTACTGCTACTTACCTCTGTCTTTGGTGCTAACATATTATTTTAAGGTATCTGGTAAGAAATCACAGAATAGTTTGTTGGAAGGGACCTTTAAAAGGTCATCTAGTCCACATCCTCCTCCACCCCTGCCCCAGGTATAACATGAGAATCTGGAACTTGGAAGTCCATATAGGAGCAGCATTTAATGTCCCTCCATGGCAGCAGAGATAGGTGATTTCCTTCCTACCAGAAATAGAAGTCATGTTCTTCTGACTTCCTTGGTCTTACAGCTGTGTTTAGATAGGTTTGAGCTGCCTGCCAATTGAGAAAAATTCTTTGTATATATACTAAGCATGTCACCAAATTTACTGTTGTATGGTATTGCTCCAGTCTCTGTTTGCCTTTCTTTAAAGCAACAGGAAGATTCCAGTCAGCAGGATTATCTTACAGACTGATGTTTCTGGGCTTTTCTGAATAGACTCATCCTTGTCAGTCAGAAACCATGGAGAAGACCATCATTTTCCAAGGCAACAGAGAAGGTCTGGAATCTGTCACCAGGATGAATTTAGGAAGTCTGTTAGAGCAGCAGAGATTTACACAGTTAGCAATTTTTTTTTTCTTTTTAATTCAGCTGTTCTTTCTGTGCTGAAGTGAATAATTTCTCTGAAGCAGGAAAGCAGGACTGGAACAACCATAAATCATGGGCAAATAAATATTGTGGCAAACAAGTTTTTTTTCCTGCTGGAGCTCCAAGCTGCATGTGACTAATGCCAGAATGCTGCAGTGCAGGGGGGCTCCTGTGAACAAGATGCCTATGTTCATTTTTCCATCAGTAGACATCAAGCAAGCAAGACCAGAGGAGAATTCTCCTCCTAAAGTAGGTGCTTCCACTTGGCCTGAAGAATCTCATTCCAAGATCCTGACTGGCTGGAGTAGACCTCCATGAACCTGCACAGGGATTGTTTACAGCTACATCTAGCTGGGTCATAGCAGTCAGGAGGACAAGACATGCATTTGCCAGGGATTATTGATCAAAATGGGAACAGAGCCATGCAATTATGTTATACAGGAAGCTGTTTCTGCTTTATGGGTGTGATGTTGCATGGAGTGTTCCCCTGAAAAAGGGACTGCACCCTTCTAGGTGTAGATCTGGCTCAAGATTGTCTGCATCCAGAGGCTTTACAATGCAAACAATGAAAATCAGCAAAATTCTGGAGAAGGAGAAATGGGAGTACCTCCCAAAGGTGCATGCAGCAGCTCTGGAACAGAGGCAGTAGCAGAAACTTACATTATCTTAATTGCTGTAAATCTGCTTAATCTTAAAATGTCTCTTAATCCCTTACCAAGCAATAAAAGGCTTCACCTTGCCTTTTAGGGAAAAGATTTGTGTAGTAGTTCAAAAGAACAGTTTGTGGATTGCTATTTTTGTGTAGTGCATCTGGAAATGTATTTATACAATGTGCCTGAAAGCAAGGCAGACTGCATTTTAACTAGGGTTGCACACACTTTGCAGCATAAGTAGAAGACTGTGGTGCTCCAGGTATCTTGGAGTAGTAATGATCTCTCCAAAAGAAGACTCAGATTTGCACTCCTCAGCTGGCAGCTCAGTCTGGTACCCCAGAATCACTCCCCTTATGTCTGCATCATTTTTGTTTCCTGTGCAAGCTGCCTGTAACCAGTGGGGGCACAGGGGTTGAATATTTTCTTAGTGCTGGGTGCTACAGGCTAATGATTGCTTTTGTTCCCAGCTTTTTTCTTTTTCCTCTTGCTGCCTTGTGGCAGGATTTAACTGGTAGGAGGTAAGTGAAAGGAGTCCCGGGAGCCTGCCTGCTGTGTGTGCTGGTCTCAGGAACAAAGATCCCTCCTCCAGACCCCTCTTTGCACAGCTGCAGGATCTTGAAGACTCACAATCTTGTGCTCTTCTGCAGTGGACACAGGCATCAGTGTGGAATGGGGAAAGGAGAGTGCTGCTTTATGGTACCTTTTATTAAAATATCTGTGTGGGCAAAAGCCTAAGCTCTATCTGTGGAGGGATCTGAGCCAGCAACATGATGAGCTGCATTTGTCTGATGGTGTGCCCCCAGCCCAAGGCACATTTTTGGGTCAGGCTGACCCAAACACACTGACCTCTGCATGTGCACCATCAGGTGTTTTCTTGTATGGCAAGTTTGTATGTGCTACTTAAACACATATCCATTCTGAAGTAAAACCTTGTTTAACGAAACTGGAATATAATAATATATTCTAATTATTTACAATTCTATTCTTTGAAACAGTTGTCTTGTTTTCGTCCTCAACAGGACTTGCTTATGTGAACTCTCTACATTTCCAATCAATGCAATTATTACTTTTATGCATGACTGAAGCAATAGATTATCCTAACTGCTTGTTCAAAGAGAGTGGCAGAAGTGCTTCACCATGGCTTCAGTTGCAGAATGATGCAGTCAGATGAAAATGAAACCCATACAGAATGTGAAATGGGTTTACATATGGAACTGAAATTAAGTTTCTTTCTTCTTCAAAGCCTCACTGTTCTGAGGCCAGAGGTAGCTAATAACTTTCCTGCAGCTTCTGTCTTTGCACATTTGTGCTGTATTTTTGTGTCAATCATCTCAACATGTACCACCATCTTGTAGCTCTCAGCATGAAATGGTCATCTTATGATATTTATAGTTATTTGACATACACTCATGTATCAGAAAATAATTGTTCATGCTGCCTTGTAGGATTCATGAAAGGTCACATAGCAGAAACAGAATGAATGAGTCCATCACAGAATATTAGGAGAATATATTTCAACTAGGAAGTGTGCTTTTTTCTCTTTTTTTTTAATTGTAGCAGAGGAGTTTTGCAAGCTAATGAATGAAGTGAATATCTCACTCCTCAGAGATATTAACTATGCTAAATTGAAAGTGCATGGCACAGTATGAGATAAGAAGAAAGCTAACTCTGGTGCATACAAATCAGATACAACTGACAGGCCATCAAGACTGTTTGACATCTTTCAGAAACTGATTATAAAATGCAGTACCTGCTTCAACCTGGAAAAACAGCTAGGATAATTTTCAATAACAAATATGTATTAGCCCAGTGGTGGTTTCTAGTTTGTCATGAAATGGAAATTGTGGTAAGCAGTGAAAAAAAACTTCAATAAGAAATGGCAAGGGAAGTGCTTGGTCCTGCTGTTGGGTCACAACAACCCCATGCAGTGCTACAGGCTGCATCAGAGTGTCTGGAAAGTGTCCAGTAGAGAAGGACCTTTGGCTGCTGATTGATTGCAGCTGAACATGAGCCAGGACTGTGCCCAGGTGGCCAAGAAGGCCAGTGGCACCTGGCCCACGTGGCCAGCAGGACCAGGGCAGGGATTGCCCCCATGTACCTGGCACTGGGTGAGGCTGCACTTTGAGTCCTGTGTCCAGTTCTGGGCCCCTCACTAGAGGAAGGACATTGAGGTGGTGGAGCATACCCAGAGAACGGCAAGGGAGATGGAAAGATTTTCCAGAATAAGGGTTCTCAAACATTGGAACAGACTGTGACAATGAAGTGGGAGAGTCAGCATCTCTGGAAGTACTTTAAATAAGCGTAGACATGGCACTTAGGGTTGGTTGTGGACTGCACAGCGTTAGGTAGTAGTTTGAGTTGATGATCTCAAAGGTCTTTCCCAATCTGTATGATTCTATGATTCCAGGAAAAATAAGAGAGCACCAAAAGTTCAAGGTATTGGACTGCATCTCTAATATCAGATCGAATGAATGTCACCCAAAAATAATGTCTCCACATAAGTTTCATACTAAAAGGACATGACACCAGTGCAAAGAAATAAATAATATACTAAGTGAAGAATTCACTTACAAACATGGATTGCTAGTTGAAAGGTAGAAGCAGACAATAGGAAAGGGATTTGTCCACTTGTTGCACAAATGTGCAGGTACCAGGAGGTTGATGTTTGTGTGCAAGAACTGTACTGTGTAGCTAGAGAGGAACTGTCACTGTGCAGAGATGGAGACTTTGCAGAGATAAAAACATCGAGAGAAAGGATTCAGATAAAAAAAATATTTTAATTAGGCTGACAAGGTCTTGCTGTAAAATCGTATTTTCCATTATCCACCAAAGAGGACTATTCGGCAGCTTGTAAAGTAAGAAAAACATTTTTCTCTTAAAGTGGTTATCTACCTCATTGACTTTCTGGCTTCAGTACCCATCTGCAGAGTGAAACATAGGTCCTGCACGTGTTGCAGCCTATTACTACCTCAAATAATGTGGGAAAAATAATTTCTAGAAAATTCAAAGTGCCTCCATTTGGCTTTGTACCAAGCTGGCAAAAGGCCCTTCAGCATCAGCCTTTAAAGTCTGCCTTGGTGTCTGCAGGGGAAATGACACATTACCGCAGTGGAGATGTTTCAAAATAGTTGGTGTTCTAAATAGCTCCAAATATCTTTAAATATCTCATACCTTAAGAGAGAAAATGCTCAGCTTACCAGTTTGTTTCCCGGCAAGGAAAGGTTTTGTTTGGCAATATAGTTTGTATGGGTTGGATACAGAGGGAGAGAGAAAAACTGAAGTAAAATACCAGAGGTGGAGAAAGTTGAGTCTGGGGAAGGGGAAAGGCTGAAGCAAAGGTCCCCAGTAGCAGACCATTTTTCAGTGGTGTTAATTTATGAACAAAGTGAATTGAGTGCTCCTCTTCTACTCCTTCCTCTTACCCATTTGTGTTCTGCCACTACATAACTTGTACAGGACCCATGACGCATGGCTCATCACTTGATATGTCTAAATGAACATCATAGAATCCTTCCAGTATCTTTCCCATAATGGCACAGAAAAGTTAATGCTGAGGAAGATAGGCTTCTCACTGACCTGGAAATAAGCATAAACTCGTAGATTGTCCCAGGAAGCACAAATGCATACAAATGCATCCTGTCTCAGTTCTGTAAGATTTGTGATGAGTGGATCAGGAAAAGGAAGCAGAGAAAGATACTCATGTCTGCTCTGAGCTTTGAATTTCTTTGAGAATTTCTTCATTTAATAAAATGTTAATGATCCATTTCAGTAGATGTATTAGTTTTAATTAATTGATAAATTGTGATGGCTCCTTTAGAGCTATTCAGTACTAATATAAACACTTTTTTTTTTTTTTTTTTTCATGGAAATACCACTTTGGAATGTTACACAATAGCAGGAGCAAGTCAGATGTTTTGGTTGTTTTTCAGACATAAGCTTTATATCATAGCCTTGATGATCTTTACTGATATCAATAAAACATGCTTAGTTCTGGTTCTGAAGTGATTCTGCAAAAGTGAGTGACCCATTCCTGCTCTAGAACACCACTCTGTGATTAGTTCCTTGTGTTAGGATGATGTGATAAAGAGACGTGCTGTGATTTAGAGACTCTGAGGATTGTTGTCCTGTCTGTTCAATCTAAATATGGCTCAGGCACAAATAGTACTTCCAAAAAAAACCCTTTAAAATTCCCTCAGCACACGCCTGTTTCAGGTAAACATCTTGCTGTTTCCTCTGAAACCTGTGGTTGAGAGGGACAACTTCTGCACCATTCTCTGATCTAAGCATACACACCTGTACTCATTTTAAAAGACAAGTTTGGGTATTACTTGTCTAGAATATGAAATTTGTGCAAAGGAAAAGCTTTTGATTTCATGTAATTATCTTGCCTGAAACAATGGTATGTGCAAATTTTCATCATTCTTTAATTAATTAGAAGGCCTAAGATGTTCCTATTTCTCTGTAAATCATCCTTAGTAATCCTAGTCCTGTAGCTTTCCCAGCATACAACTTTGCCTGCCATATTTAGGACTTTTTTTATCAAGTAGCAAATTCGACAGCTCTCTTGCTAGTTGATTTGCAGGTTTAAATTTCCTATGTGAAAGCCAGATGGATGTCAGTCAGCTGTTGAGGGATTAGCTCATGGTTGGTGGTGCTTCTGTAACAGACGTCTGGCAGTTAAGAATTTACTTTTCTTCAGATACAGGGCATGTACTCTTCACCATTTTAATTGCAAAATTAAGGCTAGTCACTTTCAGATGTGACTCAAAACACTTACATGTGAGGTCTCATAGAGTCAAACAATATCTGAGGTTGTTGCTCATCTGCAAGGGTTGTCTAGTCCAACCTAATTCTCAGACAGGGTTACCTACAGCAGGTTGCTCAAGGCTGTGGCTTATGAATTTTTAAATATCTCCACAGGTGAAGACTCCACAGTAACTTTCTGCAACTGTATCTTTTTCTAATATTTAAATTGTATTCCTTGTACTTGAGTTTGTACACATTATCTCTTTTCCTGTCACTGGCTACCCATCTGACTCCCTCTGTTTCGTTGGGTGTTTACACGTACTACTGGACCCCCTTGAACCTCCTCTTCTCCAGGCTAAGCAGTCCCTGCTCTCTTAGACTCTTCATGTACCAAAGATCCTTGAGTATCCTAAATCTCTTCATGGCTGTCTCCTCTCTTTGCTGTCTCGTTCCAGTAACTCCATCTCTCTTTTGTATCTTGAAGCCCAGAACTGGGCACATCGCTCCCAATTTGGTCACAACAGGTCTGAGTAGAAGGGAAGGATCCTTCAACCTCTTGACAGCAATGTTTCTAATGCAACCTTGCATTAACAAGACTGTTAACCCTCTCTGCTGCAAGGATGCCTTGTGAGCTCGTGGTCAGCTTGTTGTCCATCACAGCTCCAAAGCCTTTGCTGTAAATTGCTTCTCAGACCTACTTTTCTGCTCTTTCACTGTTCACTGGGAATGTCTCCCAGAATGTACCTGAGCAACCATATTACTATTTTTCTCAGGTGTAATGACAATTTAACCCAGCAAAACTCACACGAATGCATATTTTATGTTTTAACCCCAGCCAGTAACCAAGCACCATGCAACTGCTCACTCACCCCTCCACCAGCTACAAAACATGTGGATTTGGGATAGAGGCAGTTTAACAGGGAAAGCAAAATCCATACATGCAAGCAATGCAAAACAAGGAATTAATTCACCATTTCCCATGGGCAGGCAGGTGTTCTGCATCTCCAGGACAGCAGGGCCCCCTCAAGCCTCACAGTGACTTGGGAAGACAAAGGCCATCACTCCAAACATGCCCTCCTTCCTCCTTCTTGCCCCCAGCTTTAAATACTGTTCTGCAATATTCCTTTGGTCGTTTTGGGTTGCCTGTCCAGGCCATGTCCCCTCCCAGTTTTTCATTCACCCCCAGCTTCCTCATCAGCATGGCAGTACAAAGAGCAGAAAAGGCCTTGTCTCTGTGTAAGCCCTGCCTGGCAGTAACAAAAATGTATCTTTCATCACTGTATTCAACACAAATCAAAAATACAACCCATAAATAGTTCTCTGTGAAGAAAATCAACTCTACCTCGGCCAAATCAGCATATCATATCTGAGTGCACCCACAGTATTTGGCTTAACACCTGATTGTTTAGCCATTTAGCCTATATGGATTAAGGGAATAATTATTACTTTGAAATAACTTCCAAGCCACTTCTTTTCACTCTACTTCTGGGATGTTTTTCCATATGGAAGTTTTTTGTCCTTTGAGGGCAAGGCTGTTTGTAGCCAGAAAGGTGCCAGTTGGCACGTGTTGTCCTGGAGCTTCAGCCATTTCTGTTTCCTTTCCATAGCCTTGTCTAAAGATGTTAGAAATAATGTTTGCTGAAATCCTTTACTGATTAGTGAATAGTGTGGCAGTCTCTGACTTCTCTTTGTGTATGTATATGTCATGATTGGGGTGGGTAAGACAAAAAGACAAAATAAAGACAAAACCCCCCAGGTTTATCAACAGAACAGATTCGGTAAGTGTGTCCTACCCCTGTTTCCTTGTAAGCTTCAAAAGTGGGCTTAAGGACAGAACAACTGCTCTTTCCTTCTGCTTGTGCCCATAACTGAGGCACGTAGATGAATTCTCTGGAATCTTTGCCACTGAACTGTTAAAACCAGAAGATGTTGTCCAGGGAATGTTCACAATAGTCTACAGTTTAGGACGAAGAAAAAAGAAGATAGAAAAAAAGTTTTTCCAAAAGTAACACAAGAGTCCTTATTTGAAATATAATGTGAAATATTGGTTCTCATAATATCCTTCCTTCCAATTAGTTAGCAGTGATGCCACTGTAGCATTTTGAACACTAAGAAGGTGACTTTGAAATCAGAGGTGAGTTAAGAGAATCTATGAGGATCGTGAAACTACATTCTTGTTCTTCTATGTGTCCTGTATGCTAAATGGCTGCAGAGCAGAATATTTTATGTATTTAAAAGCTTGGTCTTGCCTAAGAAATAAAAGAAACTAATTCAATTTCACTTCTTATATGATGAGCTGAACTCACATTATAGCCTAATGATAGCCTGGAAGTAGTGCTTAGAAGGGGAAAAAAAGTCCCTCTCTGCTGCTGAATTCTGTTTCCTAAGTAACTAGAGTATTATGCTGTCTGCGTAGCTCTATCTGCAGAGAAGCTAAAAAGAGATAAACTTGATAGATTATTGAACCAAATTAGTTTGATCATCAGTGGAGAAATCTTTTGGGGGGGACCCAGAAATTAAAGGTGTTAGTGAGATTTGTGATCACTGGTGGTTGCACAATAAGTTGCTTAGAGAGGTTCCTGCAGTAGGGATGTGTGACACAACTAGGCTTTATTTCCTTTTTGCTTGCTGTGAAATTTTAGCTTACTTGCAATTTCAGGTAGCCTTTCTTGCACTATAGGAAAGAAATCACCAGATGGTCTGGGTAAATTTTCCATCAATATGCAAGAGTTTCTGCACTACTCTGCTCCTGCAACGAGGAATGCAAAATGCTAGTGGAGGAAGGCTGACAGTAGACAGGGACCATGAATATTCTGGGTGGGGTTTGTCTGGGGTCCCTAGGTGTCCTTTTGTTTTAAGCCACAAATTTCCTAACAATGGAAGTGTCAAGAGGTTTGTGGTTAGGCAGCTGAATAAAGACAGTCATGTTTATTGTTTTTTCCCACCTGGAATACCATCCCCCCACCCCCCTGGCCCGGGTATTACAACCAGATCTAAGGATTAAAATTACCAGTTTCCCCATGCTTCTCTGTATGAGATGTAGAGGGGACATTTCTCTGTCACATTTGGGGATTGGAGGATGGCTTTTGATTCAGGGTTGCTTTCAGCTTAGGTTTCTGGGGAAATATGTAACCTGGAAAAGAAATGTGGAGAGAAAGGGGATCTGCTTACCTCTTCACAAATCCTTTGATGATTATTAGTAGCAATAGTTGATCTGGTAAGTGCCATCACTACAGCAGTTCAGGAGGAATCATTCTGACAGGTTGCAGATGTCCCTTCTCTTAAGGATCAAAGTTTCACAATCACTCTCCCAAGAACTGGTGTGGGAAGCAAGAGCAATCACAGTCCTCCAGCAGTGTTGACACACGAAGAGTAATTTATAAGAGTAATTTATGAGGGGTTGTGAGAACTCTTTCCTTCACTTAGGCTTTGATAAAGGCAACAATTTCTTGTTAGGTCTTTGCTAGTGTCTCCTTTGTAAAGACCAGAAATCTTTGCTTTATGCAAAACAAGAGATGTTGACTATGTATACATGTGATCATGTGTAAGAACAAGGCCGTCTCAGTTTAATTCAGTTAAATCTCAGCCAGCAATGAGGCAATGTGGAGGTGTCCTGGCTCATCATTTAAGGACCTATAGGGTTTTTCTGGGATGAGGGAACCTCTTTTAATAAAAGATGCAGAATGTTTTCCTGCAGGCAATGTCCAACACTGCTTCCAAAGGGTATGTGTCTTCTCTTCATCCCTGTGACCAGGCTTGACCCTGCTGCTGCCCTCCAGTGCACTGATGGTGCTGTATCACACTACATGCTCTTCCCCTTTCCTCAGCAACTGTTTTTCTCCCTGGTTGGATGACTGACAGTCATTTGCTAATGAAAATATCTCTCAAATACAGGATAAATGGATTTATGCAGCACTCTGGGGATAAAGGGGCGTGCAGGAAACCTCCTCCTCATTTGCATGATTGTGCAGGGGCTTTTCACAACAACAAAATCTGTCTCAGCAACACATAGGGGCTGAAAATTTGGGAACAATGTGTATTCAGCAGCAGAACAAGACAAAGCCATGATCCCACCTAGGTACTGAGCATTACAGGCCATGGTTTCCAAGATAAGAGACATGCAGAGATGCTGCTTTTTTCTGCTCCACAGTAGGAGCCTAGAATTCATCAACTCAAATTGTTTGCTAATGCCTTGTGGTCCTACCTGTCATGGGACGTGTAGTTTCTGACAACAATTAAGCCTGTGATTACTCATCCCTGCAATCAAGATTTCAAATTCCTTTCCCAGCCCTGGTGTCATCTCGTTCTGGATGTATCACCTACCTATTACATTAAAGACCCTTCAAAATCAATCTTCAGTCACTTGGCTGAGCTGATAAAGTGAAAACATGGTGTGGATGGCAGCTTGTCCTTTTCAGGACTGCAGAAAACTGTGCTGCCATCATGCACAAATCTACAAATATGGTCTCTTCCTTTTGCTGCTGTGATTCTGCTGCCAGTGCCAGGTAACTTACCTGAGCAGGTTTAGTGCTTTGCCCACCTCCTGCCCACCTCCTGCCTCCTCAGGGAATGAAGAAACCTTTCCACATGCAGAGGGAATGACAGACGGTCCTGAGCTTGGGGAAGGAGGGAGCTGTCATCCTGGGGGCTTTCACACATCCTTACAGGGCTGATTTTCTCCTGTGCTTTCTCTAGGGGCTACCAAAGACATGGGGAAGATGCTGGGAGGGGATGAGGAGAAAGACCCAGATGCTGCTAAGAAAGAAGAGGAACGGCAGGAAGCCCTTCGGCAGCAGGAGGAGGAGAGGAAAGCCAAATATGCCAAGATGGAGGCTGAAAGAGAAGTTATGAGACAAGGGATTCGAGACAAGGTAGGTGACTGGCTCTCCACACACACTGCTCAACTTGTAACACCCAGGGAAGAACACCTGTTTTCTGCTTACTTGTGATTAGTTCCCTAGACGCCTGGATAGAACCAGGTAACTACTCTGCCACACAGAACTTTCTAAGTTTTTGCACTCTTCCTCAAGCCCTGTTCCTGTTTGAAAACACCTCTCACAGAACAAAGCTTTGCAAAGCTGAGATAGAGAGTGAAGATGAGGGGAGAAATCCATCTATTTTTCTCATCATTTATTAAGCTCTCACATTATATTAAGTGTTAGAGGCTTCCTTGTCCCTTTGAGGATGCTTTCCAAGCTTGCATTTGTGGTTTGTGAGAAGTGTCATAATTCACTGAGTTTCTGAGAGATATGTTGCAGCTATCTTTTGTATTGATTCCAAAGCTTTTTGTGTTGACCAGTGATATGGGAAGAATCTACTGCTAATATTTAGGCTTCTACCACTCACATGGGATTCATCTGAATGTTTTTATGCATTGACTTTTAGGGATTGATGTGTGGAGGGAGAAGACAGTTTTGATGCCTCACCCTCAAAGCCAGGTCAAAACTGTCTCTTTAGAATAAGTTACATTTGTAAGATGTCCTGGTGTTCAGATATCTTGGAAAGAAATGTGGGCAATGGTTGGACAAGGGGTTTCTAATGATGAAGGCCTGTCAGGTGACTTACATTATGTGCCAAGGAAAATACCTGTAGATAAAATGAGAAAGTCTTGCTTGGTATAAGAGGTGTTCCTCTGTGCAGTTCCTACCTCTGTGCTCTAAGAACATGTCCTGGAAAAGACATAAACAAAACCATATCTGCATTGGGCCAAACTTCTGACCCAGTTCTTCTGATTCAGGATGGATGCATGAATAAAGGTAAATTTCTCTGGTTGCACAGTGCAGCTTGCAAAGAGTTAAATAAAGAAATTTGGGTTATGCTTCTAAGAAAAGAAAGGACTTAGAGGGAATTGTCTACCTTTGACACTGCCAGAGAAAGGTATCCATAGGATCATTTTAAAGATGATCATTTTAATTAATATCTATATATTAATATAAGCGTATCAATGTGTGCTTAATATGTTTAATGTATGTTTACAGGTACAACTGTTTCTAAGGAATGACAAAAGTAATGAGGGAAAAAAAAGAGTAGTAAATTTCTGAGTTGCAAGCAAATAAGCTAATTCCTATTTTTCACTGGTGACTGTCTCTTCTGGACCTCTGAATTGTTCCCAGATGTAGACAGGGCTTGCCTTTTTCTTGCTATTGGGAAAACTGCTATAAAAGCATTAGAAAAGTCTGAGATGCCCTCTGTTATAATTCCAAAGTGATGTCATGTATGAGGATTTCCCTGTGATACTATCAACTGTCTGGACTTTGTTGAGCAGCCTGAATGCTGAGTGGCAAAGTCCCTTAGAAATGTATGCAATCCTTGAGTAATTTGGCAAGCAGTTGGGTCTGCTGAAAAGGAAAACAAGACTATTTGGAGGAGCATTATTTGATCTCAGTAAAGGCTCTGGACTGGTGTGGTGGAGTACCTTTGAGATTAGCATCAGGAAGTCCTGCTTTGGGCAGGCCATTTGGATTGTGAGCTCATTTTCCTATGGTTTTCTTTTTCCTGGGAGTAATCCCAGGTAGCATGCTTTTGAAAGATGACAGTGTTTTCTGCAGAATTAGAAAAGATTAATAAAGCTGTAGAAAGAAGGTGTATCCCTTCCCTTCCCTTCCCTTCCCTTCCCTTCCCTTCCCCTTCCCTTCCCTTCCCTTCCCTTCCCTTCCCTTCCCTTCCCTTCCCTTCCCTTCCCCTTCCCTTCCCTTCCCTTCCCTTCCCTTCCCTTCCCTTCCTTCCCTTCCCTTCCCTTCCCTTCCCTTCCCTTCCCTTCCCTTCCCCTTCCCTTCCCTTCCCTTCCCTTCCCTTCCCTTCCCTTCCCTTCCCCTTCCCTTCCCTTCCCTTCCCTTCCCTTCCCTTCCCTTCCCTTCCCTCTTCCTTCCCTTCCCCTTCCCTTCCCTTCCCTTCCCTTCCCTTCCCTTCCCTTCCCTTCCCCTTCCCTTCCCTTCCCTTCCCTTCCCTTCCCTTCCCTTCCTTCCCTTCCCTTCCCTTCCCTTCCCCTTCCCTTCCCTTCCCTTCCCTTCCCTTCCCTTCCCTTCCCCTTCCTTCCCTTCCCTTCCCTTCCCTTCCCTTCCCTTCCCTTCCTTCCCTTCCCTTCCCTTCCCTTCCCTTCCCTTCCCTTCCCTTCCTTCCCTTCCCTTCCCTTCCCTTCCCTTCCCCTTCCCCCCTTGTCCTGACAAAGAAATGGATTTCATGATATACAAGACTGTCTTCTAGTAGTGATGACTGGTGGTTGGAAATATGAAAACAATGCTGAAAGAATTAAAAAAGAGCTGGATTATTTCTTTCATTACTTGATTATGTAGAAAATGACAGATACCACAGATATATTCCAGCCTGTGTTAACTTTTAAATCCAGCCTGTTAAATTGAGACAGGTATGCCTTCCACCCAGCAGGGTATAGAAATTAGTTAGGGAGAGGGCAGTATGACTTACACAGAAATGAGGGGTTTTTTTGTTTTTGGTTTTTTTGGGGGCTTGGTTTGATTTTCGGGGTTTTTTGTTTGTTTTTGTTTTGTGTTTTTGTTTGTTTTTCGTGGTTGTTTTTGGTTTATTTTTTGGTTTTTTGGGGTTTTTTGGGTTTTTTTGTTTGTTTTTGTTTTTGGGAGGGATGTTGCTTTTGTTTTTTTCCATGAAAAATGTGCTGCATTTTCATTTGGAAATGAATATTTAGGAATGAAATTTGAACATGGCATTTTGAAATAACTGGACCACCAGTTGTCTGAGCTATTTCCCAAAATCAAAGCCCAGCATCTGGTAGTGAAAATGGATTAAAATAATGTAAAGAGCACAACTGGGATATGCTCCAGCTTCTTCCTACCTCAGGAGGTGTGCATGCAGCTAGTTTTGGTCTTGACACTAATGCCTCACAGATCTTATGGGCCCTACCCCAGCTGTCCCTGGGGAGAGCTGCCACACCTGACCAACACTGCAGGATTACTGAGAGGCCTCCAGTGTGTCTGGCAGGTGAGCTGTGGATAGCTAATATCCCTGTTACCTTGCTAATAGCAAGTACTGCAGCAGCTTTCTTGTTTCCAGTGCTCTTGAATGGAATACTGCCTTCTATAAAAAAAATGTTTATGTATCTGCACTCCTCAGCAGTGCAAGCAAATTTCTTTCTTTATGTAGTAATTTATAATTAATTATTTACATAATTAATCATTGCTACCACAGTGGTAGAGCCCAGTCCTGAGGAACCCCTAGTTCATGCTCAGTAGTTAGCACTCTTAGTGAGACAATGTCTACAGTGTGGTTCCTGAAAATCTCACACCTTTTAGGCAGTCAGCATAGCTGAATCCCCATTGAAAAGGAGCACAAGCACAGAGATATCCTTACAATAGTGAGTTTAAGCCAAAAAGTGAGGAAGCATGGTCCAAATGGCTTGACTCCAAGACAGAATTTAGGTTTAGGTCCATACTTGTGATGGAGCATGAGCTGCTTCAGTGTTTTTTAATATACTCAAGTCTCTTAGTCAAAGGGGGAAGAGTCTCTGACCTGGCTTCTCTTTAGCCAGCCTTACATGCTGGTCATATGCTATGTAGCACATGGCTTATAGCACATGAATTATGCACCCTAAAGCAGAAAATCAGCTACATTAATAAGGATTCCTGTGCTTACATTATTAAGGATTTGTGTCCTACAGAGTGCATGTCCAATAAAGTAGAAGTTTAATTATATTAGTAAGGATTTCTGCCCTTCCAATGGAGCATGAAATCTGCACGGAAAGTATGGAAAAGCAGCAAATGGAAAATTCCAATCGGGAAGAATTAAAGTTGTCTCTACAGTTTTAATTGTCCATGTTGGATGCTGTGTAAAGGTGTGACACAGTGCATGATCACTTGTTTATACTTCTAGGAACCTCAACTCTCCTATTGCATAAGACAAAGTTAATTGTTTTCTTAATAAACAGACGTTCAGTATTTAATGTCTGATGCATCTTACAATGTATGTTTTCAAGCTCATTTACTATATAATATAAAAATTCTGATGGTAATGAATTTCCTCATCTGGGTGCTTAATTCTCTATTGCTATTGTTATTTTACTTTCACTTATCTAGCTGAGTTCATCTTAAGCATGGTTTCTTCTGATATTTATCAGGGTTGGGAACAGAGTTTTGTTTAGTGTTTTCTGTTTGTGAGGTATGAATGCAGAAGGGTCATTAAGTGATTAAAACTTAGGTGGCAGAAGAATGTATCTTGTTCTATCAGTGATCCTCAAAGGAACAACAAGAAATGCTCAGAACTGCTTGTGCCTTTGCAGGCAATAGAGGAATGGCAAAATCTGTGTTTGAGGTTTTTTTCCTGCAGGCAGCATATCACCCAGCAGGAGAATGTGCAGTCCTTGCTCTGTTTGAGTCCCTTCTGTCCCTGGGTGTGTGCCACTAATTCTTCCCATATTTCTTATTGGGCCATTTAGTGCTGTCAGTGTTTAGGCAGTAAGATTCTCTGCAGCATTTGGAACTGTTGAAGGAATCATAGAAGGGCTTGAGTCGGAAGGCACCTTAAAGATCAAGTTCCAGTTCCAGCTCTTGTGGTCAGGGACACCTGCCACCAGACTGGGTTGCTCAAAGCCCCATCTAACCTTGACGTTGAACACTGCCAAGGATGGGGCACAAGGATGGGATCCACAGCTTCTCTGTGAAACCTGTGCCAGTGCCTCACCACCAGCTGGAAAATCCCAGCTCTACAGAGATGGGGAAACTGAGAGGCATTTGTAAAGATTTTATTCCAATACCAGTCTTCAGCAGAAGGGTGAAACATAAGAGATGTACAACTCTGTGCCATTCTATCAGAAGCCAACTTATTTCCTGGTTACAATACCTTATAAATGTTTTTCAGCCTGCTAGCTTTTGCCGCACAATGGTGCTAATGCTTCTAACACCAAACACCTATTATTTTACTCCACGTGGTCTTGCTACAATACGTCTTTTACAGTTCTAATTCTCCAGAATATTTGGTCTTTTTGCAAGGCCATCATTTGAAACTTCTTTCTAGTTCAATCTCTCTCTCAATGTCTTCTCTATTCCATGGCCTTTTAAAGTCAGCACACCTTATCTTAGAGTTTGCATACAGATGTGCAAGACTGTGTGAGCTTTCAGACAGGCTTTGAGAATCCTTTACAAATCCATTTCTCACAACCACCCTCACAGTACAGAATTTCTACCTGTTCTGTAACATAAACCTTCCCTCTTTCCATTTAAAGCCATTCCCCCTTGTCCTGTGATTCCGAGGCCTTGTATATGTCCTTTTCCAGCCTTCTTGTAGCCCCCTTTTAGAACTGGATGCTCTAAGTATCCCTGTAACCTTCTTTTTTCCAGGCTGAAGAGCCCCAGCCACCCCAGCCTGTCTTCATAGGAGAGGTCCTTTATTCCTTGTTTCTCCTCTTTGTGACTCTCCTCTGGACTTGCTTCAGCTTGTCCATGTCCTTTTAGTGTTGGAGGCCCCAGAGGTGGACAGAGCACTCTGTGTCCCAGGAAAATCATGAAAACTATTCAGTTCCACGTGGATATTTGAGATATGTTATTTTCTGGTCTTCCGTGGCTCAAAGTAGATGATATTGGAATTTACTTTTTTTCAGGAATGTAGGAACATTTGGGTTGCTGGCAATAGGAACAGCCCTAAATTAATGTCTTCAGTTTTTTCAGTGGGAAAGTGTTCTCATAATAAATCCTCCGTTTTTTTTGTTTTTTTTTTTTTTAATCTGATTGCTTAACTTACTTTTGGCACTAAGTCACTCAGACAAAAAGGCAATCAGGATTTATAGCTGCAGCCCTAGATTTTTATGTCAGATAATCAAGATGCAACATCATATAATTACTTAATTTTAGTATTTCATTAGCATATTTCCTTATGTAACTGGTGCATAGCTACTAAAATCCTGTTTTTGGGCAGGAAAAATAGCAGAATGTGAATTTGGTCTATTCTTCAGCAATATCAGAGCTTTGAAACTAAACTCCCACCTCAGGAGTGCAAACTTAAATTTGATAAAACTTTGTTGATCTTAAATAGCTTCACACTCTTAGCTAAACTCTTCGATGTTTTGTGATGTTTTGTTCTTGTGTAACTGCAAATGCAGATATTGCCAAGGGCTTTAAAAATCCCTGTACAAAGGATTGAAGTTTCACTGCCTGAAAACGCAATTTTGATAGCTCAGTTTTGCCTTGTGAGCAAGAAATATATAGTACATCTGTCATTGAACACTACTGGAAACTGAAAAATGTAGAAGTTGTATTATTTGCATGCCAAAATATGAAAGATCTCAAAGAAAATACTTTCCTCAGCAATGAAATGCATTCTGTAATTCCAAAGATAAAAATCTTACTATGAACACAAAGGTTCTGTCTGGTCTCTTCCCTTTTAAATCACTGATCGTAAACCAATTATGTAATTTTTTTACCCAGCCCTTGTGATCTAATGAAGATGAGTCTACTGTTCAGTATTTGGGTCTTAGCATAGATTTTAAGAGATCTATATGTATTATGCAGGTGGAGAGGTAACAGTGGATTTTCATAATTTGGGATAAAAAAACCAAGTAAAAAATATCCTGCTTAGTTTAGTTCAGTGCAGATTCTCTTTGTGGTACAGACAGGAGTGTTTACAACTAGGTCACAGGTCCTCTGGCTATGAGAAAGCAAAAGACTTGGCTGTGCCAGTCCTGGTGTGCTGCTTTGCAAGGCAGGGATTATTCTGTGCCTTCCATGAAGTGAAGTGGAAGAGTGGGATGAGTGGGAACAGCCATAACAGCACTAAAGGTGGAAACTGATAACAATTGCACTCTTTGCAGCATTAAGTCAGAGGCTGCTCTGGAAGAAGAACATTGCAAGGACAACATCTTTTAGTGTTCTGCCTACATTTGATATGCTGGGTATTGAGGACAGGCTGTAGGAAGTCCAGGCAGATTTGGAAGAAAGAAACACATTTGCATTGTGGTTCAAGAGCATTATAACCCTGCAGATAATTTTCATATAGCTCAGAGGCTTCCAGGGGGATACTGTGATTTGACCTGGACTAGACTTCTGACCTTCTGCCAGAATTTTTAACCCCAACCAGCTGTATGCAAGGATGTCCTGACTGGCCTTTGCTGCCTCTGAGTCTGATTCTGGAGTTTCTGTTATCAGTTTTATCCTTAGCTTTGAGTACAGATTTTTAGCATCGAACTTGTTTCCAAACTGCAGCCCTTTGCATTTTTACTAAATCACCCACTTCTCTAGCACTTTCTACCTTTGGAAATAACCAGACAAAATTTAATTTTCTGGTTTGTATCTCCAAAAGCATCCCCTTGTCTGTAAGGCATTAACTGTTTTTAGTGAAAGGGTGAACCAACTGGCCTACTCCAGAAAGAGGAAATACAACCACAAAATGAAAAAAAATGACGGAGTTATCTGGCTATGCCCAAGTTTAACAGTTTCTCTTGCAAATTGAAAGAGAAGTGGTGCCTTCCCAGTTGTGCTTTTCAGCACAGAACATGGATTGGTTCTCCTGCCAAGGACGCCTAAGTCCATTATGAAACAAATTCATCTTCAGGGGGATTTTAGAAAATCTGCTCCTACCCAAATTAAGAAGTTTCATCTTTATATTTCCTTAGAAGTCTCAGGATATGCACCATGTCTTGGTCTTAGTGAATCCAACCAGGTAGATCTATAGAACTTCAGAGGCGGTCTGAATGAAAACCAGCTGTGTTCCAGGCCTTATCTCTTGACATTAAACTAACTTCCCTTTTGGAAAAATCTGCATGCATTTCTTCCTCTGCTGTAGCTGTAGGCCATTTAAAAAAATTCGTAGAGGCAAGGCATCTTTAGCAAACCATTGGAGCTCGGCAGAAAATTGGCATAGTTTTCATCTGCTTCCGTAATAGTTAGAGGTTCAATTATCCAGCAGAACCCAGCAGGTGCTGTCTACCCCACTAGTACATTTGGGGCTCATTAGTCTGCTTCTTTGTGCAGCTCTGCCTTGCTCTAACTTGGTTTCTGTGCTTTACGCTAGTCCAAATCTGCACCAGTAGATGTCACTTTGGATACTTGCTAATGAAATCCCACTGGTGGTGCTTCTGAAGTCACTGAAATGTCTCTTGAAATGCAGCCTATTTTACTGTTACTCACTGACTAGGGTGTCCTGTACTGTGATTCTGCTGAAATCCTCACTTAAACAAGTTCTGTCTTGTTGGCTGAAGAGGTCTGTGCATATTGCTGACATGGTACTGAGAGGTTTAGTCACTCAGGACTGGATGCAAGATAAATCCAAACACATGACATACAGTTATAAGTGCTGTGATTTAACTAGGAAGGGTGTCTGAATCGTGTCTCAAACCTTCCTGGGTGTGACTCATTGGAACTCCAAGTATTTGGTTCATGTACTTGGAAAGACACAAAATATGTACCTCAACAAATAATCATTTGCAAGTTCTTTTCAAGTACCAGTGCAACTCTGCATTCACCTCTGAAATAACATTAAGCTCCATTTCTGGCTTTTTGATGACTATGTGATTTTAAATGTGGCTGAATTTTACTTCATCAGCCAGTAAGACCCAGCGGCAAAGAGGAAGGCTTGTTTCCCAAAGAGATATCCAAAATCTAATTTTTAAATTATTATTAGTTAGTTTAATTATTTTATTCTATATATTTAAGTTATATAGATTATATAATGTATACTATAAAACAGACCATATTGAATAGTAATGATTAATTTAATTAATAATGTGATTAATATAGAGTTTTACTTAGCATTATTGTGTGTGATTTACAGATGGAGAAATTGAGTAGTTTGCCCAAAATCATGCAGTGGTTGACTAGGAAATCACATTCCTGTATTGAAGGCCTAGGGATATGGTTTAACCCATGTGTAGAGTTTCTTCTGAAAACATGGACACCTCCACAGGGAGCAAACAGAAGAACTTAAAAATGAAGGCTATCCCAGAGTCTCTATGACCCATGTTCCCATTGCCACTGGTCTCTGGAATTGATTGCCATGCCCACTCCTGTCCATTTGGAATTCCTTCAGGCAGTAGAGCTAAGACTACAAGAAACCTTTTCTTTGTTAAAACCCAACAAAGGAAAACATCAAAAAGCAGAGGAGCTTATTTGCTCTCTGTTGGTTTGGGGAATAAAATATTGTTTCCTTGACAGAAAAAGACCTTAGTCAGGATGGTATAAAATTTGACTAAGCGGCTGGACAAGCTCTGTGTTTTTTCAAACACAGCCACTTCAAATTTTTCATTCATCTTATCTTTCAAAGTAGACAGCTCTGTCCTTTGGATCCTTCTGGATTGTACTACTTGTACCAGCCTCAAAATGTAGACAATTATAAGAGAGTAATTTGATCAGTACCATTGCCTCTAATAAGTATAGCTGCACTGTTTTTTTCATGTAACTTTTATTTTCCTAGGTTACAAATCAGATGCAAGGGGAAGGGCTTGTGCACTTGTTGATTCCTTTTTATGACAAGCTAATTCAAGGACTGTGAAGGTCAGCCACCAAACAAGATTAAAAGGTCTGTTCCATTTTTGCTGCAGCCAAAGAACTCCCATTAGTGCTTCAAATCAGGCAATAGCCACATTATGTCTCTTCTTTTGGCAGTTTGTTATCTGAGTCCTGAATGATCAGATAACTCACCAGGAATAAATTAGACCAGTGGAGTTATGCCTGCTTGAGAATGCAGCCTGGCACCTTCATGGCTCAGCTAATGGATGCATCATTCTTTTCTGATGCAAGTCATTAGAGCCAGGCTCAACTTCTGAAATGCTGCTGCTTCCTTAGAGCAAGATGTGACTTTGTCCTGGCATCAGCATGAAGTTCTGCATCTGTTCTGACAGTGCTCTCAGTTACACAGCTTGGGACTTAAGACTGTCAGGGGGGATTAGTCAGCCCATGCTGAAAGAGGGGGCTAATCCAGGCAAGGTCTGAGTTCATGCATGGGACAGGGGTGATAAAGTCTGAACCACACTTTCCTTGTCATAGTTGTGTAGCCTTGCCTGCTGTGTGTCTGGGAAGGAGAGGAGAGGAGAGGAGAGGAGAGGAGAGGAGAGGAGAGGAGAGGAGAGGAGAGGAGAGGAGAGGAGAGGAGAGGAGAGGAGAGGAGGAGGAGAGGAGAGGAGAGGAGAGGAGAGGAGAGGAGAGGAGAGGAGAGGAGAGGAGAGAGGAGAGGAGAGGAGAGGAGAGAGAGGAGAGGAGAGGAGAGGAGGAGAGGAGAGGAGAGGAGAGGAGAGGAGAGGAGAGGAGAGGAGAGGAGAGGAGAGGAGAGGGAAAGGGAAAGGAGAGGGAAAGGAGAGGGAAAGGAGAGGAAAGGAAAAAGGAAAGGAAAGAAAAGTTTGCATGCCCCATTGATAGGGACTGGAAATTCACATGTCTTTCCTGGGGGTCTCAAGAGTTCTCTCCCTTACTGGCCAGTTTTGAGGCAGTTATGAATAGAGCCAAATTAATATCACCAGACTCCTGTGCAAAATGCCTTCTCTGGGGCTCCAAGCCAGGGTAATCCTCTTGCTGATGCAGAAGGAAGGTTGTGACCTTCCTCTGACTGTGTGAGAGTTTGGAGAAGACAGACTGGCTGCTGCTGGGAGGGATGCAGGGAATTTTGGGGAAACATTTGCTTTTTCATCGTTTCCATTGTCTGTGGTTTTCTAGGGCTCTCTCCCTTTGGTACAGCCTTGAATCTTGTCTCTATGTCTGCTCCTGTTGGGAAGCACAGACTCAGGTTATTCATTTGAGAGGAAGGCTGCATGGAGGAATTTCTATTCATTGGTTAGGATGGAGGGAGGAAGAATACAGCCTTTCAGCTTTAGGCCACCACGTTCAATTTTCCCATAATTTCCTGAAATTGTTGGCATGGTCTTCACAAGACTATCAGCCTAAGCCAAATACTGTGGAGTATGTACAGTGCTTTTATGTTCTTGGTCCCAAGACAGACCTCACAGCAACCCCATTGGAATTTAGGGTCATAACGGGGCTTAGCTTACTCTTCAAACTGGCACCTAGAATTTTGCAGGATCTCACTATTAATTTTACAGCTGCTGGATTATTTCTGTCATGCTCAGTTGTAGGAATGTAAATTCTGTCTCCTTGTTTAACAGGCTGACTGTAATTTAGGGGAAGAATTCTTCAATCAGAGATAGAAATAGTCCAAGGCCTGATGTGAGAAAAGCAGCTGATAAATTGCCCCTTGGATAATACAGAAAGCACAGTGGGGTTTCTAGGTGTTTTTTAATCAGGACTTGCACACCTGATTATTTGAACTTGAAAGCTGGAACTTTATTCCAGCTGCTGCCAAGTTGTTTTGGGGATAGAGGTATCCCAGTGTACCTTTCTTAAAAATCCCTCAACTGTTCTCTCATATTCTGAGATTTCTGGTGAATCCCTGGATTTTGACTAGTGGGTGGTGCTGAAAGCAGTTTTTTCTTCTATTTAATGAGAGACTAAGATGTTTAGGCAGAACCTACCAATTTAAACTATAAACCTGACCTGCAAAGGTGGAAGTGGAGAGAAGCAGTGAATCAGCTTCAACATGGCTGTGTGCTTGATACAGCTGTATATCTGGCTAGAAAATTCTCACCTCCTACTTTCTGATGTTGTAATCACAGTTTTCCATACACTGTAATTTGCAGGGACGGTTAGGTTTGTTTAGAAAGGAAGGATCTAGTAAACTGCCCTCAATGAAGTAAGGGCAGCACATCCAATTTCTTCAGACAATCTCTGTTTGAATGACAAGGAAGACATCTCTGCCCCTGTCCACTTTGAGTTATTTTCCAATAGCATGGGGGTTTAGCTCAAGTTGGGAATTCAAATCTGTGGCTTCAGTTTAGGTGATTTTTAATCCAGAAGTGAGGCTGTAAGTTTTAAGAGACCAGGATGCTGTACATCTCTATACAGATGTTTGAAAAGTGATCAAACAATCCCAAAACAATTGTTTTAAATTTGAGAATACCATAAAAATATGTGTTGTATTTTTTTACAGGTTGTTGCAAAGGAAAACAATGTGCTGTTGTCAAATTTCAGTGCATAGTGAAAGTATTCTTTCCTTTTCCAAGATGTTTGCTATGGAAGGGTGATCTGCAAACAGAAACAAATGGAAAAGCCCTGATCTGCCTTTGAATGTTCGCTCTTCGGTCATTCAGACTGGGTTCCTGGCAAGTGGTTTAAGGCAACTTTGTTGCTTTAGGTGTAGATTTGGAGGTGGAGAGAGGTACGAGGTGCTTCAGGGCTTCCCTTTGAAGCTAGTGCAGGGATGTCAGATTAGGAGCTGGCGAGCTGTGCCCAGCGATGAGGATATCCCTGCTCCTGCGGGGCAGCTGACACCGCGAGGGAAGGAGCAGGAACCCAGCTGCTCAGGACTGCTCTGAAGGCTCTTTCCCCCGACAGGTGTGTGCAGCCCCTTGTTTAAGCTTCAATTTTCTCAGAGATTTAGCACTCGACCTTGTTTGACAGGCTCAGTGAGTGTCAAGGAGAAAGCCTGTCACGCTACTCATAATCTGCCTCTCTTTCTGACATGTCACACCGGGGCCTTGTGAGAGGCATTTTGAATCCTCTGGGCCCTTCAGAAACTGGAGTCGCAGGTCTGATCAGAATCAGTGGATTTGGTTGGCAGAAGCCATTACAGTGATAGGGCAAAAGAAATCACAGATTGTGAGAGAACTCAACAGACCAACATTTGTATTGATTTTTCTCTTCTGCCTTCTGGCCGTTCACTTGTGCAGTTCAAATAAAACACTCAGTTCGTGTTTCCAACTTTGCTTTTGATCTCTTCTTGGCTCACTAACGCAAAACCAGATTTCATAACAAACAAGATTGTGTTCCTTTCCTTCTACTGGCTGGTTCTGGGTTTCCAACAGGCAGCTTCTCTCTGCAAAATACAGCTATTACTCAAGGGAAAACCTGGGACTTTTGAATACTGAGAGCATATACAGGGGCATCAGGAAAGGGACAGAAGGCAAGCCTTAGATTCTGCCCTCCCACACTGTGTAACTGGGAACTGACCTGTCTAAAGTCTTTGTTTAGTTTGATGATCCAAGCATGCATGCATGGATGTTAGAGGTGCCACATAAGAGGTAATAAGAGCAAATTCCCAACTGTAACACTTTTAACTCACTAAAATAAATTAAATCTGCTTAAGAGAGAATTATGAAATTATGAATTAATTATGAAACCATACCTTGGATAAAAACTTCTTCAGTGGAATGTTTTAAGCTCGGTGGCATTATGTTTTTAAGAAAACCACTTGGGCAGTTTTGAGACAACTTGTTTTACAGTCCTGGTGCTTTGAGTACCCCTTGTGTTTTTCCTGTATTATTAAGGCAGACAAAACCAATAACTGAAGTCCTGGTAGGAGATGATAGTGCGAACCTCCTCCTTGTCTAATTCTACAACATTTATCTTGGCAGGTGTCTTAACCACAGAGCAGTGTAAATAAGATCACTGGCATAACCACAATAGCTCTTTGAAAGACTGTCTTTGATTTGTCATCTGCTTTTAGTAAGGCTGTCCAGAAAGGAAAAGTGTATACCTCAAGTTTAGTAAAGTTATTGATTTGGCAGACATGGACCATTTACCTCTAGTTGTGGAAAGTAGTTCAGAAATAAATTTGAATTTTTGGTTCAAAATCTAAATGTAAAAATTCTCAAATTCCACCCAAATCTGATGTGATATGGAGTTGAGCAATCAGCTGTTGATTTACAGAGGGTGGAGGTAGTTGAGATGCAGAGAAACCATTTCAGGTGCTTTTTTTGTCCTGATAGCACCAAACAGCATGAAATCCATTCTGTTACCTCACCCATATACCCTGCAAGCTTTTACAAAAAATTTAGGTCTACTTTTTTTAGGAGACCTTCTTGACATTTGCTCAGTGGTGACCCAGAAGCAATGTGGTAAGCTCTGCACTGTCATGCACAAATAACTTAGTACACTGTTCTGAAAAAGAAATCCAAAATAAAAAGTTCAAAGCTTTGGAGCAGCTTGGTAAAAGCCTCATAGGACAAAACTATGGCTCTTTCTATTGCAGTTGTCTTACAACAGCATCACAATTGCACAGTGCCTGTTTGCCGAGTCTTCTGTAATCAGAGTATCATGATTGTGCTGTTGGGAGGTTGCTTAAAAGATGCTAAAAATGTCACAGCTCCTCTAATTAAAATCAAACCTGAATGCTCTGAAGTGTTGTCTAAGTGGAATAAAAGTTATTAAAGCACCTGGGTCTCACTAGGAGATGCCAGGTCTCCCTGACTTCACTGTTCTCAAGGGCACAGTGAACAACATCACAATATGAATGAAAAATCAAACTGGAGGCTGCACAACACGATGCTTGTGAAATAAACTAATTTAAAAGTTGGTGCAGAACTAACAAAAGGCTATGTTAGACTGTTTTGTGGTTTTGAAAACCTAACACAAAACTGTTATCACAAGTCTAATTAAAAGGGTAATCTATGGATTTTCTAGCAATTATGCTATTTAATGCAGCTCAGCTCCTTTAAAAACCTCCAGTCTTGCATGCAATATGATCCTAGTCACAGTGGCTAAAAGTTCTGGTGATTTCTGGTTTATAAAAGTAAAAATTTAAAGGCAAAAACCTCATTTGTAGTTGTAGGTAGTGCTTGTGGAAATTCAGGAACTGCAGCATCTTTATAATCTGGGAATTGCAGTAAATTCTACCCTAGTAAACAGCCTCAGTTTTTCAAAAACAGAAGTTATGGTTGCTGTGACAGGGTGAAAGGTGAAGTAACATTTATGTCACATTCACCTCCAGTATAGCTTGGAGAAGAGGATCCCCGAAGTGTTAAACAAATGTGTGGGTGTGGCAGCTGGGGACGTGGTTTAGAAGTGAACACAGTGGTGCTAGGTAAATGGTTGAACCATTGGTCTGGAGGGTCTGTTTTCTTAATGATTCCGTGATTCTGTGGTCTCAGACTGGCTTCTGTTTCCATCTCCTGCCTGAGATAAGGCTATAAGGTGGTTGGGGTGGTCTCCAGAGTCCTTCAGGGGAACGGCGGCACATGCTTTGTGGGCACTGATAGAGAGCTGGGAAAAGTGACAGAAAAAGCAGATGTGGAGATGGGATGTGGTGTGGTCTAGGTACATTGACAGGGCTTTTGCTAAAGATTAGTGATTTCTTCCATCCTTCTTGAACCACAGGTGTACCGTGCTAAAGGTCCCTCTCTGGCTCCTTTATTCAGCTCTTTGCCTTGAGCTGAGGTGGAACATTTTAGAAAGATGATATGGAGCTAAGAGAAGAATACCGTGATAGAGAAATGTTACTAATCATTCTGCTATAGAGTGTTATCCTAATAATGACAGCAGGACTTAAATCTGCCATGCTTCCTATCCCTCGTGCTACACCATCCATTTAAGAAGATGTTGTGGAGACCATCACAGAGCATAGCAAGAACAGGTACAAACTGCTTTTGAGTTTATGACCCTTATCACATTTGGATTCCACACCACCCCCAGAGCAGGAAAAAGTATAAAGAACACCAATTAATTCCAAGTCACAGTAGGTGTCTGATTATAAGCTTAAACAAGATAATAAATGCATGGATATTTTTCCACTTAGAAAAATCAGCCCAAAATGTTATCTACAATTCAAAGTAACTGATAATTTTATTTATCATTTTATTTAGAAACTGCAGAGAAATGTTCTACTTGTTTAAAGGCAAATTTACAGATCAATACATGATTTATACATTTGTATCGTTATGCTAATCCCAATATTTTTCTCTCCCCCCTCAAGGCTGTTTTTTCCTGTCTGTTGAGTCTATAAGAACTGCTTGTACTCTAATTCTTTGTTCTTAACCAGCATATTCTACAGGAAAAAGTGCAGGGTTGTTTTGCCACATGCACTGTGCAAAGGAGGAAGCTATGCAATACTTTCTGTATGGAGAGTCAAACATGTTTTGTTAGTGTATGTGTTCATGGGATGGCTTTTCATGGTTTATCTGAGACAAGGTATCAGTCTTTCTGCTCCATGATTGCTTTCCACACTGCCTATAGATGATTTTACTTTTTTGAAACAATAAATGTCAACTGATAATAAAATGTCATAATGTGTAATACAATGTCATTATATGTAATGTAATATGTAATATTAATATAATAATATTAATATAATATTATAATAATATCAATATTAATATAATAATATAATGTTAATAATAATTAATGATATTATGTAATATTACATGTAATACCTTCTTACATGATTTGAGATGTTCCCTATATATTAAAAAGAGTTGCCAATATTTTATCTGTCCTTCAACTCTTTAAGACCTGATGAATTTTGCTTTACTTTTGTCAATAACTCATGCAAGAAACTTCAGTGTGTGTGCAAATGGTGGTAGATCTCTGCAATTTGTTCTCTGCCACTTGCTCCAGAAGCCAACTGAGCAGCTGCCAGCCGCAGGGTAATTCTATCCTAAGGCCTCATCTTGACAGAAAAGTAGGGATCCATCTCAATACTTAAGGGTGAATTAGTCTCAAATTCAACTGATTATGGCCGGAATATGTTTACAAGGCTAAGTTTAAATATTCTGGTGGGTGGCTTAGAAAGTTTGAAACAATAATGAGCTAAATGAGCTACTGCATCATATTTAAGTAGGAAAACATAATTAGTAATTTGAAACTGTAAAAGAATTTTTTCATGTGGATACCCACATTATACAAAAACCCTGGCAGTCTTGGAGAGGAAAAAAGATCTGTATTAAAAGTAGAAAATACACTGGAATTAAGAAAATATGAAAGAATAATACCATCAAGATTATTATTAAAATGAACCAGAATTTGTAATGGAAGAATAAGAGCACAAGCAGAATTCTAGAAGTGGCAGAATTACAGGCAATAAGATGTTTACTTAAAAAAAAAAAACAGTCTCAAAAAAAAAATTAGTTCCAATAATATTAATTGGCAATTAAATAAATTTTTGCATGACTGCTAATAATGCTGGAAGTTTTTTCCAGGCACAGAAGACACAAACAATGCGTGTGAGATGAAAATTTTTAAAAGTCACTTACAGCCAAAGATGATGTGAGATAACAGTGCTGAAGTGAAAAGAGGAAACTTGGATGACTAAAGCTGTAGATACTCGATATCAGGCCAGCAGGGTGGGTACATCAGGAACAGAAATCAAAATACACAGAGCCAGAAAACCTGCATTTGATGATATGAGGTTGGAAGAATTGATTTTTGTGTGAGGTTAGAAATTTGGTTCACATTATTATAGGACATTCTTAGGCTTGGTGTATTATCTCTTCCAAATTGTTATCCTGAAATACTTACTAAAGGAATAAAGGTTTTGCCAACAGAGTCCCTGTCAAATAGGTAGCTTTTAAGTCTTCTGGATGATTAGTTCTTGGCCCTAGACCTAATGAATGTTTTTGTTAAGGAGACAGACAGTTGTGTATAGAAAGAACAGAAAATCTGTTTTCTCTTTTGCAGGACAGATTAAGAGCTATTATGTCCCATGAAAAATTAATCTGAATCATCATGTGACATAACAATGGCTGTGGATTTCATTTCAGCCATCAAGCCTGTGGTTCAGTGATGGAAATAAAGGCAGATCCAATTCTTTCAAAAGTTGCAGCTTTACTGAGAACCATTATTGAATCTCATTAAAATTATATATTATTTTTAAAAGAAAGAAAAAAGGGGAAAAGGTACTTAATGACAAAAATGTTTCCTACAGTTGGAAATTGCTTTGCATTCTCTCAGAAAAATAAAGGAAAGAATGAAAAACTTAATTATGCTTGGGATGATGTTAGGATAGGAGACCAGCTCTGCTTGCTAATGACTTCACTTAGCTATCCCCAAGCCATTGATGCCTTCAAGCAGAATTGAATCACCAACCTTTCTGAAATATGAATGGGTTTCAGGTTGCTTTTCACCTTTCCTGGTATGAGTATTTGCAGCCTCATTGGAAAAATTCTTTGCCTCTCCCAGATGAACAAAAAGATCCAGGATGAATTTGAGACAAATTTAAACTGACTGCCTGAAGCATAACTGCTGTGGTCAAAGGAACTTTAGAGACCTAAAGCAAAATCACTGTTCAGCAAACAGAATGTATGCAGTGGGTAGCTCTGGAAGTTCCATCAACCCCTTGCCAGAGAAGAAAATGTTGCTGAAAACACTGATGTTGAAGACCCTTGAAGAAAATACATCAGTTTGAAAGAGATTTGATCTAGCAAGAGAAGAACGGAATGGTTGTGGCCTGATGATGAATCCCTGTCTCAGGAAACAGTAACACTGAAGTAGCTCTTCAAATAAGGACTTGTTGACAGCAAGTAAAAAGATCAATGTAAGTGGAATGTCTTGATTTTACTTAAACAGACCAATTCTGGCTCTGACGAAGGAAAAAAATCAAACACAGAAAGTTGTCTTTCAAAACAGTAAAAGTCTGAGGTTTTTTTTAAAAGACAAAAGTAAAGCAAAAGTACTGTTAACTTCTGAGGTATTAAGAAGTGTCAAAAAAATTGTTCATAAGGAACTCAGGATAGCTGAGAAAGGATAAAAAACATGGAGGCAAAATGAGTTAAATGACACAGCAATTTAGTGGCAAAGCTGGAAAAACTCCATGTTCCTTGAACACATATGCCTGCTTAACTGTATGGCTTTACAGCATGAGTTGGTAGTTCCACTGATTTCCAATACTGTAAGAGAGACACTATTCATGGGCTGTGGAGAAAGGCAAAGCACTCATGTAGATTAGATGCTGGCAGACTAGGCAAAACAGACTGCTTTGTGCAAGCACTCTGAAGAGATTAGCAGAGTAATATTTGTAAAAATTACTCAACTGAACAGAGATGAGAAGAAATAGGAGAGTCCCAAGACTGATCGCTGCTCAGAGAAATCACTGAGAGACTTTAATTAATGTTAATTGGAATGAATTTATCTTTTTTGAACATTAAGTTAGCTTGAAACCAGAGTTGAAAATGCAATCTTATATTAAGAAATGAAAGTTTGTATGAAGATAAGAGGATACAAAGTAATAAATTAAATATAGCCCCAGTGTCTTTAATATTTATAAAATGTAAATTGGTAAAGGATATGGACAGGGTTACCTCAGAAAGGAGTAAGCATAGCAATTACAAATAAGTACACATCTGGAAAATTAGAAAGTCATTTCTGATCTGTGTCTGTGTTTTCAGACCAGTATTAAGTAAGTTCTGTAAAGTCTTACTATGACAACACTTAATTATAAAGAACAGCATGGTAAATGCATAGGATACATTTTTATGATTATTTGGTATGCATTTAGTGAAATGTCAAAAGCTTTTTTTTTCTTCCTTATTACACACTTCCAAAACATAGCAAAGGGCTGATGTGTTTCTGAGCTTTTTTTTTTGCCAGTTGTAAATTACCAGTATTTATGGCATGCACACACTGTAAAACTATTTCAGTTTTGTCTAGAAAAGAGGCAGAGATTTCACTAAATATTTAGGAGTCACTTGATTTTTTAAAAGCTTTTAAAATGTAAAATACGCGGGATGGGAAGAGTGTGCACCAAAGTGTTTCTCTAAGCATATGTCCCAACTCTGCACTAAAGCTTTGAGTGAGAGAAACCAGTTGGAAGGCATGTCCTCCAGGACACAATCTTTGCTAGAACCCAGATTTCCATGTGGCTGTAGAGTTAGCCCTGTGCATATATCTTTGAATAAATGTAATGGACTACTAACAGACTATCTATCTGTGGTACACTGGTTGAATAATAACCTTTTCAGTGAACAAGTGCTCCTTCAGATTAGAGTGCTCACATCCACCCGCAACACTCACTCTCCGAGATCTGATCTTGCTGCTGTAGTTCAGTCCCTAGCTGCTGTTGAAGGAGCACCTGAGGGGTGATGCTGCAAAATGAAAGCTCAGAAGAATGTATGACAATTGCATCCATCTCAGCCAATTCTCAGAGATGCCCAGTAAGATTGAGATTTGGCAAGTCACCCTAGCAGCTCATCAGAGGAGGAGGGATGTAAGGCTTTGCAGATCTTATGAAATCCCTGTCACAGCTTTAGGTGTGTTGCAGTGGTTCTGTGTGCAGGTTGCATCTGTTTTCAAGCATCACTTCTGAAACCTTTAAATAGAATTGAAAATGAGAAATATAATAGGATTAAAAAAAAAAAAAAATCACGTCCATTCATGGAGAAGAGATAAATATGACAACCCATATGCAAGCCTGGTTTCATGATGTCCCTAAACTGCTGATAGCTGAAAGTACTTGCTGCCAGAGGCAGAATCATTTAATATTATTCTAATTCTTGTAATCCTCCTCAGAGCAGCAACTTCTGGCTTTCTAACGGAGCCCTTGTTGTAACATAGTATTTACAGTTTTCCTGTGCCACTGCATTCCTGCTACACATTTTCAGCTGTGGTGGGTTTTTTCCTCATTTCTTTTCCCTCTAAGTCTGGACAGTGATTTGTCTCTACTGCATATAAAGAAGCAAGTAATCTGGGCTGTTAACACTGGTGACTGTGTCTCTCCTCCCCTCCACTTTTGTTGGGCACAGAAATGACTCTACCACAAATCTGTATTTTCTAATTAAAATTTCCTCCTTATTCATCCTGAATCTAAGTAATATATCTGGGTCTTAGGTCATACTGTAAGGTAGAAAGGAAGGAACCTGAATGGGGTCCCTTGTTCAAACCACAGCACAACTACTCTGCTCAAAGCCCAGCAGAAGACCCTGCTATGATTTTAATCTCCTGCAGTGAAGGGAACAGTTGCTAGGGAAGTGCCAGGACTGGAAAGAACTTGGGATGTTGAGACAGGGCTATAAAATTTTAATGTAATGGCTGGAAGACAAAGTCACTGTAGTCTTCTAGAAAGTACCTACCAGAAAAAATACTGAGGGGGTAATATTTTTGCACAGCATTATGCTCTATCTTTCTGCACTTGACTCTGACAGCTATGGACCTTCACACACTCTGCCCAAGACTCCTTTCTCTTTCAGTCTTATCCCCTCTCTGCTGCAAGAAACATACATGGTGCTCAGTTTCACAGATTGTCCCAACACATAGCTACTGGCATCATTTCTTCGGATTGTCATTAAGGGGAACCTGATGAAACCTCAATTCTTGGAGCAATATCTTAATTCTCATCAGAAACAGAAAATTTTCTCCAAAGCTCTGACTAGCCAATGGGATTTAAATACCCTGCAGCCATGCAAAGCTTAAGACCGACTAGCTCATTTAAAGGAGACAGTCTGCAAGGGCCTCAGATTGTTGGAGCGCAGTGGTGGCAGTTCAGAACCCAAAAAGGAGAGTGGCTGGAAGACACCTCTTACTGCACTGTGGCTCAGGACATGCAGTGAAAAATATTCCAGGCTCGTTCCTTGACCTTTTCCTGGAAGAAATTATCCATCTTAGCAGCATCACTGAAAAAAATCCACAGATTACAGAGGGGAACAGGGATAGTGAGTGAGATGGGACATCAAGCTTTGACATTGCTAGAGCTCATCTACTCCTACTGTACATTCCCGTGCTGAAATTATTATTTTGGGAACTGACTGGAAACCTATCAACTATGTGGAAGTTCTTTACTCTTGGTCACCAGAGCTAGTGACACTGATCTGCTCAAAGTGATAGGCAATACATTTAAAAAGAGCTGAGTGTCTGGTATGCAACAAAAAGGTATTGTAGGGAAATGAGACTTGTGGGAAGTCTATCTCACTGCTATTGCTAGCTTTCATTAGCTGAACCCAAATTTATGGTGGTTTCCATTTCTGTTGAAGGAATGGATTATGCCTAAGGGGGGATGGGGTGGGGAGGAGTGGGAGGGAGAGAGAGGGGGAGAAAATGGAAGAAGAATCTCAATTCCTTCCAGTTTTAGTGAATCAGTCAGAATGAGAATGGGTAGTTAAGTATCTGTTTAAAAAAAAAATTAAAGGACTTCACAATGAGCACCTACAGAGATCAGAGTGAGAAAGAGATGAAGCCAGGTGAGGAGAAAGGTTTGGGAATATTTGGGATCGTTGTAGGGATAATCAGGTTCACCAATGAGTTTGCCTTACCAGCCTTTAGCTATCAAACTGTTCATTGTCTCCGTCTGAGCTGGCAGTCATTTCTTCCTTGTTACTGGTTGGGAGGAATTCATACCTCAGAGTGTGGTGTCCCAGGTGCACACCTTAGAATGGAATGAGCTGCTGCCAACAGTTCAGTGCATGCCAGTGTGTGCCTCTCCCCACTGACTAGAAGGGCTTAGAATAGATGCTAAACTTGTAGCTATCAAACTACTGAGCAAGCACTCACTCCTCCTCTTCTATTGCCAGGTTCATTGCAAAGCCCTTGTGTGGAAGAGTGCCCAAAATGGGAGAACATCATGCTAAATAGGCAGCTTAGTTAATCTTAGTCAATCATGGCCTTAAACCAGTTTTCAGTCTGTTTCTGTCTCTGGAGCTGGAGATGGCTGTGTCTGGCAAAGGGCAGCCCCTGAATTCTTGTCACAGAGGCCACTCCTGTAAGACCCCTGCTGTCAGCACCTGGACTTATGAACCCTGTGATATGTCTGTAAGTGTTCCCAGACTTTGTCTCTCCTGCACTGCATTTCTAAGGCAAGGTTCAGAGGGTAATTGTTCTAGTGTCTGGAGTTTTGCTTTTTGTTTTAAATATACTTTTCAGATTATATCAAAGCAGGAAAAGCCACAGGGCAAAGGGGAAAAATATTGTTCATGTCTTCTAATTAAATCCATTGAAACAAATCATCTGTCTGCTTCCTTTATTCCATTGTCTGTGGTGTTTCTGTCTTTTCTCCAGCATGAGCTAGCACCTTTTTCTGGGAGCCACACACTTACTCTGATAAAGGCTGATGAAGTTAGTGCCCCAGAAAAGTAATTTTCCAAGCACAAGGCTGAATAACCAGACAAATAATATTTTCACACAGCAGTACTGAGTAATAACAGAGTCCTCATGATTGCAGTGGCTGCACTGGGAATCTGGTGAGAGATGGAATATTGATGGGCAGTCTAGAGAGCAAGCAGTTGCTTTTAAAGCCAGCTATGATCATGCTATGTCATTGAGTTGTGCTTATTTTCAGACAATCAGAGGCTGTGTCTCTCTAGGACTTATGCCTTTTTTCTCCTGACACATAAGTGGGAGGGGCTAGTTTCTTTCTGTGGTGAGAATGAAGTCAAACAAGAGCAGGAACTGGGGCTGAGGAACCTGCCACGTTGGGAAAGTGACAGGCAAGCTGTTACCAGTAAAGACGCTGTGAATGCATGAATATATAAATAAAAGGGAGATTTTCTATCAGCAGAGATGCACACCATGTTTCCCACTCTTCTTGAAAGTACTCCAGAATTAGAAGCTTGTGCCCAACTTAAAAATCTGCACACTAGCTTTTTTGCCAATGTGCAAACTTCCTACCCTCCCACACTCTACATATCTCTTTGATAAAAATCCTGCAGATGATGGATTTCCACCCTTGAAGCACGTAAGGTTAAGAACAATAAGTACCTGAACTCACAGACCTCAGCATCTGCTAATCAAGATCTGAAAGGTAATCACAGAGTATATACTTGCTTGACCTGTTTTCATGGTGCCAGGACCTGTCCATCAGGGGCCATGAAACAACACCTTTTCGCTTCTGCAGCCCAGCCAGCTCAGACACAGAGAAGTGTTTCTACCTTTTCTGCTTGTTCTGCCCAGGCTCTGGTCTGGCTGAGCTCATTGGTGGCTTCTCAGTTCTGCACACATAGAAACCCTTTCTTTCAGGTGCTTCTCAAAAGCCACAGTGTTCCTTCTCTCAGTATCAGAGTTCCTAGGTTTGTCACTGAGTTTCTGCTAGCTTCTTCTGAGATTGGTAGTAGTTTTTAAAGAACTCTATTGTTAATAAAAAGTTTCCACTAACACAGGACTTCTCTTGTGGCAGCAAACTCTGAGGTTTGAAAGGGCTTTTCTTCCAGCTTCTCAACAAAAACTGTTACATGAAAAGATTCCAGGTTTTAGCAGCAATTTGGATAACTAAGGCCATTTCCAAAAAGGCTGAGGCTTTGGCCAAAAACTCCCAACCAACTGATCTGAAAAAGCTTATGTGGTCCCAAAAAAGCTAGTCAAGCATATTCTTACTTGATCTTTTCAATTGCTCCTTTTTTACATTTGAAGAAGTGTTCATTAATGGCCAGAAGCAATGTAATTTTCTTAACTAATAGGATTCTTAGTGGCTCATGGCTTTGCTGGGCATGTACAGATATATTATGATGGGAAGGTACTAAACAGTGGATGGGATACAGAATAGCATAATCAGTGGAGTATGCTGGTGATGTGCATGGTCACATTTATGTGCAGGCTCAATTACTGATGGGTCCGTTCCAGTGCTCCTTGGCCCTTGAGGTCATACAAAGTGTGATTTAAGGTCTCTCTGCCCTCTTCCCCTGCCTCCCACACCCCACACCCAGCTACTGGAAGCTTCATTAATGACATTGAAGTGCTCAGAGAATATGAAAATGAAATAGAGAGCCAGTTTCCCTTTGCCTAGCTTGAGGAGGAGAAGATGAACATGGCTGGGTATTGATAAGTAAGTCCTTTGAACTGCTGCTTTTTGACATGGGTGCAACAAAAATCCAACATGCTGCATGCATCCCATTCACTACTGTGACAGAAAATCCTCACCCAATTAGATCAAGAAAGAGAAAGAAAATGGGCTTGTTACTCTTTTCTTGACTCACTGTTGGAAGATGAATACTTCTATGCATTAAGAGGTTAACATTTCAGCTGTTCCATACTCTTCTGCCTGAATTGTTATGAGGTCTTGCATAGAGGGAGAGGTCAAGAAAAACTAGTGACTCCAATCAAGACCTTGAGAACTTTTGAAATTTAATAAAATTATTAAAGAGCCTTTGAAAAGGCTCCTTTTGGTACTTTAGTGAATGGATGCTGGTAGGAGATTAAATTCCTTTGTCTTGTTGCCATAGAACAAAGGTATGCCTGGGAGAAATGTACAGTAGAGACAGCAAGCTCCTCAGCATATGGTTCATCTTCCCCTTCTGCTGTACAGCTCTGAGCTTGATGTGGGCTGTGAGCTCCACGGGCTCTGCCCCTTCTCACATATCCCTGACAATACAAAACATTTGTTCTTTGACCATGGCCAGCCAAGAAAAAGGATGAGCAAAGCTCAAAGCTGGTTCCACATGGAGGAAATGAGAAACATGCACCTCATCTCTGAAATGGGTTTTGAGCTATCAGCCCAAGCTAGTTGCTTGCTGTTGCAATGGTCTGAGATTTTTTTATGCCATGGCTGTTTACAGTTGGAAATAGCTCTTCAGGTTTGTCATAGCAACCCAACCTTGCAGCACTATACAGACTGAGTGGGTCTCTCACTTCAACACCATTATTGCTGTTTGGTTGGATTGTCAAGATGAACCAGATATTTTCCCTTACCAGCTTTCATTACAAACATGTCTTCTCTAGTCTCTCGGGAAGCAAGAAAACTACCTTGAGTGACGTAAGGAAGGGACTGGTGCTCCTTCTCAAAAAGGGCTAGAGAGAAAAAGTGACTTGCCCTTCATTTTTTTCTGTCCTTCTGAAAAGCTGCAGCATATGAATTAACACTCATGATTTCCTACTTGCTCTTTTGGAAGTCAAAAGTTTTCTTCCTATTTTTAAAGCATTTTGATGTCAGAGTTCTCACTTCTGTTGCCAGTTAATGGGATTGAGAAATACTCTTTGTACTTCAGAGGGAAGAGTGTGTCAAAGGTTTGAAACTAATTGATTAACTACGTTTGATTTTACTGAGTTTGTGACAGAGTTTGTGACAATGCCTTGGTCTCCACAAATGTACTAGCAGGGTGGCTGTGCTAATTAGATCCTAGCTGCAATGGCAGGATTTTTATTCCACAGAGAAGAATCCCCAAGGAATTGATGAGAACAATTAAATAGTCTCAAAGCAAAGACTAAAGATAATCACCTAACTAATCTTCCTTGATCTCTTACTATTCTGAATTACATTATCTTGTGCTGTCAACAAAGTCAGCATTTACAATTTTGGTGTAGGTTACTTAAAAAAAAATTCTTACTGAAAAGTTTGAGGCAGTTTATTGTCCTGTCAAATTCATCCTATCAACCCAGGGGAGTTACTGAGGACAGTATAACATATGAAACTGGCACAGAAACAACTTCTTTTATTTCAGTACGGTATCATTGTAAGCAGTGACTGTGTTTCAGAGGAAACTAAGTGTAGCTGCTTTAGAAGTGTAAATCATACTTAAATTCTCTATTCACCAAGAAGAAATTAATTGTCACCCATATGGTCACACAGAAAGATGAGAAAAATTGCAGATACATATCTAAATGTTGGTCTAAGGGCCCCTTTTCCTCCCAGGTTAGTTCCTGGAACTCTCTGCAGTAGTGATATGAATGCTACTTCTATACCTGGGCCTGTTAATCTATGTTTATGATCTGTTGAATTATTTTAGATAGAAAATTATCTTTTTCATTTCCCTCAAACCTACTAATGGAAGGTTTGTACTAGAACCTGCCTAATAGAACACTACAATTAAATGCAACTGTCCCTCACAGTGCTGAACTGAGCTAGGGAACACAAATTTACCTGGAACATGCTTTCAGTCGTGTATGAGGGTACCACTTCCAGAACCCTTTCTCAGTTCCCTCTTGCTCTGCTGTGATGAGCTCTGTTAACCTATTACTTTGCTGATAACACCATTCTGCATGTTGATGAGCACTTTTTAGTGTACTATAAAATGCCAAGAGTACGTAGAGTTTCACAATAGCTATAGCTAATATGTGTACAGAGAAATGTTCTAGCAATATGTTAGAAACGAAACTGACAGTAAGAAACTGTTTTTAAAAACATCTGCCTTTTGTGGCTTCGCAAGGATTTGCAGAGATGAGATGCAGAGAGCTCACACAGTTTACCTACTGAAAGATGAACTTAAAATGGATCAGCCATTTAGGGCTCAATCTCTGAATTTTCAGCTTCAAGCTCCAATCTACAAAAGTGCTTGTGATCAATAAGGTGATGAAATGCTGAACCTCACCAAGAACAAACCTAGAAAGGCAGGATAATAAGAAATTTTTAAGCCTCATGAGCTCACAATGAGTTCTCTATTTCCCTGGAGAGTACGAAGTATATTTCTTTTGTCAGTTATCTGGATCTTCATCATGCTTTGCACTCCAAGAAAAGATATTATTTCTCAACCTGTGTTGAACCACTCCTTATCCTCTGGAGCACTTGTATTAGGTTCTTGTAAAAACACACTGGCTGGACTAGAGCTTTCAAAATAAGATTTGGTAATGCAAAAATAAAAACAAACCCAAAAAGTCTAAACCAAACAAGAACCAAAACAAAGAAGAGCTGTCACATGTAGTAAACACAGGCCATGGAAAAGAAATAGTTGTGTCTAATCTAAACTTCCACAGTATCCTGGGGAAATAATTTTACCATCCTTGTACCGAAGTAAAGGCTTTCATTTGGCAAAGTAAATAAATACAGAAGGCAGGAAGAAGGATAAGCAGCTTATACTCCATGTTCTGATCTTACATAGTGCACACATAAAGAAAGATATCCTATGGGTTTATTTATGCTCTCAGATATATAGCTATAACATAAATTCTTCTAAACTCATACAAGCAACTGCATTTATCCATTTCCAGGACCCTGCCATTGGCTTCTGAGAAATTTTTCATGTGGAAAACTAAATGTAGGCTTTGGAAAGACAGGAAATCATAACCTGCTTTGGCTAGGAGCACACCTGCTCTGCATCCCTGGAAAATGCCTCTGTTCTCATGGGAGCCTTCTGCAGCTTGACCCCATCTTGATGATCATGGAGCCAGTCTAAACTTTCACTGAAACCTATAAGCAATTAACTGCAGTTGCTACTGTGGAATATGTAAATTTTCTTCTTATTCTGCTTCAGTACTTTGAATAATAGAATTGATCCTGATTTTCTTAACTGAAAATGCAAGTTGGATTCTGGGAGAGAGATTTATCTATAGGACCCAACAGATTTAGGATTACAGCATGTCCTGTACTTATCTTGTGCCCTGTGGTCATGAGTCAGTGCACTGACTTCAGTCCACCCTCCAGGTACTTAAAATCAGTATTTTGGAGCCTCTGATCCTATGCTCTTCTTCATGAGTCAGATATTCTCTGCTTACTCTGGAGATTTCTTCTCTGATTACAAGATGGAAGAACCTTGCTAGTCAGCAGTAATTTAATTATCTCCATTCCTGAAGCTTTCAAGACCTCATTCCCTCTCACTGAGGCTGACCATATTTCAGGAAGGCACTGTTTTAATATGGATGCTGCACATGCAAAAGGAAGAAAATAATAATATTTGCAAACACAGAGAAAATGAAAATATGTTTTCTGCTGAGCATTCTGAAAAATTAATAGTATGTGATACCTATGTCTGTAGTTTCTCAGAGTCTGGGTTTCCAAAGAGTGGTAAATTTGTTCATTCTGCCTGTTTGTAGTAATTGGAAAAAATGGCATTTGACTGGGAAAGCTTAGCGTAGTCCAGCGACTTGAGCAGTGAGCAGAATAGCCAGTTTACTTCAGCAGAGTCAGCACACGTAGCAGATTAAGCCAAAATGTGTTTCCATTCTGCCTCTATGCAAACACACCCAGCATGGGGACAAACCAAGAGGAGCTAGAGACTCCTGCATGCATGCTGGGCCAGGATCTTATTGGCACCACAGGGGTGTGGTAACTTCTGTAACTGGAACTTCTCTATCAGGAGAGCAGACTTTAGGCTCTTCAGAGATCTGCTTGGTAGAATACCATGAGATAAAGTCCTGGAGAGAATATGAGTCCAAAAAAAGCTGTTCAGTATACATGGATCTCCACCTCCAAGCTCTGGAGCTATAAGTCCCAAAAAAGATGCCCAGCAAGATCATGGAGCAGGTCCTCTAAACTGGAAGGACAGTGGCTGGACCACGTGGTGGTTAAGGAATTGGTTGCATGAACACAGAGAGCTGTAGTGTAAATCCTATCCTTAAGGGGAAGGAAGCAGGTAAAATTCAAAACTGCTTGTGGTCAAAAGTAACAAGTCAGCGAGTCCACAAAACCTCACAAAATTTTATTAGTAAATTACACTCTTGGCATGGAAATTTGCCTTAGTTAGTTCCTGGCCTACCATATAAGCACATGGCAGTGGATTTTGGGTAAAGGGTTAGGATGAAAAGGAAGAGACAAGGGAAGAGATGGATTAGAGACTGAGAGGAGGAAGGGAGGGAAGGGAGGGAGGGAGGGAGGTCTTGTTTCCCCCTTACAATCCATACACACTTCTTTACCTCATTCCTGTGCTTGTGTTGTGCTATGTTAGGCTTATCTACAGGAGCCAGAACAAATATACTGGTCCTGGAAAAGTTCTGCACTTATCTCCACATGGCCCCCATGTCCAGCCAGTCTTACTGTTTGCCATGACATGTTACTACCAACCAATTCTTGGCTGTTATTACCAACATGGTTGGCTCCACAGCTATTGGGCTATCAGTGTCTGAGACATATAAATTTAGCCTTGTCTTCTAGGATTCTACATGTGGTTCAAGGCTTAATGTCCAAGTGGACGCCAGAGATGAGTGGTGTCAGTTCAGCGCCTCTGTCAGTGACATGGAAGTGGGATCAAGGGCACCCTCAGCAGGTTTGGCACCAACACCAGGCTCTGTGGAGCAGTCACCATGCTGGCAGGAAGTGGTGCTATCCAGAGGGACAGGCTGGAGAGGTGGGGCTGTGCAAACCCCTGAAGGACAAGTGCAAGGTCCTGAACCTGAGTCAGGGGAATCCCAAGCACAGATAAAGACTGGGCAGTGGATGGATTGTGAGCAGCCCTAAGGAGAAGGATTTGAGGGTGGATGAGAACTTTGACATGGCCTGGTAATGTGCACTTGCAGTCCAGAAAATCACCCTATCCTGGTCTGCATTAAAAGCAGCTTGGCCAGCAGACCTAGTGAAGGGATTCTACCCTTCTATTTGTTTTCATGAGACCTATATGGTGCACTGTGTCCAGCTCTGGGATCCTCAACATAAGAAGGACATGGACCTATGGAGCAAGTCCAGAGGAAGCTCACAAAGATGATTAGAGGGCTGGTGCACCTCTCCTCCCTCCCATGGCTGGATGGGACTCTAAGCAAACTAGGCTAGTGGAAAGTGTCCCTGTCTATAGGGAGTTTGGGGTGATAAGTAGTTATTTGTAAGGTGCCTTCCTGTCTAAGCCATTCCATAATCCTATGATCCCTTTCTTTTAAGATTGTTTGTCTGGGGTTGTCTCCACTAAAACCGATAAAAATATTCCCCTTGATCTGAGTTTGCATAAAATTCAGAGATGGCTTCTGCAATGAGGCGCCTGATGCAGTTCTGTTTTTTACCTAAACAGGAACAGTAGACAGATATGATGTTGTTTCCAATCAAAGTAAACAAACAAGGCTCGTTGAGTACAGATCTGCTCTTCTCCAGAGAGCAGTGCTTTATCTTGCACTCCATCTGTTGTAGAGCAGTAGAAAAGCAAATTTCAAATCTATTGTTTAGGGTAGCACTACTTTTGGGTGCTCGAGGCACTGAGCATTCCCACAGGATTGCTCTGCAGCTCCACAGCTAATTGGAACAGAAACCAGGAATGTGGCTCTCAGGCAACAATATTGCCATGGGGGAGAAGGAGAGACTGCTCGATTCACCCAGTGTCACCAGAAGAAGATGTTGATATGAGGCAGATGAAGATCAGATGAGCTCTTTGAGATCTGCATGTGATCTGTGTTTGTGGTGCAAGAGAAAACCTGTAGACCTCTGTGTTTGCTGTGGGAGCCCCCTGAGAGAAGCAGGAGGATGAGACTGGAAAGCATACTGGAAGACCTGAAACAAGACAGAATACAAGAAGAATTGCTGTGGTTTTGACCAAGCTGAAAGCCTGAGCTAGCACAGAGTTGCAAGGCATCTGTAGCCACAGGGAACTTACAGTGAGGTGGAACCTTGGATGGGGTAAAGGATTCAAAGGACATGAGCCAGGTTTACAATAACTGCTGCTGGAAAACTGCCTGAAAAGCTCTGACAGCCCCCACGGAGGTGGTTTTGGAACATTTTTTCCAGGAGAGATGAGGCCCTGCCTTTGCATCTCAGGTGTCCCCTACCTGAAGTTTAATTGTCTTCCTTTCTCTCTCTGCCACCTCTCTCCTGAGCTGTGCTCCTGTTTGGCTCACACACAATTGAACAATGTAGTTTAGGACTGTGGTTGCCAGACTTTACCTTGTTCTTTTCCATTATTAATTGTCTGTCTTCCACTAACACATTGGCAGGGTCAGCAGAGCTGTGCAGCAGCATGTAGAGACAAGGAAATGCCCACACCTACACTCACTCCACACAGAGCCTCCATGCACACCCCCACACACCCTGCTGGTGTGTCATGGACCCAGCATTCTCTCCCATACCTTTCATTCCTTGCCACAGCTTGAAATCTGCCTGACTGCTCATGTGGCAAGTTGTGATGCTTTGTTCATTACTCCTCAGAAAGCACAGAGATTATCTAGGGTCAGTGTTTCTGAGTTGCCTAAAACAGTCTGTGTAAAGGCAGACCTTGCACTTAAATGGGTTACTTGAGAGACAAAGAGAGTGTCCTCCTTTCATATGTGTTAAAGTTTTCTGGAGGATCCTCTCTATCAAGCTCAGGACAAATGAACGGATTAGAAAGACAAGTAAACCAACAAAAACAAACAAGCAATAAGAGCCAAATTTAACACAAAATAAAATCAGCAGATTTGAGATGAAAGAAAAGCCAGGGCACATTTTTGGGCAGATTGACATCAAAGCAGGCTCTGTGCTTTAAACAGTGGTGAGAACAGTATTCTTGGGGCTCTGGGTTTCAGCACCTCACCTCCGGTATTTGACAGCCTGTTCACTCACAGAGAGACCAAAGATGTCATGTAGAAAGACTTCCAAGTTTGTACAAATCAAAGAAAAGGGAAGTCTTTTTCTGTACCTTGGACTCTCACAGTTGTGGAACTAAAGGTCAGTGCTGAGCTCTACCTATTGCTCTCAATTTGTTTCAGTCCTACATATATTCCTGGCAGAAAATTCCATGCATTAATGATGGAAAGATCTAAATTAGGCTGATGTTCTCTTTGGTAGTGGAAGAGAAAAATAAGAACTTTGCATGATTGATAAATAATGCCCAAATGGAGAGATGAAAGATAAATCTTTCTGCAGTAGCTGCATATTTTCCAGATTTTTTAAAGGCATTTCATGACAAATCACATTAGACATGAGGAGAAATACTTTAATTGCAAAAGATAGTTAAGTTCCAGAATAAGTGAGAGTTTTTTAGCAGTTGAAGTCTCTAAGAAAAAGACTTATTCAGACCAAGTTAGCTCTTGAGATAAAATGGTGTGCATGTTGCCCTTCCAGTGTCTTTTCTAACCATATGTTTTCAAGTCTGGCTTAATTTTTTTCTTCTTCTTTGTGCTGAGGTTCACAATATGAATGAAATTTAAAAGACAGAGCTGTTAGTATAGACTCCTGTAACTTTTATAGGAAGCAAGATAAGGAATAAGCATTTAAATCTCTCAGTGGCTTTTCAAACCTTAGCTAGTAAATAAAATAGGAGTTCCAAAGGTGGCTGTATCTGCCACAGCTGCTTAGATATGCTTTCAGTACTACCTGCAGCTATGCAAAACCACTGCGAAGTAAAATTCCCTGAAGAGATATGTAACCTGTATAATTCACATGCCAACCTTTTCCCAGGAGATAAAGCTAAATGTTGTGTGATATGCAGTATTATTTCATGCAGGATTATTTCACATGCAGTAATATTTGGACTGAGGTCCGATTGATTTCAAGCTCCCAGAGCACCTTGGGAGGAAGAGTTGTTTCCTGACATCTCTGGTCCCACCATATAGTCTATGAGTTGTCTTTCTATCCCCCACAAACCTTATTTTTTAGTTCTTTAGCTCTTTCAGATAAATCACTTGTTTCTAAGCAGGCAGTTCCAAATCTGATCCAAGGAAAACCACTCCTTTGCATGTTGATTGCAGCTGCAGAGCCAGTTCCACCCCTGACCCATGGATACGCCGTTACTTCTGCAAGTGTCTTAACTGTGGTATTACTGTTTATTCATTCCGTGGCCTAGATATTTGCTAGATAAAAATGTTCATTTTTAGTAGCAGCTGTTGGCTTGTCTTAAGAAATTGTAACTATATTTATGGTAGGTTCACATTTTAGGCTGCAGATCCCATTGGCTCAGCAGTCCTCTCTCTACTTCCTGACACTCCTATTTCCAGATCAAATTTCCAGAATGTTTCTAGTTCATGCACCTACTTTGCTTTGTGAAAAACTGGAGGAATAGGGAAGAAAAGAGGCAGGGAGGAAATTGTTGCTGTATCTTAGTATGTTAGTCTGGTCTTTTCCTGACATGCAGTCAGTGAGTGTGGGTAAAGCCAAAGGCCTGGGTAATTTTTACCTACACTTCCCACCTGATGACTGAGGACTTCAGTCTGACAGTACTTCTCTAACATGACCCAGTGACAACAATCCCTGTGTGGCCACAGAGTAATAACTCCAGGAGTGGCAAGAGGGTACACATACTAAAAATGTTTCAGTATTTTCCTGGGTTAGGTCCATAATTCTGCATAGGGTAGAAGACATGAATATGTGACTGAAGGGCAAGCAGGTAATGATACAACTTCTGATACTAAATTTTGTGAGGCTGAACCTTGAATAAAAAATGAATCTATTCTCATCCTTCAAATTTTTTCAAAGTACTGAAATATTTCTCATCCTCAGGAAAACAAGAGCACCAGGAAGATTATTTTTAGTCATATTCTTAAAAATTATTTGTTGCCTTCACCCAAATGATTTCATGTGAAGACACTATTTAAAATTTTTGCTTTCTATAATTTTATTTCCTCTGAAACAATTTCAAACTTAAAGTATGCCATTTTATTCACCTATGAATATTCACAGATTACATTTCTGTTAATGCAAATAATTACAAAATAACATGAAACTGAATTCTCTTAACTGGTTGGTTTCATTCTACTCTTTCCTGTGAGCTGGATGTTTGTTCAGCAAGTTTCTGAGCTAGAGGATCAACACATCTTGAGCTGATACTTGTTTTGAGATGGAGGATTTGAAAGAATGCAGGGTACCATTGTGTTACTCTGATTTATAGTGTCTCCACCACTGTTGTCCTCTAGCTGGCAAAGGAGGGAATCACCCAGAGACATCTCCCTGTGACCTGAGAGGGAGAATGGGGTTAATACAGCCCTGCAGACTGCCTACAGTCCAGCACTGCATGTCATTCCACCTGCATGGTACCTGGTCCTGTGTTGAATCTCCTTAGCGGTGTACAGCCCTGTAACTACAAGTTGGTCAAATTCTTTCTTTGTCTCACATGTGCATGGAGATATCATTTGTCTTTAATATCTTTCCCGTGAAATCAGGTGTGACCAGCACCCAGTAGGTATAAAAATTGTAAGACAAATGTCCTTAATGAACGTTTTGGCCTGAGAGAACTGATTTAGAGAAGTAGGGTGTTTCAAAGCCACTGTTTTCAACTTTGCAGGCTGTCATCTTAACTGTAAATGATGATGGAGAAAGAATTAAATAAATGCCTTAAATAAATGCCTTTACTCAGAAATGTTTAGGAGGAAAAGTCACACCCAGCAGACTTCTGAAAACTGAAAGTCATGAAAGCAGCATTGCACTTTTGGCTTTACTGGTTATCAACTTGTACTTACCTTAGAAGTAGAAAAAATGAAAAGAAAAAATAAGGAGAATAGCATCTAATTCATGTCTATTCAGCAGTAAGATTTTATTGGTCTTAAACCCAGAATACATAAACCAACTTAATTCTTTGGTGTTTTTAAAATAGTATTTAATTTTCTTTTCAATGTTCTTTCTTTTCAAGTGTATTCATGCGAAATAAATTGTAAGGAATTGTGCAGGTGCTTGTGAGGTGTCTGGTAGCTGAGAAGCTGTTAATGAGCAGCCATGAAGGTATCTTTTTAAAAGGTAAAAAGGATAAGCAGAAGAATATTGCTGCCAGAAAGGGAGCTGTAAGCCTGGGGACCATAAGCATCCTTGAAATGTACAGCTGGCCTCTTTGAAGCACAGCTGGGCACTGAGAAATGGGACAAATCCTGAGTTTACATCACGATCACCATGCCAAGAAAGTTTAACCTCCATTTATCATCAGAAAAAGTGGAAGCACTCTGGGAAAATTGAATTTATCAGAATAAACAGAGCAGGTCTCTGAACAGCCTGACCTAGCTGAAAATGTTCCTACTCACTGCTTGGACTAGATGGCCTTGAAATGCACCTTCCATCCCAGCCCATTCTATGATTCAGTAATACTGAGGGTAGCTTGCAAACATACTTCTTGCTGTAGATATGCATGTGACAGTTCGAGTTGTTTTGTTTTTTATTTTAAAATCGTGAATCACCTGTCTGAAGCAGTGCAAACCCTCAGAGAAAGGACAGCATATGCATATGTTTAATCCTGTGTTAGATCTAGCCTCTTGAATGTAATGTCATAAAATAAGGTTCTGGTTACTCATGAAATGTCTTAGTGGCATGCTGCTAATTCTTGGTGGAAGCAGCAAATTTCAAGTACCCACTCTACTGACAGGGTTCAGAGTGTTTCTCTTCAAATAGTACGAGTGAGCTGATTTTCTCACGATGGTTTATTTTCACAACGTATTTCTGTCCCACTTATACAAACAGAGCACGGATGAATGGCATAGGATATGTCCTACATGAGAATACCTAAAACTGTTGTCTTCACTGCTGTCCTGTCTGTCCTGACCTGTTTGCTTTCTTTTGTTGATAACTAATTTTTCCCTGAAGTTTTGCCACATTTGTAAACTATAAAATGCCGCAGATGGACTTTCAAAATCGTTGTGGATGATGGACTTGAGCATCAGATTTGCTAACACAAAAGAGGAGGATCAACATCAGTAGAATGCCATCCCAACACTTCACTAACACACAGCTTACATTCTCTTTACTGGAGACCCACAGCTGCATAGTCCCAGTTTCTCCCCGTGCTTGTTTCTGAGTGATCTCAGCATCTTGTCTTTCAAAGGCTACGCCTCCACTGGGCTAGACTTAGTGGAGGGTTGTTGGTGTGGATACTTTCAGTGTAAAAGAGCAAAATGAGAATATGTGATGGTCTTACTGCAGAATATGAGGCACCACATGCGATGGCTGGCTTCGTCAGTATTCCTGTTCAGCAGATGTGTTATTTCTCATATTATGATTAAGATGATGTGTTATCTCTCCCCTGCAGTATGGGATAAAGAAGAAGGAAGAAAAGGAAGCAGAGGCCCAGGCTGCACTGGAAGCTAATGCTGAAGGGAGTCTGACACGCCCAAAGAAGGCGATCCCTCCTGGATGTGGGGATGAGGAGGAGGAAGAAGAGGAGAGCATCCTAGACACAGTCATCAAATACTTACCAGGGCCCCTGCAGGACATGTTCAAGAAGTAATAGCTGCAGACTGTTAGATGGGCATAAACAGTACTGCAAAGGATTTCTCTTTTGCCCAATGGGGATTTACAATCTTGCCATTCATCCCGCAGCCCTCCCCACCTCTGCCCTCTACTGCTCACTAGAGTCCCTTCGCTTCCCATTCCCTTCCAACCGCCTCTTCCCTTTCCTCCACCCCCAAGACTCATCCATTCCTTAATTTTGTACATAGTCACATCCAGTAGATGCCTCTGAATGGATGTAAAGATCAAAAAGCTGCAGACTACACAACTTTTATTATAAGCCATAGTACTATGTATGTTAAATAAGGCAACTGCACATCAAGCATAGAAAAGGAACAATCTCATTTCCATCCAATGCAAGAAGGAGTGTTCACTAAGTATGAACAGTGGCCTCTTTAATTTTTTTAAATTTTCTTTTTTTAAAATTGATAATAATTAATCATTATTATAATGTTCCTATTGATTGGGTCACATTAGCCATTTTTTGTTGAGCACATCTGCTCTCTGAAGGGATATCTCAGCTCTCCCATGGAAGCAGAGCTTTTCTGTTTTAATTCCATCCATGACATAAATAAAAGATCGTTTGGAAAGTAAATCATGCATGACTTACACAGCTGACATCACTCAGAATTGTGGAAGAAATGAGTCATCTGCCCTCAGATGCTGTAGAAGTTAAATGCCTCAGAATCTAAGCAAGAGTCATGTTACTTTGGGAATTAGCCATACATTTACCTTGAATGAACAAATTGGTCAGGCACTTGCCACACAGACAACTGAAACCATAGAAGAGTGCACAGTGCTCTGGTAGAGGACCTCCCCAGCCCCTCTGAAGCCAATGACAAGTATTTTCTGCTCTGTTTAACCAATCTTCCTCTTTCTGCCATATTCAACCATCCCGTTTCCAGCAGTGCTTGCGGGTTGGGTTCCAGCATATTGCCATGGCTGTGTCCTGCCCACCCTTTCCTGCAGTGTGTGGGAGTGTGTGGTGGCCTGAATGCTAGTCATGGCAGATCCATAAATATCCATGATGTTTATTGTGCTAAATTACTGCATTGCCTTGGGAGGTCACTTAGTTTCTGCCCCACTGAGATTCTGCACCTGTAAAATGTAAGTTCCTACTATAAAGGCATAAAGTGAGGATGCTTTTCTAGTGCCGTGCAGGAGCTAATTAATATTACAGAAGTGTGTGCTATCCCTTGATGCTAGCAGGGTGGGAGAAGATTTTTTTCTCACCATTATGTTTGTGGCCTTTTGCAGACACAGGTACAGAGGTCTCCTCAATGAAACACTGTAGATGTCACATAATTGCATAGTAAAATCCAAATTCTATGGGAGATGTTGACTTGCTAATACCTACATAGATTCAATACATAGATAGATGTGTTTTGAGTACAGGTCCTCATGATCAGGTGTCTGGCTTGTCATCTGAAGAGCTAATCCTGAAATTTTGCATCTGGCTAGGTCTCTGTAGTGGATGCTGTGAGAGTGTCATCAGTCTCACAATCTTGTTAGGAGAATCAGGGTTTGCCTGGCAGAATTAGCATTGCTTATCCCTGTCCTGGGTACAACAAAAATTTCCAAAGTACATGGACAAGATTTGAAAGAAAATACACTTTTTCTACTGGCAATGCAAAGGAGGATATCAGAACCTGAATTTAACATTTTACTTCAATGGACCTTCTTTACACTGTTTTAGTGTAACTGAGTTTAGGCAAACATCTCAGTATTTTCCTGAACTAGATATTTTAGAAGACATTTGTCACCTCTTCAGGTAAGCAGAAGAAATCTGTACCATGGTTAAGGAATTGAGCATGAGAGCCTTGTACCTGCCAGTAGCACCTGTTGTAATAGGAAGAGAGTGTTCTGAAAGAAAATACATAGAGTATGCCCTCCTCACACAATTTTTGTTCAGGTGTTATAGTCCTCACTTCTTCTCGAATAATTTCAAACATATCTTTCTATTGAATCCATGGCAGAGAGAGGTTTGACTGATACACAAGTCAGAACAAGGTGATAAAGATGCAACTTATTTCAGGCTGGATCTATCAACAAGATACAAGCTGCCAAAGGCTATCCACAGGAAAGAGAAGGCAGGTTTTACTCATTTGGATAATGTCAGTGGGACCTTCTCCCCTAACTTTCATTTAAAGCAAGATGACTGCTTTTCTCTAGAGACTTTTAATGACCCAGAACACTCTATGAATCAGTGCTTGAGTACAGCATGGTAGTGTTAAAAAATTTACCATTTTCTAGGAATGCAAATTCAGCAGCTAGTAATTTGAGGCTATTTAAGTAAATCTCACAGAGCTCAAAACTCTCTTTCTGTCAGAAGGGCAGCGGCTCACTTAGATGCTCTGCCACAGAGTATCCAAATCCCTGAATGCTGAAAGGCAGAGCCTGGCTCTTCTCTTCAGCCACTCCTCAGTCTCTGGATCTCCTTACCTAGATACTGACCCACAGACATTGATATACTTTTGAAATGTCTGTGGTATGCATCCTCTAATACATAGGTAGAAACCAGCAGAAACGTGCCTGTTCTAAAATGAACACGTCCATTCATATATTTCTCTGGCCTTGTGCTGGAGAACTCTGCAAACAAACAAATAAATGAGGAGATAAGCTTATTTCACTTTACTTTGGCTTTTCTCTACCACTTGCTGACCTTTCTCTAATCCTCATTACTGATTCCCTTCCTCATCCAACCAAATACTGTTCTGATGTAAGATCAGAATTCTCTGCCCAGCATTCTCCTTGCAGAATGTTAGTGCTGATTGTTTTCACAGTCTCTCTCTGACAGCTTGATGTGCATGTTTGTGTACACATCTGTGGAAGGTGAGGAAATTGGAGAAGGGGAAAAGAGAGAGAAAGGAAGGCTGTTTGGTACCGTTTTAGATAATCATGCCTCAGCAGCTGTGGCATTGAATGGTCTAAGTGGTCTAAGTCAGGACCTTGTGTAGGCTGTACTCAAATTTATTAAGCAGGTAGTGCTATCTCTGGGCTCAGAACACACAAAGTACTGGCCTTGTGAGCTGAGCTCCTGAGCTGTGTGAACATCTGGATTGAATCCCTAAAGAAGTCTATAGAATCATTTTACTGAGACTGGTAGGCCTCATTCCAGGCTCACAAAGCATGAGGGAAAGGAAATATGGTTTATTAAATAGTGTTTACTGAATCTTTTTCATAGTGGGACCTTCCCAGCTTAGCCATTTCATCACTTCTGTATCTCAACTGGCCACACCTGCAGCAGCCTTTCTTCCATTGACAGCAGCGTGTGAGCTGGTAGCTCCCATTTTCCTTTTCTTGCCATAAGAAACAAGACAGAAGATCTTCCACAGGTACTGGATAGTTTTTGCTTGGTTTTGCCTCGCACAACCTGTGGCACGTTGCATGAGAGTGGACCTCTCCTCACGTCATTCCACGGTCCCAAAGTGCCTAAGCCATGCTGAGCAGACTCGAGAGCAAGGCACTCTCCCTTCTCTTCTGCCCATCCACTTCCCTCCCCACTCAGAATGGTAACAAGGGACACAGACACTTTGACTCATGGGTGGAAGTCAGAAGTGTTGTCTCACACACTTTTCTCCTTGGCACTCAAGCAGGTGATGAAGCACTTAAACAAGAGACCAAAGAGAAGCATGGTTCAGTGTTTGGATTCTGAATATTTTTTTGTCTTTCATGACATTGTTTTATTTCCATCACTGGTCTGTTCAATCTCAGGTAAATGAGGTATTTTAGTTTTATAACTAGTTTTTATTTACACAGAAAGGTTGTTGGCTAGACACTGCAGTCATTTTCCCTCACAGCTCCAAGACCTTACTGGTTAGTAAAAAAATAGTCAAAGGGCCTTCTCATTTGGAGGGTAAATGATTTAGTTTGCCATTGAACCTTGTGAACTCACATTTATATGTAGAGAAAGCCATATGAAATCAGACTGCAATATTAATTATCAATGCTACTCTTGTGTTTAAAATGAATAAAACAAAATATAAGATCACGTGCTTAATCACTTTGGAGTTCCTCTGTCTATGTTTCTAGTATCATACATTGGCTTAGATCCCTCCCAGCCTCTCTCCTTCATCAAAAAAAACCATACCAGTGCTGCTGAATACATCTTTTTGCCAAGCTTTTTGTGCTAGAGCAAGCATTGTTAGAAATTAGCTGTTGTGATCTAAATGTAACGTCTTCTGTATCTGGAAGTTGTCTGTATTTGTTCTGAATATATGTTATCAAGATAACTGTTTCTTCATGCACTGAGTTAGTAAAATGTTTCAGTACTGTCATTAAAAAAAATTGCTTGTTTCTCTCTTTCTCTTTCACAAACACAGAGCAAAATTTAACTTAGTCATGCATTTTCTAGTAGAAATGCTCCCAGCTTTCTTTCAGATGCATGCAGTATTTGAGGATGATTTAGAGACATTGTGAATGTGATTTTAATTTGTTATTTTCCTGGTATTTTTTCCTGCATGATGTGGGTAAATGGTATGATGTTCTTTTAAAATGGAATCACAGCCAATAAAAAACCCCAGTGATTTCATAAATTGTTTGCAATGCTTTCCTGTGAAATTCCTACTAGGCTACATTTGGAAATCGAAGCATGGTTGCTCACATACGAATAGAATGGTAACAGAATTGAGGAGCAACATGAACGTTATTTGAATAAACATGCTCATTTTTTCATTTGTCAAAAACACTGATGACGTTTGATCTACGGGTCATTATCAAATTTAAAGTAAGTTTTGCTATTAGGAATTAGTTTTCCTTAGGAAGAGCAGAACAACACTCCTGTGAAAGAAACACAGACATTTGGTTATAGTTTAATGAGAATATGTTTGGATCTTAAAACAAAACATGTGAAACACTGATTTGCAATTACACTGAAATGTATCTCAGTTTCCAGAATTCGTGATTTATACAAAACCCTTTGAATGACAAGTTCTGCACAGCTAAGCCTCGTTCTACTTGCTTACTTACTTTACTTACAAATCATTAGTTGTTATATTCAGCATTAAAGTGTTGCATCACATTAGGAAAAGATATTACCATACATATTATAGGAAAACCTGATACCGTTTTACCTGCCCTTCCTTAGGACCATTGTTTGATCATTTAATTTTTTGGGAGTGTTTTACTAACAGAAGCACCCACAGGACTGTCATGGAGAATCAGCCCATATTATTTACATTCCAGAACACCTACCCAGAACTGGAGCCCACCACTACTGAAACAAACACATTTTAATGCTGCTGCAGACTGTGACTCCAAGGGAGGCTCTCTGTGCACCTCAGGTACAGGTGAGGTTGGTGTTTGAGGGTAAGAAAATACTTTTCACTGGTTTCCCCAAGAAACAAAACTATCATATCAGACTGGTGTTGGGGACAAGATCCAGATACTGAAGAAGGAAAGCATGTGATTTTGTCATTTTGCTATGGAGGTTAATTATTATTTTTAAACAGCTTCTGTTATCTTATTAGATAAATTCCAGTGGTTAGACTGGTGTAATCTAATTTTTCCCATTTTAAAAGTACGCTTTGTCAAGTAAAATCCTCTCCAGAGGAGAACAAGAAGAAGAAATCAGCAGGCACATCATGAAACCCTCCAAGGTGAAAAATTACTCAAGTTATGAAAATGCATTAGTGATTTATTTCTCAGACACTGATCCTGGGATTAAATGATTAGCCCTACTGCAAGCTTCCTGCCTTCACTGGCAGCAGTGGCGGCATAGACTACATACTTGGGGCAAATATTAAACTTCCAAATGAAAATCTGGGTGCAAAGATACTCATCATGGTCCTGATTAAGTCCATTTTAAAGTCTTAATTTAATTTTCTTCTTGAAACGCCATGGGATTATCTAGGGTCCATAAAGCTCTCTCTGAAAATGTGATTTGAATAAAAGTTACTGAACAATGCTGTCATGATGCTGATCTGTATATTCACATCCCAGGAGATTTGTGGCAACCATAATAATCTCCCAATTGAAATTTTTATTTCTTCTGTAACTGACCCACTCCTTTTCAGTAGAAAAAACAAAAACACACAGCCACCACCAAAATCCCCACATCAAGAATGTAACAGAATTGGGGTATTGCTTGTTGAAGATAACTCTGCTACAGCCTGTCACCTGTGATTTTACAGACAGTTTGAGATAGGTGGTAAAAGTATATCTGAAAAAGACAAATGGCTGGAACATGTGATGTCAAACACCCATGTCTTTCTGAGCCTTTGGTATTGAGAAGCTGAATTCTGCTAGTGCAGTGAGATGGAAACAATTTTTTCATCTGAGATTTGCTTTTCTCAGAAAATCTATTTTTGTATGAGAGGGTCAGATGTAACATTGTATTTGAGAACCTCGAGCTGCAGCAGCTGAGTGTATTTTGAATTAGAAAAGGACTTATTTGAAATCTATGTGGTGAACATTTCAGCTGGGCTGTGAGAGGTTTAGACCATCACAAACAACAACTGTCTGACTGAAAGTATGGTTCATTTCTATTAAATTTTTAATTAAAAAATACTTTTAAATTTACACAAAATAGAACATATCTTCCCAATTTGCCAGCTTCTGGTCAAAGAAGTCAAACCCAAGAAAAAAAAGTCTGCACAAAAAGGAAGAACATGTACTGAAATGGAATTAAGGTATTCATACTTCATATTCTGTTTCAATTTTCACTTTAGTTTTGCTGAAAATAGCTGAAGTATGTGTACAACCACTTCAAATTTGTTTATGTGTGTCATCAACCTGAAGCTGATATGGGACTATCAGTTTCATAGCTGGATAAGCTGTGAATTTTCTGCATATACAAACCCAATATCTAGCAGCTTGTTTTTAAATTCTTGAAATTAAGACACATTTTCAGGTTTCCATATTTTCTCAAGACCTGAGCAGATGCTCGTCCGATATTCACTCCTCTGCCACAAAGAAACCTCGTTTTTGTGAAGACTGAGCAAATCATAGAATCATAGAAGGAAAAGACTTTTAAGACCATCAAGCCCTGCCATCAATGTATCTCCACCACTATGTTTACCATTAAACCATGTCCTCAAGACTCATATTCAGGTGTTTTTAGAACACTTCCAGGAATGGTGACTCCACCCACTACTTCCCTTTTCCAGTCTGTTCCAATGTTCTACAATTCTTTCCGGGAAAAAAAAAAAATTAAAACCAAATCCTAATGCCCAGTCTAGACCTTCCTTGGAGCAACTAGAGACTATTTCTTCTCACCCTGTAACTTGCTACCTGGGGAAGAAACCTGCCCCTACCTGGGCAGACCCTCCTTTCAGGCAGCTGCAGAGGGTCATAGGGTCTGAGCCTCCTTTTCTCCAGGCTAAACACCCCCAGTTCCCTCAGCCATTCCTCGCAGGACCTGTGCTCCAGTCCCTTCACCAGTTCCATTGCTCTTCTCTGGACCTGCTCACCCAGGTATCAGTGAAGAGGGCCAGCCCCAAAACTGAGCCCTGAGGAGCTCCCCTCGCGAGTGCCTCCAGCTGGATGTAACTCCGTCCACCACAGCTCTCTGTGCCTGGCCATCCCGACGGGTTTTTACGGAGTAAACTGCACCATGGAAACATGGTTTCACCAGGAAAATGCTGCGGGAATCTCTGACTAAATCTGAACATTCTAAGTGAACGCACTTAGAAATAAGTACATTAATAAAGATCGATTCTCTGAAAAAATATCTTGCTACTGAAACTCACCTGGGACGCTTGGGGACAAAACCCATTATTATCTCTTTCAAAGTAATATTTGAATGAATTCCAATGCATGCGTAGCCAACTGACAATCAAGTTCTAGATTGAAACCTCTTCTTATTTAGATGATTAAACAAAGAATTTGGTTTCACAGTGCTAAATGGAAATGAGAAGCAAGGCATTTGAGAATTTTTCACATTTTGGTATAGTATACTGTTAGGAAACTCTTAATGATCTCATATTTTACTGAAAAAATAATATAAATCAATTTTTTGTGTTATTACAGCCTTTTTTAATGTGGACATGAGCCAGACTAGCTTAATATGCTATGACAAAGAGATGAAAAGCAAAATTCCCACAACACATCTAAAATAATGCGCAAGCAGATGGTAATTGCTCATGGGTTTGGGTTTTTTTACTGGGTTTTTTTTTTTTTTTGGACAACTCAACAGAGCTCAGCACTACATTTGGAGGAGAAAAATGAGAGCAGAATATTTTTGTGGAAATTTCCTAGGCAGACTACACAAGTTCTCTAATTTGCTGTGATTATGAAGGCTATCTCAGCATGAACACTTAAGGCATGCACAAAAACAGGTTGTGGAAATCCCCCCTCGTGCAAAGCAAAAAGAGAAAACACTGCACATTGTCTAAGTTCACTTGCCTGGGTAGGGGAAGCTACAGCCACAGAGCTAATCAAATTCATCTGCTGGTGAAGTGAGAATAATGATGCTGAACCCTCTTTGAGCTGTTTCAGCAACACACATTGTCCTTTACATAAGCAGACTTCTCTGAGGACTCTTGAAACAGATGTCAACAGTATAGAAGGAATCTATGTCAGAAAGATTCCTGGGGGCGATGAGATGAAGCAGATTTAAAAAGATATCACTCACCAAGTGTCGCTGCAGGTTATAACACCAAGAATATTACTTAGAGCAACCTAGCTGATAGATATTTAAATATGTATATTTTTAGACGGAAATTTATTTACCTGCTGTAAATTCTACTCCATACTTATGTAGTGGAGCACATGGAGTGCTCCCTTAGAGAAGTTAGCAAACAGGGGAGGCATAGTCAGCTCAATACAATTAAATGTTCATTGATGGTATACCTTATCTGTTGGTGATTTTTTCCCCTCTGCATGAGCTGATCTAAGCATCCTTAAAGAAGACCAGAGAATGACCATCTTTTTTATTTCTCAGGAACTACAAGTGTTTTCCACTCAAAAAAATTCATTGAATCCTCAATTCCTCTTTATAATGGTGAGAGATGACAGTCCTGTATCACTCAAGAAATTCAGCCTATGTTGTTGGTTGCTAAATGGTTGTTAAATTAAGTCTCAGCAGAAGTGGGTATCAAGTACTCTACATGAGTTCTTCCAAGTTACGGCCAAGGATCTTCCAGGAAGAGCAAGAAGACAAAATTCTTGGCTTTAAACATTTATTTTTTTTAGTCAAAGCAGACAAAAAAAACCCCCTAAAGGCTCTATATATTAGTAAATAACATGAGAGATAACAAAGAGCAAAACTTTTGCAAGACCCCTTCCTGCCTCTTTCGCATTAGTAGCTCTGAGTGAGGGTGCAAGGGAGGCTGTAGTCAGCATGGAAAGCAATGCTTAGTACAGAACAAAGCCAAGCTCATTGTGAGTGATGCTCCACAGCCCCGTGACTGCTGTGATCACTGTCAGACAGGCGACAAGGGTGTCTCCAGTGAAGAACAGTTCCACATGGAAGCACCTGGGTGCATCCAAGGATTCAGATATCTGGTACCCGCTGCAGTTGGGATAGATAGGCCTGTCAGGACCTCACTGCCCAGCAGATCTCCTGTGCCAGAACGTGATTGTCTGGTCAAGAGAGCAGAAATGAATTAGAGAGAGGGACAGCATTGCATGGAGAAAGTGGCTTACTGCGCTAAGGCACATTTCTCCACTGATTACCATAAAAGACCTCTCAAGCCCTGACTGCCCTAACTTGTAAATTCCTGGCTTGTTTCTCTCCAGGGTACAGAGATTTTATGACTAAATAAAGGAAAAAGGTGTGAGGAAGGGCACAAACACATACTAAGAGTGATGTGGTATGTTATGGAACAGGGAATGGCTGCTCAGCAAGGCTGAGGGACACTTGAAATTTTCTAGAGAGACAAGGCTAGGGTACATACCTCTCCTTTCTGCAGTTTGTGAGTCTCTGCACAGTCACTCTTGGCAGTGCTCCTGTTTTCTGACAGTAAAGGACTTGCAGTTGCCAGGGGAAAGGTTTTGGAAATCTGGGAAGATCAGGGCTTGGCTATGGAAATATTGGAAGAGCTTCCTAGAGCTCCATCATTGTCTGCTGATCTCTCATGTCAACTAATCTCTGCCAGAAAACATGTTTGCCTTCCTTGCCTAGCAAAGAAAGCTGTCTCCTGCTCTGCCTAGTGATCACAAAGAAAAACATTGCCGACTCCAAATCTCATAACTGGCTTTCCAAACCTCTCTCCTTTTTACCTAGAAAGGATGAGACATTTCCAGGTGAAAACATTTTTGCCAGCTCCGCCCTTGCACTAAATGACTCATATCTCCATTGCCATGTTTTCAGGACTCATTCCTTCTGTGTCTGTCTGTTGATGTGGAGCTGGGACCTCTGCCCTCTCTACCATCAATTCACAAGACTGGTAGCTTCTTTGTTCTCTTGTTACTTATGCCAGCCATGTCAGGCATGCTAGCAGCTTTTCTCAGGCAGAAAAGAAGCTGGTGATGATTAAGTTTAAGCAGTGGAGCATTCCATACAGCCTGGCCTTCAGTGGCAGCTTGAGAAGCTGATGTCCGTGTTTTTTCTGAGAGAGCACCCCAAAAACACTCTGCCAGCAGGTTCCCCAAGGGTGCTTGAACACAGGAGGTCAGTGACAGCATACTGCATCTTCATACTTTGCTTTCTGCTTCCATACTTCTTTCCTTTTGCCTAATGGCATCCTGATTATTTGGTTGTTGAGAACCTGGGGCCTTCTCCAACTTCTGGGTGTTAGTGGGCCAAAAAAGGGAAAATTGAAACATATCCTTTCCCTCAAAAACAACACCTGAGGTCTCACTGAGCTTCCTTACTTTTGAGGTAAAAATGCCAGGACATTCATTTTGCCTAGGAGACTAGGATTTGTTTATTGTGAGTGACAGGCTTAAGAAACATATTTCACTCCCAGGCTTGCTCCATTTCTTTCCCAAGACTGAGAGCTTCACCAAGGCTCACGCAGTATTTTTAAGTGCAGTCACCTTGGAATGCTTAAATAAGAAAAATAATAGCCACATCTGTAAGCTTGTATTTGAAGGTAATGCACATCCCTTTTTCCCCAGTGTGCTGCTGTTTGGCAGAGAATGTCTGGCTCTGGTCCACCCTAGGTCTCTGCAGGCATTTAACAGTGCTCTGGTTCATTAATTGGTGGAGACTTAAGCTTACATCTTTCACAGACTGCCTTGCTATTGCCAATAGAGTTTGGCAGTTGACAGTGAAGAAACCCTATTTATGCTTCTCCAAGGAAGACCTTCATGTTCTAGGAAGGGAAAAAAGAGCAACAACTCTCATCTTCAAGGGGATTAACTATACTAAGCTTTCCATGCTCTTGGGATGGTATTAACATGATGAAAAATGACAGATTCACAAGAAATTTACCCATATTAATAAGCCAAAAGATGTCTTGGCTGTGGGGAAATTAATTTTAATTGATTCATCAAACAATGCACACTTCCTACCATTTTCCAGTGGGATCAGAGATACTTATCTGACAAAACCCTCCAATGTCTAAAACTTTGAATTTTCTTAACAAAAAAAAAGCCAGGTCTTCACGTTCAAACTGATTCTGAGTGGCACTGAGGCCACATGAGCAGGCATCATCTCATCATGGCTGTGTTACTCTCTCACCCTCTGCGATGAGACTTTGTAGAGAAACACGTTCCAGCAGGACCAAGGGTGCCATGTGACTGTAGCATACCCTTGTGCCAAATAGAAGTTGTAACGTTAGTGGCTGCAAGGCAGCAGTGTGGCCAGAATGTGGTAAAAATAACACTAAGATTAATGGAAGGGAGAACCAGACACCATTGGGAAACTACCAGCTTTTGCAATCTAACTGATAAAGACAAATTGCTTCCCGAGGACATGCTGCTAATGAACATATTCCAGCTGTGTCATGAGCTCTTGTGAAAGGTTAAGGCAGAAGATGAATGGCTATGGTTGCATGGCTATGGTACACCACCAAGGCTTGATTCCCTCCACAGCTCCCTCCTTCCAATCTCCCCTTGTGGTCAGGCTTGCTGTGGAAATGTCCTTTTAAGAAGAGAGCACATTCTTATATCTCTGTGAGTCACCAGATACAGCTTGGTTCTTCTTTGGCAAGAAGACCTTGAAAAAACAGAGCAACCAAATGTCCTTATGTGAAGTAGCAGATTTTTTCAAAAGAATATGAGATGGGATGGAGCATAGGACAAGGAAATTCAAAATAACAAGGTTACACCTTCCTTGAAGTCCTGCACATTTTCTGTGAACTCATGCTCTAAAGCTAAGAAAAAGTTATAAATTGAAGCCCTAGTTAGCAATGTTTCCCCTGTCATTTCCACAAAACCACACCTATCAATTTACTTGGCAATTACTCAACAGTTTTCTCTTAAATTCCAGATCAGATATAAAGCATTGGATGGTTTCTTAGAACATTGCATGTAAAATGGTAAAAATTAAATGAATAGATTTTTCTTTTCAGTCTCTGCCTTAGAGCTCTTCCACATGCCATAAAAGGCAGTGCTCATTCACAGCGAGATTGTTGGGTAAAATACAATAACCAAACTGTGTCCACTCTACACGAAAATAACTTCTAAATGCAGTAGTCACTACCAAGCACTGATATTTTAGAGGCAATCACTGCAAAAAAGAGTCCAGTGGGGCCATAACATTCAAGCTAGGCATTACTTTGAATTGTATCATTACAGCTTACCAGTACTGTAAAAGAACCCCGGTTACTTTCGTGGCTGGCCAAAAGTTAAACTGTTCAAGACAAAGAGGTTAAAAACAGGCAGGAAAGACCAAAAAACGAGGTCTGGATTTAATTGCAGTCAGATTACTGAGGATGAAAACCTGTAGGCAAGTGTAGATTTGTCACGGTCAAGGAACTCGGTGAAAATAACAATTATAACTGATGGGAGCTGTGGAGGAACTAATCCCACAGCAATAAACACAGCCTTCCCTCCCATAGTAAGGACAAGAACTGAATAAACACTGCAGAGCTAATAGGAAGCTGCAGATGAAAGCACTTGTCAGAGCTGGCTGTGAGTGAGCCAGCTCAAATTACCTACTTGGACATACTTAAATTACCCAGAAAGTCCACAAGCCATGTGAAGTTCCTGGGAGAAAAGGCTGCTATAGAGTGTGTAATCAGTCAAACATACTCAGATACACACATACGCCAGACAAAACCTGCTGAAGTTGTGTCACAAACTCTGAGCTCTTGCTAGCAAAATTCTCCTTCTCACTGACAAGCATGACATGAGTGCTTATTCTTCCTTGTATGTTCTTCTTGGTTTTGAGACCTGGCTAGCAAAAGCTATCACTAAAAAGAGATGAAGATTCAGTATCTGGTGTCTCATCCTACTCTTAATAAATTCTGTGGCTGAGACAAAATCAAACTGAATGAGTACAGGGTGACAGAGGAACAATGCTTGCTTCTTCATGCCCTGAGGAAAAACTGGCTTGTTCCAGTGGTGGTGAATTGCATCCCAGAGAAAGAATGCTGGACTGTCACTAGCTTGGAGAAAAACAAGTGGACTAGCAGCTAGGTCACCAGAGTTGGCTTTTCTCTGCCTCTTCTTTTTGTTTGCTTTCGTTTTGAATCTAGAAATTTTCCATTGATGTTTTTTTCAGGTGCTGTGTACCACTGTGGTTTCAGGTGTCTGAGACTGTGAGATGCTCCTAGAATGTAAATCATGATATAGTAAATATTTATTTACATTGAAGAAGAAAAAGACAGAGCTGAACCTGCTTTAAAAAATAAGACAAATTGAAATCCATAGAAACTGGGTGCTTATATCCTATGGTATGCATTAATTATTAGATTCCTCTTGCAAGGAAAAAGCAACCATCTGAGACTCCAAGGAGCTTTCCTTCTGCAGACACTACCAGAAAGGGTCTGTTTCAGACTGAAATCAGTATGAATTATAAATGTAAAATATATGAGAGTATCAAATTTTTAAAGCTATCAAAATGTTCAGTGCTATGCTTTCGCATCTAGAGAAATGTTCTCTCATCTTTACATTACATGCTGGAAGCTGGGACTTGTACAAAAGAATAAGCTTAAAATTTAGATCTATAATCAATAACCATCAAGACTTTTTAGGAAAAGAGAGATCCGCAGACAGTAAAAACTTTTTCTGACAAAACTTGGGCAATACTGGACTTTAACCACATGTTTATTGTGAATTTCAATGTGCTGCATGCTAGGAAATGACAGTGCTATTTTAAATTGATGCGAATACCAGAACAGAGTCACACAGCTTAACTGCAGCAGAGCAATGAGAGGATCTTTAGTTAATGAGCTAAAGAACATGAGGTGAGAAAATGAAAATAGAAAACCTCTTGCATTTCTAATGATGCAGAGAGACAGTAACTTACTGAAATTTTCCTCTTACTAATCAGTATGTATTAAATTTTTGTGTCAAAAATATTTTGGAGTCTGATACAATTTATCAACTTATGCATATGGCAACAAGGTAAATTACATAAAACCGAAACCGTCTTCAGACTTTGTAAACCTTGTATAAATTTGCTTCTACAGCTTTTCCATGTGTGGCTTATGATGTTAACAGATTCCATGGAGGAGTTTAGTAGAAGAGTAGTTTTCCATGTCTTTGTTCATTAACTGAATTAAAAACATGAACAAATTTACAGGGGTTAAGAATACTATTAATCCTTGGTGCTGCTAAGTGCTTGCTCTTATCTTCCGATCAATTAATCGTTCATTGCTTTTCAGAGCTGCCTCTCTGCAGAACAAAATTGGTGGAGTATTGATACTGCTCTTACGTCCCTTTCCTTGTCTGTACAGCTCTGAAGTCCTGCTTCAACAGCTGCTGTCTTCAGGTCTGCTATGTGCTTTTTCTCAACCCCTTTTCAGTCCTTCTTCCTATGGAAAAAGCCAGATATCTTACTAAAAATCCAGTTTCTGTCATTTTTGTTCTCTCCCTCCTCCAGTCCTGCCTTGCAGGGGTTTTGACATTGCATTGTTAAATGTGCTGGGCTGAGTAGTGGGGACTATGCCAATTCTGTCTCAAACAGTTCCTCTGCTCAGTTCTCCTCCCACAACAGAAAAGAGGGAGTTCTTGTAAAGCAAACTAGGACAGTGTGCTGTCAAACTCAGACCAACATCATTCCCAAACTATTCTCACCTGTCTGAGACAGCTTGCTGAGGGCACAATGAATCTCTGCACTCCTAGCATGTGCAAAGTAATTCCAGCTGGCCACTTACTTTCTAGAATGGATGGGTTTCAGCAGTGGCAGTCCCACAAACGTGCAGGTACTCTAAGAACAATAGTTTTAAATTGGAATTTAAAGGGTGTTGTTTCAGCACAGATGAGAACTTTTTTTTTGCAGGTTCTCAGCTATCTTTGGAGGGGCCTTTTTTCTAACTGTACTTCTCAAGAAAATGGTTAGCTAAAGCTGACATCATTTAATTGGCTGAAAGTAACTTCGTATCATTTAGGAAAGACATTGGTTTAATCTGCCTTTTTTTCTTTCTTAATTAAATTTGTCACAGTGATATATTTGTGCTATTAAATCTTCCTGAATTTGCAAGAAGATTTAAAAAACAATGTATTTTTAGAATGACTCATTTTCAATCAATCATTTGAATGGGCCTGCCAGGAGAAAGCAGGCTATGGAAGGCACAGCAGGGACAGTGTTCTCCCAGGAGAGAATATATATAGTTTTATGAAATGTGCACCATGTTAATCCTCCAGCTCAGCTATAGTAAGGCAAAATTTAGAGCTGAAAAGTAACTTAAAGTGTCTTAAGACCATCAAAGGGAAGGATATTTTCATTGTCTGATAAAGGATTGGGTTTTTTTTTAAACCTACATAATTCTTTGCTTTCCGGGTCTTTCATCCAAATGTGAAAGGTAGTCCAGTATGGGTTTTTAAGTAGTTCAGTAGTCAGGGCTGAGCGGATTGTCCATCAACTCTGAAAAACTGTTTCCTGTCATTAGTCACTTGTCTTGTGGAAATGGGAGACCAGAGAATACTTTATTTCGGTTCACTTCTTTTCTATGGACTTCATGAAAAAAACTGGTCTAGCTATTTCTTTGTGAAAAATATTTTTTTTTTTACCTTGGATTTCCTTGTTCTGCTTTCTTCACTTGACCAGAAGAAATTTGTATATGTTCTCTCACACTTTAACTGACACCTTACTTCTTGCTCACAGATGTGGAGAAAGAGTGAAAATCTACCATTTTACAGTAGTGTTTAGCTTAATTTATGTTTTGTTTCACACTTTTCCTCTGAGTAGTAGCACTGAGATTTTGAATGAAAGCCTAACAGATTTCTCAGACAAGGTAATCAAGAAAAATTTTAAGTATTTCTTAGATAGCTTTGAAAATTACAGCCCTGAAATGCTATTCAGAATGGGCTTTGCTTCCTCCAGGGATTTTTATAGATGGTAACATGAAGTTGCCATTTCACATTAGTGCTTTCTTTATAATTTGCACTTGTCTGTGGCCTTTATAGATAGAGCAATGAATAAAATGTTCCCATCATAATGAATGCATTTTCCTTGAAGACATGAAGTATTCAAAGGACCAGTGAGAAGAAAATTCAGCTTTGGGTCTTTTGTTGTTTTGCTGTATTAAAGCTTCAATTGTAGAATTCTTTGATTCTTTCCCTTTTTGAGTCCTTTTAGTAATTCCTTTTGTAACAGCCATCATGATCACAGTGCATTTCTATGTTGCCTACGAATTGTTTCTCTTCCTGCTAATGCGGATGTTTGCATTCTTGTTGGACTAGGAATTTCTTAGGAGAGACAGATGTTTTTGACCCATCAGCATCTTAAGAAGTGAAACTACAAACAGGCAGTCTATACAAAGGTTGTGACCAAAAGATGACTATATTGCACACTCTCTTCCTGAGCCTCTTCTCATAGCAGACCCAGAGACTAGAGGGGAAGAAAGACACTCATGTAATCCCTAGGCCAACACTCTGGGCAGAATATTATCTATGTGGATGGTAAAATAAAAATACTTGTGGTTATGAAACACAGATCCACATAAAGTGAAGGGCTCTTGTGATGTGTCCTGAAAACCAAAGTATTTCTTGTGATTTGTATGAGCTTTGCCCAGTTCCAGTTCCATTTTCAAAGTACATGCTCTTACAGTGCAGCTGCTAACCAAGGATTACCTTGCATTCAGGCCACACAGAATAATGCTGTGAACTGGATAAGAGAGCATGGACCCTCCTACCTGGCAGCTGTGGAAAAATCCTCAACTTTAGTTTAGCACAGACTGCTAACTTGGCCTGCTTCTTCAGGCAGGTGAAGTTACTTCCTGGTCCTTCTTTATTCCCATTCATTAATTTGGTATCCTTTTGACTAACAAGGATGAATAACATCACAACCAAAACCTGCTGCAAGCATGATGGTTTCGTACATGATTTTAATAGTAGTACAGAGCAAGCAGATTCATAACTACATAGAAGATAAAATTGCAAAAATAATTTTAAGATACCAGCTTTTATAAAAATTGGTACTTAAAAAGCACTCACAGAAAATTGGTTGCTCAGTTCATCTTGTGCAGAACACAGCTAATTCTTTGAAGCTTACAGCATTTCATGCAGAGGCAATGAAGTGTAAGTCTGTACTAAGTAGTGAGGTCATTTGCTGACATTAATATCACTGTGGCTTGCTCTGATCCTTCAGTACAGGGAAGCACAGCTGCAGCAGAAGGCTGATCCCTTCCTTGAGCAAATATTAATCACTTTGTTCCCTGGAGATCATAAATTGGTGTCCCTCATAAACTAAGCTTTTACATGCTTTAGGGCCTTAATCATTTTCATGACAGTTTGGGAAATCTGACCCTTTTCTGTTTTTAATACTGTGGTTTCCAAGGGTATGTACATGTCAGTCTGTCACCACCTGCTAAGGTTGTGACAATAATCTAAAAGGTTTTTTGTTCTTCAAATACAAGTACTTTCTTCAGTTTGAACTCCTGAACTGGAACAGCTCAGGCTCAGACTTTTGAGAATACTCATCAGGATCCATATACTTCTTCAAATTAATATACAAGAAACGCCAACCTTCTACATCAAAGTAATATTAAACACAAACAAATATTTTGGGACCATGGATGAAGAATCTGCTTCTGCCACCTGTTCCTACTACGCTCTCTAATGATTTACCATCGCAGACTTTCACAGGAAAAAGTTCTCAAATATGTTGGTCTCAGAGGGCCTGTGCCAAGCTTTATAGGGAACCAAATGAATTAATCAAATTAGCTCACAGTAAAAGACTCCATCAGATATGTATTCTTGTAAATCCCAGTTGTATGGGATAATAAATTATCTTAGAGATGCTGCTATGTTCAGCAGGGCCATTGCAGCCCAAGTGGAATATCTGCTCCCCAATTCAAGGTTATGATACATCTCCCATTGCTTCAGTTCATGATTATTGCAAACATTAGCTTCTGCTTAAATAGATCTATGGGCAAGGAGAGGCATTTTGGAGAAAAAAAAGAGAAATCCCTCTTTCCTGGGTAACCTGTTTTCATTTTCCAATTCCTTAGTGGAAGAAGATGGGCTTGTGAGCCCATGTTGAGTGACATTACTGCAGGCACTCATTTTCATGCAGGCAAGATGAAGCAGTGGGCAATTATCCCCTGACTCCTGCATGGGATACCATGGACCTTACAAACCTGAAACATCAAAGGCATCTGCATAGGCTGCCTTCCAGATTCCAGTAAAAGGCCATGTTCTACGTGCAATTCTGAGCACAAGAATAAAGGACTGGAGGTTTCTCCCAAGCATAAAGCACAGCAGAGTGCCTTCCTAGGTGAGGTTTGAAGTGGGGAAAAGAGAAGTCACCTTGTAGCAAAGGCATACTGATCTAAGCTCCTTTCAGGCCCCATTTAACTGGTGTCTGTGAAGATGGAGCAAGTCAAAGAGCTAATACAAGGAGCTGAAGGTGCCCAGAGACATTTTTTTTTTTCTGAGCTCTCCTGTGGCATTTTTTTCAGCAGAACTCGTTCTGCTGGAATAAACTGGGACCTGCACTCTTCCAAAAATTCAGATGAAAGACTGTTGATTGCATACATTATTATTTGGTTTAGCACCATAGGTAGTTTGGTTCGCTCAATAAAATAAACTCCAGGAAAGGTCCTTTCACTTCGGCAGATTTATCCCAGAGACATCAGTGTCTTTGAAATGCTCTGAACTCATTAAAACTGTTCACTTTAGTATGAAAGAATCTTCTGGATTTTAAAGAAAGTAGAAAGAATCTTATTCGAAGCGGTGAGAATTCTTCCACAATGCTTCTTATTCTCCTCTGAGTTTTTGGACAAGATGAAAGAACATGAAAAGGGAATGTGCTTGTTGCAGTTTTTCAGTAGCAGCATCAAAAGTGTTCTTGTTCTTTTGGTAAATATTTCAGCTTTATTTTGGTAAATATTTCATGCCGTTTGAGGGTTTACTGTGTCCTCTTTAGTGAAGAAACTTGCCAATCAAAAGTTTCTTTTTCCCATGAATTCGAGCAAAATTAAATTTCCCTCTGGAAACTGACAGTGAAAGAAAATGCTAATTTCATCATGACATTATACAAAAAAACCAAACAACTTAATACTTAATTCTTTACTGTTGAGAAGAAAATAGTCTTTTTTCTTCCAAGTAGCTTCATTAACAGGGAAAGCTAAGAGCAAACACTGAAATCAAAATAGAAGTAACTCTCAGAACATCTGTTAATTCTACAGAGGCTAGGACCTGCCTCCTCTCCTTTGAGAGAAGTAAAGAAATGAGACAAAGGAAAATAAAATGTAGTTTATCTGCAGATCTGTTTCACTACACAATCAACAACTGGTACACTGTTCCACAGCACACCTGACAGACACATTTGACTAGCCTGCTCCATATTCATTGTCATTTATCCACTTTGAGGAAGTAAGATGCTGCTTGCACAGACAGGATCAGTTATTTCCTGCTGTTTCCACCAACATCTAGCCTCAAATGGGTGATTTATGGCTGCCTAATTGGCACAATTTTTCGCAATTTTTATCACAATCAGATAGCAAGTCTCAACTGCACAGTCAATATATCCCAGCCTCTTTATATACCTTGAACTGTGCATTGTTCCTGGATAAAAGGTATGTGAATCCTTCTCTCACTTGAACCAATTCTTTCTGGCATGAAAGCAGGCTTGTTTTCTATCTTGATGTGATTATGCTTAACACAATGTCTGGTTGACCTCTCATTTTCGCTGTTCTGTGCCTTCGAAAGACATGGAAATCCTGGTGATTTATGCTGTTAGCAGAAGCATCGTGCTCAAAAGACACAGTTACATGAATAGCATTTTGTTTTAATAGTATAGAAGATAAGAAGAAATCAAACTCGCTGTTTTTTAGCTACTCCTGGTCAGGAATTTTTTAATTCCATGTTTCTTCCCCTAGCAAAGGCATAAAAAATTTCTGAAGCTGTTAACAGAAAATATTTTCCATAAATGGAAACCTGTTTTTCATTCAAAAGCAATTTTCACTAGGAAATATAACCACTTCTGTTGTAAAACTGAATTCTTAAAATGTTTGAAGTTTTCAAATTCTTCCATCTCAAAAACGTTTGTGCTTGATCACATTTCATGTCAAAGCTGTGATGCCATTTTTTTCTACATGTTAGTCAAAGTACAGCATTGAGTTAGAGATGCTTTAATTACCTTCTTATTCATATCTTCCTAAGTTTAGATATCCCTAAACTTTCTTTCAACTTACTTATATTTTTCATATATATTTCATATATTTAATATATTTCATATATTTATGAATGCATCCCATTAGTGCAAAAAAATGAATGGCTGTAAAATTAATAAAATTTTCATGGCCAGGTCAACACATTCTGTAGCAAATACTGCTTCTTCTACCCTGTCCTCTTCAGAATTTGGTGTTTCAAGACATTCCTCAGCTCTTGATCCCTGTGAATTCCTTTAGCTGCCTCTAGAGTCCTGCCACTTTGCCTCCTTTCTCAGAAAACTACATCATTGCCTTACTTCTGCATCTGCTTCCTGAGCATTATTAGCACTGCCTACCACATGAGTGCTCTGATGTGCCTTCCCAGTGCTAAACATAAATAGCCCAGTATAACCTGCATTCTGTTCCAAACTGTGTAAACCTGTTTGTTGTGAAAGGTCACACACAACCAGGAGTGCTGGACATCTGCAAGTGTTGTTATAATGCTCTCAGCCAGAGAAGTGCAAACCTCCCTTTAGCATGAGCACTGGGTCCACATTCAGTTGCAGCAGCAAACAGTCTAGAGCTGCAGGACTATTTTCCTCCCCCTTAGTTCTTCTACCTTTTATGACCAAAGGTGTTTGGGTTTTTGATGTGTTGAGCCTGACAAACAAATAAATGACTTTAATACTCTCTTTGATTGTGAAATATTTTGATATTAAAGTCAAACTTCAAAGAAACCTCATAGCTTAAACATAATGTTTCAAATGTTATAGGTACCCTTTTCCTTGACTTTTTTTCCTTTTCTAAACAATGATATTTGTCAATTAAGCATGAGGATGTTTTTTTTTCCCTTGGAAACTGCACTTTTCTTACAGTAAGACTTTCTGCTCACCAGTAATAAACAGAACACCTCACATCCAGTTTTATGCTGAAGATGGTCTAATAGTCCCACACGGATCTAATCTGCAAGGCAGGACTCTCCATAACTCCAAAATTTACTTCCCAATTTCCTCTCTTCCTGTTGAAGTATACTTAGTAAATCTGTCCTCAGGGAACCTGGAATGAAGCTTGTCCACAGATGTTATGAAGAAACAGGATAAAGCAGAACATTTCCAGAATAACCTCTTTTTTCTTCTATTATGATAGTGTCATCAAGAACTGATTTTCCTTCCTGACACATTCCCATCCAGTTGCTTTGGAATGAGTGGGACTGAATGCATAAATTCTTGGCAATAACCAAGGGCTTTATGGAAGAAAAGGAGGAGAACCAGAATAAAAAGAAAGGAGAAGAAAGGAAAAAACATGAAGTCTTCAGGGCTATATACTGGAGGAAGAAGTGAGTCCTGTAGGCAGCAAGCATGAAAAAAAAGTATTCTCCTTAGCCTTGCTTCATCTGTCCTTGGTCTCACCCTGAAAAAATTCAGAAAAATTAAGACTTCCTAAAGTCAAAGTCAGGAACAAGGACTCAGGCCCCCTCTTTTTTGTTGGTTTGTTTTTTTTTTTTTTTGTTTTTGTTTATTTTTTGTTTGTTTTTTCTGACAGAATACAGGAAAGAATTGCCTACTGGTTGAGCAGGAAGAGCCAGAATTTACAGTTTATAATTTTTTGTCGTACTCTCCAGATTAAAACCAAATAATCTGTAACCTGTTGAGAGCAGAAGCACTGCCATCAGTGGTGAGAGGTGCTGAAAGAAATAAAGAGAACCCCTAGGACTGCAGACTGCCTATTCCATGGAGAGAAATTCTAGGAGAGGAGACACAAAGCTTTTTAGGGAAAACTGAGGCAAAGTTGAATAGGTTAGATTAATAGAATCATATAATGTTAAGAGTTGGAAGGGACCTTAGAGATTGTCTAGTCCCAGCCCCTGCTGCCTTGGGCAGAGACATCTCTCACTTTATCAGGTTGCTCAAACCCCTATCCGACCTGGGAGAGTCAACACTGACAGGGTTGGGACCTCGACAACCTCCCTGGGAAATCTGTTCCAATGTCTCATCATCTTCAGAGTCAAGAATTTCTTCCCAATACACAACCTAAACTTCCCCTCTTTCAGTTTGTACCCATTGCTCCTTGTCCTATCACTACAGCTCCTGATGCAGAGTCTCTCTCTGGCATCCCTGTAGGATCCTTCACATACTGCAAAGTTGCTAGGAGGTTTCCACACCTTTCTCTTCTCCAGGCTGAACAGACCCAACTTCCTCAGTCTGTCTTTGCAAGCAAGGTGCTCCAGCCCCCTTAGCAGGTTGGCGGGCATCCTCTGGACTTGCTCCAACAGCTCCACGTCCTTCTTATGCTGGTGGAGTCTCACAAGAGCCAGAGGGGCAGAACACCCTCCCTCCTGCAGCTGTGTCTGGGGTTGCTCTGAGTACAGGACCTTGCACTTTCCTTCAGGGGTTTGCACAGCCCCACCTCTCCAGCCTGTCCCTCTGGATGGCATCGCTTCCTGCCAGCATGGTGACTGCTCCACAGAGCCTGGTGTCGGTGCCAAACCTGCTGAGGGTGCCCTTGATCCCACTTCCATGTCACTGACAGAGGTGTTGAGCAGTGTTGGCCCCAGTATTGATGCCTGAGGAACACCACTGATCATGGGTATCCACACAGAAACTGAGCTGTTGACCACAACCCTCTGTGTGCAGCCATTCAGCCAGTTCTTTACCCACCAAGTGCTCCATCCTTGAAATCCATGTGTCTCCTGTTTGGAGACAAGGATGTTGTGTGCAACAGTGTCAAACACTTTGTATCCTGTCTCTATCTTCCTGTGTGCATTATCTAAATCCCATTTAACACGTACCAACTGGCTTCATATTCAACACAACGTTGGAAAGTGGGCTAAGGGCTCTCTTAATTCAAACTTAGGAATATTTTTTCCAAGCAGGCATGCTGTATATGAATAACAATTTTCCATGATGGCAAAAGAAATCCTGTACTTAATACTGTTTCACTGAAAGTAGTATTGTAGGAGAATGATCTGTGTCATAATGTAGATCAGTTATACTCACATGTAAACTACATGTACACTCCATTTCTTGAGTGTCAGTTATGGCTCGTTTCTTGTCTTGTCTACAAAAAGAATCAATTCTACAGAGAAGTAGCTTCTGAATTAAACACACATAATATCTCCAAAGTTGCTTAAACCAAATAGGCCACACAACACCAGTCAGCTAAGTACATACACATATCTGCTACCTATTGCCTACCCACCATACATCTCTGATGACCAGAATCTTAATGAAAATCCTCAAGGGGGCCATCTGGATGAATCCCCGTATTTATTCCATAGAAATTAAGAGGCCAGCTTACCAGCTCCTTAGACAAGCAGCTGTGACCCTGCTGAGTATGACCACACTGCCTCTGTGTTCTTATTCACATGTGCAGAAGCTGACCTGATTGAAGAAGTCTTCTCGCATGCAGCTGATTCCTGATCATGACTGTGGTATATGCTGATCAGAGCCATTGGGCCAGAATTCCTAAATATGGAAGCACATGGCACAAGAAGCTGTTAAGTCACCTTCACTAAGGAAAAACCAGTTTTCTGTGTTTCATGAACCTGTAGATCTGCAGACAATGTGGCAGCTAGGGAATGAGCACTGCAGTGGTCAGTACTGTCACCCATCCCTCTACCCTTTAGGTACCAAGCAGGTGGAAATTTATTTCATATCTAGTTTGATATGTAATGACTAGTCCTGCAGTAAGAAAACCCTATTGAACAGTAGGAATCTGACACTGTTCTCCAGCTCAGCTTTGTAATTAATGCCAGTTCTCTCATACAAGACTTGCAAGCCATCTGTGCTGTCACTTTGTGGGCGTTTACTTTTTAAGATTGGGCCAACAACAAGATTGGTCTTTAATTTTTTACATTAGTCTGAAAAACTGCAAATATTACTTATCCATCAATGTCACAGTCCTAAACTGCTTCCAGTTACTCTGACTAACAATTTATACTTGAAGTTCCACAGTTTGCAATATGAATTAGCCTGAAACATCACATTGAGAGAGACATATAAAATGATTATGCCACCGAGCCATCTAAGATATTCAGCTGTCTTTAGAGAGGAACTAGATGTGATTATTCCTAGTGAACTGACTGAAGCTGAGTGTGTGGCCTAGAAACAAAATACCAAAAGAGCAAAAATGTCGGAAAAATAAATGTGCCATCCAAATTCTCTAGGTTCTCTTATTTTCCCATTGATTTCTTGATCATATCAGCCCACATCCTAACAAGGGGAAGGTAGGTAATAAAGCAACACAAAGGGAATGCAAAATCATGAGGGTATGCTGTTGTCTTACCTCTCAGAGGTCTGTTCTACAAGTCTGTTATGACCTTACCAACTACACTTAATGTTTGCCCCATCAGCTCCTCACATTTTGCAATTTTATAGCATCAGATCTGCATTTTTATTGGTAATCTCATCTTCAGGAGAATTTCCTTTCCACTGATGGAAGTCTTCACAGCTGTTACTCCAAATGTTACCCTAGAGGCTCAAAAGCTACAGTACCATGATATAAACAGGGAGGAATATGTATGAGACATGTGAGAAAGCAATGAAAAATTCTTTGAGAACAAAAGAATATTTAAAAGCAAAGTATAGATCTGTTACTACATGAGAAATAGCAAACAATAGGTGACGGGAACAAATACTGCACTTCTTTTCAAATCTTATTAATCTTCACAAAACTGTCATCAGACAACACTATAGCACAAAAAACCTCTGGCTACAGTAAGGAAAAGAACAGGATAAAAATACCATGAAACCTGGCCAAGTTTGGAGAAAGGTGAAGGAAACAGCCAAAGTAATCATAAAGATTACTGTTTTTGAGAAGTAGTATAGGAAATGTGAAGCCCTGTGAAAATACAGGGCAAACGTACATCCACTTTTGTAAAAGGGAAACCTGATCCTTTGAGAGCAATGGGGCAATCACTCTAACTTGTGCCGCAGAAACCACAGAATTTGGGATTAAATAGAGGTCTCTGCAGAGGAAAGGAAGACAAAGACAGGAAGAAGGCGTTTGTCAAGGATGGAGTAGCTGGCCTCACCTGGCCTCACCACTCAGTGGGTGTAATACACATCAGCTTCAGTAAAGCTGCACATCACTTCCTCGTTAGCACACAGTGAACCCAAGGCCCTAGGGAGCTATCTAGGGAACCGAGACCTGGCTGGGTGGTGGTCTACTTGTTTCTCAGAAGACAGCCAGAATAGTTATTGAAGATTCGCTGTAATTTGTGGGAAGAGATGTAAATTGGTTCCCATGGGCGTCCGTGTGAGCCTTGTGTTATTCAATTGTTTCATTAATGACTAGGAAGATGAAGAGTAAGTGCATTTACAGCACTTGCAGATGGCACAAACTGAAAGGTAAGTGCAGCAGGAACAGAGCTGGAACAGAATTCAAAATTATTTCTACAAACTGGACAGATGACCGGGGTCAACAAGATGAAATGCCACAGAGACAAGTGATATATTTTGAGGGGAAAAAAGCAAATGCCACATATGAGAAAGGCAAGTGTAATGGTGGCTATTGTAATTTTAGGGATTGGAGGGTGAAACTAAGTCACAAAGACCAGCAAAATTCTGCTGCACCTCTTTTGGGATGTGTTAGTAGGAATATTGAATTGATGCTCCAAGGGGGACTCAGGTTTCATCTGCAGTACTGTGTCCAGAATGGACCAGTATATTTTGAGAAAAATGAATGATTGTCTGGATTAGTTCTTGTCTGTAAATGTGACTTTAAGAGATATTAGGAGACATTCCAGTCCTCTCTTGGCCTCCAGCTGAAATCATACAGAAATCCACAGGTATTAGGCAAAATACAGGATTTCTGCTTCCCTAGATTGTACCTCTTTTGACACGTTTTTAATATTATCAAACATTTTAGTCTTGCAGCTGGCCTAAGAATGTCTTTAGGTTCCAAGCTTCAGTAAATACGATATTTTTCTGAAACCTGGAAGGCCTCTACACCCCTCCCTCTGTTCCTCCCTCTGAGTCTTGCCTTATCCTATAAAGAAGTCTGCAAAACACTACTCTTTGTTTGCCACATGATCGGCAATATGCATTTTGTGTCTGCCTAAGACAAGTACACTTCAAGTAAGTTCAATTGGCTTTGCCCTTCTTCTCTCCACATGTGCTTTTTTGACCTTATTTTTTGCAAACAATTCTACTACTTCACTTTCATTTCACTTACAATAGAGAATTGTGTTTCTGCAGAAACAAGAATTTCAATGGCATTTCAAAGGCACTCAACCTGTTGGTCAGGGATACTGCTTTCTTTCATTCTTGTTAGGCAATTAATTTTTCTGGAATTTGTTTTCCTTCTAATAACACATCATAATTTCGGGTTTTTTTTATTTTCCTGGAGCTGAGCATGATTACAAAGAGTATCCCTGGAAGAAGAGCTGGATACTCAGAAAGTCCCTATGTTTTTTAGTTGTTCAGTTTTTTTTGTTTGGGGTTTTATGTGGGTTTGTTCATTGTTTGTTTTTTAAGTTCTTTCCCCAGCCTATCACCAGTAATGAAAAAAAAAAAAAAAAAAAAATCTTATGTTTCCATCATGAACTGCGAAGCTTTTGAACAACTTTGAAGGCTTTGCCAGGGCAAAAAGAAGAGGACTTTTGTACCAAGACCAGTTCCCTTCATATAGAGTTCAGTATTTGTGCATCTGTTTCCTACTATCCTTTATTATCACAAATCTAATTAATCAACAACACCATGCAGAGTTTATGCAGCTACAGTGAATGCTAGGCACACACCCCAAAGTGCCAGATGTAACCAATCTTCTCTGAAGATGAGAGCAAGCCTGGGAAATTACTCCCAGCAGCTGAATCTTAGTTTGGTTTTTCAAAAACGTGGGAGTTGCTGATAATGGGGCACCTTCCCACTCAGAAGTTATTAGAGTAAGCCTGTAAATTTTCACATCACTTACGTCCTTCTCTTATTTTAACATAGAATACTTCTGTTCTGTGGAACTTTTTTTCTGTCTGAAGCAAAGTTTGTCCCATCTATTCAAAATCATACATTCTACTTGAGTCTTGATGACTTGGTAAAAAGTACAGGAATGTCTGGAATTCAGATCCATGTGCATTATAATTCCTTGATTCCATGATTTCTAGCTAGGTCTCCATAAAAATAATAGTAAATGTTTTGCATGTTAGGCTTAGTTTGGTTCTTATGTGATATATGCTGCATGAAATCACAATGTAGGTTTTTGGTATTGTAGCCTCTTGCATACAGATACAGCTGGAACTGAAATATAACATTTGGATAAAGCTAGTAATATATATATATATATATATATTTGGGTTTTTGGTTTTTTTTATGTTGTTATTGCACAGAAAGAAAAAATAGCACGGTGGCAAATTTTACCAACCTTCAAAAGAGTTTCAGGACTTGCCATCAATAATATCACCTCTTCTGCAGGATGGTTGATCATGCACCCATCCTTGGAGAAAAATGGTTCTGACATGAGTACTTAGTGTGAAACTTAACCTGATCCATGGTGCTGAGCAAATTGTGCCTGTTGATTCCTGCTCCAACTTCCTCGGGGTAGTTTTGTACAGCAGGGGAATGCCACCACAGGGAGGATGTCAAATGCCTCTTTCATACCCACCAACATGAAAGATAGATATGCCTCTCAACCCCCAGGACAGGTGAGGCCCACAACCTCAGGTAAGTATTTCAGTCAATGATCTTTGATCACCATTTCAATTATGCATGTATTGGAAAAATGTTCCCAAGTTCTTTCAATTAATTTCTGTTCCCTGCTGACATGGAACTGTGATACATCCTGGTATGTCTCCTCTTAATAATCTTTCACAACTCTGAGTGATCTTCAGAAAATATGTGCTCTTTCTGAAGACAATTAGGAAACAGCTTGGGAAAACCTTTCAAACAGCTTGAGATCACAAGTTATTCCTGTCTGATTTGCCTGGAGTGAATCAAATATATCTGAGAGATGGGTCTGAGGACCCTGTGTCATGTTGCCATCATGTTGGGGTGTTCTGTATCCTCCCTTCAGAAGTGATCCCTGAGTGGAGTCTTCCCAGCAGTTCTACTCCTTCTCTCAGACTTTGGGAGGATTGTGCATTGCCCATCTGCATTTGACTACACTTTTTACCCCCTGTAGAGAACTCCAGGTCTGGCTGGAAAACTGCTTTACTACCTGTAAGAAGGGAAACACTGAGTGCTCTCCATCAGTGGTGCAAGTCTCTCACTCCTGGCTACTGCAAATATGCGAAAAACTGAGTGGAAAAAGCATACTGCATAGAATAGACATTGGAAATTCACCTTCATATGAGTGATGAATATTTTGGGAATCTGCATGTGTCAGGAGACATACCACAGTATATAGAGGTGAGAATGTAATTAGAACTTGGCAAAGCAAAAGGAATCAACAGAGACTGCATTTAGATTTAAAGGACTAAAACCAAGTAATTTCAACAAATACTTTTGTAAAAACTTTTTTTTTTTTTTAATAAATGTATCACAGGCTCACAGAATGGGTAAGACAGGAAGAGATCACAGTGGGCCATCTGGTCCAACCTCCCTGCTCAAAGTCCAAGCAGTGTCATCCTAGAGCACATTGCACAGGATTTTATCCAGATATTTCTTGGTATTTACCTCTCTGGGCAGCCTGTTCTAGTGTGTGGTCACCAGTAAAGAAATTCTTCCTCATGCTCAAGTGGAACTTGCTGCCCATCACTTTCTGCCTGTTGCCACTTGTTCAGCACCTCTGAGAAGAGCCTGCTCTTACACCCTTCCTTCAGATACATGGATGGAGTCCCCTCTAAGATGTGTCTTCAGCTAAACAGGGCAGCTCCCTCAGCCTTCTCTTGTAAGAGAGATGCTCCAGTCCCTTAAGCATCTTTGTAGCCCTCTTCTGGACTTGTTCCAGGAGATGCCTGTCCCTCTTGTACTGAGGAGCCCAAACTGGACACAGCACTCCAGATGTGCCTCACTAAGGGTTAATATAGGGGCAGCATCACCTGTTATGTTTTCTAAGCTAACCTTTGTTTTCAGTCAATAAAAATGTTTTTCTGTGGTTTTTTTGTGCGAGTAAAAGACATTCCTTTATTTACAGGTGGTGCTTTTTACCTATCCTCAATTGATAGGAGAAGTAACGCTTTATAGAAATGCTTACATAATTCAAATTCTTATGAAACATCAGAAATCTATACAAGACAGGCTGAAGTCACAAGAATCTGTGCTCCCATTTAGGAGATAAAACGCTTGTTCTGTTTGATTCCCTGGATTTTTCCTCCATTTAATTGAATCAGCCAGAGAATCATAACCTTTGAGACAAAAAGCTAATAAGTATCCCAAAGCAGTATAAAAAAGTTTCCTCTCATTACGGAGAAACTGAACAATAAAAGCCAAATGAAAAAAGATTGTCATTTGCATAAAGGAAACCCCTAAGGACACTTGAAATGGTCACAAGCAGAGGGCACAATGACACCAGGTCCTGCTATTTTCATTAATTCATTAAAAATGAAGGCAGAACAACTGCAATGCCTAGGGAATGAATAAGCTGTAAAAAGAATTCTAAGTGTTGTTAGAAAGGCAGAAATATAACATGAAAGTATGGTCTGTGTAAACTGACAGAATCTATTCTGGAAACATCAGTACCAGACAGTTACCACACGTGGCTTCAAGTAGGCCTGACTGGGGAATCTAAATACACTTCTCTGTGTCCATGCATTTTAATAAAATCAGTTGTAAAGCTGGCTGAATTGGCCTAATGCCTGTAAACTACTGGAAATCATAATGATGTCCCAGGATACACACACAATGATAGCACTCTGCAGGTCAGTGGCTGGAGGCAAAAAAGCTCATGGATTTGGAAGGTCTAAAACTTGATTTGGGCAAAAATTTTGGACAAAACGAGAGGAAGGAAGGAAGGAAGGAAGGAAGGAAGGAAGGAAGGAAGGAAGGAAGGAAGGAAGGAAGGAAGGAAGGAAGGAAGGAAGGAAGGAAGGAAGGAAGGAAGGAAGGAAGGGAAGGAAGGAAGGAAGGGAAGGAAGGAAGGAAGGAAGGAAGGAAGGAAGGAAGGAAGGAAGGAAGGAAGGAAGAGGAAGGAAGGAAGGAAGGAAGGAAGGAAGGAAGGAAGGAAGGAAGGAGAGAAAAAGAAATATTTTGGAAAGGGATAAGCCATTTTTTTGATTGGTGAAAGGCTGTCCAGATCCAGTCTGAAGGTCTGCAGTGGGATAAACAGAGACACACAGATGAGAATGCAGAGTCCATGAGATAAAAGTTTTATTGTCATTGTAATTATGCTTAAAGACGAGAAATCAAGATAAAAGGGTCTTTTGAAATTCAGATGCCTTGTACCGAAAAAAAAGGCTCTGCTGACATTCATTTCAAAAATCCGTATTTTCCACAAAATATTTACTGATCTGTGAGGGTCTCAAAGAAGCAGTTTGACTCTTCTAGATCCTGAATGCCTAGAAGCTGCTTCTGCCCTAAGGCTCGGGTTGGTTCGAAGTGTTTGCATACAGAGCTGTTGCAATTTCCCAAACCAAAGCCTTGCATCTGAGTCCACATTATATGCTGTGGGTTCACATGGCAACCATGCTCAATGAAAAACTACGTCTTCTCCTTTGCTCACAGAAGGAGCCAGGTCCTCTACTTGCATCTCTGTATACAAGATGGGATTGGCAGAGGGGTAACACGAGGTCCTCCAAATACTGTCCCAAAACACATGGAGAAATGCTGTGTAGGGAGCCAGGTGCAATCTTCAAATCTTAATTCCAGCTGGGTATCTCTGTCAGTCTATTTTCACAGAATCTGGTAGTCAAAGGCAAGAGGTGCCCTTTGAGCCCATTGGAGTTCCTTTGGAAATGATCAACCATACACAAATTATAAATACTGTTACTGACAGAAGCTGTTCAGTGGGGGTCCCTGAATAAAAACTATGTAAATATTGCAGTTGCATATTAGGAGAAGGATGCTGAGGCTGGAGAAAGGAAAATTATGTATTGAGTGGCCATTAATTAACCAAAATCTATGCAAGTGTTGGGGCACCTACAACAAAGAAGTGGTCTTTGCCCCAGAGCTACTATGGTATGATAGTATGCTAAATTCATACAGAGTTTCCTGTGAAGAGAAAGATTAATATGTGTACTAGAAAGCCCCTGGCAATTTCTTCTGCTAAAAAGATCATCTCACTATTCACAATGAGTTTCTGATCATTGCCCTGACAGGTACTAAAGAATACAAAATGGATAGTTATTTTTCTGTGCTTAATATTTCACTGCATTAGAATGTCATGATGCCTAACAACTAAGTATTTTTCATCTAATTCAGCTCAATTTATTAAGGTGCTTAATTAGAATCCTAATTCTTCCCTCAGCCATCAATTGGCCAGGTGTGACAATACACACCTAGCTCCTCTCTTTGACTGATATTTTCCTGAATATTTTTCAGTTGCATATTTTCAGTGAGATTACACAGAAAACTCTAGAGATTTCTGATGGCTGAGAGATTTTGACTGTGATAAAAATGCACATGGTAAAATGGAATTAATTCCTAAATATGTGACTATGCATACTGCAGGTAGCACTTTTCTGAGTTCCTATGAAGGAGACCAACACCAAGAGAAGGCTAGAAAATAGACTATTCAATTCTCTGGAAAAAGCACCAAGTTTTCAGATATCAATTTATTCTATCCCAAACTGGAATGAAAACACAGATAAGCAATATTTGCAGCAGGATTGAACTTGTTTAATAATTTAATTAGTGGAAAGAAGCTCAGATAGTTTTCAGACAGTTGGGAAGACTGGAAATACAGAAGCTGCACAAGCTAAGTAGTAATCTAATCTACATGATGGCCTGACCTGGTTTACCAGATGAACGACTGGAATATCTACTTCTGAATTTTTTCCATTTATTTTGCAAGTCTGTGAAGACAACTGCTACACGAGACTGAAAGAATATAGGGAGTGTGAGAATCTTCATTCCCTGAAGATTTTCCAATATGGGGCTTTGGAAGATTAGGATGACAGGAAAGAGAGCAGATTGTTTTCTCACAGGACAGAAGTCCTGATCAACTGCTGTAAAGAAAGACAACAGCCCAAAATAAGTCTGCTCAGTTGCACTAACTGATAAAGAAAGAAGTGGAGCTGAGAATTTTGTGCCAGCAAAGCACTGTAAGGGTGGTGAGGCACTGAAACAGGTTGCCCAGAGAGAATGCCTCATTCCTGGGATTGTCCAAGACCAGGTTGGATGGAACTTAGAGCAACTTGCTGTAGTGGAAAGTGTCCTTGTCCACAGCAAAGGGCTAAGAGCTGAGTGATCCCTATGGTCCCTTCCAACCCAAGCTGTTGTTAGCCAGCTGGGGAAAGTGAGGATATAATTTGAGTTGTACAGACACATAAGGGATGTGCAGGGGAAAGGGGCAGAATACAGGGGTAGACAGAAAAACTTATAAATTAGATGCTTTTGTATGGATGTGTGGAGTGTGAGAATGTTTATTTTCTCAGCTGTGGCAATAAATAAAGGAAAAGAGACAATCAGACTCAAATCTGAGCAATTATCTTTGCTGAAAACAATAGCTAGAAACAAATCTGGTCAGTGAAATCAGCTGATGAGCTGTAAGAATCTGAGTGCACGTCCCAGCACTGTCAGCTGGAGCAGGAGCACAGGCCACACACAGCTGCTGGAAGGGGTGAGTGTTTGTACCTTCCCCAAAACCTGCTGTGCATGGAGAGAGAGAGTGTGTGTGTGTGTCTGTGTGTCTGTGTGTCTGTGTGTCTGTGTGTCTGTATCTGTGTGTGTCTGTGTGTACTCACTGGCCATCTGCAGGCTGATGCAGCTGATGAGCAGGGGAGGCTCAGTTCCGGGGTGTCAGGTGCGTGGGATCCGCGCTGGGATTTGGGGGACCCCAGAGTGTGGCACACCTGCGGGATGGGTGTGTGAGTGCTGTGTGTCTGCAGTGAGCACCAAGCTGACCTGCAGTGAGCCAGGGACCCAGGGGCAGGAAAGGGAGCACGGGAAGGGATAGGCACAGGGACCACGGTGGTTCTTGTCATACCCACAAATGTGTGCGTGAGTGACCTGGGAGAGTCTCGCATTAGCAAACACGGCTGAGTCGCTGACAGGCTGATGAGCCCTGGTCTGAGGCAGCAGCAGGTTTAGGATTACAGCTCTCTCACTGCAATATGTACTAGCCAACAGACTGCTTGCTGTTGTAGATGTTTAATAAGTCTCTAGAAATGGGAGGCAACCTTCCTGCAAGAGGTTTGGCTTCAGAACTGAGAGATTTTAATTGCGTCTAGTAAGTCTTATTATACTGTGCTGTATCATGCTGAAGAACACCTCAGGAGATACTAAAAATTGAATTTCACCAGGAGAGATAAGACCAGAATGAAAACCACACATGAATGTGAATATTGAATACTGTTATTAAACTTCTTCTAACTATGTTCCTCTTCTCTGCCACAGATTATTTGACTTTAATTTAGTGGAGTTAGCAAGATATCTTTGCGAAGAATCATCAGGATTATTGAAAAATTTGGGGATAGGCTATGAGAAAATATCATAGACAGGAAATAGATATAAAAATCAGAATTAATAGACAGGAAGATTCCAGCCCCCCCCCCCAAAAAAAAAAAAAAAATGACAGGAGGTCAAATGATCTGTAGTGTCTGCAAAACTTCGGCTGTTGTCACAAGTCTTTCTTTATTAAACTCATCCTTGATAGAATATTAAATATGATGACCTTAGCTTGAAGTTGGAACGATTGCCACCAGCTGTGTTATCAGGTATGATGGGAAAAATGACTCCTCCATTTATATGTGACATTTAAGATATTCGTGATCCTGCATGCATATATAGACAGCTAAAAATACACTAAGGTTGATAATAAAAATAAATGTTGTTACAGAGAACTGTATGCTTAGGGGAAAAAAAAAAGGAAGATCTGTAAAAAAATCCCATCACATTTAAAACATATTTCTGAGAATAATTTTAAATCTACAGGTTTTGAAAGCCATATCTAGCATCAAGACAGAGAACTGACCAAATTCTTTCCTGAGTAAACTGAAAATGGAAAGAGTGAATGGATACACAGCCACAGTCTGCCTCTCACAAGCTAAGGAAAATAAAAGGGGCTTCTTTGAGAATGAATCAACGGTCCTAGAGCTCTTCCTGGCTCTCCTGAGGCTCCCTCTCAACAGAAATCCAGTGATTACCTGAAATAAATAGATCCTCTGCCCTAATAATGGATCTGACATGAATGACATAGCCCACTAATCCACCCCTTAAGGAAGAACAATTAGAGATAGATATTTTATAAGCTGTATACAGGTAAAGCTGAAAGCACCTTTCAGAGGAACCTGACTGTTTATTCAATTTATAAAGCAAGAAACTGGGGCCCTGTGAGATGTAGTGACTTGACTGAAATGAGTGGCAGGCTGAGAAATACCTCCTATATAACTATTGCTGTCTGACTACAAAAATAGTTTCAGCACTTTTTGCAATCAGTGGAAAGTGAAGTTTTGAGTTGTTTGACTCCTAGGAAAGTCACAGAAAATCTTATTTATGGATATACCAACTTGCAGAAGAAATTTTTTCTTGAGGCCCTTGTCTTCTTGAACATGCTAACCAGCACTCTGTCTTTTACTAGTCTGGGCCCTGCTACCTCCCTGGAACTTCCAGAGAGTTCCAAACTGCCAAACGTCTCTGTGGTCACTTCTGGGACCCCAGATATGGCAGCTCCTTTCCTCTGCCATAGTGCCCCTGTGCTAGGCAGGCTGGCAGCCTCTAAGAGAGTGACAGATGCTTTTGTTTCTTATTTACAATCAGAGGAATGTAGCCTGAATTCAAATGCAAAATAAGGTTATTTTTCAACCAAGTATTTTCCATCCTATTGGACCTATAATGGACCACCATTATAAAAGCTGCTGCATATGCATATAACACTTAATTTCCTTCCTAACTCACAGGAAGAAACCTCCTACCTCCTTTATGAGGCAAATGATGTTAAGGATTGCAAAGAGGTTTGGTAAAGAGATTTACTTTGCTCTCAAAAGCTCTGTTTGGTCCTACTGTGCACACATGCCTCTTACATTTTCCATAGCAACAGAAGTTCTGTGCAGTCTGCTCTATAAAGTTCTTTATGAGGATCAACAAAAGCTAGAAGCAGAATGTCTGAGCCAAACTGGAGCTGCTTAGGTTTAATGCAGTAAAAGTATTCGTATTCTTATGGATACTGCTGTAAAGGCATGAATTGGAATGATAGCTGAGAAGAACAGCTGAGAGCAGAAGCTAATGCAAAATCATGAATGTTGGGCTGGCAAATGCATGAAAAGACCACTAGGCCACTTGAGTATTATTCGCTTAGGGGTCACTTAGTCCTGTGAGGGAAGTAGACAGCCTAAAAGAGAATGTGAAAGAGCTTCCCTCTGATCTTCAGGGTACAGAATCTAGTAAGACATTTCCAGGATCTAGCTCCAGCTCAGTTATGGTCAGATGGGTCTGCAGACAGAGACAGAGAGGTGAGGCTGTGGTCTTAGACATGTTTTCAAAGCCACCACCACCAGCTGACAAAACATAATCTGTGCTTGCGTGTAAGTGGTAAATGGTTCTGCAAGAAGCTTCTCCCTGCTTCCATTCCTCCCTTCCCAAACAGATCTTCTCACCTCGAGGCCATCAGCAAGAAGAAAGCAGATGATGTTTCCTATTTCTCATCATGAGGGTACTGCTGTAACACTGTTTATGGCACAACCTCTGGCCTCTAATTCCTAAGGTCATTACCATTTAGCCATGGTAGTGTTACCTGTCTCAACCCTGCTTTAAGGATGGGATCTGAAGGCAAGTGAAGAGAAATATTTCAGAAGGCAATTCAGTGAGATATGTTGCTTTGCACAGTGGCTGGTCACAAGGCACCTCCAGCAGTGAGGCTGCAAAATAAAGTCATCACCACAGGCAAAGCCCACATTTTTGCTGTCTCCCCACGATATTGTGTGTATGATTGACAACAGCACCTCCAGACAACTAAACAATCCTGTCTTTCTTGCCTTCTGCCCTCTCTCTTTAATACTCTTTATAAGACTGCCAGAAATGGCATTCTGTAATAAAAGTCTTTCAACAGATAAATTGAATGGAGCAAGGGATAATGTTGAAGGAAAGCCTCATTGCAAACACTTTATCTTGCTTTGTTTCTTTTTCTGTCTTTGAAAAAACGTACGATTTACTTCCAAGATGCTCCCCCAGTCCCTCTGACAAAGGCTAGCAAAAAGAATAGTACAGAACAGACTGGGCTGACATCTGAGCTCCATCTAACATTGTCTCAGTAACACCCACATCCTCAGTCTACATAGTACAATTTTTGGAGAGCTGCTCTTCTGCAATGGCTCTTCCATCTGCCTGTGCATGGCCTCCTGCTCCATGTTCACAGAGCTTCCTCACTTGACTTGTTGTCCTTTCTCCATTCCTACCACCCCTATCAAGAGACAAATCTCTATTACACCTTCAAATCCATCCAATTATTTAGGCACATTGAGCCAAAACGAGGGAACCTCCTCCACTGTAGCCCAGGTTGTGGCTTGTTCTGCATAAGTAAGAGTGTGAAGATAAGCTGAAAAGAGGGGAGGTGAAAGAGAGTGAGATGGTGCAGGTCTTTTCTGGTCTCAATAAGAAAGGTCTGAAAAAAATGACTTAATAAAACAACTGCTTGGAAGATGGAAACAAGGGAGAAATATAGTATCAAGTAAATTTTGTGTCACTTCAGATATAAGAACCCCATGGCAGTTCAGCATTGAGTGGCCCCTGGGATGCTCAAGTTAGCTGTACTGTGGATCATTAACTCCTGATGCAAAATGGTCTCCTGAGCACAGTCATGGAAGGATCCCTCCAGGAGATTTCCTTACTGATAAAGACTCTATATTCTTCTTCCACATTTTCCACCCTATGCTTTGTCACCTCTGTTTGGCTCACAAGCTTCTGTAGCAACGAATATCTTCTTTACATGCTGATTATGTGCTGAGAATAAAACCATTGCCTTTAACACAGTCTGTAAGATTTCTACTGGACATAAGGTGGGAACCTGATTTCACGATTACCCATCACTAATGTGATGCCATTAGCTTAGTCCTGAGTCTCAACTAGGCACTGGAGCAGGCCCAGTTTTGCAGTGTGCATTTAAAACCTGGCAAAGCAGGAGGTGGTGCATGCATGAGCTACTTACCCTCTGTAAGTGCTCTGTGCCATGTGAGGAATACCCCATTTTAAGGATGTTTTGTGCAATCAGTGTAGTAAGTTTGGCGGTGATCAGCTTGTACTCTCATTTAATTAATTATTGCTTTGCTCTCTAGAAATTGCCTTTAGCATACAAACAAACTACTTGGATTTTGCTTTGTTAAAAACAAAGTATTGGTCCATGTAGCTTATTGTGAATATGAGAGCTTTTGGGGTGGTTTTTTTTTTTTTAAACCCAAGCATCATTAGCAGATTTATTTTTATAATAATATTTAGGAGAAAGTTATTTCTTACCATGGAGGCTTTTACTCTCAAAATGGTTATTGTTGCACTGGGAATCATATTGACCGTAATAAATTAAAAAAAAAAATAAGTCACAGACCAAAAGTGAGAAAAATACAAAGTAGAAATTTTAACTCTGCTTTCTGCTGCTTGCATAATACAGATATGTTAGATTTTCATAGTTCTTCTGCAATTTTTTCACTCTGTCCTTGACACCCTAAAAACTTGAGCCATGTATGGCTGGATCTGCATGTATCTCTCTGAAAGTCACTAAAAAAACACTGTGTCTTGTTTCTCTGATGAGGCGCTGTTGAAGCATTGGTTTGGAATTACACTAGGCATTCAACAGACAAAAATTGCCACAAAAAATCTCTTGCTTTTGGAATACAAACTCAGAAGTATTGTACAAAACTCAGGAATCAAGCTTGGCAGGGCCCGAGGAAAGTAACAATTTAATCACCATACCAGGTTCTGGTTGTTTTCTAGTTCATATTTGTGCAGAAAAAGCCAATGAATCCCCATAGACCTTAGCTGATCTTTCATAGAAGCAAGCAGAAAACAGATACAGCCGGGTTGCATAAACCCTTTTTTTTCCTCACACAAATATTAGCATGAAAAGAAAATATTTTTCAGAGAGAATTCATAAATATCTTGAGATAAGTATTGAGTGAGTGAGAATCCAGGAAACTACCAAGACCATAAATGCTACAAAGAGTTCCTGCCTACAAGTGGGCAAGAAATAATGGAAGAGCTCACATTTAGAGAAAAGTTTCATAAAAAGTTTGAAATCTAGATTTCTAGACCAGTCAGAGCCAGTGCCAAATGACATTTGAGCATTAAACACAACAAGAAGGAACAAAAATTCATGGCATCAGAAGGCAAGAGGTAGGTATTATGCAGTGGTATAAATTAAGGAAAGATTTTTGCTATTTATTTTGAGATACATGATGCCTCTCTAGACATTGCAAACTCCCACTGACTGTGAGTATATATAGAAAGGCAAGAATTTCTCTTGTATGTTACATGCATGTTTGACTGAAAAGAAATGACTAGAACATATCACAGATGTATCAGAACAGCACTGTATACCAAACAGTTTCTCAAGTCCATCACTAGACAAGAAGGCACAAAAATTACTATCAATATTTCTATTCTCACAACCCTTGGGAGCTTTTTTCAGCCAGTACCTGCATGTGAAAAAAACAGGTATCAGATATGGACAGATTAATGTTGTCAACACTCAGCATTATCAACGCGTCCATCATTGTTTCAGATGTGCCAAAAGCTGCAACACTGAAGAGGCTAAAATTCAAGAAGGTCAGATAGGGAATGAGATCTGATGGCATTACACTTCGTCTCCCACAAAATATGAGGTAAAAGTCAGGTGTCTCTATTCTTTACGAGACAGTACAAATCTGTTTCGGTGGTGTGCAATATTGAATTAGGACTGAAAATCAAGCAGTTAAATCTATATGTAAAATAAGGAGATGATCACACAGTCCATTATGTTTGCCCTGGTAGCTGATACAGAAATCCAGTTGTCCCTACATAAACTAGAAAAAGGATGGGTTCACCCCCATTGTACATTTATTACAATTGTGATAAATTGTGACAGTATCTCCTAAAACACAAGGGGTATTGTGATCCTCCAAACAGAATCAAAATACTATAAGCAAAGAAATGCTTCAGGAAATGCTTTAGGAGATGCCTCACCAGAAACATTTATAGCAGAACTGGACACCACAACTGTACATTTTAAATTGTGATTAGAGTGTAATTAAACTGTGAATTTACAATTGTGAAATTACAGCAACACTAGCAAAGAAATTCAGGACGCTTAACCCTAAACACCGAAATGCTAGGATGGAAAAATAATACCTTGACTTAAATTAACAAATATTCAGAAACTGACCTGTTTGCTATTTTGAAGAGACTAGCAAATCATTTTAAGTCTAGCATCTGCCCTGTGGTGTTCTCCACTTCCCTTCTGCTCCTTCTTCAGCCTCGTATGTCAATAATGAGAAGACATGAGCTGGGGAGATGTGTGGAAAGGAGAATGAAGATGAGCTCAGGGGCAGGGAGGCAGAGGAGCTGCAGGCATTGCCAAAGAGAGAGAAAGTAAGATCCAGAAAATCAAGTGTTAGCAGTAGCCACTGTTTTAGCAGTAGTGATCAAATTATTATAACCTTTGTATCTCTCTCACACAAAAACAAACAAACAAAAAGGGCCAATAAAATAAAATAAAACAAAAAAAGCAATCAAGACAGATGTGGTGGGAATAGGTGGAAAAGCACACAGTTTTGTTTGAAAACTAGCTCCAAAGAGAGACGAGGGAACATGACATGAACAGTGGCAGTTGCCACTCACTCCTGAGCTCTGTAATCCAGACAGTGCCTACAGATGTAACCAGGAAGAAGCCTGACAACATCTTCACCACAGCTTCGTTCCCTTAATTTCTTGCTGGGTTTTCCTTGCACCTTAGGCAAAGAAATTTGTTTCTACTTGCTCCTGCCACATTTTCAGTCTTCTGGGATGAGCAAACCAGATGTGCTGAAGTTGGTTGCATTCACATGCAAACAGAATCATCAGACTATTAATTCAAAAAGCATCTTTAAAATTCACTTCCAAGCAAAAATTCCACTACATGAGGCACTCTTCAGTTTGTCATTAGCTAGTAATGGGTACGCATTAAGCATGAAATAGAAGTCAGTAAAATCTTTATGACTGTAATATTTAAAGCCAAGGCACTCATCACCACAAATTAGAGAAGAGTGGGAAGAGTAATATTTTAGGAAGTTCTGCTCCCAGACTGGTTTTCAAAGCTAAACTTTCAAGGGGAGAGTAGACAGCAGATAAAATATCAGAAGTCACCATCTCCTGGGGAAGTGTTGAAATGCACTGGGGCCCTTTTGTCACAAACACTGGGCTTTTGAAAATTCCGGTGCAAGTTTTAAACACTCACTGGTAGCCAATTCCTCCCAAAATCATCACTGACAATAGAGGGAGTATTCCTGGGAGTAAAAGGTACATTAGCATAGAATCTGAATAAACTTCACAAACCCTTCTCCTTCCAAAGCGAACCATTAAATGCTGGTGTGGCCAAGGACACTCACAGCTCTGTCACAGTGGGTTATCCAGAGGTATATAAGCACAGTGCTCTCTCTGTGCTTTGGGCACCCGCTCATCAGGAGAGCTGGAAGTTTTCTTTGGACTGTGCCTGCTTGTTAAGCACTCTCAGATCTGTTCATCTACAGAGAGAAAATCTGTATTTGCTCCAGTGGTCCACTTAATTTTGTGTCCTACAGAAGTAATTAATGGATATCAATGAGGAGAATAGAATGCAAAGCATCAACACAGAGAGGTTCTTTCTCTTTCAACTCCCACCTTCAGCAGCACAGGTACCTGGCCAGGGAAAATTATGGTCATTTCAGAGCAGGTCAGAACAACATGGTCCAGTCCTACTCCTCCTGGGAAAACACTCTATGGAGTCCCTCAGTGTAGATCCACATAAGCTCCTTCTCAAAGTGATAGAGGTGTACCCAGATCGGCTGCAGGATGTTTTCTATCTCCACCACAGGTCTCCAGCAGCAGAACAGAAGCCCTCTGCTTAGCTGTATCCCTCCACATATGCACATGAAGCAACATTAAAACATTTGGCAGGGATCGTTTCCTCCTGCAATTAACTCAGAGGGAGTGCCCTGCCATCAAAATACTTGTGCTCCAAGGATCACACCAGAGGTGAAAGAAACTGCTACATCCTTAGGTTTGATGTTAGGAAAAAGTTCTTTACCCGGAGGGTGGTTGGGCACTAGAGCAGGGTCCCCAGGGAAGTGGCCACAGCACCAACCTGGCAGAGTTCAAGGAGCGTTTGGACAATGCTCTTGGGCACATGGTGTGATTCTTGGGGATGCCCTGTGTAGGGGGGACAAGAGTTGGACTCGCTGATCCTTGTGAGACCCTTCCAACTCAGCTCTGTGGCTCTGTGATTCTGTGAACAGTAGCCAACCATTTTCACTTGAGCTTTGCATCTGGAGGGCAAGGCAACTTGACTCTTTCCTGGATGCAAAATCTCAGTTAAGACTGCTTGAGACTGCAGGCAAGAGCAGGCATCTCAGAGCACAGCCGCTTGCCAGGCTCCATTTCTGCTCTCTGGGCGTGCTGAGGAGCAGGAAACAGTGCTTAAACTACCTGGTACAACCTGAACTGCGTGAGCTGGCTGCATGATCCTACCTTCTCCTTGCCCTCTAGACTTTCTGAAAATACCTCCACAGGTCCTGCTCCCACAGCCCTTAGCTTCCCACTGAATGGAGGATATCTTTCACCACCTCCCAACAAACACCTAGTGCCCACCAGTAACACATGGGACTGCTAAAGGCTTTACTTTGTACCTACACCTCTCAGCAGGCAGGAAATATTCTCCATTGGATTTGTAGGGCATATCACAGCTTAGTGTCCTGATTCTCCCAAGTGTCGAACAGTCTAAGAAGAGTGTTACACATATATTCACCTGGGCAGTTTACTGTCCAGAGCAAGAAGTTTTTGTGCTGTATTTATGAAGAAAATGTATCCCATGTCATGTATTATTTAATAAGCACACTTACTGTCCCCCAGAAATTCTACAAGTAGACAACATTTTGGGGGCCCATTTTAAGATTCAATTGTTTATAATACAGATTATAAGTATAGGAATATAGATTATTTCTAGATACAGAAATAACATTAATTAATATAGATTGATTCTAAATATAGAATTATAGATTATAAATATAGAAAATAACTATCTTCTGTGATGATACTAGAAAGTTCTCTCTAAGTAACAGTATTTTGGGAGCTGTCTGATTACAGGAAAAGCAATTTATGATGAAATAATGGTAAAGAAAGGCAGTTGCATTGGGATATAATGCTAAGATTTTGGCTGGCTCTTTCTCTTTTTATGGGAAGTTGTCCTTAGTTCGAAATCTCAAGAAGCCACTTATCAAAGATTCCTGTTAAAGTGGGCCCAGTAAAAAGGAAATGCAACCTGTGCCTTATGTATTATAACTTGCAAGAAAGGCCTGTGGCTATTTAAAGAGCTCTTAAGAAACTCCTACAGCACAATGTCATACCATGCAGAACTCAGAAAGTGTAAGCTGAGCTGTGGGGATGAGGTCAAAAGAGACAGGAACTTCCTACCAGTGCCTTTGCCTTCCTCTTAATGCAATTTGTAGAATCACAAATATTTTAATGTCAAATAAGCATATTTGTATAAACCGCTTTTGTTTACTAAAATCCAGGAAACTTCACAAAGGTAGAAATGAAATAGAAATAAAATAACTCTGTTCATTTTTTTTTCAACTGACCTGTTTTGTCCTTTATAGCAGGGACATTGTCTTAGGGGATGTGTAGCTTGACACCTGTTTTAATGCTGTAAGAAAAAGGTGGTCTGTAAGTTTATTTGATTATATGGATTTTTTCTCTCTGTTGCCAGCCTGCAATTGTGGTGTGAATATTAGAAAGGGAGAAATATATTAGCCTATCTGAAATACTGCAGATTTTTAGGGTTATTTACATGTACATAAATAGACAATATGAACTGCTGTGCTCTTGGTGGGATTTCCAGAAATATTACATTTTAAAACAAAATCCCATGTATCTCTGTAACCAATTTTTTAAAAACACTAGTAATATAAGAAAAAATGCTTCTTCATTATGTCAAAACACTTACAAATTAAGACATATTCAGTGTAAGAAACATTCAGGCAGAAATAGCATGGTTTTTAGGATTTCAGCCTCTCAAAAGGAGACACACAGAGATGGCTCCTTGACAAAGACTCATGGTTGCCATGGATACATAAAAATAAACAGAACAATAAGAAAATAAGCACTCTGGAAGCAATGAAGAATTAAGCAGCACACAAAAAAGGGACATAGTTTAACACCTAAACACCAAGAGTTTTGTTTTTTAGTTTTACTGCCCATGTGCTCTCCTTTCATTTAAATACGTATAATTTTTTATATTTATATGTAAGCCTCAAACAAGGCTTCAAACAAGCAGACTCTCTTTACATTTCAGTGCAGCTTTTCTGTGGGGTGATAGATCTGTCAAAAAAAGTCTATTGCAGTTTTTCAAAGGAATTTTGACTTTTCTATCACTAGGGAAAAACACCCAGAGTAAACAAAACTGACTATTCTAACAAACTGTCTGAAAGACTGAGATCTTAACCAAACATCTAAAGAGATTAGGCCCTTTATGAACACTAAAACACCTCTTTTCTCGCCCTGTTTCCTGAAGAACTAGCAGTAGCTCCTGCTAAAGTCAGCACGTTAGGCTTCTTGCATTTCTCTTGAGGGATTTTGTCATTCCTGTGATCTCAGTACATCAACATGAAGGATTATTCATTAAAATTACAAATTAATTTCCAAAAATCCTTTCAAGTATTTTACTTTTTCCCAGTTATTGAACAGCAGTGAGCTATTTTAACTTGCTTCCCGCTTGAAAAGCATGCACTGTAAGAAGTTCCATTCCTGTAAGGTTGCTACCAGCATAACTGTTGAGTCAGGCTTAAAAAGAAGAAAACTCTGGTAATTCTTCAGTCTCCAGTCAGCTTACCAAACACTAGAGCATTTTGAGAGACTTGGTCAGCTTTCACTGGCTACTCCTAAAGGGAGTTTAGCTCCTTGTAGCCTTATATGATGTAGATCCTTAGCACCTCTGAACTTTGCTAAATGCAAATAACACTGACTAACTTGAGCCTCTGATTCAGGGTTTTTGTGATTCTTTGTTGACTTCAGGTGGTTCCAAACCCAAATGAAGCTAAAACAACACTGACCAACAACGATGAACTCAGTCACATACATTTCATCAGATTGCTTTACATGAAAAGCTTTAGCACAGATATTTTCAATTATTAAACAGAGGTCAAAGAAGCATCTCCAGATGAGGAGTCTTCTTCCAAGGGGGTATGTGCACGGTGCTGGGCTAGATTTGGGCCTTGTTCTCTTCTCCTACAGCATGCAGGGTTTTTGGGATGTAACGCTGGAGATCAGTTTTGTTGTTTCTGCCCACAGCCACGTATCAGGAGCAATTTGCTGGTGCTGATTGGGTGTCCATGCTCTGGAGCATCCCACAGTAATCCCACTATCACAGTTGTAGCTGCCAGATAAATATCAGTCCCTCATCCTGACTGGCCTAGAAAACTCATGTAGAGTAAAGACAGGTTGGATTAAAACCTGGACAGGGAACTCCCAGGCAATCCCATTCCATCCTAAATGCAGACACGTGGCTGGCAGAGGAGCTGGGTGCTGTTGAGACCCTGACCAATGAGGTGTTAAGCCCGGGGGTTTTGAACATCTGATGAGAAGATTCAAACAATAAAATATGCTGTTTATTGATGACCTTTGGTGAGTCCCCATGTTTCTGTCTCCAACCACAACCTCATGCAATAATGTCCCAGAGCCAAACTGTCAAATATGGATGGGCAGAAACGTAGCACTCCTCTTCCCAGGGAGGCAATGGATTCACCAACCCTGGAAATGTTAAAGAATGACTGGACATGGCATTTGTTCACACGAAAATGTTCAGTGAAAGATTGGACTTGAGGATCTTAGAGGTCTTTTCCAGTCTGAAGGTTCTGTGATTCTGTGATATCCAGCCTTCCTTCTCTCAGCAGGATAGAGAGAGCCTGTAATTCCTCAGCAGAGGCTTCAGGGATGGGAGGAGACAGGCCTTGGTTTTCCCAAGTGATCCTATCCCAGGGTGAGTGCAGAGTTAACTGGCAGCAGCCACCCCGTTTGGATTGCCAGGGATCTGCACTGTCACACGGGCACTGCTGAAACGCTCGGTGAGATAGAAACCTGCGACTCCAAACAACTGCACAAAACAGCATGAGAGAGGAACTAACCCCTGAATGAACATTAAAATAAACAGTGACTTTCAGATAGGCCTCCAGAGTAGAAATTAAGACCTGCAGTGCGAATGTCATCTGACAGACATAATACACAAGTCAACCCAGCAGACAAGGTCTCTAAACAATTTAGTGTGGTTTAATCTATTTTAGTTCAGTGTAGCAAATCAATAATCATCTGTGAAGAGCTCTACTTAAACAGGAAGCACTTGAACTGTGACAGCTGGTCAAGGAAGGGCCTGTAATGGCAGATAATTGATTATTCCAAAAAGAAAAGTTTGACAATTTTTATTTGGTTCAGTATTACATGCAAGCTTACCTTCAGTGGAATGGCAGCATTAATGCAAACAAAATGTCATGAGGCTAAAAGAGGACAGAGCTCCAGATTTTGTTTTGGTAGATGAGATGGTGTCAAGGAAAATGTAAAGAAATAGATGGCCCTCATAAAAATTCTCTTTGTCAAAATAGAGACTACATGAATGAAACCTTTCTCATGCAAAACAACATGCACAAGACAAGTTAAAGGCCAGCTTGAAGCGAGACTTCCTGTCTGGGTACACTTAGTGATGATACCTACAAAAGGAAATTTTGCAGAAGTTATAAGATTTGGCACAATCAAAAGAAGAGCCAAAGCATAAGTAATCAGTGTGAGGTTTCCATAGTACCACTGCATGAAATGAATTTGGTGTGTTTCTATTTCAATGAACCACTAATCAGAAGCCATTTTAGTCATAAGATAAAAGAGTTTGCTGTTTGAATGTTAATTCCAAAATTATGTCTTCAATAGTAGTTGTCTAAGATGCTTCCTTTTCATAATAAATGACTGTTCTCCTCTTCCACAAAAGAGGAGCAAGGGGATTTTATTAATTTATTAGCTTTTTCTTTGTATTCTAAAGAGGGAGAACATTTGTGTAAAGGGAAAGCAGGATTTGCAGTGAAAGCTATTTTTATGTCCCCCAGCAGAAGATTTAAACAGTCAGTCTAGCTCTCACGAAATGTCCTCACTTTCCCTTCTGACCCATCCTCTCTGCCATTTGCGTGTCTAGCTTCACTTACTGTGAGAAACACCCATGGAAGCCAGCTGTCAAAGTGTGTGCTGGCTGAGGACGAGGATGTGTACTGTCACAGAGGTAGGATTTGTGCTGAAGGTCCTTCTAAAAATGTCCAATTTCTTCCATAATTTCCAGGACTGATGCAGGAATTGTCAGGTGAGTTGATCTCTCGTGTTACACAAAATATCCACTTAGGAGACCACAGAGGACTCCTGCTCCATCCCCTGTGCATTTAATGACAGAGATCTGAAAATCAAGGTTGTGACCCAGAGTGGGGCTGGCTGCATTGAGTGCCAGCACAGCGAGCAGGATTGCGTATTCTGAGACTGTTTTTTCAAAACAGTCAGGTAGCAATGGCATTACAAAAACAGAGCCACCTAGTGAAACAGAAACTCTAGTACAGCCAGTGGGATCACATACCACCACAATCCTCTTGTGATAAGAATTTAACAATTTTGCAAGCCATGAAATGGCTCATATTCAGACTTTTCTCCTTTCTGTTTGTCTTTTGAACAAACAAGGAGATAACATCATGGAGAGATAACAACAATTCAGACTATGAGATGCTCTCTACTCAGATTAATTCACATTTATTTTTTTCCTATAGATCCAGGACTAAAAACATGTTTAAAGAAATAGGGAGAGGCACAAAACCAAAACATAAGTAATATAGTATGTATATGGTTATTGAGATAAAAATCCCAGTATTTGGAACATTAGAAAAAAAGGAATAAGAAATATTTATCTCCAGTGCTTTAATAGCACATAAGTAAACTAACTTGAAGAAGGTATAGCCCAACACATAAGCATTACTGCAATGAGGCAGAAGTGGAAAGGATGTGCTTACAGCATCTTTGAAATATCTCAGGGCTAATTCATTAGAATTTATACGCAAATGCACGTAGCATGTTAATATATAGCAGTGGATAGAATCAGAACATTAGCAAAGAAACAACTCTGGTTGACAGCTGTGCTCCTTTTTTTGAGTGGTTCTCTTTTATGAAATTCCAATGACTTTAACAGAAAGGGATTATCTTCTTCTCCTTTTCAAAAATGAAATTGTGCCTTCTCAACCCAAGAATCAGCCTTGGCACAACCTGTCTCCAACTATAGTGAGACAGTCTTTCATTACTGCAAACAGATGATCTTCCTTCTAAACACTACCTGAAGCCAAACAAACAAGAAGAAGGTAAGTAAATACCTTTTGTAGCAGACCCATTACACAAACCCCAGACATTACTGTATACACCCTTGAGCCTCCTACACACTGCTTACACAGTGCATAAATGTGCAGTGCTAATGCCAAGAAGAAAACAAGAAAGTCACACATACAGAGCAGGAGGGGAGGAGGCCTTTATTTACTTTGAATGCAGTACAAGTATCTCCAGCACCCACAAAACAGAGCCTGAGATCAACTACACAGCCTGGGTGCTCAGAAGCTTGAAACAGAGTAGAAACTTGGTCTTGGTCTTAGACAGCTCTGAGAAGCCCCACAAGTTGCAGTGGTCTCCTGCATTATAAAAATTGTTTGAGCTGTGAGTGGCACTGCATTTCTCCTGCTTCCTCTTTGCAGAAGTTCAGCCTGAACTGAGAATTCTATTGGAATGAGAGGAGTGACTGTGCAGCACCAGTTTTTAGTCCTGTTTCTCAAAAGCTTGAGCTTCTGAGGCTCTACAAGCAGGTAAAACTCTCACTTCTGCTGCTGGCAGTGTTACAGTCTCTTCCTCAACACTTGACACCATTCAGACACACATTTTGGGTGGATGGTGTCATAGTTGCTGGGGAGGGGAAGATATGGAGGGTAGCCTGTTAAAACATTTGCCAAAGCCTGTGTGTGAGGAACGGGTAAGAACTACAGCACAGGCAGTTTCATTAGGTCATGCATCCCTGTTGAAATGCTTTCCTCCATCATTCTGATGATGACTCATATACAGCTTCAATTGGTCAGCATCTTATGTAGGATATTCTGAGACTCTGTGGCATAATTTCTAGGGAGACAACCAAAAAATCATATAAAATATAAGAAAGAGAACTGTCAGCTTTAGGCTGACGGCAAGAACTTTAGGCTACGTGAGACAATGGCCCTTGGGACAATGTCTGTGGCTTTACCATCTATTTGTATTGCACCTGGTCCAGTAATGCACTGGATCTATTACAGAGACAATAATGCAATATTCATTTATGAAACTGCAGGTCTGTCTTTCAATCAAAAGAAGGAAATCCCTGAGAATGGGTTTGTGTTAGTCCCGATGAAGGTTCAGTGCACATGCAGCCCTGAAAAAGAGTATTACCAGGTACTTACTGCCAGGCAGGTGGGAGAACACAAACTGGTGGAGATAACATGATCTGTGTCCAGGAATTACACAGATTTACAACATGAAAAATCCCCTCGGCCTCAAGTTATGGCACACAAAACTTGGCTGATGAATCAGTGAATGGATAGGAGGTGCACAGCTGAATTATTAGCTGCATATAGCTCCAAAAGACCTTCACGTGCCTTGTGGTACTGATTCTAGGTCATAAACCATGACCTTACAACTAAGTCATGAGTTTGAATCAGAAGGCTTAATCTGATTTGAGAAGTCATCCTGTTAATCTAGGATAATATGCTGTGTTTCTATTAAGGGATTAACATCAGCATTATCTGTTACAATATTTACAGAAATACAGAAAATTACAGAAAATGTTTGTTTGAGGAAAAAGCTACTGCAGGACAGAAACAGTTGACATTTCATGAGTTTTTTTATATGAGCTAGTAATTGTCATATGTTTCTGCCAGAATATTTAACGTACTGCTAAGTGCCATGAAACAGATTTCTCACTAGCACTCACACATTTTTGTTTTGACTGTGGAAGCAATGAAAGGAGATTTATATGTCCTAAATGAGTGACCTAGGAGTTTGAGGTATGAGAGTGGATTAATCAAGACTTTCTTTATACATTATGTTTCTTCATACATAAAGGGAAAGGATAGGACCATCATATATTTTTACCTCATCAAACATTTGTTCAATACAGGTTGGGACATGCTTCTTAACATCTTAACAAAAAAGAAGCCAGCTCAGATACAAGTGTTGAACTCTGATTCTTTAAATAAAATAAAAAGTCTTCTTATTTGCTGAATAGTTTAAAAGAATCCACATAACTAGATATACACCCACATATACCTACCTAAAGATAGATAAACATTAAAATTAAAGAGATTTTTCTAAATCAATCATCACAAACTGGAAAATGTCTGAAATAAGGCAAATTTCTAACTCCCATCATAACATAAGTATCAAGCAACTACCATACATCCTCCAAATTTCCTGGTACACCTGGAAACACTTGCTCAGTTGGACATTCTTCCTTGGGAACAGACAGTCCAGTTTCACTTTGCAAATCTGGCTGGAATATTTCTATGTTGATCACCCATCTCTTTCCATCAATTTTCTTCAATGTAGTATAAAACAAACAGACCAGTGTCCTGGAGAAAATTAACTCACATAGTAGATTCCTAATTGATTTCCTGGCTTCAAAAAGAGAATCTTACCCAGTGACTTCTCGGGAGTTCAGTTCTAGTTGGCTACAAGCAAGAGCAGGACAAGACTTTTTCCTCCAGCTGAACTATGTGCCTCTTTCAGGCATGGGACAGAAATTATGAACTCCAGTCAGTAGTAGTAGCAGTAGCAGCAGCAGCAGTAGTAGTAGTAGTAGTAGTAGTAGTAGTAGTAGTAGTAGTAGTAGTAGTAGTAGTCTTAGTACTAGTATAGTAAAGCTTGGTGTGAATTGAAAGACCACAATACAAATTTTCCCTTGGTCACAACTCAGAAACATTACAACATTTAGCTGGGATTGATAATAAGAAAGGGTAGGACTTAAATTGTTTGTGATCACCCACTAACACTTTGGCTTTGTGTTTAAGGACACTAGAAATGCCAGATTTTTAAATCACAAGCACATAGGAGAAAAAAAGAAACCAACCCAGTTAATTCTTCCTTAGAAGTAAACTTTGGTGAAAAGAAAGAGCTTGAAAGAAGTCAAATGCCATGGCACTATCACAATGCTGAGTTCACATATAAACTGCTTGTGTTTACTGTTATAAAAAAACCAAAAATTCAAACAAGACCAATGGTACAGAAAATAGAAAGCTTGCTCTTAAAAGGCCTGACCTTATCAAACACCGTACTCCATCCTTTTCTTTTCAAGGAAATTTCATCACAAAATTTTGGTAGAGTTTTTATTCTGATGAATTGGCCTATTGTGGAAGAAAATTATTCAGGTAGGACATTTGCAAATGACTGCATAAACAACCCATTCATGGAAGCCTGCAGCATCATTGTCTGCTTGAAAGATGAATTCATTTCTTAGGTAATCAGTGTACCAGCTATACAAGTGTACACTCCTTCTGGAGCTATACGTCTTCAGACTGAGATTGCTTTACTAAAAATCAATGGAGCTATACTGGATTTACATAAACTGGAAAATTACAGATTTATAGCTATAGCAATTACATTAAGGGAGCTATAGTTTGAAGACATAATGCAGATATAAACGAAGACATACATTGTTGGATCTGAAAGATCAAACTTATATCACTTACAGAGCATATAGCTGTAACCTTAGCTTGCCAGTGATTCCCTTGCCCGCCTACCCACCATGGAATTGCATTTCATATTTATGATACTGAACAGAGATTACAGGGATTTTTTATTTAACTGATGTTCTGAAAACATGGGGTTTTGCTGTGCTCTGATGGTGACTGCCCATTTACAATTTATGCCATATGTCAAACACTTGCCCTTTGCAAAAGCAGAAAGATCCCCTGAAAAGCACAGCCTGCACTCAGCCACCTTGGAGAAACAAGAATAAAGGAATAAAGCATTCCCATAGGCTACAGGGCAGAAATGTGGCAAGGCTCCTTGTCAAGAGGAGAGAGGATGGAATACATATGAAAACCAAAATGCTTCATGCTTCTGCCCTGATTGTTTACCACCCTCTAAAAAGGGAATGAATCCTGCAAGTCATGCAGAAAGACACCTCAAGGAATTTTGCACGTTAGTCCTTCAATACTGAAATTAAGAAATGTTAAACGTGTTTTTCTTTAATTCTTTCCTTTTCTCACCTCTTTTCTCACAGACAGGCCAGGAAAATGGCTGGAACACAAAATAGGCCATGGAAGGCAATACATTTTTGAAAATGGTGAACAAATCCCGTCAGAGTCTTACAGCATGTGGAATGAGTTTTTAGAGGCTGTCCTGGTCATCCAATTGTTTTAATTTTATAAATTCTAAGAAGACACTGATGGTGTCTATGGTCATGTTTTTCCCCATTGTGCTGCCTCAGAAATCCATGGAGATGTGCTTCAGGAGAAGAGGACTCTCCAGCTTTACACAGCCTGACCAGAACACTACAGTTAATGAGAGACTCTGGCTCCTCGCCTAAAAGCAGACGCCTTTTCATCTTTCAGAGCCAGGGAAGGGAGACAGATTTTCAATGATTCATTGAAAAGAGCGTTAAAAACATTGGATTTCACTCTTTTCAGTCATGTGAACATGCCTCTGCCTATAGAAATCACCTCTCAGTAAAGTAACACATTTCAGGGACACAATGAAGATATTTTTAGTATCTAAACAACTTGCCACAGTGGTGTCTTTTAAAATAACAAACTCTTCTGTCCCTAACTGAAACTTGCAGAGTTAATCTGAAAAATTTCAGTTTCTCCGACTTGTTGGTCAGCTATGAAACTGCTCACTTTTTGTTTATTTGCTTTTTCAGCTGACAGGACTGAGCAATTCTCTGTTCAGCTCGGGGGTTTTTAGAACCTTTTTAGATCGAAGTTTTTTCCCCCAATGACATTTGAAAAACTTACTTTGGAAAACTCAGTTAAGAGAAAACTTACCTTACCTGTAAACCAAAGAAGTACTTTTTGCTCTATATACAGATTAATTAGTATCAGTTATGCAGATTGTTCTCATGAGAGGATTTATTTGGTGAAAGGACACGTCTGTAATTCCTTTGAAGCAAAGCAGATTGCAGCCATAGAAAGCAGGACTAGCAGTGGCTCACTGCCACCCTGGGTTCTGGCTGAGAGGAAGTTACAAAGTCAACTTTCTTATTGACAGTTAATACAATGCCCTGCTTTGCACTTGTGACTAAAATAATGTTGTTGACATAGTGCTGTTTTACTTATTTCTGAACAGTTCTTGGACAGCAGGAATCCTGCTCTGCCTCCCACCTGCCCCGGCAGAGAGCGAGCGGTAGGGTGGGGGAGGAGCTGGGAAGGGACACAGCTGGGAAGGGACACAGCTGGGAATGTGGATACCCAATCCTGTTATCACCTTCTTCACTTTAGCAATGAGAGCTGGGGTAAGCGAGGAGAAAGGAGGCATGTTTGTGGCGATAACATCTGTCTTCCCAAGGTGCCACCACTGAGGTCCTTCTTTCCTGGAAAAGGCTGGATGCTCTTAGACAATGCAATAATTTTGTAGTTGCAATGTGGAGAAAGGACAAGAGATAAAATTTCACTGTGTGTGTAAACTGTCCAGCTTTTCTGGGTTTGTGATGACTTTACTTTGATTTTCAGGTGTAGAGCTTTTTTGTGGATACAAGTGAGTTTCTAAGGAGTGTATGATAAATACATAATTTAATGGTAATTCAATTTCACAGACACAAAAGGTGGAAAATATTTGATGTAGGTCCAGGCATTGACAGTGGAGGGTCTGCAGCACTGGCCTCTGTGAGAAGAGGCCAAGAGTTAAGCTGTGCTGGACACTGATGATTCCAGGCATTTCCAGTTGGTTCCAACAGACCCAAGAGAGGACATAGTGGAGCCCCTCAGTCAACCTCACATCACCTCTCAGTAAAGGTATGTAAGAAGGTCACAATGCTGTGAATAGTGAGATTTTAAAAAATGCAAGAAATGACCCTGCAAACCAAGGTCAGAAAAGGAGGAGAGGGAAGAAGTTGTCCCAGCTCTAGAGTAGTGACTCTCCCTGTGGCCCATGGAGAGGATCACACTGGAGCACAAAGCCAAACTGCAGTAAATGCAGGATCTTATGCCAGGGAGATAGGTATTTTCTGTCAAGAACTGTGGCCTGTGGAGTGCTCCTCATCCCAAAAGTTATGCAGACCCTAGTCGGGCTATATCATGCTTGAAAAATCCTCTTTCTCCACCAGCTAAAAAGGAGTCTAAACAATGACTGTAACTGCAATGAAATACTGTATTTATAGGACACATGGGATTGTTTATGTCCTTTACATTTGAACCCTGTCTCATTCTTCAATAACTGTGCCTTGCAGGCAGAAGGACTTGATGAACTCAGTTATGGCTCTTCTTTTTCTGTCCCCCTGGTGCTTGACTTCTGCTTCTATCCAAGATTCAGAGACTACAAAGTCATCAGAAAAATTTGCTATTATTAGGGGTACCTTCTGCAATGGTAGTTGAAAAGTACAGGAATGAATCCTGCAGTTAAAAAGCATGAGCTTTCACTGAAGTTGAAAGTGAGGTGATGAATGTTCCTACCATCATTTCTGTGAACTCATGCCCCTGTGTCAGCAGAGTTAAACCAGAAGCCTTCTCTGCTGCAACAGAGATATAAGTGCAGATGTTTCATACTATTTTGTTGGGCCAAGAATCCCTTCACATTTTCACTGCACTGAAGTCCTTTGGGAAATAAATATCAGAAGGGGATTTTTTTAAACACAAGTTCAAAGTGACCTGAAATACTGTAATATGGAGCTCATTGTTCCCATGTTCTTCAGCTGTATTGCAGATGATCTTGAACTTTTGAGTTTTGAGCCTGGCCCCAGACTGAGAAGTGAGGATTTCACAAGGAAATCCTTTTGTGGATAATAATTTCCTGAAGCTTTTCTGTGCAGTGGTATATTTCCCAGTATAGGTTTCCTCACTGAAAGAAAATGGGAGGTAAGCATTGAAAACTGGGTTATAATGACTCATCCTTACTTTGCTCTTTTCAGATGGAGTGTTTTTGAGGTTGGCGAAGGGAGTTTTTGGGGGGATATTTTTTGGGTTCTTTGTTTTGTTTTGTTTGTTGTGTTTTATTTTGCAGAGGATTTTTGGTGGTTTTTTTAGTAGCAACATATCTTTCCAACGAAGGGAAAAAACCCCCCACTATTTCCTGCTTTCTTTATTGTAGTATATCAGCTCCTGGACAGAAAGGATCTAATTTCTTGGTCTTTCCAAAAGCTATGAACCCTCCTGCTGACCTTCTCTCTACAGTTCCAGACTCCTGACTTGGCTACCTTTCTCTGTGGATGAAATCCAATAAGCTGTTTTCTGGCCAACTCATCCCTTCACAGCCCTGTGAAAGCAGAATGACACAGGTGGTTTTTGCCACATACCCATTATTTAGAGACTTTCAGATGCTAATACCACTGATTATACAAAGAGATCTGTCCTTATATGCCTCTGAAACAAATTTTACTTGTACATTGAAGTGAAGACACAGAATTTTCTGGAAGAAAACAGTGTCTTTTCAGAAGAATGCTTTGTGAATATCAGTGTGGGAGAAAAAGATTATGCATTGAATGAAGATGGTAAATTAGTTTTTCTTTCAAGGAAGAATAAAGGACATACAAAATTAAAAGCAGTATTGCTTAAAAGGCAAATCATAGCACACATCGATCACAATAACTGCAAATTCACACTTCATCTGCTTAGAAGCCACTATTAGGGCAAAAAATGGTAAATTACTCCATTGAAAATATAGAAAAAAGTACCTAGTTCAGAGAAGAGCCATTCATTTCTTTGCATGATTTTTAGCAGTTAATGCTCCCCCTTCTTGAATCTACAGATTCCAACAGTTTTGCTTTCTTTCTTTCAGCAGAGAAGGCTGAGACTGTTTGTGCATTAATGTTTAATATTGATTGCATTGCAGCTGAAAGCAGAGGAGAGTACAAGCAGAATGAGTGAGTTGTCCTGTCCTGCCACAGGATTCCTAAATGTCCTTGTGCAACTCATGTCAGACAAGATGAAGGAACAGGGCATTTCTAAGAGAGGCAGAGATAAATCTGAGCAAGCTTAGGCTTCTTCTGTAGACACAGGTGAGAGGCCAGCACATCTCAGCTGAGATTCACTGCACCATCATACACCAGACTGTTCTCAGGCTCCCAGTGCCATCAGCTCTGCCTTCCCTAGGACCTCACCATTCTTCTGTCTAGAAGCACTCCCTTTTTAAGTAAGATGAGAAATTCATAGCTTAACCTGATTGGATATCCCACTCTCCCTTCCATGTGTCTTGGGAAGAATCCTAAGGAAGGTGACCATGAGGCCAGCACAAGTCACAGTTATGAGCTTCACATGATCCTGAGTAAAGCTTCAGTCAGGACACACAGATAAGATCTTACAGACCCACTTTTTTATTACAGATTATAATACCGGTCTTCTGTGTAAATGCTGGCCATGCATTCTACAATATTCTATATGTATTTATAAAATGTAGTTGCAGCATCTGAGCAACACAGCAGGAAGTGGCAGAGGGAGCTGTACCATTGTGGGGGCAAATACAAATCTCTACATGGTTTATCTCTCAGTCAGCATCTTGCTGCCAACAAACACCAGCTATGAGTGGTAAGAGTGGAAGGAGGAGGGTTAAACATCACTGAAGGCTGTAAATCTTCCCAACCCATTCTGTCACAGGTTCACTGGAGAAACAGGAAATCAGCAGGCAATCAGGGCTAGACCTAAAGCAAGAGGTCTGCCCTGCCTGTACTGCATAATCATTATTGAAAATCCAGAACTGGGTAGAACCAGTACAGAAGCACAGAATTCTCCTGTGGATCTCTTACCTAAGGGTGTGCTGAGGAAGAAGAGAAAAGTGTCCCAAAATTAGAGAGGTTGTTAAGAAACCTAGGTTCTTTCACAGACTGAAATCAATTGAAGAAACCAAAACTTAATGGTCATTTTGCTGAGTGGAAAATGTTCAGTAATGATGTCCCTCAGGTTTTATTTAGCATCCTCATCTTAAAACTTGTGAAGGAGCTGAATAGTGAAACCTCCAATCCTGCTGCAGGATAGTCTGATAGGTTTTCAGTCAAATGCCACAGTTAATGATGAGCATGACAGTCCAGAACGACCTTTCAAAACTGGTTTAGTGGACAAAAGAATGGCTGATGACCTCCAGCATAAACACAAAACAATGTGTCTACAGATAAATAATTCCAAGCCATGTTATCATGGCACTGAGAGCAGAACTGGCAATTCAGCTCAGGACAGAGCTCTCAGAGTCACTGAGTCTCTATAAATACTGCTTCAGCATGCAATAGCACTGAGTTGAAAATAACCCAGAAGAATGCTAAGCACCACCAGGGAAGGATGGAGAAGAAGATGGAGAGAATAATTACTTTGTACCTAAAACCATGGCACCTCTATTCCATAACCACTGTGTGCAGCTCTGTTCTGTACCCCTCTAAATGGGGGGCAGTGAGGATTGGACAGGTAAAGACAATCAGGTGGTGGACTTCCAGAGAAAGACTGTTCTGCAGTCCAAGAGCAAACAGGGACCCCATAAAATTGTTTTAAAGAAATAAAATAATCCAGAGAGGCATAAATTTGTGGAATCTGTTGTTGTAGGAGAATAGACAAGCAGACCATGTCAAAAGTAATGGACAATAGGTCTGCAATTAGTTAAAGTTTAACTTTCCAGTGACAAGCTGAGTAGGAGGGCTGCAGAAAACAGCCAGGTTTCCATGATTTCCCTCAGGGCTCACCTCTGCCAACTCTCACGGCTGCTGTCTCTGACACTGTCCAACAGGAGAGGGCAAGCATTGAAGAAGACTGACATGAGTGAAGAGGCTCTCTTGGGTAGATAATGGACTTTATAGGTATGAAGAGTAAAGATGGATGATTCCTATTTATGCCAGATCTCTTGAAAGCCTAGGAATGTGCAGGTGGCCTGAGCCATCATATGGACAGGCAGAGAAGGCTGATGTAGCTGAGAGGTAGAAACCAGCTGCAAACAATGACTGGATTGATGCAAAGATGATTTTTTGCCTTTTCTTTTTTTTTTTTAATATACCATTTATATAACTTTTATATATCCTCAATATTCTTAGCATGCATACTTGTAACTCCTTAAGTCTGATAACTTAGCATAGCCCTAATATTCTGTTAGGCAAGAAGACCAAATATCCTAACAACCTCATAATAGGAGACCAGAAAGCCCTATGCTGTTTTGGGAAACCAAGGTCCTCTCTAGAACATATGCTGTAAACTACAGATTTCACCCATCCCGGGGGGAATTCCTTGAATTCATCCAGGCCTCCCATTGGTGCATTCTTGTTAGATATGCTCATTTGTAAGGTTTATAAATTGTATACATGATCTATCATGTCTGTGCATCCCACCTTGGTGAAATGGTGCACCATAAGGATCCTTATAAAATACTGAGATGTAAAAACCCTTTATCCTTTAACTGTGTCTGGCTCTCAATTTTGAGATCAGGAAAAGGCATCAGGATGAACTTCACTGGTAGTGGTTACATAAAAGAAGAACTAAGTAGAGAAAAATACAAAAGAACTACTGTAACACCACAGGCAGATATAAGCTCAGAGAACAGTCTACTTTAGAAAAAAAAACAAAAAAACTGCCAGACTAATAACAGAAAAAGCCTCCTTGATTAAAAAAATTACATCATTTGTCTCAGAAATTGAGATCTCTTTCAGGAAAAATTTTGGCCCAGGAAAATCAGCTTAGATATTTATCAACAAAATCTGAATAAGAAAAGTAGGGGACACTAAGTTTGCCAGAACAGTACCAATCTAAAGAGAAAATGCAGTGTTTTCCTTGTGCTCCGGGAAGCTGCAGTTGCTCAGCTCCAACAGCACGGAAATACAGATACTGAAGGCACTGCTTCCATTTTGCTAAGGACTGTCAGCACTGGAGGGGGAAGGGAAGGCAGACCTTGCAGCTGCTACCAGCAGGAAACCTTCCCCAGTGGGGACAATACACAGCCCAGATGAGGTGTGGATGGGCCTCTGCAGGCTTTGAAGCACAGTGTGTAGGGGTAGGTGGCAATTGGTAATAGCTAGGACATGATCTTTCTAGGCTCAGACCCTGCACCCAGACATACAACAGATCCATACTTGCCCAAATGTTGGGAAAACAAAAAGTGGGATGAGCACTTAAGAGAGATTTGGATCCCAAAGCATAGCTCTGTTCTCACAGGCTCTGCTTATAACCTCAAAAAAGTGTCAACACTGGCTGCAGGCAGAGTAGTGGGTACAGAATGGCCCTTCATTCCAGAAGTTCTTCAGACCCTTTCTGGTATTCACCTCTGATGCAGAAAATTGCAAAGGGATTCCTTCTCCTTAACTGCCAAGTCTGCTTATTTGTCTGATTAGACCCAAACTCCACTATATGGTGTCTATTGCTTTCTGTGTATACTTGTATTCCTAGAAGTTGTTAGGAGCTTCTTTTTCTATATAGGTACTTCAAACCACTGTACATGTTTTCCCTCCCCTGTTCAGCTTTGTGAGCCCAGATTCACCTAAGTTTCTATTCTACACATTATCTGTGTGCTCCATTCCATGTGGGACCACAGTGAAAGGGAAATCCTGTGCAAACTGGGCGAAAATTCTTGGGAAAGTGATAGGTGTTATCAGCCATTTATTGGTTGCTCACCCAGATACAAGGGTCTGGCAATTCTCTACAAGGACTAATTTCTATCTAAACAGCTTCTAAGATACCTGCTGGCTTATTGTTGCATAATGTGGGTGATACAAGGATTGTAGCTGGCAGCAGTTCTTTATAGTGGCTTAAAAGAAATGACCAGTACATAGTAATCTTACACCCAGCTCGGTCCAGTGTATAGATCCAACCCACTGACTCCAAAATACTTTATTTGATGAGGAGTCATGCAGCCACTGAATACACCCAAAGAATATGTTTCATCCATAAAACGTGTGGAATTTCAAATAGGCAAGCTGACTGCTTGAATGCCAGAATAATAAAGATGGTTTCAGGCTGCTTCAGTCTGATCTAAATATCTGCCTTTTATGAGAGTTCTTTTAAGTCCAGAATTCAGACTTTGCCTTTCTTCTCCTTCATCTTTGAATACAGCCATCCTTTCAAAAGGCATAATAAGGAAAGTATCTTGTCAATACTTTGCAGTTCTGGAAAAGAGAAAAAATGCCATAGTCATCACCATCATTAATCATTTTTATTTTTATTTAAAAACCCCTTTTCATAAATGAACTTTTCTCTTTACAGAAAACAGAAGCAGAACAGGAAAATGGGCAAATGCTACAACCTGAAGCTGTCACAGCATCTCTCCTGAGAATTTTTAGTCTGCCAGGCTTGTCACAATCCATCACACTGATTGCTGTGTCACCTTGCATCTTGAATGAGTTGTTCTTGGCAAGAAAAAGCTAAACTTTCTTCCCAGGCTTTGCCAACCCTTTTCCCTACAACAGTGGCTTAGAGATGATGCTATTTATCTGGCCTTCAGCAAATGAGGGATGTCTTTACCTTTCTTTCACACTGGAGATTCAGAAAGCAGCAAGTGTTTAGTTAGGCAGCAAAGACGTACAGCTGAGGCCTTGCTGTGTCTCTGCCATATCATACATTAATTTCTGATGGCCAGTTTGTAAAGTGGCACATATTCCTCAACTCTGCTCTTTGGAGGAAAAGATCTGGCACAGGGGGCTGAAGAACCAGAGGGTGATGGGCTGGATATGTTTACCCTACATGAGACAGAGCTGGGAGATCACTGTAGTGAGGACAGGCAATGTGTAAGACATAGCATGGTCATGATGAGGAAAGGAAAGAGGAAAGTGAGGAAGCCATGAGCAGTGCTATGCTTTTTCGTTAACTATTTTCTTTCACAACTATATTTTTCCTTGCTGGAGTGCTAATAAACAAAATACATTCCTTCTCCCCTACAGCTGTCTTTAAAGAAGGAAAGAAAACAATCCTTCTTTTTTACATATGGAGAAATTAATGTACTATAGGAAAGGCAGCTCTGAAATTGTCCCATTATACAGAAAACCTATCAGTATTTGGAGCAATCACATGCACAAAACATATAGATGCATTAGATTATCCTTGTAACTCTGTTAATATTACAAGACCACAGGGAACCAAGTTTTGGAGTTAAACAGCATGGAGCAAATCAATAAAAATTTCAATGTGAATTGCATATCTAAAGGCTAAAAGGCTAATGCCTTGTGCCAAGACAGAGCAGTGGCAGAGGATGGAAAATTACTTACTTCAATTAATTTAAAAAACAGAGGAAGATTATGAGGAATTCTGGATGATTCATAAATGCAATGCTTCTTTTAATCTAGTCATTACAGGATTGAAAAATGAACTCCATAGGAATTTTCCTTTATGCTCTGAAACTGGTGATTTTTTTTAATAGCTATTTCAGCTATCAAAGCAATTTCTGATTTACTGACCTGGAAATATCTTCTGCCTTATCAAGAAACAATGTCTGATTGTTGTTGCTGATACAATTATTATCTGACAGCAGAAGAGATGGTGAGAGAAAGGAATCCTGACTGTTTAGAGTATATGGGCCCCAGTACACACAGAGCTTCTTTCCAGATTATCTAAATCTGAATTGGACACATCTCATACTCTTATAGTTTGTCACTGGAAACTCCCTTCTCTTTATTCTTCTCCCTTCTTAGTTAGTCCATTTCTTTTGAATATCAGGCATCAATATGCCAGGAAAGATATTCTAAGTCTCATTCATAACAGCTGAGCAGGTTCACCTGAAACTTTCTAAGGCATTTAGCCTTAGTGCTAAACACCTGGCATGGAAAAGTATCATCCTGGATGCTGAGTGTATAGAAAACTGCTAATTGTGTCAGGTGGGACATCAGGGAAAACATTTGTCACATAGCACACCATCTGCTTTCCCAAAAGTGACAGAACCAGTCACTGTGGTTTGCTTTCTGTCCAAGCTCACTGTAGCTCTTTTTCTTTGAAAATCATATATCAACATGTGCCATTTCTAATGAGAGGATAGTCAGTCTATTTCAATACATTTGTTTCACTGAGATCTACAGAAAAGGGTCTGCAGGGGGATATGTCTGGGAAGCCAATACCAACCTACAGATGAGAAGTGCTAATCAGGTGAAGTTATGGTATTATAACCTCATTATCGGTAAGTTTGCACATATTTGCGCCACTGCTGGAAGAAGTTCAGTCAGATGGGGAAGGGACATTTGCGAGAAACAGAGATATAAATGATATGGTAAATTTTGCCCCTAGTTTTCTGATAAAATCTAGATAACCGTTTTCAGACTCTGGCACTACAGAGTCAAGAATAAATAAGGTAGATGCTGCCAGATTCATGACACAATCCTAGCAGTCCTAATACTTTGAAAGACCTGGAGGTTTGTAGTCCGTTCTCCCCCCTTTCCTTTGTGATTTCTACCTTTCCTTACCTCAAGCCATTGAGACCAGTTCTAGGTGTTGTCAGAACATTCCTTTATCCTGACTGTATACAAGATAAAGGAGAAAATGCCCTAAACACACTACTGAATTCTGTGTACTGTGTCAGAGGGGAACTACCCAGCTGATTTTCCAGAATTGTTGGCAAATGAAGGTAAAACTGAAAGCTCTGTGCAGATCTAAAAGCCTCAGCAAGTTAGGATATCATCTGCCTGTCTGAAGCAAGTCTGAATGTCCTAGCTTGCTGTGCTGCAAATGTGTTTTCTTGCGTAGTAATTCTCACAATACTGCCTGATCATTTCTAGTAGAGCAAGAGTAATAACCTCCACACACTGAAATTGAAAGGTATACAAGCAGGTGAGAACAGAATGTCTCAAGTGCTGGTCTCATTCTGACCTCTGAAACACCTAGAAATTTTTCATTTATTTATTTATTTTTGGGTTTTGTTTGTTTGTTTTTGTGGGCTTTTTTTTTGTTTGTTTGTTTGTTTGTTTGTTTGTTGTTGTTTTGTTAAATTCAGGTATGTTATTTGGGCCCAAATTGCACTTCACTGATAATCCAAGACCAAGTCTCAGAAGGATAGCAATTCACCTTCTTTCCACTTGCTGCCCTTGGGACTCAGCAGCCAGGTTCTAAGCAAAGCTATGCTTTTATCTATTTGCACTAGCTAGCGGTGGTAAGAGACTGTTAATTGAAAGGCAGTTATCACTGCCATAATCATTTCATCCTCTTAATTTTTAAAAAGGAGAGAGAAATCTTTGCTGATGGACTATATAACTCATGGTTTTACCAGCATGAGTTTACCACAGAGCAGAATCTGGCCATTAAACCTGAAGAAATTTGGGTTTAGATAACACAGCTAGACTAGACTCTACTGCCCCAGTCACATCCTTTCCTGCCCTCATCTCCTGGCGATTTCACCCTCCTTCTGGTGCTTTTGTAAGTAACAATTTTCTTCCCTCCAAACGGGCAAATAATTGAAACAAAGGAGCATACAAAGGGGGAAACTTACTGTAACAAGAGCTACCAATTATTTTGAGGTTTTGGGCATGTAATGACTTTACATCCAGTTCAAACTTCTTGGACGTTCTCATCTGGGGTCAGCTGATATTTATCCCATTTTTCATGGAAAATATCACCTGTGCTGAAAGATAAGAAGCTAGGAACTGCTGCAATAGCTCACCAAATGTATGATTAGTAGCAATACTTTACCTTGACAACAGGATGAGAATGAAAAATCATCTGTGTGGGCAAGATAAACCTCTGCAAGCAGCAGTATACTGAGGCATCAGCATCTTCAGTCTCCCTCCTACCAGCAATGGGAAGGTGCAGAATGCAAACGCCTTCTGCTCATCGAATTACTAAGAAAATCTATGGCTGGCCCAATCTTTTAACTTCATTTCACCTGCCATAATAAAAAAAATTGAAAGTAAAGTATTTGACATGTCCAAAATTGTGCTCAGGTATACCTGTGTTAAAAAGTCTTCTTTTTCTTTCCCCAGATTTTCACAAACAACCCTCCAGCTCACTAAATCAGGGGATCTGGAAGGATAATCTCAAACAGATGATCCCTCACAGATTTACATTATCAGCTGCTCACATGCTTAATTACACATTTCTTATTGATTATAGAGCTTAAATGATGTCTGATGTGATTAAAAACACATAAAAGAAGGAGCCCATCTATTTCTGCAAGAACTGGCTCAAAACTGACTTACTGTATGACACATACACTGCCTATTCTGAAAAGAAATTTTCAGAAAATGACACAGAAAAATCTGCTGAAAGGAAAAAGCATAATTTTAGAAACCTCTCTTTGTTTACATAGCTACAAAACCAACAAATTAACTAAACAAAATCCCAAGTGAATACAAAAGAAAGAGAAGAAAAATAAAGGCATTTAGACTTCATAAAGTAGGTTTTGATTCTGAATTTCATTGTTTTTTGCCCAGAATGAAAAATGTTTTGCAATTTTTTTCAGAAAATAATCTGAAAATTTTGCATTAAGTATTCTCAAGGTATTTATGCTGCAACAGTGAAGTTACAACATAATATTTTGCCAGTTCAGGCTGAACCTGAATTCTAGAGAGCACAAGAAAGAATAAACTCTCTATACTTGTTCTGAGAGGTAAATGAATGTTTCGCTAACTTGTAGTGTCTTTGAGCTCCACAGATAATCAGTACTTATTTTCTACTGCCAGCTGTAAAACTGCCCAAGGACCCTGGCCAGCTACTGCAAATTTGGGCTGCGGAGAAATAATTTGAACAGTCAGGGTAGGTCATCATATAGCATTAACTAAAATTGGGAACTGATTCTCATTCCTATGGACATTCATGCGACAGGGTTAAAATAGGGTGGGCCTGAAAATTAATCACTTCTCCACAGCACAAGAAACTGAAAGCAGTTTTAATACAGACTTCACACTGGTTCTCAGGCTCTCTACATTCAGAACAGTTAGTGTGAAGTTTCAGAGTTCTTACACACCAAGCTAAACAAGTGCAACATACAGTCATCATCTTTCTTGATTTAAAGCCTTCCTGTGCTCATGTTAACCCTTAATCAGTCCCTTTTGTTAGTAGCTTTTAATTGTGGAACATGGCCTGTTTCCCTGAGTTTGTTTTTAGCACTCCTCACCTACTCTGCTTGGAGTCAGTAAATTACCAAAGGTAGCTTTGCCATGACTCATTCTGTCGCCTGGATGATCTAACAGATTGTAAATATGAAGAAGATTTGTGGGGAAATACACTGGGGAGATTGTGCCTGGATGTTTTTATCATTAAAAATATCCCTACCTTGTGTTGTTCCTGTCCAACAAGGCAGACTTTTATATGTAAATTTTTCCCTAGGCATGGTGATGAGATACATAAAACTGCCTCCTTCTCCTGTGCAGCCAGAGTCCATGGAGAACTCCCTGCTCCAGCTGTAAGTTATGAGCACCCTGAAGGATGCACTAACCTATCCAAAGCAGCCTTCACCTTTATGGAGTACTGACCTATCCCTTCCTCACTATGTAATAAGCTCACTTTCAGGTCTTTCCAACTACAAGAAAAGCAGAAAATATTGGAGGCATTTAGATATTTTTGAGTCAAGACCTCTTCATTAAAAACTGTAATCTATGTCTTCCGCTTAATGAACATTCCTGAGTGTCACAGGTGCTCCAGTGGTAGGTAACATGAAAATTTGGCTCCTGGTATGGACATACTTTAAGTGCTTTGTGCAAAAAGCAGTGGCTGGAGAGGGATGAATGTGCGTTCTTGGAGGAGCTGGGATAGGTCAGCAGACATTCCCATTGCTCTTGGAACAAGACAAAGGCTTAGCAGGCATCAGTGGGTTTCCAACAGAGAGACAGGCACTCTACCATAAGAGGGTTTGGAAATCTGTGTTTCGGTCTCTGACTTTCTGACACAGTCTGTAGGGCACTCCAGCTCACCTTCACAGAAAGGTTTTCACAGCACGGGCTCTGGAAGCCCAGATGTGCTCGACCCTTCCAGACAACAGGCTTTTCTTCCATGAGGGAATGCCCAGAGAGCCTCACACCTGGTCTTAATGTCCACCCCTACTACTACAGACCAGTGCTGTCCACTCTTGATGGGATGTGCTCTGTGGAGCTGTTATGATCCACACAGATTGGTTCACCATGTTTTTAGTCTGTCTGCAAGGGCTATAAACAGCCTCAAGTTCCTCTCATCAACAGGCCAAACTAACCCAGCAATGAGGCACTACGGGCATGCAGGGGTGAAGGCTCAGGATGGCTCAACAAGACTCACTCCTTGGTCCTGATTATACAACCTCCCTGTGCCTATGCCATTCCCCAGTACGACTGTACGGGAACAGATTGAGGAGTGCACAGCTATTCAATAATTACTTGCACTCCAGGAGAACCTGAAATCCAAACTACCAATAGACTGCCCTCATGGCAGTTAGGGCTGGTTATCCTTTTTACATGCAGACAATCACACAGCAGTTATTTCTGGTTCCCCCACCTAAAAGAAACCTTTTTCAGGCTGTAAGAGCTCCAGAACTGCACTGCAGCCTGTTACATGCATGCAAGCAGCACAAGGCTCTCAGCTGGAATAGCCAAGGAGAGAATGAAAGGGCATAAGACAAACCTGTTGATCATGAAGTGATAATGCATGCTTAAAGCTCCTGTGACAAGGAGGCAGGGCAGCATAAGTCAAAAAGACATGTCTGGTGCCTCACTGGTAAGTTACTCACCCCAAAGTGCACTGCATATCCTAGTCACTACCATTAAGAAGGCTGACAAATGGAATTTTAAGAGCAAGGAACACTTTCACAGTGGAAAATAAGATGACAGTTGAAATTATTTTTTTCTAAGTTTGCAATTACTGACATAAGCAAGGATGCTATACAGTAAATATTGAAACATAATTGGTAAGACAGGTGAGACTAGGGGAGAGTCCAAAATTATGGGTCACAGTACTCATATTTCTTTTTTATTTAAAATGCAAAAAGAAAAATCCTGAATTTGTTAGAAATTAAAAGGTAAATGCAAGTCTTCATCCCTGGAGAGAGCAGTGGAACAACCGGAATTTTAAAACAGAAACATCAAACAACATGATAGGAGAAAAGCTGAGTTTCATAAAGCAGAGACTTGGAGGCACATTAATTAACCAAGAAACTCCTTTAAAGGAGTTCTACAAGCATGGGAAAAGGCTTTAAATGTCTCTATTAGAGAACTTGTCCAAAAGAAAGGCAAAAGAGAGTAACACCTGAGACAGTGTCTGACCAGAACAGATGCAACCCTTCTCCCAGCTGGCTCCTGGTCATCAGTTAAGTGGAAGGTAGTGCACTACAGGTTCAGGTAGCAGGATGAGGGGTATATAATCTCTCTACCTGAGTATATTTTTAAGAGGGGATGAAACAACTGTTTTGTGTTAAGCAAGCAATGATCACATAGCTGCAATCAGCAACATGGTAAGAGAGAGCAAAATATTGCACCTTATTTCTCTACCACAAATAACACCCAGCTTCTGGAATTTGAGGAGAGCTGCAACCTTGTGGAAATCTTAAGGGTTGGGTTATCCAACTCCGTTCACACAATCTCTTCTTTTAACATAAAAATGGTCATTTTTGGTCTAACACTAGACAAGAGCAAATCTATTGGAGAGAGCAGAACAGGGTAAGCATGCAGCAATACTTTCCCAATCACTAGCAAATTGCAGTTCAAGGACTTCCCCAGACAAATGAGATGTTTTTATATTCAAGAGGCCCCAATTAATTTCTTTCCTATGAATTTGTCAAGTTGCCTTCTGAATCCGTGTGAACTTTTAACAGTCACAGTATCCTGCAGCAAGGATAAATGATTAATGATAAACTGTATAAAGAACAAAAGAAATCCTTCTGTTTTGAAACTCCTTCCTTTCAATGCACGTGTTGGTCTGTAACTTTGCTTTGAAGGAACAGTGAGTAGTTAAGCTCCATTCACCTTTGCCAGACCACCTAAGAATCTGCAGAACCATTTCATATACCTTCTCAGTTTTCTCTTTTCCATGGTGCACTGTAGTTACTATTTCCTGTAGTAGTTGGTCTCTTGACTAATTTCCAAAGCCCTCACAAATCTCTGATCATTCCCCTTCTCTGTACTGTACTTTGCACTTAACAGATCCTATGCAAAGCAGTTACAAATGGCTGCTCTTCTTCTTGGGCATGAAGAGTACTTTACAGTGCCCTACAGTGAATTGTAGGGCTTGGGTAGACAGGAGTGAGTGGCAAGGTGCCCAGGAGCCCAAAGAGTTACCTGAACCTGGACCAAGGGAAATATTGCTCAGTAGCAAGAAGTGATCCATGGGCAGGAGAGAGAGAGACAGGCCCCTGTCTTGTCCCTTTCATTATTGTGTCTTTCAGATCTGTAGCAGATATGCAGGTCTGCTTTTAGGTTGGTTTCCTATTGGTAGAGAAATTATGTATAGAGGGTTAGGTATTTTCTCAGTTTAGTTGAGGAAACTCGGTACTGGAACAGACACAGTCAAAAATGACACACAGACTTCTAGAAATGCCCATCTGCTGTCTCTCACTTTAAACAAGAGAGCTGACAACTTCTAAAATACTTCACTTCCCCCTCCCCCCTTTTTTTTTTTAACCCAAGCTTTTCTTTTTTTGAGCTTTTAGGACCATATTTATTAGACAAATTGAGTCTCTCAGACTGAGAGACATCTCCAAGAACCTTGGAAGTGATGTCTGCAGCCGCTGACAGCTCTGTGAGTGTTGATCTTCTCTCCTAAAGCTGCTATTAAAAACTCCTATTTTACAAAAATTACAGTATTATCCATCTTTCAGGATCATAGCACAGGGCCAGATAACATGACTCAACAATATCCAAGAGCTCTAAAGCCATAAGGCAAATAAAACTAGGTCAATGTCTGTAAAAGTTGCAAATCATAAGCCAGTCTTGTGATCTCATGGAGGACACAGGTTTGTATATTTCAGCTTAGCCATGCATCCAGCTGAGTTTCAAAGCCATGGATAAACACTTCCCAGAATAATAGCTGAGAAGAACATAATTGGCAGTGAATACTGTATGAGTACAAAAGAAGATATCAAGAAATATAAAAAGATTTTCCAGATGAGAACCGTCAGAGCCTGAAAATGAAAGGGCAGCTCCAAATCCATCTTTTCTAGGACGAATTCAAGTATATGGCTTATTAAATCCTCTCACAGCTGGAATGTTCAAAAGAAGAAAAATCAAATGAGAAGCACTGTCTGCTGTAAATGGATGAGGAAATGTAAAGCTTTGCAGTAATGTCTGTTTTAAGAGAGCAAGTGCCAGCTTATGGCAGCCATGAGCAGAGCTGGATCATTCTTCCAGCCCATCTAGGAGGCCTGACCAGCACATGCAACAAAAAAGACTTGTTCTTTCCCCAGGAATGAGTTGTTTTTTCAAGAACAAACTGAGCAACATGAAACAGTACCAAATATTATGGGCATTATGCAGGCTCGTATTGCTCTCTCTAGGAAGGGTGGATTTAGAGGTGCTTTGCTCACTCAGGGCTCCAGTCTCCCAGGTACGTGTGTAGCAGTATTGAAACAACTGGCTACCACCGAAGGTAAATCAAAAGAAACCAGGATACACACTGGGAGAGCCCCTCAGAGCCAGGCTGAGAGTTGAAGCACACTGTTTCTGCTTTGTGCAAATCATCCAAAACTGAGGGTATTCCAGAAAAAAAAACACCTCAGTCCTGTTGGGATTTCAGAAGTCTATCTGTTATCCCAGATGTCTACTTCAGCATGCGAAGAACAGATCTGAATTTCAGATGGGCAACTTCTGAGAGATTCAGTTGTATCCTGTTCTTTATTCTGCTTTCTTCTCTTCTCTTCCAGCTTTTCTCCTTTTGTCTACCATAGGTAGATTACTCTCATCTTCCCCCAGACTCCCAGACTCCTGGGAAAAGGCTCTACTTCTTAGTCTGTGCACATCACCACAGTGCTACTGGTTGAGTCAGAGAGTATATTTAAGCCAATGAGTCATCCACATCTTTTTCAGGAGGAAATTTTTTTCTAAGACTGCTATTAGTGACACAAGTTATACTGTGACTATTGAGACATAATTGATAAGACAGGTGAGAGTAGGGGAAGTCCTTTATTACGGGTCAGAATACTCACATTTCTAATTGAAACGCTTTAGGTGAAAAAGAATTTATTCTGAAGAGAACAATCTTAGTGCAATAAGTAACACTTTTCTATTTTTTTTAAGATTTCATTTTCTTCAACATCCAGAAATGCCACTCATCTTTTTAGGGATTATTGGCATGAACTAGCAAACTGTGTAATGAGTTAGGTTCACTTACGGTCACATACAAAACTAAGCAGAACTAAATGACTTCATTATTTAAAAAAAAAAAAAAAAAAAAAGGAAAAAAATCCCAAAACTATTCATAATGCCAATTAACAAACATCTCTAGCATTCAGTACACTTAGAAACATTTTACTAAATTATAACCAAAAATGGGTACGGCAATGTCTTAAAAATTGCTCCACAAAGTTAGCATGTGTTTACAAGTAAAAATGAAAGGGAGCCAGCATGTTTCAGAATGTTTTAATAATAAATATTCCTCTGCTTCTGATGCAAGTGAATTTTCTTAGAGAAATTAAGTCCAAGGTAAAAATCACATAAGACAGAAACACAAAACAGAAGAATGAATTAAATCAGCATAAGTTTCCAACCTGCATAAAAAACCTGTAGTGATAAAACAACTCACCAAAAGGATATGACAGTAATTAAGAGAGAATATAACTGACAGTAATTCACCATAAAAATTTCCATATCTCTTCATATGCAGTTTCAAATAAATGGTTGTTCTTTATTTCTTTGCAGAGCAGGAAGGTGTCATAACTGACAGACAGTCCCATTAGGTATTGTTCCCAACTGTCAGACTTCAGGAGAAGGTTGCACATTACCACACAAAACAGTAAAACTCAGTTCTTTAGAAAGTTTTTCAGGGCAAGAAACAGACTCAAAATTAAAGAAGAAAAAGGTTTTTACAAAATTGAAGACTACATCTTTCAATCCAGCCTAGCACTTAAGGCTTTCAATAGAACAACAAAAGTAATTTTGACCTTATCTTTGACTGCATCCTTGGAAGACAGCTAAAGAAATGAGTGTGAGTCAGCACAGAGAAATGCATGTGTTTTCTAAATTCTCAGTCACATAAAAGAAAGAGGAAACACAATCAAAGGAAAGGTACTCAGTCAGATCAGATGTAGGTAGGGCTGTTAAGAGCCAAATAAAAAGTAAACTTACATAGGTATGTCTAAAAAACAATAAAAAGGAAGTTTAAGGCTATGAAATTCTGTTTACAACCTGTACAAACAGCTCTCTTTCTCTAGATCTTAACAATTGGGTCTGAACAGATCCATCTCATGAATAGTAACTATTATTCCTAAGCAAAGTTTCTATGTAATAATAGAAGTTCTCAAATTTCACTTGCTCTGCACAAAGTTCCTACAAATTCCAGGGTTCAAAAGCCAGCAATACTCTAGAGAAATCAATCCATCTAAATCTATGGAAGAAAAAAATCTCCATGAATGGCTTGTGAAATAATGAGAGACTGAAATTAAATGGCAGTTTCTCTCATTAATATCATTCCTTTACCAGCAGAAAAATCACACAGAACAGGCCTAATGAGGACCTAGTTGATACAGCAAAGTAGAAAAATATGAAGCACCTGAAATTAATTAAGAAGTAGGATGGGAAATAAAAACAGTAGAGGTCAGCACAGGTTGATCCACATCTCTCTCTGGCTGACCTTTATTACCATAAGCATAGTGAATCCGTTTGCTACATACTGTGTCTGTTTTGTTGAACAGCATAGCACTGTTTCTGTCATTTACAAGGGTTCATCAGAGCCTATTCTTACCTACGGGGTTGTTTTTTTTTTTTAGTCTAAGGGTCACTTTTCTCAGTCAAGACATCACAGATCTGTTGGGTCATGGCTCTTCTAGGGATTGACTGCCACAGAAATTCAGCTATACACTTCTGAAGGAAATTGAAGCTGTCTCAGGAAATAAGCAAAGCATACAAAGATTTTTAAAAAGTTGTTCATCTTTCCTGAGAAATACAGTTGTGTACAGTTTTTGTTATTGAAGTAGTCTCTGTCTAGTTAGAGGGAGGAAATTGTATCCTACAGCTCTTTACCAGTTCCTCTAAGTTGAAGGCATTCCAGAGACAGGATGACCTCTGCATAACCAGACCTCAGAGTCTCACTAGTTCTTTCTTCCCATTGTGGCATGCACCCAAATCCACAGTTTAAATTTCTCACTTACAACTGAATTTTCTCCAGGGAACCACACGTTGCTTGTGTCTGTGCATATGCCACCTGTGAAGAATTCTTGAGTAGAATTGCTCTGTCTGCCAGAAACTGTTATCACCGTCTTTTCCACCCTGACTGCTTCATATCGTCTTTTCCTTGAGAGTCAGATAATGTCCTCTTTCAGACTAAACTTTAGACCCTGCCAGTACTCTGCCAAATAGGAAAAGAACAACGCAGGCAGCACACCCTGATTAATCTGCTCACAATGACATACATACTACTCCCATAGATATAAGGGTAATATGGGAAGGGTATTATGCTTGAGATATGCCTCACAAAAATTAATGACAACATTCGCTTAGTCTAGCACAACTGGACAAACTGAAACCTAAGAACATGTATATAATCTGCAAGCTTCTGAATCCAGGAAGGTACAGACCAAGTGAAACCTAAAACAGCTGTTTTGTTGGGGTGTAAACTGTGCTGGAGGGCCATCATCCAGAGAAAGCTGGAGGAAGCATTGAACTCTGTAAATGGGCTGCTATAGAAAAAACTTCTGTCATCGTATCTAGTATTGCATGGGCAGGGAGAGTCTGGAACAAAGAAAGCCTACATCTAAAAGAAGATAACTGTGGATGGAACACAGTCTGGATGATATCCCATGGATGGAGGCTGCAGGATTGTGGAACTTGCCAGTACAAATGTCTTGCAAGGAGGAATTTGATCATTGCAACTACAGAAAAAGAGAGCCACCAAATAGCTGAAAAGTGAGCAGAACTGTAGCCTGTGGAAAGAGCTGGGAGGCTGGCGAAGATCCATGGGTAGCCTCTGTTGGTTGCTTCTGGAATGAGGAAGGAAAGCTCTCTGTGGAATGATGGGCACATGGGAGGACAAAAAGATATCAAACATCATGCCATGCTTCATCAGGCACTAGTTCCACAACTGAGGTCCAAGTAAAATCTACTTTACAGCCACAGGATGACCTGGAATTGTATGTGTGCTGGTTTTGCATAGAGGGAAGTGGCCTGAGAAGGGTCTGCGAGGAGGAGCACGAGCACGGAAAGGCTGTGTCCCTTGCAGAGCTTCCTCTGTGGGCTCGGGGACCAATCGGAGGGCCGACTTGGCAGTTGGCAGCCCGGGTAACCAATTAAAAAGTTATTTTGCTTTCATGAATCACATCGGTAAAGTTAATCCGCTCTCTTTTGTCTTCTGGCCGCCAGGCAGGTAACAGCTGGCGGGGCCCCGGCCCGGCTGGCCCGGCCCCTCCTGATGGGCCTGGCCGGGGCAGGGGTGGGGGAGCCCCGAGGCCCCCTCGCTCTGTTTGGGGGGCTCAAGTAGCCGAGGGGTGGGGGAGCCTTTGCTGGGGTTCCAGCCCCCCCCAGTGTGGCTTCTGCTGCCGTTTTGAGAGCAGCCAGGAGGAAGAGCAGCATGGGGAAGTGCGGCTGGGCTTCGCAATTCCCTCCAGTCTCCTCCACTCGGTCCGTGCAGCCCGAGTGTCCTGAGATCCTGGCGCCGCTCTAGCATGGCCGGCCGCAGCCTCTGCATCGTCTGCGTGAGATTTTAAATTCTTCCAATGCTCAGAGAAGACTTGCAGACTTTCAGTACTCCTTTGAATGAGAAGAACAGAGCAAGGAGTGTACTGAAGTCGGTGAAATGAAAGCTGAGTTTTCGGATGGAAAGAGATTGAAGAGATGCCACTGATGAGCAGCTGAAAAACTTTCTTTCTGGGCTATGAGGGGACTGGACTACACTAAAATTCCTTTAAACTGTGAAAACCTACTGGGGGGGGGGGTGGTTAAAGTGCTTGAGGAAAAAAATCTTTTGCCCCGATGGAATGGGGCTCTCTGTTTTAGAGACTGGAAATATGGGAAAAGACATTTAATGAGAAAAAGAAATGAAGAAAATTTTGTCTTTAAACAGCTTGCCCTTAAAAATAATACCCCCATGTGTGTGGCATAACCCATAACACAGCTCTGGAAGGACTGTGAAGATGGGAGGAATTTCATGATCTGCAATTTTTTCCCCGGGCAGAAACAAATTGTGAAAGTGAAGACACCTCCTAAGCCTAAACCAAAAAAAGAAACTTTTCTTTCTAGAATGAACTGAAATGATTATTTAGGTGGATAACTGATTGAAGTGTTCTCTGTATGTTGTTGTTGAGAAATGTGGAAGGTGAGGGAGGGGGGAGGAGGGAATGATCTGGAAATCTTATTCTGAATTTCTTTTTTTTTTTCTGCGTTATTATTAAATTTCTTCTTATACCCTTTTAAGTTTTAAGCCTGCCTTGTTTTTGCGCCTAAATCCTATCTCTGAAAGAAATTAATCTATATTAAAATTGGCAAACCCAAATCAAACCGTGACAGTATGTGGATGTCAGGCCCTGAGGGCCCAATACAATCGTTAGTAGGTTCCTGTCTCAGACATTTCAGATGTAGGCACTCTTTTCCTTGCACATTTTATCATGTCTCAATTCATCACGGGAGGAGACACAAGTTGCAGGTTTTGGAATTCATTCTCTGTCCCAGTCTCACTGATCAACCCTTCACATCTCATCTTTCTGCTCTGGCTTTGCTTTCCCTCTTAGGTCAAAGAAGGGTGTAATGGCAGAGCTGCAGTCCCACCAGATTGCAGGGTTCATTTGCATTGTGCCTACTGTGATAACAGTCACATGGAAGCAGTGTCATGTGCTTTCTGAATCCTGTGCTTTTGTTTCTGAGGCACAGCTGGTGAATATTTAGAACAACCTCTGCTTACCAACCTCTTAGCAAATCTTCTAATTGAGATGATCACCCATGTTGGAATGGAATTATTTATTGGGGGAAAAAAGCTCACCAAATGGCAGAGCTTAGAGGGTCTTATGAAGATTTTAAATTAGAGGAGAAAGGGAGAAGAGACAGCCTTACTGTCTCACAGTGAGGTCTTCTCCAGTTTTACAGGGCTATTACTCAGTTATGGGACAGCAACAATAACTAACGCTTCCCGTGCAGAAAATGGGGTATCCTGTTTGGGATTCACTGGTCTCACTCAGCCCAGCTGGACAGAATCTTCTTCAAGAATTCCTACCTCATGATGCTCAGAATTTCATTTCAGGTTAAGGGCAAAGTGCTTTTCTTTCTCTGATGTGAGCACAAGTGTGCAATTCCCATCTGGTGAGGATGCTGAGAGGGAAGAGGACAGCTTGCTCTGACTCCTCAGCACTACACTGCTGTCTGTAGGGTGTACAGAGCACACCTGCAGCCAGATATGTGCAGGGAACATAGTAGTGGGAAGTAAAATGGGAGTGAGCATGAGACAGTGCTATGGATGTTATTTTGCAGTACATCTCCCCTGATGCAACTCTCTACACAAAGAGCTACCACTTACTAAAATCCACATAGCGGTGAGATCTGAACACCTCTAGTGGGAGAAAACCACCATGAAAGTTTTGGCTGTAGTCAAGGAAGACATGAGTCACATGAGCCATTTGACAAACCTGCATATAGGAGAGGAAGATAGAAAACAGTTACTGTCCACAGGTGTTCCAGCAGCAAAAAACCACAAGGTACTAGGGTTTTCAGAGCTCACAGGTCTCATGGCAGGAAAGAACAGGGAAGGCTCAGTACCAAACTGCGGAGATTTACAGATTCTGGACCCAGTAGAGTTTTAATAAATTATTATTACTGATCTTGAAAGCTGTTTTTCTTTTTTACAAAGTGAAACAAACCAAAACACACACACACACAAAGAACAGGCCAAGGAACATACATTAGGGGGAAAGATAAATCTAATTGTTAGGGAAAAACTGAAAAAGGTTCATCCCCTTTCTGTTTGAAGTATTGTAAGAACCGAGGTGTTGGGCTTCCAAAATTCTGTGTGTATATGTGAAGACTGACCTGTTCCAAGGAAGGGACTCCAGCAGATCAACAGGACTCTGGCATACATCACAGCTTTTGAGTTCTGAAAGCAACTGTTTCTGTGTAAGTGATACTTCTCCAAAAAGTACCAGAATCTGAGGTGACCTGAACATACATTGCGTGCTAGAAGTCTGACTGCCCCTGGAATGAGAGAGATTTTTCTTTTTTACATGGAAAAAAGCTCCACTGCAGAAATAGAGCAAAATATCATGCACAGAGGAATACATCACTCAAGTTTGCTACACTGGGGTGGTAGGCAGCCCTGTGCGCTACACAATGTGCCTCCCTTAGTGAAGGACCATGATCTATTCCACCAGAAGCAGACTGTCATTAAAATACCACACAGTGGCACACCATGAGGGTCATCAGGAAATCGTCAAACATGCTATACATACAGTAAAGGGACAATCTTCCTCCCCAACAGAGCCATATGAATGCTGTGAAATCTCTTCTTCTAAGACCTTTCTCTCATTCTGCTTAGTCCTCATTTCTTACCTCTGAGTCAGAATCACTTTATATGAGGATAGCTTGAGCCTCTATGATTTATGATCCTGTGGGCTTAACTGAAAAATCTTACTTCCATACTTATCTTGAACTCTAATTCATACCCTCTGTATAAGACAGAACTTAAATTAATTTATAGTTTCTTATTTCCGAAGATGCCACTGTGCATTATAATTCTGTTACTGCTTCGTATAACTTATTGCTGTCTAATGATCTTTGGTCTGTTTACGCAGGAAGCAGCAAGAGACCACATTCTGTCAAAAATATTTAATACAACCATGAGATTGAAAGTGCACTTCCCTACATACATTAATTTCATAAACATGTTTCTGCAATAACCTGCAGAAAAAAACAAAACCAAGCCAACCAATCAAAATAAACAAACAAACCCCCAAACCCCAAAACACCTCAAAACCGCAGCCCACTGTCCTCAAAACTCTAAACATACAAACCAGACAAAAAGCACACACCACACCACCACCACCACGACTGTAATTTGGAAACATCCTGTCCTTTATAGAGCCTGTATTTCCTCCTCCAATCACAATCTAGATCCAAAGGGAGAGACTGCTCTATGCCTTACTGATAGCTGGTTCACAGTCTGCTGGCAGACATTAAAGGCTTAGATTTCAACAAAAGAATAATATTCCTTACCACTGTGCAGAAAAAATTTGTCTCCTGGCAGGCATTCATCAGCTGCACAATTTTAAAAAATAACAAGCATTAGTTAAAAGATGAAGAGCATGCCAATTAAATTCCTTAGAACACATCACATGTGATAAGGCTGGGAAATGTTAAAAAAATTATTAACGGTCTTCCCCATTTCACTCTTAAGAATCCTTTGAAATCCCTTAGTTGCATGCTTCAGTTTCTGCCTTAAGCTCTAGGTGAAAGGTAATGACGGTGAGAGATAAAACAAGAAAAGTAATTGTTGTTCCTTATTCATGCCAAACAAGGGTGATGAAGGCATCCCAAGAGGCTTCACTGGAGCCTATCTTATAGTCTAATCACAGTTAGTTTGGCCTGAGTGCTCCATAAATGACTTTGTGTGACAGGAGGTGCAGCAGACAACCTGAAGACCCCTGATTAAATGTAGCTGCTTTTTTTTTCTTTTTCTTTTCACGTGCAGTAAATCTACACAAGAACCAAGGTGTCTTGGGGTTGGTTATATAGACCTTCATAGCCAGAAATGTCCTAGACACTTTCTCTGAGGTACAAACGCTGGCAACCTAAAACCGTTCTTGAAATCATACCAGCTTGCTACACTACTTTTTTTTTTCTTTTGTATCTTGAAGGTATCATTGATTGTCTGACAGAGTGCTACAGTTCATTCGTAGTTTTTCCTGCAGTAGAGGTGTTAATAATCTCTCCTTTCTGGGTAGCTTCCCAGGACTAGGATGTTTCATTTTACATAACTTTAAACATCTAGCAAGTAGGTGACTCTGTGTGAATTAGACTCACTTTATGATCAGCCTAAAGTACCAAAGTAGGTCAGATGAACTGTGTCCCAGAAAAGAATGCCGACTTCTCTCTCACACTCCTTTGGAATTCTGCTGGTAGAAATTATGGAAATACGTCAGTTTCCCAAAAGGCAGCTTGAAAAGCGGCAGAATCAAGGGGTTAACAGTTTGAGTGACAAGGTAGGGCACACAGAAGTACTACAATTACAATTCTTACCCGCAGGCAATCACATACCCCAAAGGTCCCTCCCCTCTTCCAATCACAAAATTTGTGTACTCCACCTTTTTTTGTCCTGAGTGTCACAATTTGGAAACACATAATAACTCAAGTGCTTGCAGGCTGCCCTGTCACTGGTTGGCAGCATGAGATGTCCCTCTATTCCTATCTATTCTATATGAATTTCGTAGCAAGAAAACCTATACAAATAAACAAAGGATCCACCTCTTTCAGCCACAATTCATGGCAAATAGCACCCACCTATGTAACTGTTGTGCCCCAGATGTTTTCATACTGGACTGTGATTGCCTGTGTCTTGACTCACCATTCCTGCATATAGCAGAAATATATCCATATATAGATACATAAAGACATAAATATACATGCATGCATTCACAAGAATGTGGAAAAGTTATATCCAATTAAAAATACTCTTTAATCAGAATTAAGGATACTAATAACTGAAGTCTGAGTGTGGATAAAAGGCAAAAAGTAGAAGAGTTAAGCTCTCAACCTACTTTATAAGGCAGCTGGACAAGTCTTCAAAGTTCAGGGGGAGGGCTGGAGGAGAGTGAGCATTATGGAAGTGAGAGATACAAATTAAGTATAGCATGACTTGGCCTATGAACCCATCCTCAAAGGCCTCTCAGGTTCCCTGGGCAGCCCCAGAATGGCATAGAAGAAATAAATCCTATGAGCTGAACCAAGAGGCCAGCACTGGCCACAGTCCAGGTGGGATTGTACAGTATGGCTTGGGCAGACTTTGGGTGGGTTTCATACCGACCACACTGTGCATGAAAATGGAAAACAAAAGAAATGCCAGCGTCAGAGGAAGGCGAAAGGGGGGTGGAGAGGGAGGGCGGGACATGCCAAAAACAACCCACTTAAAGTCTGACACAGACCACACAAACTGGGAGAACTGGCCAATGGGCCTAGGAACTGGAATTTGCAATTTTCAGTAAGTTTCACACAGACAGGGCAGGTGTTCTTTATAAGCTCCCTTTTCCCAAGTTTCAGGTCATTCTTAAAGCTGCCTGTAAGACCACTATGCAGGCTTGTCCAAAATTTGTTTCCTTTTCCTTAAGTTGGTGAGCCTATAGAAAGTTTCAAAAAGCTCCAATGACTGACTGAGGAGACAGAAGTAAGAAATGTGTTGTGATTGCTGATATTAATGTCTCTGTAGCCTGACAGTCACAGAAAGGGAGAGAACATAGATGAGACAAAGACATTTTGGGGGAAAGGACTGGAGAAAGCTAACAATGAACTCCCCTTACATGCCATTAATAAAGTTTGTCTGTACATGAGCTCAAATGGTTGTCAAACATTGCATTTCTAACATGGTTGTAGTAGCAGTAAGGTGCAGGTAGACACACCTGCATCACTGCTTCCATTGAAATACATTCATTGTGTTCCTGAGAAGATGGGAAACTTGGGACATGTAAGTTGTTATTCTGAACAGAGGGCAAGTGGCAACCTGCTTGCAAACCAGGATTTAAAAATTATTCAAGGTGGAAAGAAACCTCTTTAGAGGACCAGGCTATTGTGGCAGAGGTGAATGTGTAGTGGCAGGCAGACTTGATAATATGAAACATTTTTTCATGCATAACAGTGGTGTTAAGTATATCTTTATATTGCCATACTGTTGGACAAACATGCCTGAACATCAGTTCAAAAGGTAAAACAAGCTCTGAACCACTCAGGGCTTTTAAAACTATTTTACCTGGTGGCCATGCACATCAGAATTTCAGACTGACAAGAGACAAGAATTTTTAAATGGAGCTTTAAACAACCTGTTAAATGAGTAGAATGTTCACCATTATCCTAGTAGAAATAAGTGTAGTAGTTGTAGAACATTTCAACTCAGCACTTCCAATGAAGTTTTACCATGTGTAACACTTCTGTGCTACAATGATGCACTACACTGATACATTATGCGGGTTTATGAAGAGTTAAAACCATAATTTCCAGAGATCTCTCAAAGCCAGTTCTGGGGACATGGACCCTTTCCACTTGTGGGAAAGGATGCTCTGACAAGTGCCAGCAGAAACAATGTGGTGGGCCCCGTTTTTCTAGTGGGATGGCATTCTGTGGTAACATCATTATGGGGCAAACACGGAGGTGTAGCAACTGCTGGGAGCCAGTCTCAGACAAGCTGTGAACAGCTTACCACATCTTCTCCTCTTCTGGAAAGCCTGCTTCTGACTTGCAAGGGTGTTCCATGAAAGCTGAGTCCAAGTTCAAGCCACGTTACATAGGCCAGTGTCCTGGTTAGAGCTGGGGTGGAGTCACCTTTTCTCAGTAGTTGTTACAGTGCTGTGTTTTGATTTGAAATGAGGATGGTGTTGGTAATAAACTGATGGTTTGGGTTTCAACTTAGTATTGTTTATTCTAAGTCAAGTGCTTTTTTTTTCCCTTGTCTGATGCTCTGCCAGTGAGGGAATATGCAGAAGGAGCTGGGTGGGAGCATAGCAGGTGGTGAGCAATTGCATTCTGCGCCACTTGTTTTTTCCATTTTCTTATCATTATTATTATAATTTCCCATTATTACCATCTCTTAATTGATTTTAAATAATTAAACTGTTCTAATCTCAAGATACAAATTGTATTTTGGTTTCTCTGCCCATTCCACTGGGGACGTGGGAAGAGATATAGGATTGAGTGGGTGGCTGCATTGTGTTTCATTTCCATCTGGGCTTAGAACCATGGCAGTCTGCTACCAGGCATTTTGAAAGCAACACGAGGTGCTGTGGATGGGTTTGAGGTAGCAGAGCAGTTCCTTTTAACAGGACAAAACAAGATTAATGATAAAAGCAGAATGAAAAGTTTTTCTCCCAGTGCCGAGGCAGGAAACCTTATGACCCAACAAGCATGGTATAAGGACCAGTTTAGGCCTCCAAGACAATTGCTAGAATAAGTCAGAGTCAACTACCCACCTTTAAGCAAGTTTCAGACCGTACCTGAGAAGCCTACCCATCACCACAGACATTGTGTGTATGAATAATACTGTAAATTTCATGACATGCTGAAGTGAAGACTTCCTTCAAGTCTTTAAATTCAGCACTATCTGTGGATGGAATTATGAATTCATAAAGTCATTTATGATCTCACTTTTCTATATTCAGTATTTCATCTCACTTTATTTCTCATGGTCAATTCCAGATAACTGAGAGTAAAAACCTATTCTGCTCTTCTAGTGAGTGGGATAAGCTTTCAATTTCTTACTTAGTTACATCAAGAGATAAATGAGTGGAGTGGCTCGGGACTGACTGGAAATAAACCACAGAATATTTTAGATGGCAAGAGACCTTTAGGTCCATTGAGCCCAACCATGAAGAGGGGTTAGGTGATGAGTTCCATTCTGGAATTGTTTCAGTACAAAGTGCTTAGCTGGGCACACACACAGATATCACAGCTGTGCCTTCCAATATTTTCCCAGCTTCTTCTTTTGTCCCTTTAGCTTTTCATTGGAAATGATACATTTCCAAAGGCTTGGTACAAAAAGCTCTTCTGTCACATCTGCTCAAAAGGTTTTTATAAATTGACCTTAATTGTCAGGTTCATTCAACTGCTTTCAGCATCCTCTTCTTCCCAGATTTTCCCTAGAATTCAATGCAACAGAAACAAGAAGAAATACAGTCAGGCTGAAAATGTCATCAGCTCAAACACTAAATTGAATTCAGATACTCATATTTAAAGCCATACTCTATGTCTGCATGAGAAAATCTGAAGCTGTTTCCCTAGGTTATGCCCTGAGATTAAGTTCCATCCCTTGTCTATAAAAGAGGAGCCTTTTGGAGACAGACATGCACTTGAAAAAATGCCAGCAGTCTGAGATAGTGGCAAATGAATCATCACAGAATCACAGAATTACAGAATCATTTAAGTTGGAAAAAATTTCCAGGATCATCCAGTCTAAGTGTTAACCCAACACTGCCATTTCCATGACAAAGCCATGTCCCTTAGTGTCATATCTATGCAGCTTTTAAATCTCTTCAGGGCTGGCAACCCAAGCACTTCCCTAGGCACCTACTCTAATGTTTGACAATTCTTTCAGTGATAAAATATTTCCTAATATCTGATCTAAACCTCCCCTTATGCAACTTGAGGTTTTCTTCCTCCGGTTCTGTCATTTGCTGCCCAGGAAGATAGATGAACAACCATCTTGGTAAAAACTTCTTTCTGGTATAAAGAAAAAAACAGTTTCCTTAACTCTCAAAGGAGTTTACAAGGAGGAGCAATAGGTGAGTACCACAGCTCTAGCTGTTGAAAGTCAGGGGGTCAGCAATCTGGATGCATGAGCTTTCACACTACTGTGGAATTTACTATCTGTGTACTCTCAGGAGGTGCAGAAATACCACAACAGACTAGCAGGATTAAGAGAAGGATGACCTCGTGACCTTGGCTACACGTCCAGTCAAATGACAAATAGAAAATTTGTCCTCTGTATTGCTGCCTGGTGCTTTAGACATTAGGTTCTCTCTTGGTGTCATGCAGCCCACGAGCTGTATGAAGAACATCAGCCTTCCTGATATCTGGTACTCAAAATGCAAGCTTTACTGCTATTAAAACCTTTCCACTGGCCTCCCCAACAGACTTCTCTCCATAAGATTCCTGCATCTTGCCATTGGAAAGGCATTTCTTTCCAAACAACCTGTTCTCTGAGCACTGAGAGAAAGGTTCCTTGTTCCAAAAAAAGGCTGTGAAGAGGCGACGTTGTAGAAGATGCTACTCCCCCCAAAGTATACCCCTGGGATTGCATCCCATGACACAAGGAAATTCCTTGAAACAAGACTCCCCCTTCCTTATCGAAAACCCTGTTATCTCTTAGGATTTCTATTGACTCTTAAAGTCACAAGTTAATTGGTCCTTTTCTGACTTAGAGTTTTAAGATAATTGGTTAGTTTGTAATTTGTAGTTTTATTGGTTAGAAACTCAATCCTCTGGAAACCTATATAAATCCTTTGTTATCTAATGTAATTAGACCGTTGTTAGCATTTCCCTTCAAAGACAATAAAGTTATCTTCTGTAGCCAGGGTTCAGAGATATCTGGACTCAGGGCTGCAGACCCCGGAGTTGGAAAGCACCCAACTTAAAAACAGCTACATTCATGTCATGGGCTGGATAATTTAAAACAGCACCTGATGGAAATACTGGAAGGTCTCTTCTTTTCTCCCACTGCTGTGTGCTCTCCCACTGCCTTTGCAAGTGCTAAGAAATCTTCTGGGTTACTCAAGATTTCCAAACTGCTCAATGCAGCTGAAGAGATTTCAGAGAATTCACATCCCAGTTGTCTTTGTTTGATGCACTGTCAAGCTAGAAAACAGTTCCATTACTTCTAAGGTGTCATTTCTGTTCAGTCTGTTCTGTTCAGACAACTACCTCCCACCAGACTCTCATGTTTGTCTTGGGTCTTGGCCACAGGTGAGTGATACATACATAGTCTTCTTTACCTGAAGAAAGACATGGAAATGAAATGCAGACTTCTGCTGTTACACATTGCATTGTTTCCTCCAATCTTTCTCTGCCAAGCTTTCTGTTTTAAGGTACAGGGTTTTTTAAAAACTGTAGGTTGAATGTAAAATGTCAGCTGGCTGAGCCTAGTATGGCAGTCAGATAATCTTACCTTTCAATTCATTTCCACAGGACACCTTCAGTTCCTAATTTCCTGCTAATTTCATTATTTAGATAAATATATTACCTTTCCTCATCGCAGATCTATCTCTAAGAGCAGGCTAGGATACTACAGGGATGTTAAGGGCCCCTCCCATTCAGGTGTCACAGCACTGCCTTATGTAGATGCTTCCATGTTTCCCATGTCTTTCCTGGTACACAATACTGCAGAGAGCAACAAAGGCGTGACACATCATCTTTGTGGGAAACAGCCATGGGAAACTGAGATCCAGCCACACAACTTTGGTATAGTGGCCTCATGCATCCCCTGAGTGAGCTGTGTCACAACTACTCACGCTGTAAATCCTTTCCAATATGAAGGAAAACCTTTTAACTTGAACTTCAGTAAGGAGGTTTTAAATAGCCATTTATCTTACCCAATCTACAAGATTCAAGAAAATGCACAAAAAAATGAAGTCCTGAGCACTTCATTTGGGCTAACATGAAATAGCATACAGTTGAGATAATAGGAAATTATATTAAAATGAAATAATGTGAAATAACTCTGTAAACACCAAAATTAGGTGATGCCTCAGCTGTTAGACAAAATTTTCACTTCTTGTATAACTGCAGACACTGTTTTCACCATCTCAACAGCAATTTTAACTACCCACAGCATCTTCTCACTGTTGAATAGGTTTTCCTGGCCCCCATATCTTTGGGTTCATTATGTGGATGCTTAGGTGGGTTTCTCAGCCCATTGAAATCACTCAAAAATCACTTTAATGTTGGTGTAATAATGCAGATTTATGCTTACTGACAAAGAAAGAAGGTTTTCAGGTAAAAAACTTTTTTTCTGCAGTTGACAGCTTCCTAGCATCCACAGTCAGCAGGCATAATAATTCATTTATCTGACACAGATGTTTGAGCAGCTGAGCAAGGAGAGAAATGATTGCAGTTTATCATACTTTGTTTTTGGATGTGTTCCTCATTAGAGCCATATACCCACAGCAATTACAAAGCACTATACAAAACCTTACTTCTATGTCATTTATGGCCTTCCCGAGCTAGCACCATCTATAGATAGAAGAACCTTGTCATGCATTTGCCTATCCTTGCCTTTAGCTCTGCTTGTTCCACCTCCATTGTCTGGATTGCAGCTCCAAGCCAGCCACAGTGTCACCTCTCTCAAGGCAGCAAATGTGTGTAACCACTGTTACAGTTCTTTGCATTTTAATCTCTTCAGAAGCTCAAAGCAAGAAGCAAGGGGAAAACATTGATCTTATCAGAGGAAGTTTTCATGAAATGTGACAGAATCTTTCCCCCTCTCATAGTAAAGAAAACTGAACCACAAACAAAAAGGCTGACTATTAAATTACCTTTTCCCTGGTTACTGTTCTTTAGCAGACCTACAGACTTCAAACCCCCTTAGGGAGGTAGGAACCCGGTGATCTAGAAAGGTGCCTTCCAACCCAAACCACACTATGATTCTGTTCCATGAGGACTGATACTGGGGCTGGGATAGACATGCTGTTCAGAGATGAAACCCGACCTCTAATTCACACATCACAGACTAACAAATTATGCCCATTTTCCTGTACTTGCATGGTGAGGTTGAAGGCAGAAGTGCCTGAGAAACTGCAGCTAGATGCAGTACACAGAGCTCATGCCTTTCAAAGCACAATTGGCATGACAGACATATCTGTGTATTTTACAATAAAAGGAGTCACAATGTGCTTGTGCAGTATGGCGCTGAGAGCAGAGTACAAGAATTTGGATAGAAAAATTGAGCTAAGAACCTTGAGGAAAGCTGTTCCTTCTTGTAGGCTGCTTACCATCAGAAACTTCTTCTTTCCTTTCTTCATTTTTTTAATGAAGGTTTCATTACCACACTTATCCCATTCCTTTTCTATTCCAAAAGCATGCAGAAAATGTTGTGTGCGTTGTGCAGTTGGAATATACCTGAAAATTTCTGAAATACACAAAGAATAACCCAATACTTCAAATTTCTTGTATGTTTGTAAGTAAAATCTGTCACCTTGGGGTAAAAAGCACAGAGAAGTTGAATCAATTCATATAATGTTGTAGGCATCTTTTGGTTAAGATGATGCCTGGGGAGACCAAGCTTCCAATTTAATCTTTTCTGGTTTTGGCTTTTTTCATGAATGAAATCCTTTTTCTTGTGTAAGGTTAAATATATTCGCCATGGATAAACTTTCTGGGGGTAAGAGTAGCCTGGAGTCTGGGGTCTTGTAACACTGAATTTATTTATGATTTTAATACTTTTATCAGTTTGTATCCTCAAGACCATGGTGAAACATTAATCTTTCCTGTTTCAAGGTTTGTTTTTGTTTTAGTGGTAGATTCATTAATTACTTCATAAATACTTAGTCATTTACCACACCTGAGTGCTCTTCCATCATTTTAAGAGTGTAATTTCTTCCTATTTTCCTGTGTTTTGTAAAAATGACACCATATTTTACTGCCTTTCCCAAAGACATAAGGCTTCCATTGGATACTCTTGTCTCTCTTTGACCTTATGTACTGATTCTGATTATGTTTTAACAGCTTAAGAGCTACTCAGTGGATACCTGTTTAAAAGGACGTTTTTGGTGAATGTAAAGCTGGATGTTTGCAAACATGTTAATGTAGGCTTTTTATCAGGAAGAGACTTCCCTTACATTTTGTCTGGGGCATTATTCCTGCCATGAGGAACAAATACTTTCACTTTCAGGGACATTTTCCAGACCCCAAGGGGAAAAAAAACCAACCCTCTGTGTTAATTCTTCTAATAACAAAAAAGAATCAGGAACAGGCTTTTGTAGGCAACCTCCTCCCAGGCTGTGGGAGCATTCACTCCATGTAGTGTACATGCTACATACCAATAAAGAGCACATCACTGTAAAAGCACAAATAAAGTTAAAGCAATTGTTTTGGGCATGCAAGAACAGAAAAGAAAAAAAAAAAAGTAAAAAAAAGAAAGAAAAAACCCAAACCAGAACATAATGAAAAAAAACCCACAAAGGATTTTTATTTTCTATTTCCCACTAGCAAGCAGTATCTGGCCACTTCATGGGAAGCAAGGCTTCAATACACACAGCAGATGGTTGAAAAGGCAAACACCATCAGCAATAAAGGCCACACCTTCCTCCTCCTTTCCCTTGGGTTTTGTACCTGGACAGACATCCTCTGATGTGGAATACCCTTGGGTCAGTTTGGGTTGGCTGTCCCAGCTATGTGCCCTGCCAGGACCCTGCCCACCCCAGCCTCTGCCTGTGTGGGGTGGAATGCAGGAGAGAGAGGCTGGTGCTGTGCCAGCACTGCTCAGCAGCAGCCAAGGCACTGCTGTGTTGTCAACACCTTTCCAGCTGCTAATGCAGAGCACAGCACTGGGAGGGCTGCTGTGGCAAAATGAACTCCACCTCAGCCAGACCAAATACACTCTGACACAAGGATGTGGCAGCTCTTTAGATTAGGAAAGATGCTAATGTGTGAGCTAATTTTTTCCAAAGAGAATTAATTGGGTTATTGAGTTTAAACACCTGCCTGCATTTATATCCATATGAACATTTGTGCTGGTTGGCGATTAGGCATAAGAAAATGTAGAGGAAATAATAGACAAAATATGGAGTAGGGAGGCAGGAAGGCAAAGAGGAAGGCAAGAAGGGAGGGAGGGAGGGAGGGAGGGAGGAAGGAAGGATTCCAGGAAGGAAGGATTCCAGGAAGGATTCCAGGAAGGATTCCAGGAAGGAAGGATTCCAGGAAGGAAGGAAGGAGGGATTCCAGGAAGGATTCTAGGAAGGAAGGATTCCAGGAAGGAAGGAAGGATTCCAGGAAGGAAGGATTCCAGGAAGGAAGGAAGGAAGGACTTAAAATGAAATTATAATTCGTAAATAAAATAAATATTTCTAAATAAAGAACAAGTCATACATCCTTCTAATGTCCATGGGTGAGATAGCTTCTCTGTAATGAGCAAGTCTAATCAAGGCTTGGCTAAAATCCCAAAGCCCAGAGGGAAATTTATTCCTGTTCCTCTTCCTTTTACCTCCTAGGTAAAACCAGAGAGCAAAGCAAATTGCAACAATTTGTGACTGTAAAGCAAACACAGAGTTCTAATTATATTGTTTTTCACCAAGAGTTGCTTTAAATACACTGTCCCGGCTTGTATTTGCTTTTCTAAAGCCCATTAGTTCTGTCAGTAGTGTTTTTCCCGGAGGAGAAAGTTATTCTAGCTGAGAAGCCTTTGATTATTTTCATTATTATCTGAGACACTTGCACAACTTACAAAACATTCACAATGGCCTCCGGCCTCTTCAAATGCTGCTGTCTCTCTTCAGCATCCCTTGATTTGGTTTAAGAGTTTCATCTAATTCAACTGACAGAAAATAATTTAGTCAGGTCTTAAAGCAGGTTTCTTTCTTGACCTACAAATCTAATTTCCAATCAGCAGTTGCTCTTCGATTGCCTTAGAAATTTAGACATAGACAGACAGATGGACAGATGTGCTGTATTCTGGTGCCCCTTTATTTACTCTGCATTCTGGATGTCATGACATGCTCGCATGGCACGTCCTTGCATGTATTTTGTCTTTCACAATACTGGTTGTATGCACACTCTGAACAGCAGCTGATTGACCACTATTACCAGCCTAAATGTTAGAAGCAGAGCACCAACACCAAGGCTGTTTTTCTAAGGATGGCTAAAAAAAGGAGGAAAGCAGATCAGGCAATTTTAAGTTAATGTCTGTGCTGAGTGGCTCTAACAAATTACAAAAACAACATACATTTTGGCAAAGTGCCTTGTGTCACAGCTTACATGAATATCCTTTTCTTTCAAATTTTTAAGCTGCTTCCATCCTGCTAAGCCTGGAAGTGATTACATCCTTGGTCTCCATATATAAAAAAAAACAGGAGAAGAAGCGAAAGAGACTATTCTGCATGAGTTGAGACCTGCTGATTAAATTGAAGGACAAGCAAGAAATGCACAGACAGTGGAAGCAGAGACATGATGATAGTGCTTTATCTTTACAATTTGCTTTGTCATGAGTTTAATGTATATGTAAATTAATGTAGATGTAAAGTCATTTCCTTTGGCTAATGCCAGATGAAAGAACACCTCTCATCAGAATATTGTTGTAGTTAACTTAAGAAATGGCAGTAATTATGAACAGCTTCTGTGCCAGAGGGAAGAACGGTGCATTTAAAATTCTTCTTATGTTGTGAACTTTTTGCCTCTTACAGAGGAGCTGGGAGGAGGCCAAAGTGCATCTTTTCAGGTTGGTTAGGAGGTGCAACCACTCCTAGGGCTGAAACACCCCTGTGTAGGATGAAGTCCAAAGGCTCAGGAAAGGACTAAGTCTTACTATCTACAGCCTGCTTTGTGCACCCACTGTGTTATCTTTGCAGGTGGAGAAATGCATAACTGGCATGTAGAAAATATGAGACGGCTGGAGGACATGGTCTGGTAGAGACAGAATGGTCCTCGTTTGTCTCTGAAGAGCCAGGCAGAACAAAAAGAAATTGTATGACTAGGACATTGAAGGATGCTATGGATAACAAATAACTTTTGTCTGATTCAACATTATTTAAATATTAAAATGAATTATGTGCTAATAATTTCAGTGAAGCACATGCTGCCACATATATGACTATATTTCTTAAATCTCTGTCTTGATAATGCTGTATGTAAAGAAGTGGACGACAATAAGATTGGGCTGTGTATAAGGAGGGTAGAAATTTCACTTAGTTAGGAGGAAGACCAAAGACCTTGAAGACAGCTGATGAAGACAATACCTGCACCTTCACTGTAGTTCTCCTCCTGCAATCCATCTTGGATCAGCATAGGAAATCCTCTCAGTGTATATTCTGAGTTGAAAAAAGGTGGTTACTAGAGTAATAAGGGATCCTGCAGCCTGAACTTCATATGCAGGCTCAGATGGGTACATATAAATTGGAAAACTGTGTAAGAACATGTTTCACATACCATTCAAGGTGAAAAACAAACCAACGTAATCTTATTATGGTTTTCCTTCTCTGCAAGAAAACACAGACAAATTCAGTAAACCAACATGGCCCTGGCATTAGTTAAGTTATTCCCTAATATTTGCAAAGGTGGACAAACCCATACTGGTGTATCCTAGCAATTTTAACTGGCAGGTCTCAGGAGCAGAGAGACCATTTTTTGGTCCATAATTACACAACTAGTAATGCATCACACATGAATTATAGTGGATATTACCTGGTGAGATGCTCAAGGAACTGAGCATCTATAATGGCATTGTTGGAGTTTGTCTAACTCCAAGGCTCTGAAATTACTCATGACAGATTGCCCTGTTCCTCTATAGATTAATTAAATCAGGGCCATAATTAGGAGCTTGATACAGCACTGTGGGTGTGACCTTGTCATGCAGAAAATCACTTTGAAAAAAAAAAAGGATCAGAGATTCAGGGAATTTGTTTTCTAATTTTCATCAAAAAACGTCTTTGAAATGCAAAACAATTTTGACTAAAAATGGAACAGTCATTTTAAGTAATGTGAGAGATAGTTAATAACATAGACAATGTCTTTTTTAATGTCTCAGCTTCTGTCTAAAATACAAAATATAGGAAACAATATAAATTCAAGAAAGAGGGCTTATCAGAATGGGCTTTGTCTGTTTCTGGCATAATGTATTTTCACTTATTGATGCATTGAAGTTGCTAGTTTTTTGATAGTGACAGAAAAAACAAATAGTCGTATCCAACCCATTATCTTGCTTTCTTCCTTTTAAAGAGTTTATAGGGAATATCCACATAAAGTGTGGTGATCTATCCCAGCTATGAACAAGAGTCCTGGAATATTCTGAGGATTATTGGTAATAACTCTGTAATTTGCATAACTGAGGAATGAACAAAGTTGGCTGCTTCACTGTGTCTGACATTGGAGAAGAAGAAAGAAGGAATCAGGGATGTGAATGGTGGGAGCTGCTGGACAGCACCACTGCAGAGAGGGACCTGGGGGACCATGAGCCAGCCCTGCACCCTCAGGCCATCAGCAGCCTGGACTGGGCAAGGAACAGAGCTGTCAGCAGCAAGGGATGTGATCCATCCCTTCCTTCTCTCAGCAGGGCTGAAGCCATGGCTGGAATGTGGGGGCTCAGTCTCGTGTTCTCCCATACAACAGAGTCATAGACTTTCTGAAGAAAGTTCAGTGAAGGCACTGGAGCACCTTTTGTGCAAGAAGATGGTAAGAGAGCCACTACTGCTCAGCCCAGAGAAGTGAAGGCTCAGGAGCGCAGTACCAATGTGTGTAAATAGCTGAGTGAAGGGAACGAAGAAGAGGGAGCCTGAAAATTCTTGGTGTTACCCAGTGGCAGAATCAGAGGTAATGGGCACAAGCTGAAACATGAGAAATTTCATTAAAGAATAAGAAAAAATAAATTTATTCCAAAGATGGTCAAAGAGTGGAATGGGCTGCCCAGACAGGTTGTGAAGTTTCCAACTTTGCAGACATTCACAATCCAACAGGAAACAGTCTGGGATATCTTGGTTCTTCAGACTCTGCTATTAGTGGAAAGATTGTCTATTTCCAGTTATAAAACAGAATGGGAGAACATCTAATGCTGTTGTTAGTGATGCAAGCCCATGTCATTCAAACCCATTGCTAACAGGCTCAAAGCGTCCTTGCCAAAGTCATGACAAAGTTCCACCTGCGCACAAACAGGCCCAGGATTTTTTGCTTTTACTCCATAACACAAAGTCATCCTCAGACCAAAGGTGTGCTATTCTGCTGCCTTGCCAGAATACCCAAAATAACAAAGAACTGCAGCAAACCAAAGATCCAAATCTTAACTCCACAGCAATGGTGTTATCTCCTTTTTAACTGGAACCTAGAATGTTGACTACAGTGTGCAAATCAGTTTGCCTTCCTTTGATGAAGGCATGCAAGTTCCTCTAGTACTCCTACTGACTTCTAATCGTGTAGTATCCTGAAAAAACAATCCTATCAGGAGATCTACTCTTCACTTGTATTGCACTAGCAATTTTTTAGACGTGAAACTTATTACAACTAATGTGCAACAGAACAAAACACTTGTTTCTCTTTGTTATATATGTGATTCGTGCTAATTAAATTGTAACAATATTGGCAAAATTGTTGCATTATAATTAATCAAAAATTGTATTTAATTGCTATAAAGCAAAAAGATATAAAGGAAATGGTTAAACAAAAAAAAAAAAAATCGTCCTCCAGATGTTAGGTGGGAGGCAGGATAAGAAGGGTATAGGTCTAAGAACGAGTGTCTAGAAATAGGTTTTCGACCTTGAACTAGGCCAAATTGGGATGATTCCAAAGAGTTGGTCACTGGAGTGAGGCCTCTTGTGGGAATACATATTTATTATACAACTCTAAGCTCACTGTGCTTGCATTACCTGCCAGATCACACAGCGAAAACTGAGGAAGACCCAGAGCCTTCATCAGAAACGAGACCCCCGAAAGGAGGAGAGACCCCCGAGCACTGGTGACGCATGCGCAACACAACACATTGATGTAGAATTTAGGAATAGAAACGAGGAGGAGCTTTCAAGAAGATTCCATATTAATATGCATTAGTAAACAGTGTATAAGTGAGATTTTAGCTTGGCTGATTTGGTACAGTGTGAGAGGAATGGCCCTGCCCGTACCCCCGGTTGGGATATCCCCCGGTCGATTTGCTTATGCTTTATTCAACCAAACCATTGGACCTCTATTATACTGAAATTGCTGCTAAATTTTGTATTTGCTCCAATTTATATAATTCATATATTTGATTGCATTCATTTATATACAATTGCTATTATTAATAAATTGCTGCAAAATTTAACTTTGTGGTTTGATTAATTGGACAAAATCGAACACATCCAATACCCATTTATAACATCTTCAATCAGGGAAAAAACCCTACTCAATTTGGAATGGTTCATTTTTTTTCTGGATGTGTAATTTAGATGCTGGACTGAAAGCCATGTATTCAGAGGAAATTTTATGAACAGTGAAAGAAAGAGTAGAAGCCATTTATCCCTGTTTTTTGTTTCCCAAATATAGATTCCTTCTCTGGGATTCTACTGTTCTGGAAAGGCCTCCTGCAGTCCTGCAGAGTTCTATGACATTTCATTCTACTCTGACTTCAGTTGGTAAAAGATTTGTTGAGGCTTTCACTGCTCTAATGAGTAGGAACAAACATTATAATGCTTCAAGCTGATCTGTCTCACAATTTTATTTTCTGGTTTGCTTTCACCTTCTAGACTCAGACACTTGAAGAACAAAACTTTCAGCTGTGTGTAAAAATAGACTTTCTTTTCCTGATGCAGTCAAATTGTACAGTCTGTAGCAACTGCCAGGATATCTGATGAGATAGCCAAGGGTTTTTTTGTCTTCTTTCCAGAAAGTCCAAAAAAAACCCCCAAACTGCAAGACAAGTTTATTCTCTTTGTTTGGTATGTGGGGTTTATTATGTTCTGTTTGTTGGATTTATTTCAGTGCTTTAAAGAAAATCACCTGCACGAACCATTCCACTTTAAACTGTCACATTTCCCTTTTGGAAGAGACAAGACCCTTGAAAGAAGAGACTGAAGACCTCATTGTAGATATACTGATCTAGCTTATGACATTTGAATTACAAAGAAGCCGCTGGGAAGGAAAGTGGAATGGAGCCTGAACAGCTCTTGTCCCTCTCAACCTTGTTTTCTTCATGGGCAAATTTTTAACAATTTCCTTGGTATTACTTTCACTCCATTCCTTCAGAGTTCCCACCTGGAGCAGCTTGGTAAATGTGAGGAATAGATATTTCTTTGAACAGTCTACACAAACAGAGGAGACAGGAGACATTAGTGCTCCATCACAAAACTGTTATCACTATCACAGTATTCAATTCTTGTTGTTATGAGTAGTAGTTCCTCTAATTAACTATTCATTTTAACACTTTAACATTTGTGTTTACCTGGGAGCATATGAACACATCAATCAAAATAATAAATACCTAGTTATAGATAATATCTCTAGGATAGCATCAGGTGGGTTGCCATCCCAGGCTTAGCCCATTCAGGCTGGAAATCCAGTGCAAGGCTTAAATATTTTTTTCTTGGCCAGTGCAACAATCTCACCTGCCTGATATTCAGTGAATGATGGTGGAAGAATTGCAGTTAGTAGTTCTTGGAATGCTGTATGTATTACACTGGAAATAATGAGGAAAATAGTAAATATTATTAATTACCAGAAGAGTGCCTATAGAAAATGCTATTTCACTCTCAGTAAGACACCTTACAAAGAAAGCCTTGCAGGCTGACTGCAGCAATCAGGCTTGGAAAGTTTCTGGTTTAGAGAATAGTTCTACTAGTCATTTCCAAGAGCATCACCCACTTTGAACTCTGTTCTCACTGCATGCTATAACCTGAAAAACAGAGGAGATTTATGACATCTCCAGCATCATGGCCTGTCTGGGAGTTGCCCTTCTTCCCCCACAGAAAACCACAGTTTTACAATGACTTAATAGCATAAATAATGCCATGGGTCAGCCAGTTTTCATCCTATACAAATAAAGTTATATTCTGTTTGTTGTCCTTTAAGGAGTCTGGAAGTCCCATTTTTTTACAGACCTGTCCAATGATCCTGTAACATGACTGTGTATCGTCCTTAGTAGCTCACCTCTTGAGTAAGTATTGTCTTGACTTACAGGAAAAGTTTGTTCCTAAAATGTGAAACTTAGAAAATTGTATCTGAGGGAACACAGACAAAGAGAAAATAAGTCCTAGCTGTGCTGATATGTCCTCATTGAATCTCTTCAATAGGTAGAAAAATCATCTCTTTGTAGCTCCTGCTCAGAATAAAAGAGTCAGACATCATTATAGTGTGAATCACCAGCTAAGATGTCTTTCTCCCATCCTAACAAATCCATTTCCCTCAAGTATCCTGATTCTTTTCTCTCACAAAGGTGTAATAATTTTTGACTTCAAAAACGATTCTCAATCCATTTAAGTTTCTGACAACCAAATTGAAACTCTCATATCCTGATAAATGGAATAAAATTGGAAACAATCCTTCTATATTTTAAACTCCAAAATGGTGAGGCAGATGTCCATGAAACATTAAAAAAGGTTTCTTGTTGGTGCTAGTAATACGTGCCATGAAAAAGCCACATTTCCAAACCCACCTGAAGAACATTGTTTCTTTCTGGGGAGAACTGGTTGATGAGATGATCAGAAGAGGAAGAAAGTCTGACAAGTACCTTTAGTGCATTTGTGCAGAGACAAAAGGATGTCACTGTAACCCACAGACTGATGTCTCATTCCCATGCCATACTGATTCTCCTCTCTTTGACACTAAGCAGCTGTCTTTGTGAGTTATGGTGCAGTGCCCTGCTTTGGGTCATTCCATAAACAGTCAGCTTGCTTGAATTCTACTCATGCCCACTGTCTTGTCAGAAGTGATGCTCACCACAGAAATCTTAAGTTCCTTTATCCAGACCAGAATAGACTTCCACAAGGCAGGAACATTCAGGTAAGCGATACGGCAGGTATCCCTAAAATATATGCCCAAATTGTAATAAAATAAAATCAAATCCCCAAAGAAAACCCCAAAGGCAAAAATGGTCAGATGATGTTGCTGTGTCTCTGAGCTGCTGGCGAAAGTAAGAATATTGCATACAACTCCTCAGTCTTCGCTAGAACAGCCAAACAATTGAGCTAAAATTATGTAACTCGGGTCACTGTAAAACACTTGCTTGTGGCCAGTATCTTAATCTGTCCTTTTCCTAGATGCTTATGCCGTCTTTCTGCTGTTTCTTCCATTGTTTTAAGATGCCCATTTTGGGGGCTCATGCGTCATAAATGCAAATGTAGAGGAAAATCTGCAGAGGAGACTGAAATTTTTATCTTGTTCTGTCAAATTACAACATCGATCAGGGCAGCATGTGAGATGTCAGAGAACGTAGGTGAAGGCAGAGATGACATGTGGTGTCACATACCTGCTCTAGTCCACCAAAGGTCAAGGCATAAAAGACACGTGAAATGTGCCAGGGAAATGACACGTGCCAGAAGTTTCACATGCTGAATCTATAAAGTCCCACATCAGGACATGTGCGTTGTAGTAGACTGTTGTCTGGGCATAAGTGGCCAGACAGAATGGAAAGGATGTTAGGAAGTAGAGAGTGGTCAGAAACTGCATGTGGGAAATGAAATGCAGAGAGGCACTCTGGTACCAAGGAATTCTGTCAGTGCAGGCTGTGGAACAGCAGTGATGGTCTCCTGGTGAAGGCAAACCTGCTGCAGGAAAAACACTCCTGGGGTCAGTTTGGGTAGACACGCACCACCTTTATCAGTAGACTTTGAATGGTGTGCAATTGCATTTCATTCAGGGAGGTCTCCAGCCTTCAGCAGGTGACAAACTTCCTTGGAAAATTCCATTCCTCTAGTCTGCTAACATCCACTTCTGAGAGCAGAGGCTGTTCCCTCTCCTAATATCAGGCAAGAAAAGCAGAGTGGAGCAGAGCTATCCAGTACAAGATGTTAGCAAAGCATCTGTACAGACATCCAGAAAGAAAAAATTTTCGAAGGATCAACCTAAAGCTGGAAAACAAGAGGGAGACACTACCTTTGCATCTGACTCCACAGAAAGGGTCCTTCTGTTGTTTGTTGTTTAAATGTCAAAGCTTTTAACAGGACCAGAAGTTGGAGTCACTGGTGAAAAGCTGCAGAATCCTCAGTAAATTAGCAGTGATAAATATTTGAAGGATTTTTACAGCTTGCTGGCCTGTGATTAAAAGCAGAGTTAAGCACAGTAGATCCTGTCTTCCCTTTGCATCAGGGACAGAAGAGCCCACAGAACTGACATACTGGTTAAATTAAAACCTTCCTGGAGATGTGCTAGAGGCTAAAAGATAATGCTTTATGGCTTATCATTAGAAAATAATAGATGGCATGTCTTTAATCACCCGTGTTGTAGCTCCAAGATGGCAAATATCCACTGGAGTCTTCAACTTTATTTACAGGTACAGGTAGGTGTAATAGATACAGTGAGACTGCTCAGTGTTGAAATCAGGCCTGCAGGCTGCATCCATCCTAGAAAGTTAGCCCAGGAATATCCCAGGCATTTCTAGCAGCATGGTAGGGGTGGACCCCTTGGTAAACTCTCTTAGTTTCCACTGTGAGCGGCTGGATGCCAAGTGACTTTGTGGCAAATGTTCCCTGAAAGATCCAGTTTGGGACAGTGTGCAGGTAATCAGAAACATGGATTACAGTCCATCAGTCCCTGCAAATATATACCAGGAATACTTCCCTGAAAATCCAGACCTATTAATATAGATACAGAAAGTATTATTTACAAGATCAATGCTAAACTGAAGTAGTAAGATAACAAAATATCTCTTAATATCTCAATAATCACTGTGGCATTGGATTAAAAGTACAGTCACTGATTCTGGGTGTAATGGAGTCAACAAAGGGGATCCTTGGATTATTCCAGATGTGTTTTGGCCATTTCTCTATGACTTTACAAACATCCAACCAAGTGATGGTCACTTGCAATAGAAATAACTACCTGAGATAAGTTCTCGAGATAACTACCAAGAACTTAAAATCCACAGCCAAGCAGAATAATCCCTGTGTGTTGGTCTGGCTATCAATAAACTTCCAAATGTAGTTTCTTATATTGTCTTAGCCGATGAATGGAATAGCATTGAGGTATCCTGCCTGGTCTCTCCCACTGCTGGAGTTGCTTTCTTCTGCATTAAGCACAGCTACAGCACAGGAAAAAGAAACTGTCAGTATCACTAAGTCATTGGTGATGTCAATGGGAGAAAATCTCTCTTAGATTCAGGCTTTGTATACAAAGCAATTTTTTTCTGTTAAATAAAGTAAGCAGGCAGGAAAAAAAGCATTCTCATGCAAAAGCAAAATCACACTGCAGTTACTTAAAAATTTAAAAAACAAAGCTTAAAAAAATTATCCTTAAAAAATTAAGGATAGAAGAAAGATTTGATAGAGAAATATAATACAGGACTGATTCTCAGCCCTAATACTTTTAATTCTGTTATGTTTTTGTGTTGGTTTAACACAGTCTGACTTTTAGTGGGGGTGGGAGAAGCCACAAAGCCATTTTCTGAGAGAGAAGCTGCTTGAAGACTGTACAGTGTCCAGCAGAGCCAATTCATGAAGGCTCTGGTGATATGTTACTAGCCCAATTAGAGAAGTCAATAATGTCTCTGTGATGGCACATTTAAGAAAGAACAAATCTTACACAAGTTACCTTTATTCTTCAGTGGGGTGGGGGGCTGGAGGGCCATCCAAGCCATGTAAAAACTTGTCAATTGATAGAACTTGGGAACAAACAAACCTAGGAGCACCAATTCTCTCCAAAGTCAGAGAAAAGGGAAAGCTGAAGACACATGAGAGCAACATGGCAACACTATGGTCGGTGAAAAGGAGGGGGGGAGGAGGAGGAGGAGGAGGAGGAACTCTGGATGTCAGAACTCAGATTCTTCTGAAAGCCATGGTGACGACTATAACATAACAGTTTCCCTGTAACTCATGAAGTGCAGGGGGGATGCAGAATTCACCTGCAGCCCGTGAGAAAAGGCGCTCGTGCAGGAGCGTGTGGATGCTGAAAAGCTGTGATACCATGGGAAACTCGAGCAGAGAGAAAAAAGATAGAGGAAGAGGACCCTTGCTTCCAAACTAGAACAGCTCATCCCTAAAAGACTCATGAACTAAAGACTCATGAACTAAAATGACCCACCCTTGTAGTTTGGGAAGGCCCTTTACCCATGGGAGGCTCCCACAGCAGGTTGGGCAGGACTGCTACTCCTGAATTAGAGTCTCCCATGGGAAGAACCTCATGATATAACAAAAGAGACTCCTCTCCCTAAATGAACTGAAGAAAGATGTTTTAAGAATGACAAACTGACTAAAATCCCTATGTTTTGTCTTTCTGTGCTGTCAGTGGGAAGGAAAGACGGGCTGGGGGAGGCGGGAAGGTGTTCTAAAGGTTTATTTTGGTTGTCATTATCCTTTTTGAATTCTGTTAATAAATTTCTCTTTATATCTTTTGAGCCTGTTTTGACTTAGGGTGTTTCTTTCTAATCCTTATCTCACCCCATGAACCTTTTGGTTTTTCTTTCCCCCTCCTCTGCTCAGCTATAGCAGAGAAGAATAAGTGAATGGCTTTTCGTGGGTGCCTGGCTTCTAGCCAGTGCCAAACCCCTACAGTTTTCTGAATAAAATTATATTTAATTTTTCCGAGTTATAAAAAGATGTGGGTTCTCCCAGTAAAAGGATAACTTTTTAAAGTGTTAAACAGAAAATGACAGTCTTCCTTCCCCAAAAGAGCAAGCAAGAAGACAAATAAACAAAATCTCATTATGCATGCAGTAGTTAGTACTAAATCTGAAAGAAATGCCATTATTATAATGTGCCAAGAATTACCGATAAATCAGATGGCTATGTTTCAATTCATAGGGAGCTGGAAAACTGGACCAACAGCAATCTGACGTAGAGCAAGAAGGGAAGATGCAGTCTTGCCCACAGAGAGGAAAAAATGCACAGACTCTGGGTGGCAGCCGTCTGGGTGGCAGCACTGCACGGCAGGACCTGGGGGTCCTGGTGGACAGCAAGCTGGCCATGAACCAGCAGTGGGCCCTCAGGATGGCTCAAGGACAGGAGTTGCCAGCAAGCAAAGACAGAATGCCTCCTCACCAAGTTTGTCTGGCAGCCAACACCCCAGAGAGCTGTGTGGCCCTTCAGGACCTCAGCAAGTTGGAGAGATGGGCCGAGAAGAACTGTCTGAAATTCAACAAAGGCCAGTGCAGGGTCCTGCACCTGGGGAAGAACAACCCCAGGCACCAGCACAGGCTTGGGCTGACCTACTGGAAAGCAGCTCTGTGGAGAAGGACCTGGGGATCCTGGTGGACAACAAGCTGTCCCTGAGCCGTGAAGGACCAGAAAGAATCTTAAGGGGACAGAGCATCTTTTGTACAAGAAGATAGGAGAGAGCTGTGACTGTTTAGCCCAGAGAGATGAAGGCTCAGGGGGATATTACCAATATATTTAAATAGCTAAACAGAGGGAATAAAGAAGAGGGAGACTGACTCCTCTTGGTGGTGACAGGATAAGAGGCAATGAGCACACAAGTACATAAGAACACACATTTTTGTTCTGGTTGTGGCTGAGCACTCGAACAGGCTGCCCAGAGAGTCTGCGGAGTCTCCAACGTTGCAGACTGTCACAGGCTGGGCAACCCTGTGCAGCTGAACATATGTGAGGGAGTGAAATAGAGAGCCTCCAGCTGTTCCTGCCAATGTCAGCTGCTGCAGCTGTGATACAACTTCGTGAGTTTGTGATTCTGTGAGGTGGATCACAGTGGATCACACTTTTTTCCTGATTTCTGCCCTAGAAATGTAAAAACATACATAGAGGAAGGTGTTGCATAGTGTGATTTTTATGTCAGTTCAAGTTAAGAGCTTTTGTTAATTTTATATTACCATACAGAAGCCTTGTATGGAGATGTTACTGGTCCCATTTCAGTAATTTGTAGACCTTACAATATGTTAATGGGAATGTACACACACCATCCTTTAGAGTGTTTATTATACAAAGTACCATGTTTCACACTTCACCACTGGAAGATATTTATCAGATCACAGTATTTAGAAATAAAACATTGTTCCAATTATTCAGTAGCTGCTTCTACAGAGCTAAACATTATAGAATGTGGCCCATGACAGCCTATCTCCAAATATTTGTCCTGTTCATGTTTTGTCTGTGTAAAGCAATGAGGCTTTTGACCTCTAGAATATCCATGTCAGCATTCAAAATCCTCCAGTCAGTGTATAGATTTATTAAAAAAAAAAAAAAAAAGAAACCAAAACCCCCAAAGATGCCAAAACTTTTCATAAATATGGACCAAAATCGTAGCAAATGCCATTGTCTCCAAATGACTTACTGTTTACTTTACTAGGGGGAAAAAGACTGCCAGGAAGTAATGAGTTTCATGCTAATGTAGAATGAGGCTGCCTGCATAATTACTAAAAGTTACTTAACAATTACTGCAAAAAGTGATTAGTTTATATTTGGTCATTTACATACATGATTATTCAGAAAAAAACAATTCATGGCCTTCACCATTTCTATAAACTGAATGTGGGTCTTTCTCTTATCTCTCTCAATTTCACACCATGCTGTGCTGTATCACCCCCCCAACCCCCAGCTTTCACACCCTACTGGTCTCTTGCTGACATCTCTTTTAACCCTGCTTTTCAGTTCTTTCAAAGTTGTAAGCAGTTTTGGTTCCCATTGTTAACACACTGCATTTTCTATGATCTGAAAACAATATTTAGCAGAAGTGCCAGCAAAATTCCTAAAATAATGAGATTTAATTTGGATCCTGTGTAGGTATCTCCAGTAATATAGCCCATTTGCACTATCTGATTTAAGCAGTTCTTTGTTTGAATAAGTTGCAGCTGCTTCTGCAGCTCATCCCTTGTTCAACTATCCCAGCTTTCAAAATTTTCTCCTACTAATCATGCTAATCAAATTAAACTAAGCCTTTAATTGTTTCTCAGTCCTCTAGTTTAACTGTTGAAACCCACTCCTGCTCCACAGCCAAAAATGTCTGTCTTCTTAGAAGGTGGAATTTTTATCTGATATGGAAGAAATATTTTGAGCTCTCAGAATACATATAAATTTGAGAAAACTGTAAAAGAGTCTACTTTTACCAAAGAAGAGAGCTAAAAGGAAAGACAGAAATGCCACAAGAACATAACCAATTATCCATAGGCTTCTTTTGCTTACCTCCACTCATACTAAAAGCTTGCCCAAACATCGACCCATCACAAGTATTCTTGTTAGTTTTATTTGAAGAATAGCATTGTGCAAATTGTTTTCTTCAACTAGCTTATAAAACCCTATAATTCTGGTATGGAAGAAACATATAAAATAGTGCTTTCTTTTCAAATTGCTTCTGCTTTTTTATTTTTTTCCTTAAGAGCCTGTAACAACAAGCCTTACTCAAACTGAAATTCAGGAAACATGCTTCTTTGAAGCACACTGTGATTTCCATCCTACAGGACTAGCAGAAACTACACCTAAATGCCACTTTTCTATTTATATTGTAAACAGTTCCTTTCCATTCCCTTTGTTCTGATAAGCTCTCATTGCTTTCTTTGTTCTCACAGAGTGGAAGGATGACAAAATCTTACATGAATTTGAGGGGAAGGACAAAGATTTTGAAGTTGTAGGATCATGAAAAATGTTTAAATATGAGAATTACCTAGAAAGTCAGAGGAGCAAACTTAAACGTGGAACAAGATGCATGAAAATGTGAACCAGCTTACTGGTGTTATCTTTTCAAGGCCCACAGTTGAACTTCAGAAGGACAGCAGTCTCATCCATGTTCTGTCTGGTTTCAGGACATTGCCTACTGCCACTGAAGTTCTTTCAGTCACTGCTATAAAGACATATTCTCTACTGAATTCTGAGAAATATTTGCCTGCAAAACAATGCATGACAAGGGAATACAAAAATATACAGGACTGCACTAAGCTGGCCCATCTAGCTATTTTATGTCTTGGCTCCTTCAGTGACACATGCAAGGTGTAAGATGACCATGGAAAGACTCTTTAGTCAAAGGTAAGAAATAATCCCTGTTCCTAAAGTGTATCTTTCCAAGAGTGTCATCTAAGTCTGCAGAGGTGAGGAAGGAGTTGAGCCCATAAGCTCTGTGTTAAGCTTTCCTTCCAGAGTGTGCATTTAGATACATACAAGCAGTTTGTGATGAGAACAGAGTTGTTTCAAAATGTGGCTTGAAACAAGAGTTCCCACTGAAAACCTGTTGAGTTCAAAGGGTAGAAGGCTAGGAGACCCCCACAGGGTTTCAGTCTGATCCCATTCTTCTCAGTATTTTAATTATCAGCTTGAATAGTACAACCTGCAAAAGTTGTATCCAATCCAAGTGATGCCTGGAAAGGCTGACCTGGAACTGAGACTAGATAGAGTAAAAGGAATAAAATAGGTATTTATTGAAAGGTTGTGCCTTGGGCAAGAGCCTGGCCAGAGCTACACCCAAGTCGAATCCAAGATGCCTTCCAGTCATGAGATGTACATTTTTATAAATTTTGGGGTAAATTATAAATTTATAAATTATAAATATTGGGGTCAATTATGCAACCACAACCCCAGGCTATGAAGTCTCAGCCTCCTGGCTTACCCCCTTTCCCCTTTGCCATTGTTTATGCTTTTTAGGTAATTGGTGTCCTTGATTGTCTAGCTGGGGAAGGGGTTGTTTTGTCTAATCACCCTGGGAAGAGAACTTACTGAGATCTAACGTGTTTCAGAGTTACATACCAAGCAGCAGAGAGTCTGGAAAATATAAAAGCTAATAGCCAAGGCATGACAAGAGTAAGGAGGACCATATGCCAGCCATCTGACCTCAGGAGCCAGGATCCCAACAGAAGAGCTAGTAATGGCAGCAGATGCAATAATGGATTCCAAAAATAATGAAGGAAGAGTTAAAGATACAAGTAAATGGGGAAGTATCAGTTAGTCAACAGAAAGGCAGAAAAGGATTCTGAGTTATATTGGATAAAAAATAATTTAATGTATGTCAGGGAGATGCAGCTTGGTATTGGTGTATATTAAAAGTGCATTGCTTTATCTGAAAGGCAACTACTGTCTTCCAGTACATTTTTAAGTTTGTGTTAACTGGAGAAGTCAGTACTTGTCCAGAGAGATTTCAAGGAGAGAGGTTCAGAAAATGTGACAGAGAAAGCTGGAAAAAGTTGAGTTAATTTCACTTCAAAAAAGAGGTCTAGAGTGTGAGTAATTTGCTAATGTCTTCCTAATGCTCCAGTTGAAGTTGACTAAACTTAATTCCCCCCACCTCACTAGGAGCTGTCATTAGCAGTCAAATGTAGTACGGAAAAGATGTCTGGCACCTCCAATACCAAAATTAGTGAGACCTTAAAAAGAACATAGGTCCCTGTCAGAGGATTCTGGGATGAGGATCAGCACAGGTGGAGTCTGGGTCCTCACTTAGAGGACACACTTTTAGCAGTTCTTTGTAACGATGAGTTTGAAGGCTGCATTTCACCCAGGATATGAGATTTTTGTCTCCTCGTTCAGAAATATCCATCCTTACCCTTCCTTACCTGCAGCAGATAGAATTCTGCCTTGCTACACTATTCACAAAAGTAAAGCTTAAATTAACTAAGCAGCACCAGAGACACTCAGAATCTCTGAGTATTTGAAACAAAAGCATAAACAAAGGAACACCTTATGCTACTGAATCAGCAGACTCCACGTAATGGATCTAAGTGGAAGACCATTGTACACAGAGCTAGTGATCCATGCAGGAGGCAGTGTGAGTGGACAAGAGGCAGGGCTGTGCTTGCTCTGCTCTGCTGTGTGACATGCACAGCTTGGCCTTCAGACTGTCTCGAGCAGTGTGCACCTATTAATCACAGGATAAACAGACCTGGCTGACTGTAGCAGAGAAACCTACAGCCAGGTCCCGCTTCACATTGGTGATTACACCACATGCATGCCCTTGTCTCTGTCTAACAGCGAAACAACAAGTTCATGTAAGAACTCCCTTTACTTGAACAATGAAATTGTTGAATAGGATTATTTTCCTTCCAAGAAAATATTGCAAGATGAACAAAAAAAGAGTAAACTTCCTATAGGGGGATCTGCACAGCATGCCACACCCATTCTACACTGCTCAATTTGAGATTAGCAGCACCTGAAGTAAGTTTTTCTATACTTTGATCTTTTTTCTTAATAGTATTATCTCTAAAAAATACAATTTTATGCACTACTTAACAGAGTCTGAGCAACTTCAATAGAGAGTTTATAAAAAAACCACACCCTCCTGATGCTAAGTCCTGTAATTTCTTTATTTGTTTTTTCCACTCCAAATCCTGAAATGAACTATCAGTACTAGGACTCCTCAGAGACATAGGATATGATGCTGTAGGGTATGTAACTATGTTGACAGGCATCTTTGGCAAACAGTAGAGTCCATGTTAAAAAGTGTTGGGATGCCAGAAGAATATTGCATAATCCATTGCACCATAAGAAATCACCATTTTCCACCTTCCTATGCAAAGAGCTTTTGCCTTCTACTAAAATAGTAGAAAAATGCTTCTTTTGTAAAGAAAAAGTTGTCTTTCTCAATTTTACTTTTTTTTCACAATGTCGGATTATGTTTGATTGGCTCATTCCAGTCATAAAACTTCTCAAAATAATAATTTATCCAGTGTAAGTGAAATTGCATATTCTTACAAATCCACTGATATGAGTGCAACATCAGCCATGGAGCAAAGAATGGGTTCTGCTATGGAGATGACCACCTGCTGTTTGCTTCAGGTGTTGCAAGGTTTGGGCAAGAAGCAAGACTCATAACAAGCAACTTTCTTCATGTGCAGGAAAAAAAAAAAGAAAAAAGAAGAAGCTGGAAGCATTACTGTGGAGGCAGCAATGCTCTATGGTTGTGATCAGAGGAGGGATGGGGCACTACTTTCAATTTCAAAGAATGGCATTGCCACACTGACTGTCAGGGTGTATTCACAGGTAAAAATTAATAAATTGGTCAAAGATATGGCACTTCTGCAGTTCAAGCCAAAGCCACAGTAACATAACTATTTATTGGGAAAATTCTTTGTCTAATTATTGTATGTGAGAGACATATATAATGTATACACATAGTGTATCTTCCCAGAAGAAGATTTGAAATGGTCTAATAATTCCCATACCTGTTTTATCTGTTGTCTCTTCATAAACTGATATCTTCTCTATGGATCTCATTACCAGAAGCTCTTTTAGTTTATTTTTCTGACAAAGATTAATGAAGCTTCCTAAGTTTATTGAGAGAAATTATCAACTGATAGCTACACAGAGACACCAATCCATAATCCTCCAGGATCAAGAGGGTGCTTCACATTTCCTCCAAAGGATTTTGCATCAAGCACTGATCTGTAAGAGAAATATTGTGGAGTACACTTAAAGATAAAATTAATGCATTGTGCAAATATATTCAAATTTTGTACAACTTCCATGATTATGTTTCTACCAGTCAGCATGCATTTTAATGCATTCCCCTTGCACCTGGTGCCTGAATAACAACTAAATTGCACACTACCAGCAGAGCTTATTTGCTTTATTGAGTTATAGATGCATAAGCAGGAGAGGAATCTAAAATGTTTGGGCTTCTCGTAATTCAGAATTTTGCTTCAGAACTCACAGTTCTTTCTACCTGTACTTCTCCAAGTAAAATAGTCCAAGCACCTGCTAAGCATATGCAAGGACTCTCACTCCTTTCCTACCACTTGATTTGTGTGATTATATGTGGGTACACCATGGCACAATCTTGGGTGAAGTGGAATAGAGTCCCAAAATAGTAAATTGTGTGCTGCACTCCCAGCCAGCTGAGTAATCACAAGACAACTATTTCTCTTATCAGATGGACAATTCCTGTATCTGCATAGTGTCCACAGTGGGATTCTGGTCCTCCTAAATCAATTACTTCACTGCAAACCACAGTGAACCAAAGTGTTTACTCCAACTGGCCCAGCATGGACAAAGAGGAAAGGACAGGTACTTTGACACATTATCTGAGAGAAAAATAGGAGTTCTGCTAAATCCCTGAGCATCTGTGTGAAATGTTACCATTTGTTTTCCTCTGCAAGCACTGCAGCCCGCCAGCTGTCAAATCAGGATGTCACACTCAGCTCTGCAGGGTCTTCAAAACTACAGCTGCACAGAAGAAAATGTCTTAGTCACAGAAGGAGACAAGCAGACTCCATTACTAAGCTGTTACAGGATCAGCTGATGAAAGGAATTGCAAGTGCTGGAATAATAATTTCCTTACATATTTGGCAATAGAGATTCTCACAGAACCGAAGCCTTGGATTTTAGCATCAGAACCACATCAAAGGAGCAAGAACGAGCATCTTATGTTTTGTTTCCCAGAAACACATCTGCAAGACTGAGCTGAAGGGTTTTTTTTGGTTTTTTTTTTTTTTCTTGCACAAACTGAAACTTTCTAAGTGATTTCAAAGTCCTATATAGAACATTTCATGGAAATCCAAAGTTAGGCCAGCACAATAGAGGTGACTAGAGAAAGCTTGGAAAGATAGAATAAAGAATGAGTGCTTGGTGAAAAGAGTTTCTCCTTCAGGGCTGAAGAAAAAATGAAAAAGGAGCTGAAAGGGACCCCAAAACATGAGAGGATCCTGGAAGCATGTGTAGGAGCTGCTCGTGTTAGAAGGAGGTGATCAAGACAACACTTAATTTCAGCCTACTGTTTTACATTTGCTCGTCTTCAATGTGAATTACTGCTGGGTATTGTCTAAGCAGGTTTTCCTATCATGTTTCTTTGGTATTGAAAATTGTTCTTATTTTGTTCTTATGTCATGATAGACAGAACTGAACCATAAAAATCTCCCACAAGATAACAAAGTAACATTTCAAACCACAAAGCCAAGAACTATGGTCTCCGACCCCTGAGCTTTGTAGCACAGATGAGTCAAAGACATCTCAAGTTTGATAGAGCAGAAAGAAAAGCTTACTTGACATCTTAGCCTTCACCCACTGCCAGTGGGACAAACACTAGATGCCAACAGGTCTTGGAAAAAGAGGAAAAACCTGCAGAGTAGAGTGCATGCAGCCTACTAAACTTTCCTATGCTACTGGCATTAGATGAAAGAGCAGTAAATTCAAACCAGGCATAAGGACATCTCTAAACTACTGAATTGACTGCAGCAATTGGGGCACAGCTTCACTAATACTTGAAATACATAAAAGTGATAAGAAATAATTTCATTATAAATGCAATGTAAGCCACACAGAGGGTTAAATTTATATGCAATTCATTTCATATCCTGGTGGACACTGAAGAATATTATCTTCATTGGGACTTAATCTGCCCTTTTATGGCAGTATTTTCACCAGCAGAGCCTACAGCATAATCTGATCTTTGGTGCTTGGGGCAGCTATGCTGCTTATTGACTTGTTTTAAAACCTCTTCAGAGCATGAAGAGTTCATCCTGATGAATAGCTCTTTTGCAGCTCCTGACCTGCACAGAAAGGCTGAGCACAGCCTGGATAAGGGCTAGATATGCAGGAACACACAAGAGAAGGATTTTGAGAGCATACAAACTTATGCTGCTAAGCCTATTTCTGGGTACACTCCAGCTTGCTGCTGCTGTCATCTTAACATGCACATCATATGACAATGACCAGTTAGCTTCACTTAGGCTGCCAGTCAATTTTCAGACAGCAGCTGTAAAGTGAGTCACATAAGGCTTTCCTGATTGACAGCAGTAAAAAATGGTCCTAAGAATGCAGAGCTGGGTTTAATAGGGAAGCACAGTTATCCCTAGCTCAGCCACAGTCACATGAAAGCTCTCCTAATCCTATCCTCTCTCATAACATCTTTCTCCCTCCCTTGAAAACCATTCTGATTCAGTAGCCAGTCACAGAGAAGTCAGCTTTGTCTCCATTGCTGCTGTAGAATTGTTCTTTGGCTGTGCATGGATCATCCAGGCCTGATAGCTCAGCCTGCTATGGATAGTTATTAAGGATAAGATAGGCCTCTTGCAGTGGCACAGACTTCTCTGCCTTACTTGGGGAGTTAGAAACAGCTTAGAAGAACAGTAGCCTCAGAGACTTTCAAATAAAGAAGTTGCCAGTTAGCAGAAACAGACATCCTTGTTCCAGAGGGAATTCAAATTGCTCCGTGAATCACAGTGATTCCTCTCACTTCCTGGAGGGCATTTTGTTTCCCATATTTTCTTTCAAAGAAGTCCAGGGAAACCAGTTTCAGATGCTTTGTTGATATGAGGAACTATCGCACTGGCAACTTCTCTCTTACCTGTAAATCCAAATGTGCTGTCAAAGGAAAAAATTGTATTGCATTGATATGATCTATTCTTGACAAATCCATACTAGTTGCTTTCTATCCTTGTAACATGCTTTTGAGTGCTTCTAGATGTAATTATTAATAGTGTGTCTAAGAATCTCTTCCCAGGTTCAAGTTGCCCCTATGGTCCCATTTTCACTTTTTAGAAAGAAGTAAGATGCCTGAACTTCCTGGGCTCCTGGGAATTCCTTTAGTCTTTGTGGCTCATTAAATATTGTATTTTGACCTCATGTGTCCCAAGTAATAAAATCTGGTAGTGAAGAATTGGATCTCAAGAGCTGCTTAAGGGATCTTGCTGCTCTGAGTGGCCTCTCCCTCAGTTCAATTAGTGGTAACTGGCTGTCTTGTATCCCAGGTAATTTTTAGTTCTCTGTGACTTAAAAAAATAATTGCACAGCCGTCAGATAGGGCAGCACTAGCAGTAGTGCTGTGAATGAATCCCTTTGAGGTTATTCAGGCAGCCAGGGACTCTGTCCCCAACTTTCTTGCAGGCAGCTCTTTCTGAGGCAGCTCTGTTAGTAGGGACCTATCACTCAACAGCTTGTGCTGTAAGTCAGTTCCTCAAGATTCACTGCATAATTGAATGTGCAGATTGATTCCAAGCCCTGGGATAAACTAAAGAAGGAACACCTGTGACTTAAAACACTGAAGCATATGTTTAATAAGTATCTCTGTGATTTCTTTTCCTTTTCAAGCTGTGACAGAATTTCCTTCTTGGTTCTGTTAAAGCAAAAGACTTCAAAGAACCCTGAGTCTCTCAGAGACTCTGTTTTTGTCTTCAGCCTTTGATTCGTCTCCTATAGATTACCAGGACTGAAAGACCTGTATGTCAGGACACTGAGCACTGAAACACAGCATGATTTATTCATTATCCAAGCATGATGTTTAAAGTCAGGTCTAAATCAGTGCAATAGGACAAGCCACAAAACAAAAATGTTATACGCATTTTAATTGCACTTACATAATATATGCAAGATATCCAATAAGTGGATAATATATCTATAGCTATATCTATGTGTGTTTTATTGTCTGTTAAAACCTGTACCTAACTTCCTTACTCTGCACATTACTCTGTCAGATAGCCTTCCTCTTTGATGTGTACCTGCACAGGGGATCTAACAAGCTGCCATGCCCTCAACACAGATAAAGTTCACAGTATTGTGGACAATTCTCCTGTGGCTGGATAACAAGACTTCTTTTAAGGCATTAAATTATATACATGAGATATAGATGCTGCCACATCTTTTAACAAGTTGCTGAAATGTTCAAGTGCCCTGTGCCTTGAAAACAGGTACCTCATTTCTAATCTGAAAGCAGTCTAGCTGTATTTCCCAGGTTTCTTCTGGCAGGAGCATTAGTCATGCAAACCTGTGGGTACCATGAGTTGAAGTTCCTGGATCCTGACATTTTCACTAATTTAACTGGGAGGGAGAAATAGGTTTCTTCACACTAAATTTAACTTTTTTAATCCTCTCTTTTACTCCTAGGTTTTACCATTTCCAGTAACTGTTAGAGTAGTTGGAAAGCATAGCCTGAAAGACCGTGCTGCATACCACTCCTGGCAGAGAGATAGTCTTCCTCCAAAGAATATTCATGTGCCCTACGACTGAGGAGAAGATGAATTTGGAATTATAACCTCCATCTCATTCTTTTGGTTTTGGGGTTTTTTTTTTCACATTCACAAGAAAAATGTGTTTGTTTTCCTTTAATTATATCAAATTTCCACTGAAGTTTCTATATGAGGAATATTTAAAAAGTTTAAGTTTTCCTACTCAAAAAAAAAAAAAAAAAAAGTAAAATCTTGATGTCTGTGCCATGTCTCAATGACATGATATTCAGTGGTCTCAATATTTATCTCAAACTTCATCACCACAGAACAACATTCTCTCATGTAAACCCGAAACCAAAAGTACATTGCCAAAACTTTTAAATCTAAAAACAATCTCAGAATTTACACAAATGACAAAATGTAATCTGGAATTCTCATCATAGTACATAAGAAATGCTTAATTGTGCTTTTTGATAATATATCAAGACAAGGACAGATACTCACTTACATACAGGTCCAGCTCCAAGAAGCAGAGGGTGGATGGATGGATGGATGGATGGATGGATGGATGGATGGATGGATGGATGGATGGATGGATGGATGGATGGATGGATGGATGGATGGATGGATGGATGGATGGATGATGGAATGATTATGGGAACTACTGACTAATAGGATGGGTAGATGGAGGTGAGACTATGAGAAATGCCTGCAAAATTTCTGAAAGAGGCACAGTAACAAATTAAATTTTCTTTTTAATCTATGCATCTAAAACTGGATGAAGTGCTTTATTCACATTACAACAAGGCTGGGATCGGGACATTACCAGAAATACATTGAAGACAAAAACTTTTGTCACTGAATATTAAGAATTGTGTTTTCTCTGTGCTCCATACAATCTCACAAAATAAATTTATAAACTTTAAAACTGTCATTCATAAAACACTTGGGGTTGTCATGGAAATATGACCACTACAGTTTTGAAATATGGGTCAAAGGGCATTCTGCAAAATTCAGCCTTCTCCAGAGAAACACAGGACAGATGAGTCTGATCTAAGGGCACTAAGACAATAAAGCACAAAGTATGAACCTAAACTGATATTTGCAAAGAGATTAATTTTGGGTGTAACAACAAGTACAAACAGGAGACAATCTTGTCTCAAGCATCATTGGGGAAATAATGTTACTCGTACTTTTCATTATTTAATCAAACACAAAGACTCAAGAGTACTCAATATCTTGAGCTAGAAAATAATTCTTCCTGGAATAAATAAAGTCTATATGGGTTTTTATTTTCTTTTCTTAGTCCCTCATACAAATAAAACATAGACCAATGCTTTTCAATTTTTTTGGTTGCACAGCCTTATTAAAAACCCGTTTTTGAGCACACAACCTCATTATTGGAGCATATGTTGGTTTATTTAGTAGTTACATATAAATGTATTACTGTAATAAAATGCTAAGTACATGATAAAACATGGACCAAAATAGATATTGAAAAAAAAAGCACAGTATTTTGATTTTTATTTGATTTTATTTTATTTATAAATGATGCAGAATATATTTTCTTCATGCAAACCAATTGATTGTTTTGTGCAACTCTTGAAGAGTGTCCCACACCCAGTGTTTCTTCGCTTTAGAGATCATGTCCCTACAGGATGTCATTGAAGACAGAGATAAGGAAAAGTGACAGAAAGGTGAGTCCCAAATACCTATGGAGAAAGGGAGGAGAGATCTTGGATTTAGGCCATAAAAATGGACACACTTCTCAGGATTTTCAGATAAAAGCAGCATTATCCTTAAAATTCAAATCTGCAAATTCATCCAGTGCCTTTAAAATGTGGAATTTGGGTGGTCTTACCCTTTGCCACCCAGCTCATGCTTGCTGCTTTGTATGGTATACTAAGGTGCACCTAAAGATTTGCTTTCAAATATTCCCATCAGGCATGGAAGCTACATTAAAGGTTTTTTGAAAAGTAAAGGAAATCCCAGTGTCCCACTCTCCCTGTTCCTAGGTCAGTTGTTGGCTGTGCCCTTTAAAATCCTGCCTTCCCCTTCCATCTCACTTGTAAATAGTGTCCATGGATTTAACAGTTCATAAGCAACAAAGGCAAAATATTCAGCTGCTGAAGCAGATGGGGAGGAAAGTAACAGTGCAGGAGCCTGCAGAATTTCTTCTTTTATCATATGTGCCAATTATCCTTGGTGCTATATACAAACAGGAAAAAACTGGCTCCCTGAATAATACCTGAAAAGCTATTGCTTTTCAGCAATACAGATGGATCATATTGAAAATGTGCTAAATTTTTACAGTATCATTCAAAAAAAAACTTTAGACTCGGAGATAAAGAGGGAGTTCTTCCTTGGGCACAAAAAATCTTCATTAATTCAATCACGTAGATAGGTTACCAGGTCCACACCATGTTTATTTTGAAGGCAGAGAGGCAACTACATAATGTGTGTGGTAGGCAGAAAAGCAGCCTGAATTTCAGTAAATCCATCTGATAACCTCCTGAAGACCTGCTGATGGTACAGTTTCTGCCACCTCAACGTGGCACACGTTCCTAAATGGATGTTAACTTGGGTATAAGTCATCTTGGAAGCAATATGTGCTCTGGATTTTGGCATCACCCTAACACAGGATCCTGGCCACTTTCTCTGCAAAGCTGCTGGGCCCTGAATAGTGAGCAGTAGAAAGGTGACACTACGTGCTTGTTTCAAAACTCATTCACCACGAACCTACAGCACAGGTAGTACCTTCAGCACATTTCTTTGGTTTCTATTAGGTGACTATTAAGACAGTGGCAATGTCTGTGCCAAAAGAGAAAAAATGAAACTAGTTTCCAGTCCTTTAATGTTCTTTTACTCCTCACAAAGGTAATGATGAAATAATTTTTCTGCTTCACTGTTAAATCTTCCTCAAGGACCATTATCAATTCCCAATCCCAGCTCCCATCTTCATTCTCTTTTAGCCAACTGCAGAAATGTATGAATATTAAATGCAAAACTAATTGAAGGCAAATGGAAATGAGGTTGATTGAGTAATCCAACAATATACAGATAGAACTCTGCTGTAGGACCTAAATGAAACCTATTGAAACTAAAACAATCTTTATGGCTAGTATTTCCCAAGAGGATTATTGGTGAATGTTGCCATTCCTCTGTACAAAATATTCAACAAAAAAATCTGCTTCCACATTCTCAAGAAAATTAATCTTGAGTCTCTCTTGAGACTGGAAATATTACAGCATTGGAAGCTGGAGCAAAGTAGGTTTTATGTCCTGGAGGTTTGCTTCTCACTGAATGCCATGGACTTATTTATGTTCAGGTTCCTCAACTGGTCCCAAAGCTGAATTTCATTCACCCAGTTCCTGACTTGAGGTTAAGGGGCTTTAGAAATGTTGGAAGACAGTTTAACATTTAAAATTGAAGCTAAAATAATTGCTGAGTAACTTAGCTTCTTCACATTGATTGCCACTAGTTCTCCTGTCTTATTTATTGAGGGGGCACATTTTCTTTAATCTTTCTTTCCAATCCAATATATATGTAGAAGCCTTTAGTATTTGAATCCCTTGACAGCTGTAGCTCCAACTGTGCATCAGCTTTCCTGTTCCCTTCTCCATACATCTAAACAGTACCTATATTCTTCCCAGGATGGCTATCTGCCCTTTGCAATTCTGTCTTTAGTTGGGAGGCCAAAATGAACCATGCAGGTTACCTACAGGGAAACAAGATCTTTTGCACTCTGAGAAGAGCATCTTAAGGAGCTGACAGCAATTTTTGCCTCCTTTATCCCCTGAGGGCAATTTCCCAGGCTCTCAGTGCACTAGTTCTTCAAACAATTTTTGCTTTCCTAAACATGAGGATTCTTCATCTGGCCCATATCCCTCAAGGCTGTAAATTCAATCAAAGAATGATCACTTCAGGCCAGGCTGTCACCAATTTTGGCATCTCTAATTACTTCCTCTATATTGGTAAATAACAGGTCTGGTAATGCATCTCTTCTGATTGGGCTGTCTATCACCTGTATTAATAAATTATCCTCAACATATTCCAGGAGTCTCCTGGCCTGCTTACAGCTCGCTGTGCTGCTTTCCCAGCTGATGCCAGAGTGGTTGAAGCCCCCCATCCAGATCAGAGCCTGAAGTGTGAATCTTCCTGTAGCTGAAGTAAAAACACTTCATTAACATCCTCCCCCATAGACCTGGTGGCCTGTAGTAAACACAAACCATGAGGCTTCCCTTGTTGGCTTTACCCCAATTTTTACCCGTGGTTTTTTACCCATTTTACCTGTTCATTACTGGTCTTCCACGGCAGCTCTCTGCAGTTCACCCACTTTTCACACAGAGGTGACATCACCCCCACTGCTGCCCGCTCCCCCTTCTCGCCTGTCCCTCCTGAGCCGTTTGCAGCCACTGAGCCGTGCTCCAGCCATGCAATGGTCCCTCCACACCTCAGGGACAGGGATTGGACCAAGGGCTCCAGCTGCACTGTGGTTTCCAGCTGTGCTGTTACCCATGCTGTGGGCATTGCTGCATGGGCACCTTGCCTGGGTTACAGATTGCCTCACCTCTTTAGATGAATGCTCCCCACTGCCTTTGAGGCATTCCACAGGTGTTTCTTTGTTGGTTTCTAATGCCTCTATTTTTTCTCTATTGCTAAAAATCCCCTTCCCCACTAAATCTAATTTAATGGTCTCCATATAATTCTGGACAGCTTGTTGGTGAGCAACCTTCTGCCCTTTTTGTCAGGTGAATCTCACAAGTGCACAATAGATCCAGCTTCCAAAGGCAGGTCCACGACAGTGGAAACCAAAACCTTGAGTATGGCATCAGCCACACAGCCAAGCACTCACCTTTCAATTTGACTCCTCTTTCCTGAACTCCTACATCTCCCTGGGTGGACAGAGTAGAACGTGACCTGTGCTCCATGGGATTTGGTATTGCTATGAGGGTTATACAGTCTTTTCTGAGTGTTCAAATTTGCCTTGCCACAGACCCTACATAGAATGATACTGGAGCAGATGATAATTTATAGGATTCAGTAGGCTCAGCAGCCTCTCAGTGACCTTGTGAATGCGATCTGTTGATAGGCAGTGAACTTCTCCAGGGAAAAATCTGGATGGGAAGTCAGTGCTTTGGTGCCTCACAGCAAGGAATCTCCAATTAAGTCTTTTTCTGAAGCTACAAGGGATGGAATTGAATGCTTGGGGTTTCCTGGATCCTGTCCATTATTACTGTTACCTTCACTCTGCATGCCCAGAGCACAGTACCTGTCATGTACAGACTCCTCAGGGGAAGGTTCTCCATGCAGAGAAAATTGTGCAATCTCACTCATCTCACGAGTTACTAGTGTCAGAAAGTTTGAGGTTAGATTCCCTTGTACAGCCTCCAGGCAGGGCTGTTGGTCAGTCTGGGACAGGACACAATACCACTTATTGACCTCTCCCTCACATTCCCAGGTCCTCCACTGCCTGCTGAACTCCTGTAAAACAGAAAATAGTCTGAAGATTTCTTCCAGCTGGGTCCACTTTCAGCTACGACATCCACTGGTAGAGATGGATAACAGAGTGATTTTCAGGCACTGGAGTAATAACAGCTGTTCTGGGCAGGTACTTCAGTTTTTGGCAAACCTCTTTGAGTGGAAATATCAACACAGGTGTAATGTTTCTGCTTCGGTTTCAGCCTCAGCCTTGCAGTTGCAGAAAGTGGGCACCATTTTCTTCCCATGGGCAGTCTTGTTACAGATTACAGGGGAAAAAAGAAAAAGAAAAGAAAATGACACACACTTTGAAAAGGCAGTCCTTTTGAAAGTCTTTTGAAAGACTCTCTCCTTCAAATTAAAATTTGCCATAGACCTCAAGTTTCTGAGTAGGCTTGAGCAGCCACCAGCCAGCTGGGGCGGCTGTCAGGGCTGCAGCGTGAGCCTGCTGCTGAGCAGAGTGGGCAGCAACCCAACAGCTGTCAGTGCACGGCCCTTCCTGCACCACTTCTCATGTTAACACCCCTTTATCACATGGACAGTCCAGCATTTCCACATTGAGGAAGTTGCATGTTAAAAAATCCGTTTCTTTTTTGCATTTTCATATTTCTTCTAGTAGAAATATGGACTGTGTTTTGTTCCAGAAGCGTCTGCTCCCTATTTTTTATGAATGTATTTAATTTCATAAATATTGCTCTGTTTTATAGGGAAATGAGAAGTCATGAGGCAAATAAACCTCAGCAGATAGAAAACAGTGGCAAAATCCCAGAAGTCTAAATATTCATATTAATGTATTTTTAAAACCTTTCTAAGGGAGATCAGAAAAATAAAAATTACAGCAAACTCTGGAACGCCAGCTTTAATTTTCTGTAATTTCTTTCAAGTGGAAATGTTGCTTTACAGACAAGGTATAACAAAAATGCATAAACGTTATTAAGACATTGAGACTAAAGTTAAGATATAAAAAATAGGAACTACCCCATTGTGAGTCTCAGGAAAGGGCTAAAACACTGTTAAAGGCACTGTTGGCACCTCTTCTTTGCACCACTCAGCATCTAGTGTAAAGCAAATGAAGTTTGATTACTCAGTACCTTTCCAGTATTTGCTTTCCCTTTTCTCCTTCCCCAAACAACATGTGCTTTGTGACATTTTGCTATGAAAGCAGTTTGTAGTATTTTCACGTAAAATGTGACAACTGGCATCTTCTGCCAACTGTCATCTTTTCATGGAAATATGAAGCAGAGCAGGAAAGATCCAGCACCTATTGGTGCACTATGGCTTGTTCCTGTCAGTAATGCAAGGTTAGCAACATGCAGTAACTTGGCTGAGGTCAGAAGCAGCAGAAGTGGGTTTTATTCAAAGAAAAGTTAATTAAGGGATTAGCACATATTTGAAAGACAGTGACATTATACTCCAGTAAAATACTGGAAGTAAAAGCTGTCTCTCCAACTGTTGAAAAGTAATTCAGTTCCTTGGTTTTCGTTTTCTGGTTAAGCAGAAAACAGAAAGCAGTGCTTGTTTTCACAGCATAACCAGAGAATCACAGCTGTCCTGGTGCACAAAGAGAAGTTAACACAAGAGTGACAGCTCTGTTACAAGATGAATTGACTCACCTCAGTTCTCCCATGACCCTCAGGACAGCTAGCGTTGTGGCAAAACAAAACCACTTAGTAACTTACCTCTTCCTAAGAAATTCATGCACAGAGTACTTACTTCAAGGTAAAAATAAAGTACCATTTTCATAAGGCAAGAGGTCCCACCCACTCACTTCAGAATGGGCTCAGAGTCTCGTAAGCCTGATGAATGTCCAACTTGCTGGGAACTAATCTGTTTCCCAATCCTCTGTTTCTCTGTCTCTGTTGCTCCCATTTGAGCAAAAGACTTTCAGAGACAAGTGTCATGAAGAGAATGAACAAAAGGAAGCAGTATCCAGAAAGGAAGAGTAAAAGATAGTTATATCCATGTGTGACATTTACTGGGGATGTTAATGTTTGTACTGATGACATAATGGTCCAGACTTACAGAAGAACTTTTATGGAAAACTAGATATTTTACAGGTATATGGATGAAAAGATCATGATATTTGGAATCATCATTAAAAAAAAAGACAACTGGGATAAGGGTACAGATGCAGGAAAATCATTGAATGTCACTGACCTTGAACTTGATAAGATCTTCAACACGGTTTCTTACAATATCCTTTTATCCAAGAAGGAATTTAACAGTTTAGTGAGGCAGATAATTGCCCGGATGAAATATTGACAGGATCACTGGGCTGAAAACAAAATGGCTGATGTATACTCCACTTGGGAGAAATGACAGGTGGCTTTTCTCAGGGAGTTTTCCTAGGCCCCCTCTGATATTTAGTATTGCTATCTATGACCTACATGAGTAGACAATGCATCTCATCACATTTGAGGGTGACTCCAAACTGGAGTTGTAGCTGATATATTTGAGGGCAGGGCTTTCATTCATAGAGACATAAATAAGCCAGAGAAATGGACTCGCAGAAACATCATGAAATTCAGTGAAGAGAAGTGAGGAGTCCTGCACTTGTGAAAAAAGCTTGTTCAGCCTGGAGAAGAAGACAGCTCTGGTGGTACCTCATAATTGCCATACAGTACCTACAAGACCAGAAAGAGGACACAGCAGGACTCTTCACAGTACTATATGGAAGAAGAATCAGAAACAGTTGTTAAAAATTAAGTCAGTGGAGGTTCAGATGGATATAAGGAAAAGAACTGGAAGAGTTTTCCTAGAGAAAATGTCCAGTCTTCATTTTTGAAGTTTTACAAGACGTTTTGCATAAAGCCCTTTCAACCTGGTTTGAATTCAGTATTAGTCCTGCTTTAAGGATGAAATTGGATTATAAGCCTACGAATCAAACGTAGGATTCTATGAATCTAGCAAGGAATGAGAAATAAACAATATCTGCTATCTGGCTTCCTGATTTCCCAGACTCTGAGGAGCCTCACCGGCCTGTCCAGCCTTACACGAGCTTTGTCATTCTGACAGGGATCAGGGCTAATCCTCCCTCTCCTGAGAAGCCACCAGAGTGGAAGCTGTGCAGTGAAAAGTCATAGCACAGTTTTGCATAAAGAGGCAACATGCTCAAAGGCCACTTGCAAAGAGTGTTCTCCAAAGGGACCTGCCATATCCACCCATAGCTGATCCGATTCCACAGGTTATCTGGCTCTGTTGTAAGCCACACGCCTCATCATTTACTTGCAGAAAAGCAGAGGTTCTCTGCTCTTTCCATCAACATATGACATTTGTATGTATCTTTCTCAAGAAAGGTTTTGTAAGGAAACAGTACTGAAATACTAAAGCTGAAGAACTAATTTTCATTTAGAGCTGAGTTGCAACTGCCCTTTTGTAATAGAATGTGTACGACAACACAAACTGAAGGAGGCAAAAAATTTTTAACAGTTGATCAGAACACCAGGAACTTGAATTAAACACCTTGGATTTAATTCAAAGAAGGTCTTATATCTCAGAGTGAATACTTGTGTTTCACCACAAGGCAAAAAGTCAGTAACAATCAGACTTTATACAGTCTGAGAAAGTTTATTGCTGCAGTAAGATTGTAAGGTTTTGTGAAGGATGCAGCAATTGATTATATTTGCTTTCTTTAGTCATAGACACTGTGCTGCAGTCAGTCTGAAGTTTGCTGTGAAGAAACTGAAGCCAGAAACATATCAAGCATACAAAAGATTTAGGGTTGATGGGGTAGAAGGCAGGGAGCAGCATGAGAAATGAGGAACAGAACTTTGCTATCATATTGCACATAATTATGTGCAACTATTGACAATTGAAAATTCAGTCACAGAGAGAACAGCTACAACTTCTGTAAACACATGCAATTAGGGGTTTATAATGTGCCCTGAATAAAAAGGCCTTGATGTGATCAGTGAAAGTCAAACTCATCCCTATCTGAGACAATGAATTTTATATCTTAGAGCTAAAAGAGCTCATAAAACCAGGAAACATATCAGACTCACAATTTTTCCTTAAGTCAGCCACTTATCATATTTATGGCTACACTTAATCCTCAGTTGCCTCCATTATTTATGCTAAATCTGTTAATGATACTGTAATGAGTTGTGTACAACTCGAAATGGGAACTCATTTTTCAGGGGAAATGAAAAACCAAGTGTATCTATGTTTCATTTCTTAAGGAGCTATAAAAACCACTCTACATTCTAATGAAATTAAAGCAAAAAATGTAAGACTACAGATGGGAAACAGATAGAAACAAATTAGACAAAAGACCAGGGCTTCATTAGGGAAGTTCACCATAGTACACCGCATTGTCAAAAATTTGTGTAAACAAACATGATGAGGACAAAGTATCATCTGAAGCCTGTCTCCAGATTTACCTGCACTGCATCTGAACTGTACCATTACACATCCCTTTCACAGGTTCATGTGGCAGATGGGTGAAAAGCAGTAGGACCCTGTGAGATATACCATTCTGAGCATAATCTCTGAAGGTTAATAAAGAGAAGTTTGGGATTTTTTTAACTTGCTTCCTTCAAGTCACAACAAAACTTACATGCTCCTCTATCAGGCCTCCATAATTTCCTAAAAACTGATTAAAACAAAATGTCATTTGAATCTTCATTTCTATTAGCAGCGAAAAATAAGTATTAAAATTATTAAATGGAGTAAATTATCCATACAGATTTATAGCAATGTGACAAGCAATATACTCTTAATTTCCCTGAGCTAGACAATAAAAGTTGAGATTCAACAGAACCAATGTCCTATGCTAGTCTACTAGTCCTAGTCTACTTCTTTATTTCTTATTGTGTTCCTGCAGAGGGTGAATGATTAATTCACTGATTTTTTTTATTTATTTGATTTTCCCTTTACTGATTTTTACTGTGGAGGGAATGGAGAAAGTGAGTCCCCTCTCTGCTGAAATCTAAAGTGATTTCTCTTCCACAGTACATAGGAATATCTCCCACTGAGTTAGGCATTTTTAAAATACAGCCTTTTGACCCCTGTTTTATACAGTATTTTGTTAAAAGCTACAGTTGTGGGAAAAGGCTTTCAATTATCAGAACTTTATGCATTTTTTCTTACAGTGACTGGGGAGGGAAAGTGCAAGGAAAAATGGTTTTCAACCAGGCCCTCTTCTCCTGAATTAAAGAAATATTTTTATTTTAAAATAATGGAATCATTCTTAACAGAAACATTTGGAAAGACCAGAGGGATGGATGCCCTGTACCTAGCTTGCTCTTTTATAACACAAACTGGCACTTGCAACTAGCCATAGTTCTGCTCCTTCCCCGTAGGTTCCAGTCAGATGTCACTGTTCCTTGCTGACAGAGGAGCTTTGAAACAGATAGAAGGCAGGGGATGGAGGGGATGCAGCATGTGAGGAAGGGCTACACTCTCACAGAAGTGCCACGAATCTGAAAGCTGTGTCCTGCATAGCCAAAATCCACCTCTGCATTCAGTGGTCATTCTGGAAGCCTTTCTAGCTACAATCTCTTCTGAGGCAAAGGCAAAAGCGGTGTTTAGTGATAACCAGTTTTTTGATGCCCTAGTTTATATGTTTTCGTGAGTGGTCTTGTCTTCTAAAGCTCCCAGACACAAAGGGTTTTGTGACCAAACACATCCTTATTTCCACTGAGTATCTTACAATCCAGTATCAGGCTTCTTGTTCCAAAAATGTGGCTTCCAAAAAATTGTCCATATGTCAAAAAAAACCAGCACAAGGCTCCTTTGATTTCCCTCTTCTTTTAAGTTCATGTCAGTCAGCACAAAAAAAGGAGATGAAGTTTTATCTAATCTCTGCAACTGAGAGGAATAGAAAAATATTTTAATTCAATAAGGAGCGTATCACAGGTCTGAAGGAATTAAACTGGTAAAAGTTTTGAGTGTCTGAGGAAAAGTATCCCAGTCGGTGCCTTTTTTAAAACTTGATCACTGCTCAGGTACAGATGTAGGAAATTAGACACACAAGTTTGGATATAATAGGGAGCCACAATGAGGGGAGCTGCATGCATCCTTTGGCAGGCAGCACTTGTCCCATTTTCCCCAAAGGAAAAAACTCACTCCAACACAAGCTGGAACACACTTTTCTTACATGGTGCACGAACAGGTCTACCTCACATGTACAACAAGTGACACTTTCCTTAAAGCATTTGTCTTTTTCTTTTGCTTTGTAAAAATTTTGGTCTAATAAGAAAGCAAAGAGTATTTCAACACAGGTTGAAAGAATGTAAATGTTGGAGTGGATTAAGAGGAGGGCTAAAAAATTAGCAGAAGAATCATGAGAAAATATTTAGAGGGATCTTATATGAAAGATGGAAGCAGACTCTTTAATGAAGTGTGTAGCAGCAGGACAAGAGATAATGGTTTTAAACTAAAGGAGGACAGATTCCAACTAAATACAAGGAAGAAGTATTTTACTGTGAGGGTGCTGAGGCAGGGGAACAGAGTGGTGCTGGATACCCCATCCCTGGAAATATTCAAGGTCAAGTTAGATGAGGCTCTGAGCAACCTGATTTAATTGATAGTTTGTTCACTGCAGAGGAGTTGCACTAGATGAAATTTCAAAGCCCCTTGCAACTGATTCTATGATTAGAATATTCTATGCGAACACAACTTTAATGTTTGTTACCATGAAAATTTCATCATGATCAGAAGGTATATTTCCAAGTGACTTTTTACCAGAAATAAAAGTTACTACTAGCAAGCGTGATTTTTTTTAATGGGGTAGAAAGGAATTAAATAAATGAAAACAGATAGAAATAAACAGAAAAAAGCTCTATCTAGCAAAAGGTACAATAATAAAGCCCCTAAAAGTGCATAGTGCAAAGAATACCTCATAAAAGCTATTTCAATTAAAATATTCCACTTTTATTAATTGACCATTAAACTAATGTACTTTCAATCACATATTTAATTTACTTTGCTCTACCTTTCCTTTCACCAGAGCATAAAATCGACATTTCTAGCAGAGAACAGACTGGTTCTCTTGAATGTACTAAAACGACTGGTGATTTTTCTGGTAACATAAAAAATGAACAGATATCCAAATATACTTGCTACCAATGGTGGCCTCTTTTCTTGTTTAGGACATTTAGCCTTATGTGAATTATTCATGTCCTATTGCTTTAAGATATCAAGAGCCAACACTGAAACTTGCATCACAGCCCTCCAATTAAAACTTCACCCTAAACTAGCACCCTCAAAAGGAAAGGTCTTTGCAGCTGTACTGAATATTCCCTGAGACTGAAAACCACCACAAGAAGAGACAAAAGTCCTTACATTCTTGAACTTGTAACCAGGCTCTCAAAGAATGACAATAACCACTTTGATTTTGTACCTGCAAATGTAATAATGATCAGTTATGTTTAAACAGTTTGATGGGATTCTAGTTTGATATAATGACTGAGATCTCTCGTAACCATAATTAATTTCAGACCTTGACCATAATCTGATCTTCGGCTTCTTCTTTTGTTTATCTGATTCTCTGCTATTTTTTTAAATGGGAAAAAAACCCCATTTTTTTACATTTTTTGTTTATATTTTACAGTCTTTGCTCTTATTTTAACGTCTCTTAAAAGATCACCAGTAAGCTTACACAGGTAATACAAAAGCAAGCACACTGACAAGGCAACAATCTATTTATTTCCTGTCCTTGGCAACTGATGGATCACAGATTCAATATTTTTTAAGATTTAAGAGTGAAATAGAGAGACAGTCCCTTCTGATTGTGTTATGTAAACAATAATTGAACAAAAAATGTGCAGGACTGAAGCTGCACATACATCTTATTTTGTTCTGTCCATAGTGTTAGAAGTGTGAGACTGGCTCTTAGTAGCCTGAAAAACAGGCTGTGTATTAAAAACAGGTTTCTGAAGAATGTGTCCTTCAGCAGAATTCACAGGAGAAATCATCACTCTGCAGTCAGATCTTGTCTCCTGCCCTTTTAGCAGGGTACTTAAAGGATTTTCTTGTTCCATTCTGAAACCAGCCATGATGCAGGTATTTTTTATAGTGCCAGGCAAAAGGGGCCTGTCTACTTCTTGGATGATTTTGGTCTTAGAAGAATGTTTCCTGCTACTGTCTAACCTTGAAAAAAAAAAACAAATCAAAACAAAAAACCTAGCTAAACTTGAGAACAGCCTTTCCTGTGTCTAACCAAGCATCCATCTGCCATGGGACGTCCCCTATGAACAGGCCACATCAAAGAGTTTACAAAAACAAGGCATGTATAACATCATCCTCCCCTCTCAGATATGTGGCTTCTATCTTCAGCAATCCCAAACCTCTGCTCCTTAGCAGTGGGTTTCAGGGGCTGCTGCAGACTTCTTTCTTAGGATAAAGTTATTTCTGGTGAGAAACATAAGTTGGCATCCTGGGTTTTGTTCCTTTTATTCACATAGCAGTACACTTTGTATGATCATTTGAAGTAGAATTCTACTTTACATAATTATCCATACTCCTGTATAAAGGGGCACAGTTGTGTATAATTGGACTTATTTGCATCTGAATATACATGTCTGTGACAGAAGTCCTTGTCTAGACACCCCACATTCCACGTGGGGACTGCAATAGAATGTTGAATGGTAAATTTGCTCATTGAAGAGTAGACCAGAACCATCTCTGTAGCTCTTGGAGAGATAGAGACCCATCTATTTTTAAATAAAGCTGTTCAAATATATAAAAAATATATTTTATGCTGTCTTCATTAGGAGCACAGGGACAGATTATAAATATCTGAAGCCAATCCTAAAACAGATTGCCTCAACTTATAAAAAGCTACCTTCCAGTGATTTCTTCTTGGCACACAACTGGCTTTAAGAGAGAAAGATCCTACAGAGATGCTACAAGACCAATATCCCTTGATGTGCTGACAAAAGGAATTAGCAGGTATGCAAAGTATGTGCTACAGCAGTGGTCTGCTCCACAGTGCCCTCCTCATCTGCTTCCAGTCTAAATACCCTCACAGAGTCTTATTTTCTTCAAGTAGTTCTGATCAACAACAGTTTGAGGACGTTATTTTGAACATGACATTTTTCACCCATCAGGACCAGTTATGGTTAAGAGTGTCTGGAGGAAAATGAGAGAATTTTCTGACCTCAAAAAAAAGCACCATTATGCTTCCCATCCTGCCAAGCTAGCTATTCATCAGCACAGTTCCACAGCACCAGCCCTGCCTATCCCTGGTACAGGAAAAATTTAGATTCCTGCTGGATTTTCCTGATGAAAGCCAGGTTGTTCAAATGAAACATCCTCAGCAGTCCTACTGAGCAGGAATTTCTTTCTCTGCGTCAGCTGCCTATTTTGTGCTGTTTCTGGTCTCTCCTCCCTTTCACCAATACCATAGGGTACCACAAAAGGTAAATCTTGGGGCTTTCTGCATAGTTTTTTCAAGCAACGCAACATGCAAACTGCTCTGGGCAGCACTCTGATGTACATAAGAAGGCTGCCAGATCCAGTTCCCTTTTCTCCCACCTGACAGGGAAACAGGGAGTTGATTTTCCTTCTAGCCCTGTGGCTCTTACAGAAATATTTGCAAAGAACACAATCTGCTGACAAACAGCGAAACAGGCTTAATCCTGCCGGTGAACACTTTGCTTGTTCAACCAGATCTAACTGCAGCTTTTCAAAAGATCAGCATCTCTGCAGTGTAGCCTTGCAGTCTTACACTGCAGCCTCCAAAGTCTGCATTGAGAGCTGATGACCGTGCACTGCAGTGTGACGCACTCCTACCACGGTGCTGCAGTCTGTACAGACTGAGCAAAGGACAGCAACAAAACAAGAGCTTCTGGCAGAGCTCAGCATCCCAGTCAGCTTCAAGGGCATTGCTTTGCTGAGGCAGAGCTTTATGTTTTTAAAGCAAAACTCAAATAGCAGAGCGAGTCTGCTTTGATTTCAGTTGCGACAAATTGAAGGCTTTTTAAGGATTAACCCTAAAATGACAATGGGAACTTTGGAAGCTCAGTGCCACATTATCCCCACATTTTTCTGATGGAAAGAAGTTTCCAACAAACCCTTTCAGCACTGAATAGCTTTGCACAGCAAATAGCATGTGGAGTTTGAGGACCCATGTCATACGTCCAGCTGAAATAGGGCAACAAATGGCTTTAAAGGCGTAACAACAATTTGCCATTTCTACCTCACTTTGACTCACCTTCACATTGCAGCATTTCTATGTCAACTAGCAGAGTTGTGCTCTGGAAGACCAGTCTGATGATGTATAGCTCAGACTGCAAAAGCAAGCCCAGGACTGAAACCTGAAAACTGTAGCTGTTCCTTCCCCAGCTCTCTCAAAAGATGAGTTTCACTGACAGAGCATAAATGTTTCACATAGAGCAGATAATGGACAAAACAGAAGCAAAATTCAATAAATACCCTAAGGCATAAGAGTCTTTGAAGGAAGCACAAATATTATTGAAAGACTTACCTGTTCTGGACTGAAAGACCTGAATACACATGCCACAAGCATGAAGAGACCTGAAAAAAATACTGGAACATCCAACCACATGAACTTACCGAAACCCTCTTTGCTGCTTTACAGGAAAAATAGACTCACTGAACCTTCATCTTCCATTAAGGTCTGCGGATTACCATTTATTAACTCATGTGGTTTGACTCTAACATTATTACAAAGAGAATCAAGAAGTGCAGAATAAAAGAACATTCAAAGCACACTCTAAACCCCATCTTGCCATGCTGTCTGCTTACAGTGGGAGAGAAGCACTCTTCTCCATAACAAAGGACAGAGACATTTCTTTTGGGGAGGTTAAGGTTCCAAGCACTGCTATAGTTAAGGAGTTTTGAGTAAAAATACTCATTCTTGGCATTCCTTCTTGGCTCCTAATGCTGAGTTGGGTCTGGTAACAAGATGTGAGAGAGTAGTCAGGCGCTTTCAGGAAATACCGCCCAACAGATTGATTTATCTTTTAATAGCTCTTGGCATTTCAATACCTCAAGCTCACACTATTTTTGGAGATATTCAATAATGCTGCTTTAGTGTGATCAGAATAGAAGAATCTGGCAAACTGAATGCTTCAAAATGGGGGAAAGAAAATGCTCTCAATGTCACCTGCAGACATGACTCTGGACAGAAGGTCAATGGATTTCTTCAAACCACAGGACAGAGTTCTGCAAGCTGAAAGAAATGTTCTTTTCTTTTGCTTTGATAAATACCTACTTTAGCCTAGTCTGTAATTTTCTTCTTCAATTTCACATCATAGGAAATCCAGATGCATTTTTGTTTCTTTTCTCATTTTCTCGCGTGAGTATTTTGTTCCACAGGCTTTCATGCTTACCCTTACCTTCAAAAAGTTAGCACAGATTATCTTAATGGCCGCCTTTTCGAATCTGTTCTGCCTTTCATGACTCAAACTGGGCTTCTCTTGTCTGACCCAACAACCTGGTAGATCAGAATTGGCATCTTCTACTGGCAGATCTGCAGAAACATCAGATTCAGCACAGATAGGAGAATCCACTCCCAAAGTCATATCAGTCCAAACAATTATTAAAAAATTTGGTTGCTTTTGTGGTTAAATCTTCTGAATACAGCACTGAAAAGAAAGGAATGTCTCCAAAAGGACAATTTGCAGTGTCATGCACAGATCCAGAGCCTTTTCTGCCACAGACTAGAATGATTATAACTTACAGAAGCTCATCAGGTCACTCCATGGCTTACTCTCATGCTTGGAACCAAGGTGCCTGCATCTGTTCAAAACCTTCTTCCATGTAGTGTTATGAGTCCTGCCTAAGGGACCCGCATCCTGTTCTAAAAAAACAGTTTTCCATAAGGAACCTCCACCTCTCACAGCCAAAAGAGTTCCTTATACCCATCTTAATGTCCCTTTGCTCTCCCACAAATCCTTCTAAAACTTTCCACAGCCTACAGAAGAGCATGAATCATAACTCTCTTTTATGCTAATAGAAACTACCCACAGCTTCTTGTGATGCCATGTCCATCCACACCCACCAGTGCTGTTTGCCTCCAAGTGCAGTTATATCTTTCTGTTCAACACAGCTACCTGTGGCAACGAGATAAGATTCCCTGTCTGGAAGCACAAGTCGCTAAAAGGATGCACATAAACAACCAGTTGTGATAATCCATTCTTGATCTCTGGGCCAAATATCACCCCAAATTGATGAGAGCAAAACACAGGTATATATGTACTGCTGGTGCATTGAAGAAAAAGGTTGCAGTGCTGCTTGAGGTTTGGCAAGGACAGCCATGATGCTACAAGATTGTTTCCAGGAAATGCAAGCAATTTCAGCAAGAAAACACTAAGAAAAGTCCAATTTGGAAGCAGAAAAAAAAAAAAAAATCAGATGCAGTATGCAGAATAAAATCCTTCAAACATTTTCATTATTAAGAAGAGCTATGAAAATGGCAGGGGGGAAAAAACCCCAGCAAAATTAAATGCAGAACCTGGTAAGTCAAAACTATATGCTATATTGTCCAAGTCTTGTGTGCCCTTGCCACATTAGGAAATATCTTTGTGGCTACTTTTCTGCCACACTGAAAAGCAATCATATGATGACAGGAGTGCCGGGCACTGGTTCATAAGGTATGTAGAAAAATCCCAAGATTTGAACTGCAGCCCAGGTGGGTGAAAATATCAGGGCTAATACATTCAGCATCAGGGAAAGGAGCAGAAACACATCCCAGAAGTACAGGCTGGCAGTAAAGGAGAAAAATTAGTGCCATCTTTATGGCAGAAGGGTACTGTATTTCCTGATGTCCCCAATAGCAGTCCCAGTGTCAGACTACCACTTTCTCTGAGGTTGCCATTCCTTTCCTGTGATAGCACTCATGTTTTCTGACAGGCACTGTTCACAGACACTTGCCCAGATGAAGTGTGGGAGCTACCTCGGGTCTGTTTCCAGGTATTGGCACTCACCACAAATGCATGTCATCCAAGAGGCACAGCAGAGCTCTGTATGTCCAAGAGGACATGGAAAGGCATATCTAAGACCAACATCAGCAAAGCCTAATGCTTGCTGGAGCTGGCCCTGCTGAGAGCGGGATGGCTGAGGGAAAGCTGTCATTCACCACAGGATGTCAGAAGTACCTGTCCCCCAGTGAAGCACTGCATATCGTGTGTCACCCATGAGCACTGACTCAGTCCAACTTCCAACTCCTTCTAGACTCAAAACTATATCTGACTTAGATGGGGGTTTTTCCCATATGTCAGAGGCATTTAGGTCATGACTACTCTGTTTCTGACTGTCTTTGTTAACATGAGCTGAATTATGGCACTCTAAACAGAGGCACTGATTCTTCTTGTAGACTACAATCAGGTGCAAACCTGGGCAGAAGAGGCATCTCCTTTCCAATTTTTCCCTCTGCAGCACGGGTTCCAGAAGTCTCATTCTTGCAACTGGTTCCAGTTTCATGCACAGCCATGTAGGGTGTGTAAACCCAGGTGTTATGGGAGATTGCCTAGTGAAGTTCATGCCCTTGTGCTCTCTGGCAGAAGAGGCACAGGGATTTCTTGCTCTCGTTTTCCTTTTCTGCTCAGCTGCTAGCCAAACTGCGGTTCAGCTTTAGCCCAAGGGCAAGCTTTCTAAAGTATCTGAAGCAGATGTATTACCAGTTTTCTTAGGGCTGTTGTGGTTGTGAGTAGCCTGAGGACACACTTGCTGGGGATATTTAGCTGGACCTGAGGAGCACAGTCTCAGCTAAAACAGAACAGACAGCATGGACAAAGACATACATTCTACAAAATACAAATAGTTCTGGGTGGCTGCCTGACAGGAACTTTAAAGACATCTTGTTGCAATAGAAGAACAGAACACTGCAAGGCTAGTAGGCCTGGATATACAACATGTATCATTCGGTGTGTTCAGGTAGCAATCGAAAATGATGCTGCTGCCAAACTCCTCCTGCAGATTGAAGAACAGACTGTCTGAACTGGAGATACTGATAGCATCTTCCAATAAGCCTTGGCTGAGCAAGAGATGTCAAAATGGGGCTGTTCTAACAGTACATTCATTTGTAAGTGGAGACATGACAAAGATTGAACTCTCTTGCTCTAGGGAAGGACTGTGTAATGTCTAGGATTATAAGGAATTAGGGAAAAGCAAGGTTCAAAGGGAAAACTGCTGTTACTCGCTGCCCTACTTTCCTGTCGCAATGGACAAGCCAAAGAGGAAATTAAACGGAAGCTTTAAAAGAGAAACCTTCTAGACTTTTATATTATTATCACACAAATATTTATTCAATAGAAAATCTCACACAAGGTCCTGGACCAGCTTTCAGTAGTTAAGCTGGCACCCAAGGTAAAGCTCATGAGCCCTACTTTCACATTTGTGCAGGCACCTTGTTCTGATATGTGTCAGTATAAATTGAGAGACTGCACGTGCAGCTCAAGCATGCACAAAGCCCACAGGAGCTATTTGGAAAATGTACCTGTGCCTCAACATGTTTGCAAAGACAAGCAGGATACTGGTAAAGTTTCATTCTGCCCAGGTAATCACTGGCACTTTGAAGTACCTACCACAGACAGCAGACCAAATAAGAATAAAAATGAAGCAAAGATGATTTTCAGTCTTTCTGAGCAGGAAACAAAAAATGGAAGTTGTCTATCTAAACAATGTAAGATAATGAACCAGTAGCAATTGTTCATTGTTTCAAGAACCCTATTAAGCAGACCAAAAAGTCTTCATGGAGAAGAGAGAGGAAGTTTTTCTCTGGTTTTGCTACTCATGGTTCAAATTCTACAACCTGGGGACTGGCTCTTACTGTGTGAATAAATACTTCTGGAGACGGTGACTGTCTGGAGTCCTTGGAACTTCTGTGATAAATTAAGTCCTAACAATTACATTTAAGACTACATTACTATGCTAAGTTATGTCCATACATAGCTCTTCTGGTCTTCAAAGCCAGGTACTACTTTTAAAAAAAATTGGAGATCAGCCCCTTCTTTTGAAAAATATAATAGAAGTGAAACTGTTAACAACCATACCATCAAAGGTGTTTTGGATACAGCAAATAAGTTTTCTAATTCAGTGATGACTGAAATGTATTTTTACACAGTTTAGCCAGGAGTGGCCAGCACACTAGTTAGAGGTGTACAAGGTCCAGGCTGTAGTCCAAATTCTGCTACTGATCTGAAGCATGCACATATGCAAGCCATTTACTCTCCATTTCTCAACATACCTCTCTTTAACCCTTCTGAATTTACATGCAAAAATTTCCAGGAGCAGGGAAAGGCACTAAGTGTGTGCCTATATCCAGCACAAGGAGGGCATCCAATTCTGAGTCAGGGTCTGCAGCTGCTGAAGCTGCATAATACTTAAGATAGGGATATGGATAAGCATGTGAGCAGAAAGTGTCCAGGGAGAGAAATTGTATTTCAGCATTTAAAATTAAGGGCAACTGTTTTAGTAATGCTTTTGTGACCTTCCATTTTTAATCACTATGCTTTAAATCTCAGCTAGGCAAAACAGCAGATTGCTTTTAAAATGTCATCCAATAGCTATTTTAACTAAAAGAATCCACCAAACACTGAAAATTGTATTACTATGAAATCAAAACCACTAATTTGACATTAAAGTAACCTTTAAAAATCGTTCCTCAGAGACAAACCTAACCTTTTTAGCCAAGCACTAAGAAACATACTTTGCATAAGTCATATTAGATCTGATACCTCTCATGAGCTATTGAGAATGTAGGGAGGGCATCAAGTGCCTTTAACCTCGAAAGGCAGCTGTCTCAGATATATCTCACAAGCCACAAACCTTCAAATAAGGATGAACTTACTTCTCTGGAGTTTTTATTACATAATCCCAAACGCCAGGTAGAGGCAAACGGCAGGGAATCCATTGATCTGTCTTCATCTGGGCTTCCCAAGGGATGGAAATAGATGAAAAGTGCTCTCTCGTCACCTCACTGTTCTCAGCCCAGATAGAACGCAAGTGCTCAGTGCACCCCGATGTGAAATTCACACTCCACGTCAGAGAACATGGGTTGCTCTGAGTGTGAAACAATTTATGGCCTCTCCTGATTTCCCTGTGGAACAGTCTTAGTCTTGAACAAGGCATAGGATAAGCACGAATCCAGGTTCTGGACATCCCTAGCACAGAGGACAGTTAAGAGGTTTTCCTTTTTTCACTCTAGTAAAGCCAAGGTGGAAACACAGTGAAACCGACTCTACAAGGCACAAATGGAAAACACTTGCACTGATTAGTCCAATTTAGCAATGTCTAATTTAGCAAGAAACATGACAAATAGTGTTTTGCGGAGTGTGCTGGCATTTTTACAGCTAATTCATGAAATCACATGAAGAAAACTTGCCGCAGATGGCCTTTAATTGAGAAATAAATAGGTAGAGTGCTAGCCACTAAAATATCTGATGAGAGCTATATTTACAATGCACAAGCTAACCGAACTGTGTGTTATCTACACCTCATTTAGCAGAGTGGTGTCCAAGTGATTTTATTACTTACCCAGGAAATTTGGCAAGGGGAACAAAAAGGCATACAACAAAATACTTCACAGTATTGCTCGACGTGTTTGTAACTCTGTATTCTTCTGTGCTTAGAACCCATGACGATAGTAAAAAGAGAGCTGCTGAACAGCAGTATAGTTTCACTATTTCTTTTCAAACATGGAAGAGGTAAAGGTACCCACACTCGTATATTTAATGAATTCTGAATGCTTTCCAAGGAGTTCTTTGAGTCAGAAACAACTCTTAGCTCAGATCTGCAATTTAGAGCCTGCAAGAATGTTTTGGCAGAAATATTTTTTCCCAACATGAGTGATCTCTTCCTGCAAACACTGGTTGCTGTGCTTCAGAGATGTTCAAGAATCAGGCTCAGGACAACAATTACCTCTTCATCACTGAAATGCTACAGGAAAAGCAGCACCAAAAAAAAGAGTAACATATGACAGAGACTGAAATCTAGCACTACAGTATCTAATCAAACTCATGTCCAAGGCAGTCATTATCAATACCATTTGACAGATGGGTAAAATAAGGTTTCAAGAGCAATTCCAGAACTTGCCTCCCTTGCCCATGACCATAATTGCAGTCAGGTAGCATAATGCACTCACTGCACTGCAATTTGGAGAGGCAGCTTCAAGTGCAAAGCAGATGAGGCCAAACAGTCTAGAGATTTCTGTGTCATCTGCCCTGATATCTCCTCATAAATTATCATCTTTCCCATCCTCCAACATCACTCACCTCTCCACCATTGCTCCTTTCTCCCTCTGGAGTGGGCTACAGGCAGTGTGTGCCACAACTGACCTGGAGCTCTGGAGCACTGTCCGGTGCAAACACAAGAACTGACCAGCTGGCTGCTGCCTCCGAAAAGGACTGAGTCCCACCCATCTTTCCCTGAGCCAGGCACAGGGTATTTGGAGTTCCTTCCTCTTGGAGGTCTCTGTACCTCATGCAGTTTTAAACAAACATGGTTTGTTTAAAATCTACAATTAGGTGTGAGAACGAAAAAAGAAGAGGTGTTTAAAAAATTCTGGGTAAATAAGCAAAGAAGGCTTGTTTTTTAAGAAATAAGATAAAAGTCTAATCTGTATCAAGTGGAATAATATTATATCAAAAGAAAAGTCAGATTAAATGTGCCTATCTACTTCTGTTTCTAATCTAGAAAAGGTGAGAAAATATATTTCTATGTAACCTTCCCAGAAGTGGCTTCAAAACAGCTGCTGTGCTATGAAGAGGCTCTGGCTACACCTCTCCACTCAGGAAAATGTAGAAAAGGCAACAGGGCCAGATCTCTGCTGGACTAGTTGGTGCTGACTGATTACTGGACAGTGTAAGCTGTCAAGAGTGTAATGAATTGAGAAGAGCCTTTCTGAAATAATGGGGTGAGAGAAATGTGCTGGAGTGGTATTGGACATCCAGAAAACAATTGTTTTGTTAATGTAATACAAGAAAAAGACAGGTAGGAAAAATCTTTGCAATTGGCAGAAGACTGAAGAAAATTTCTCTCAATTTGTAGGGCTAGAACCACGTAGATGTTACAGAAAAGCAGAGATATAAAACTCTTGGGAGATGGAGGGTGTTGACAGCAGAGGAAGACATCATGTAAGATCTCAAATTTAATTTTGATAAAGTAAGAATAATTTTACATTCTGAGGAAGCCTTGCATATCATAATAAATCTATAATGAGGACCACAAAGCTTTGCTGTTTTAAACAAGAGCCCAAATAAAGGAAATATCTACAATAGAAAGGTATCCAGAGGTCATAAGACAGGTAACAATGTGGGCTTTTATTTTTGCTGCAATAGACATGATAGACTGGGATTATGCTGGCACAAGATACAGCAGCCTCATCTTCCTACAAGTCTCTTTGGGCATTCAAAAACAGACTAGCATAAAGAGCCTGAAAACAATAGCAGAGAGATTGTTTGTAGGAAGAGTAGACAGTGCTGTATCAAATGACAAATGGTCTGTCAGTCTGGAGGCAAATGGGGTATTTGTTCATTTTATGTTGAAAACAAGCACACCAGCCAATAGGCATAAGTCTGCCAAAGATAATGATGGGGAATAAAAAAAAAAAAAGGAGAATTCAATGGCAGATAAGCAGGTAAAACCCTAGGGCTCACAGTAATAACTTTAATCCAACTAAGTAGATGAATTAACTGGATGAATAAGTAGCAATTTGAAAAAGAGATTTGGAAAAGTACCACTATCAGGTGAAAGTGTCCTTTATCTCATCTAGCTGATGAGGTTTTTTTTAGAAGAGACTGCTGAAGAAAGGTTTTCCAGAGAGAGTAACACTCACAAGGACATGGTTGTTAAAGAGAAGGTGTTATCTGGGAAAGTGGTGCTAATTGAAGATGAACTAGCACTGCAGCATGAGGAGACATCTGCTACTGATGATAGTATGCCAGCAGCTTTGAACAGACCCAGATACCAGTGGTGTGGCAATCATGCAGCCCCATGACACAGCCCTGCCATTGCTAGTAAATTAGACTGTAAGCTTTGCAAGCAAAGTGCAAGTGTGAACTGAGACCTCTCAGGTTTGCCCTCTCTGAACTTTCCTTGGCCTGTCCGCAGCTTTGTGTTGCTTCTCTTGGCTGTGGCAGCAATTCCTCCAGCTGACCAGGTGCCTCTGCCTCATCTCTTTTACTTTTGCTTCTCTTGGCGTGGTACGACCACGGTTTTTGCATAGACATGTGCAATGAGATTTATACAACAGCAACCTGATGACAAAGTGCTGACAAACCCAGGCCTGGTGGGACAGCAGAGGCCTTGGGAAGGACACAGCATGTGGCACAGAGGAGCACAGCTGCCAACAGATTGCCCACAGTCAGCCAAAGTGTGAATTGGAGCTGGACAAACTGGGTTCAGGGGTAATGAACAGAGCAAAGAGAGAACATCCTGTGATGGCCCTGGCTGTGTTAAATTTGGGTGTAACATGGAGCTGCAGAGCACTGTAGAAGAAAGCAATATGTCATCAACATATACAAGTTATCTCAAGTGATCCTAGAGGGACAAAGAGGAATTTATAACATGAACTTTCTTCCTGGCATTCTGAAAGCTCACAATAACACTCACCCATGACCTCCACCAGTGAGGAACCTCTTGAGACAGGAAAGCAGTGGAAGGGTAAGCACAACACAGAAAGGAGTAAAATGAATTAAAGAATGCATGTGTGATGACAATTTTATAGGAGTTGCTTTGCTATTGTCCACTGCATTGTTGTAATCCACTGCATTGTTATTCCTGCATTTTTGCAGCACTTGGAGCTGGATTAGAACTGAAGAATCCCATGATATTTCAGTTCAACAAACATTACATTATTTGCTTTACTAATAAATGAAATGTGCTTCCTTCTTGTCTATTAACTAGATCTTAAGTGTGCTCGCTCATTGCAGGGCAATGAATGGCAACAATTTGCAAGTAGCATGGATTTAAACAGAAGAGTGCCTTTTTCCCTCAGCAAAATGGAAGTAAAATCCAAGTCTGTCACTCAGAAGGGCCAGAACCTATGAAAACAGGCAGCACCAAAAGGTGTCAGGCAGTTAACCCACAGAACAGAGCTCATTCACTCCACAGACCCACAGAACAGTTAAGCTTGAAAAGGCTGTCTTGTCAACTTCTAGTCCAGCCTGCCTTCTGGAGCAGTGTGAGCTAGAGCAGGTTACTCAGGAATGTACCCAGCTGGGTTTTGGGTATCTCCATAGATGGAAACTACACAACCTCTCTGGGCATCCTATGGCACTGTCTGACTTTCCTCTAACTAAAGATTTATTGTGCCTTCAGATAGAATTTCCAGAGAATGGACTTTTCTATTGCTGTGGCTGAGAGTCTGGAGCAAAGAAACTCCCTACACTTGCTGCTTTCCCTTTTTTTATAATTATTGGACCCATGATAAAGAATACAGAGATGTTTGAAAGGTAAAGTTGCTGCCTAGATTCAAACATGCTCATGAAGCATTGATTGCAGTGGAAATTCTTCTTTTCTGGGGCTAAATGTGGATCCTAAGTACGAAGCAGGAGGGATTCTTTAGAAACAGGAGGGCCCTTTCTGTACCTCATGACTCAGTGGGAGGGTTTATCTCTTAAAATTTGCCTGAAGCTCCCATTCTGCCATAATCAGCTTATACAGAACTCAGCATTTTACTGTTGTGTCAGTGTAATGTTCAAATTGCTGATTGATTCTGAATCATGATAAATGGTTCACCTCATCCACAGATTAAATACTGACAGAAAATTAGCCATAAAAAAAGCAAAATCTCTTCTGAGATGCGTGACTAGAGAATGCAAGATGTAATCCCAACTAAGGCTTCAGCAAGAATACTATTTACAGGATAGGGACCTGTCATTTTGAGAAATATATGTGGCACATCAGGGAAGCAGAAAGAATAAGCAGATGTTTACACAGCTGGAATTCCCTAAAAAGACTTGAAAGGAGATCTGCCAACAGCTTCTGACACATAAAGGGCTGCTGTAAAGAGGCAGAGAAGAACATTTCCTATGTACAAAGTGAATAGGACAGAAACCAGTGGAATTAAATAAATGTAAGGAAGTTGTGCGTTAGATGCTAAGGGGAATCAGGCAAAATGGGCTGTAGAGAGAATTGTGATCATCACCTTTGGTAGCTTTTAAAGACAGCCTAGGCAATGATGTGCCAGGACGTCTTAGCTAGAGGTAGTGAGACATGAAGGTAGGTTACATGTCCCTTTTACAGCCTTCTTCTATCTGATTCTGCACTTTCTATCCCAGCTTAACAAACCATTAAGCAGAGTTTATCTACAATGCAATAACAGATTCCTCTAGACTTTAGCAAGGCTGCTAAGGCATGTAGAATTAGAGGAAATTAACTTAGCTGAACCAGGCCTTAGGAAGAATTAATGAATTAACATGCAAATTCCATATAAAAGAAGATTGAGCTTGTACCTCGTACAAAACTGGATTATTTTTCAAATATAATTTGGTTTTCTTTCTTTTCCTCTTCGTTTTTAGTTATTTTTCAAGAATAAATATTCCCAGAAGTAATGCAGACTTTATAGACAAACATGACATTTCTACAGCCAATTTTATTACATTTATAAGTCTGTCAAAGTACACAGCAATCTTTTTCAGTGCTCTTTGGAGAGTAGGTGGAAAAGATTCTCAGTGGTTCTGGAGCGTTCAGTACAGGTAAGACCAGGAAGGGAAGGAGAAAAGGTTAAATACTCTCTCATAATTCTGCTAGGGCAACAGAGATTTGGGATATTTTTATTTCCTCCTTATGGGCTAGGCTCTCAAATGCTATAAGCTTTCTGATCTCAATACATACGTCATCCATTGTATCATTCCCTCAGCCATGGTAATACAGAAAGATCCAAAATTTTCGGATCATCGGACAGTAGAAAAATATGTAATCCAAGTCACCAAGAAACTCATTGAGGGGAGAAGGAACAACCAGGGTGGTTCCCTTACAGTCTAACAAGGAACTTGGGTGTGTGTTCATTTTTTTCCTCTCTCCACTGACATACATTTACAGTAACTGGATCACACCCACAAGAGCTGTCACTACACATATTGGTGCCTCATTGGGCAATCTACTGAAATAGATTAAGATGAGAGAAAATTACACTAGTTTTCACAGGCTATGTGGGAAGACGCTGAAAATCCTATGGCACTTGTCTGATAGTTTCTTACCCATGGTCCCAACAGCTGTTTTGACACAAGATCATCTTATCCTTCTGAGGGCTGCCTGAGCTCAAGCACAAGATGTAAAAGGCCAAGCAACACACAATAATACCAATCCACAACTTTATAATATAATATTAAAAGTAATGTTTTAAAATTTTTAACCTTAATAAAGTATGTAAAACCACGAAATAAAATCATAATATGTTTTATGTAGACAAATGTTTTCTAAAAGAAGTTTGGGAAGAAAAAGATTTATGTAAGTAATGAAGGGACAATGAACAATATTGTTAGAATGAGTCCTTTTTATTTATAACATTAATCTAAATACTCTCCAGGGAATTTATATTTAAATACCCTCCTGTGAATATATTACAACTGTAAAAGATAATTTGATGTGAATATAAATGTTATGACTATAGGCAGCCACACATTGCATATTAACAGAAGAGTTACTGAACTGAGCTGAGGCCATCAACTCATCCAGTTATCCCTGTGACTCTACTCGATAGGGTCTTGTTTTAATGAAACCAGTCAAAAAAAAAAGTTTCATGAATAGCTGTAATATTATCTCAAGAAATTATATTAGGGGGGGAAGTGTTCAAATACAGTGGCAGTACTTGATAAAATAAAATAAAGTGTACTTCTGTATATTTCTTCAGCTAGGAAACTTTTCCCTTTCAAGAGGGAAATTTCCTGAAAGATGAAGATTTCATGAAAGATGCAGGCAAGGCAACTACAGGACAGCTCCATTTCTTCCCTGGAATTTTGAGGAGGAAACACTTGCATTCTTGATTCTTCATCACACAAAGGGGGCATCAAAGAATTTTGAATCAGCCAAATCCCTTATCTCAGAAGAAGCAGGACAGGGTAAAGAGTGGCTAGACTGCACCTAGGCTTCTTTCTGAAACCTTCCTGTTCTGATCTGCACTTTATTCATCATAGCTTCCTGCTACCAACCAGGCAGTCGAGATCTGCCTGGCTTTCCTCCGCCCTTCAGCTTCTCTGTTGCTATGAGGTCCAGAGGCACATGGAAGCATGGCATTCCCTACTAAGGATGCTTTGGTCATACAGAATTAAAGGGGGATAGACAGGCTACTTCATGCTGCTGCTATCTTCCCCAGACAGTCCTTCCAGTAATTAGCAGGGATAACAGACCCGAGGAGGAATTCAGGTCAACACTAGACTGTTATTCAGCACCCAGCTGAGTGACTTCAGATAAAAACTCCTTCTCTTGTAAACAGAGCTGCCCTGCTGTCCCAGTGGTGAAACACCAATTTACACTCACCTGCTATGAATTTGACACCACCTTTCATGTGAACTCGGCTGTTAGCATGTGATATCAGTGAAGCAAGGAGGAAATTTTAGTTCAGGACTGAGGAATGGTATGGGAGGATTACCTGCTCATTGGAAGAAAGGAGGGCAGTGGATATCGTCTGCTGAACTTCAATAAAACTTTTAACACTGCCTCCCATAGGATCCTCTTAGACAAGACGTGGTTCCACCGAGTCCGGTCTGCAGTTGGGGGCGGCTCCCTGAGGGGACTTGGCAGAGCCAATCAGCTGGCTCGGTTTGAAGAGCCAATCAGCTGGCTCGGTTTGAAGAGCCAATCAGATGACTAGAACTGAAGATTGACACCCAGTTAAGCTACTTAAGAGTTGGACGCCTGTGTGGAAAGGCGCATTTAAAGACTGGCAAAGCCCGGGAAAAGCTCTCTTGGCTTCTGGCCTTTGAACAGGTAACCAGGCTGGGCTGGCTCGGCATGGCCCTGCTGGGATTTTCTGCCCCCTGAGGGGTGGCTGGGCCCCTTCCTGACGGATCCTGGCGGTCCTTTTTCCAGTGGTGCTGCCGGGCCATGCTGGCCGGAGTCTGTATCAGCGCTGGAGCAGCGCTGCGGCGTGGACCAGAGCCAGGAGTGGCCTCATGGCCACCGCCATCCCGACCTGGAGCAGCCACGAGGCCCGGACTGTGCAGCCGAAATTGGCGCAACCAGCACAGTGGCGTGCGGCCATGGCTGCCTCGGCATGGCTCGCAATGAACTTTGTTCAGCCAGTTTTAGCCCACCATGCTGCAGACAGAAGGACAGAAACAGCGCCAGCAGCTCTTCTTGTTTCTGGTGCTCTGCATGAAGAAAAGCGCTGAGCGGAGCCAGCGGCCAGCACGGCTCACACAGGGTCAGCAGAGACCACAGGAGAGGCATGGTGAGCATTTCCCCAGAGCAGGCCTGCATGAGATCAACCTTCCAGCGCTGCAGAACTCTATAAAAACTATTTCAATTGATAAAGCTTGAGAACAATGAACCTATGAACACAAATTCTCTCCAGAATCAGGAAAAGGGTGAAGACACGTCGCGAAAACAACATGGGACACTGCGATCAGTAAAGAAGGAGTCAAAATCTAGATGGAAGGGGATTGAGGAGATGCTGAAATTCTTGTTTGCAAGGCTATGGTGAAGATCTATTTGATAGAGCAGACTTTGTTTTTCCTAGTAGTTCATGGAATGCATTGCAGCATTCACCCATAGCCTGTGAGAAAAGGGTACTCGTGCTGGAGTGTGTTGAAAAAACTTTAATCCAATGAGAAGCTTGAACAGAGAGAGATGAGAAACTTTGCCCCCAGGGATGGAAGAAGAAAACCTCTGTTCCCAGAGGTAAAAGAGACCTTTTGTTTCTATACTAGAACACATTTTCCTTAAAATTGCACACCAGTAAGTTGACATGGCCAATCAAAGGACTGTGGGAAAGCTGCATGGCATGGAAGGGACTTTAACACTGAGTACAGATTTTCCTTTCCTGGGCAGCTGATTCACATGACATTGAAGTCATGGGAGTACTGTTTATTGTGAAGTCTCCATGGCATGGCAAGAGAGACTCCTCTCCGTAAGTGAACTGAAGAAAGATTATTTTAAAGGTGGTAAGCTGACAGAAAAGGCAATGAGATGGATTGAAAAACAGATGAAGGGCCAGGTCAGGAACAAGGAGATCCACGGAACAAGGTGTATTTGGAGGTCAGTAAATAGATGTAAGGTTCAATCCTAGCCAACATCTTCATTAGTGGTTTGAATGATGGCTCAGAATCTATCCCCAGTAAATTTTCAAGTAATACAAAATGGAAAAGTAATGATATGCCAGAGAATTGTTCTGGCATTCTGAGAGATGATAACAGGCTGGAGAAGTGGATTGACAGACCTTTTAAGTTTCAACAAAGACAAGTGCAAAGTTCTGCATCTGGGGATGAACAGCCCCAGACACCAGAGGAGGCTGAAAGCTACACAGCCTGGGAAGCATCTGGGCAGAAAAAGGGGGTCCTGGTGAACATGAAGCTGAACATGAGCCAGCTCTGCACCCTTGCACTTCTCTCACAAAGAAGGATAATGTTGTCCTGAGCTTCAGTGGGAAGAGTGTTGTAAGCAGGCCAGTGGAGAGGATCCTTCTCCTCTCCTCACACCTGGAGGTCTCAGTCCCACTGTGGGCTCCCCAGTGTAAGAGGGACAAGGGCATACTGGAGAGAGTCCAGCAAAATGCCACAAAGAGATTGACTGGGACACCTGTCCTACAAGGAAAGGCTGAGACAACTGGGGCTGTTCAGCCTGCAAAAGAGAAAACTCAGCAAGGTCTCCATCAGCATGCAAAAAACCTGAAGGGAAGCTGCAAACAAGAGCCAGACTCTTTCAGTGATGCTCAGCAGCAGGACCAGAGCCAGTAGGTATGTTTGCTGCAACTGGAACATTTTGGGGGTGCGGGGTTCGCTTTTGTTTTGAATTTTTCTGATTTGTATGACATTTTTAGTTACAATTTGCCCTTTAACATGAGCAGGGAGCACGGCCAGGCCCTGGGCCTTTCTCTGCATACCCTTCTGCAGCCACTCTTAGGCTATGGAACTGCAGTCAATGAGAGCACTAGAGTGTTGTGGCTTTCCGCTGAATGTGCCTCTGCAGGACTGAAACACAGTTTCATTTTATGAGCAAGCAGTCCGAGGGCTGCTTCTCTTGCAGCCATCAAGGAGAATGCCTCCAGCTAATGAAGACTGCAGATTTAAAGTGGATTTGATAAAGTACAAAAAGGCCCTGTAAATCTGGTGTTTTGCAGAAGAACATCACCTTCTCTTCAGCATAATTCCCCTCCATTTTTTACGTAGTCTAAAGGTGGTCCCCAAGGAAGTTGCAGACAGCAGCTGCATCATTCAGAGAAAAATTTATTGTATCACATGCCTATAACATTGATAACACGTGAAGGTAAATGTGGTGCTTTTTACTACCATTATTAAGGTTTAAGAAAGGAACATTTCTCTGTGTCTCTAGAGAGTTGAAGATGCTTTATGATATTTACCAGAAATAATATTGACTTTTATACTTCCTTTTTTAAAGTTACGTATTGTCTTAAATAAATCTCAGAAAATCTGGGGAAAGTGCATAGACTCATCTGAGTTTCCTTTTCACTCTCCCCACACACATCAATAAATGCACTTTTCCAGTTTTAATCTCTTTCCACATAAGATCAGTCAAATCCTTCAGAAGGTTTTGTGCAGTCTTTTTCAGAAGTATGAATGATGGCATGTTCAATTGTATGGTGTGCACTCACTGTACCTTTTTCATGACTTGGATGAGTTGTGCCATACAGATATTATAAATCAAGCCCAGCACAGCATGAAACACAGACAACAACTGTTAGATGTGATTCGTATCCCAGGCACAGGTGTGTTGTTGTTGCTAAAGATGATGTCCTGGAGTTTGTCTAAGAGGACAAAACTGGTTCTCTGAGAGAGGAAGAAGATTCCTGTTTGTCTAGCTGAGGCACGGAGCTGGCAGTGCACAGCAGAAAGTCATGAAGTGCTATCTATTCTTTGTGGTGGTGCTCAGTGGAAGAGTTGGTTTGATTTCAATGTTGTGTTCCGTTTAAATTGCTCTTTTGTGAAGTACACTGAAAGACTTATTGAAGCAATGAAAACTTTTTCCACTTTGGAAATACCAGCAACACCAAATTCAATTTGCCGTCATTGTGCTAAACAGGCACAGAAGGAATGTGCAGCATGAATTATCACAGTTGATAATCAACAAATACATCCTTCCCCCACCCCACCCCCCCAGCTGTTTGGCATATGAAGTTATCAAAACAAAGTGGAGAGCAGCAGACACTGTACTCTTGTGCACAGCCCTAGGAGGGTGGTATGCAGCTCAAGAAATCTCTGAGGATATTTGGGGTTTCTAGGTTTAAAATCTCTGAGGTCGGGAAGGTGGCATGAAATCAGGACTTCCTTCCAATACAGCAGATCTCTCTGTGCAATAACACAAGAAAGGAAATGCTCTTTGTCTTTCAAATGGCAGAAAACTTCACCAGCTCCATCTTCCATACCTAAATGTCCTCACAAGCAATTTTTGTATTTATTACTCTGAATTTTGATCTCTTCACTCATGCCAGTACTGCAGACACAGGAGAAAAGTTTGAGTGATAAAACTCTCTTGACACATGGCCTAGATGTTTAAAACTCCACAATAAAACATAGATTAAAAACAACTTCAACTATTTTTTACTTACATAAAACTCTTTATACAATAGTTTGACTCTTTAAACAAGGAACTCTTACTTTTCATTTCCATAAACATACTAGAGACCAGCTTCAAAATGAGCCTTAATGCAACTTTGCATGGACACAGCAGACAATGATTGTGATTTCATTTCACACTTAGCAAATAATGGAATTCTTCATAGCTGTTTCATCACCTCTTTGGGCCTGAGATGTTTTTGCAGCTTCTAGCTTTGAGGGGCAGTGCCATTTCCACTTTCTCTTTATCCATTTGTATTCAATGTTCTCTCAATCCTTCTTTAATGTTGCAGGAGAGTGGTGTGAAAGGAGAGAAAGAAGGGACAGCAGGAAGAGACTCATTGTCACTTGAATCTGTCGGCAGCACTGATGCAAGTGGTTCTTTCTCACCCAGGAAATTAAGAATAATGAAGAAAATCCCCAATTTACAGCAAGTGAGGTCATATGATACTATCTTTGAGCTTTTTATGCAATGTTTTTTTATTTCACTGTCAGCTGGGTGCCTCTTAGATAGCTTCTGGACCCAAGTAATGCTACAATTCAAGTGAATCCCTTATTTCTGTGTTTTTAACTTTCACCAGTTACAGAAACAGAGCTCAAAGGTTGATTTTCCACAGATAAAGTTTTACATATGCACTGCTTTAATACACCTTTAGTAATGGCTTTTTGCTCAACCCTTTCTTTGTTGGGCAGGATCTGATTTTCATCCATTGTGTTATTTCCTGCTAGTTTATGCCGATTACAAACAGTAACTGTGCTGGGCCTCACCAGACAGGGAAGGAGTCCATCTGGAGTGCTACCATGGCTAAACAGTTCCTTCAGATTTTTTTGCATATTTCATACTTTTAAAAGCTAACAGACCAATGAGAATAGGTGCATGACAATAGGTGTCATGGCTTGAATTTTCCAGAGGGCTGCTGTGCTGCAGAAGCTTAGGGCAAGACTGTCTTTTCCCACACTGCATGGTGACTCCCTATGATTCTATAGTGAGAAACACCAGACAGTACACAGTGAGCCCAGAAACTTCTGCATGAGATCCTTCACTGTGTTTCCTTTACACCTGCGAATTTCTGGACTTTTTTTTTTTTTTGATTCTTGTTAAAAATAATCTGTTATGTAAAATGCTGAGATAGCCCAGTGCTTTTGATGTAGCTGAGAGTTTGGTTTAAAGCCTGCCCCTCCTGCTTCCACCTTCCATATGTTGATATGAGATTTGTTTTGGGAGGGGTGTGGTCAAATGTATAAAGTAACAGCAGGAATAAGGCAGTTGCCTTGTCTGTTTGTAAAGAAGATGGAGGAAAGCACAGAAAAAATCATACACGGGGAGGGAACACTCTAGGCACGCATATTTGTGTAGCAGAACACTCTTGTGTTACACACTGTAACTGTATTGGAAACTGGCAGCACTGCTGGAGTGTTTTCACAAGAATAACGTCACAGAGACAGCAAAATTACTGCCCATTCTCTCAGCAGGGGCTCTTACGCTTTCTTACTGTAATCTCCCTGAACTGGTTGTCTAAAGCCAATTCTTACATAGTGGAAGCTTGAAGCAGAGAAGCACCTTGCCTTTTTTGTTGCATCTGGAGACCTGGTTGCATGGCTCATGCAGGCAGTGAAAGGTCACAGCCTGGCCTAGTCAGTGTTAATAAGCTGTACACTGACTGTCCAGCATGCCTGCTGTGAGTTACACTGAGTGATAGAGAGGGAAAGCTACCACTTCTGTCTGATTGGAGCTGGCTCAGACTGAAGCAGGTTGACTAAAACTGATGAAGTACCCTTCACCTTCTTTTCATTCTCCACCCCCAAATACATTTTGGCCATTTTGCTCCAAACCATGGATGCAAAAAGCTTTTTCACAAAGTACAGTTAATGCAAGTTAATGCAGGAGGAGCACAGGCAGCCTGAACACAGAGCAGGTGCAGGCACACAGCGGGGCTTGCAGGGCAGTAATCAGGGGGAAATACTTGGCTTGGAATTTAGCACACCTTCATTAGTAGCAAATCAGCACACAGAAGGAGAACAAAAGAACAGCTTTGTGACTGCCTCTCCTAGACGACTGAAGGAAGCAGTGAGATGACATGTAGGTCAGGACACAGAGGCTGACTTAAAATTATTCTAAACTAACAGCATGACACACCAGACCCCTGACTTGAATTCCTGTGGAAAGAGGGACATGGCAGAAAATGTGAGAAAAAATCAATTAATGAAAGAGTTTCCAAGACATCAAAGTTTTGCTTAAGTTCCAGGAAGAGGAATATATACAGTCTGAATGTAGGCTACCTCTTCTTGAAAGACATTTGCAAGAAAGAAGGACGCTAACCTGTAGGAGACCCAAATAATGAGATACCTCTTAAAATATATAGTCAGTGGAAAATGCTGCACTTAGAAAATTACTTTTCAGCAGATTAATTGCTTTTTCCAGCATGCATTGCTTAATAGTCCCTCTAATCCATTGTGGTCTGGATGATGTATTTCTTACAGACCTAACAGCATTTCATTCTACATTGCCTCTTCTTTGAATCTGGAAACAATGGGCAATAAAAGAGGAGAAAATAAATGTAACTGAAATAGTCTGTGGGAATTCCAGCTCTCCAGCTTTACACAAATAATGATTCCCATTTATTTCTCCATCTGCTAGATTCTCTAGCTTGTATATATAAAAGCAATGGTCAACTAGCAATAATTAAACTAGCATGACTTCCCTTTTTTTCAGGGCTTTTTGACAAGGATTAATGTATTTTTCTGGGTGGAATATGAGATTTAGTTCTCATCTTTGCAGAAAATGCAATGATCAGTTTGTTACCTTGTCTAGCACTATGTCTATTATGGATCCATAAAGACCATTATTTCAGTTGCTCTTCCCATGTCAATTAAGAGGCTCAAGAGAGACCCCTGTATCCTCTTCTTATATGCTTTTAGAAAACAGTTCCTCTCAAACAAGCTGAAGAGCTGTCTGAAATCAAAATATTCAAGATATAGTTATAAAACAATGGTTTGAATGCTATTAGTAAGGCACAAGCTTCAATCTTTACACATCCATTAGTTAACCATCTCATTATTTGTCCTCCAGTTGGTGAAATCTATCCTCTGTGTTCCATATATGAAGATTAACTAAACCTGTGCAACTGAGACAAAAATGGATATGACTCCACAGAACAGGTGAAACAGGCTGATCCTGCAAATGTAGGAGAGAGTGGTACTACTCCTTCAGGACCCTGACTAGGGAGAGAACCCTAATTTGGTTGAGGGGAAACATAGGAGTGGCCTAGCAGGAGGAAAGGCTTTGATGCTGTAGTGCAATGGCAGGACGTGGTGGAGGCCAACAGGGCAGTGCCAGATAACATGCTGACAATACAAACCCATGAGGAGACCTGCCTGTGCCACAGCATGCATACACCCCAACAGATGAGCAATCCTGAGCAGACAGCTGCTCCTGTGCATACCCCACATAGCTACACCACACCAGAGGGAAGGCAGAGGAATTAGACAGCTTAAAAGCTATTGAACTTCAGAGGTTCAGGGTCAGAGTTTCTACTGATGTATGCCAGCAATAGGCTTGTAGGGTCTGTCCTTCAGTCTAATTCACCCCTAAAGAAAGAAGCAAATCAAGAAGTTCAAGAGCAACTTCATCCTTTTAAATTGCCTTTCCTCACTGCCCTTTATGCCCTCATCTCTCTTCACTTAAGCACTGCATTTCAGCGTGGGTGCCTCAAAATGGTTGCAATTTATAAGCATGTTTTCCTCACAGCCAGATATTGATGGGATCAGCATGGAGCCTGGGGGCTCTGTGGACACCCTGCAGGCAATTTTTGGGATACTGCAGGTGGATTAATTATTTCTATTTCTACAGGCTGCTGCTCTGAGGCATAACATCCGTTTTAGGCATATAAAACAGCAATTAGCAATGCCAAGCATGTCCCGACAACTGTCTACTTTGAAATAGTCACACACATCTTCAGGGTGATCTGTTAAACTATTCATATTCACCACTGCAGTTGCTATGGGCTCAGCTGCAGTAAACACAAAGAGCAACAGTCAGGGATCAGAAATGGCATTTCCATTGCATTAGGCCATAGCACTCTGAGCATCCCCAAAGCTTTCAGCTGGCTTGTTTGGGAACAGAAAGGGTCTTCAGGGGCACAAACATTACTATTAGGGCCCATGTTAGCAGCTGCCACTAAGTACCAAAGTTTATTCATCCTCCTATTAGCTGTCCATGGCAGCATGTCCCTTATTCCAGAAGATAAGGATGAACAAAGGACTTTGAACATGGACTAGGGTCCAAAACAATCATCTGGTGGAAATAACAGCATGGACAATACCATGGTGCCATTCCAGGCTCTGCAAAGTCTGGAGCAGCCTGGGAGCTATGAAGCTTCATAGGTAGTGTTGGACTGGTGGGAAAAACCAACACTGTACAGGGATGGACTTGCTGGGAGAAAAGAATAATCTTCTGTTTCAGCAACTCGTAGCAGAAATACTAAGAGAACTGTATTTTTTTGGAGCATAGTCCTTCTGAGATATATTGAGCAATTTTGGTGAAAACCCACAGAGCAATAATGACATTCCAGACAGGCTGGGAAAATGAGGACTGCCACAAAGGAGGATTTTAGAGTGGGGAAGCAAAACTCACTACAATCTGGTGAAAGAATCAACCTTTTACATAAGTGAAGATGCTTAGGACATCAGAATAGTATTCTCCAAATATACTTCTTGCTGTGATTAGGGACAAAATCTTTTAGATGTGACAGTATAAAAAAGATTAGAATGATATTTCATTTTCCCTTGTAATTTTCCATTTCAATTGAGTGAATAGAATATTTAATATTTTGCATTTTACTCTACTATTGCATTAGAAATTAAAAATATGATTAATGAAAATGGTAGTTTGAATTGCATTTGAAGACTATTTATACCAGTGCAGACTTCTGTCTTTTGTCTTGTAGGTAGAATGCTTTTTTAGTGTTTGCTCTAATCATGAGATTAATTATGGACAGAAGTTGTGTCAAGGAATATTTGACAGAAAGCAGATGCTTACATGACAGCAGTTCAGCCCATACTGTATTACAGTATTTCAGCCCATAGTCTATTTTTTTCCATTAAAATAAGGAAACTGAGAACTGAAAAAAGTTTTCTTCTGCACAAAAGTCCTTCCATTAGAAGTCAGAAGTTGGTTTTGACCCATTCAAGCAAAAGCAACAGCAACGTAAAACCCACTTAAACAAAAAAAAATGCTGTAGACACACTGAAAGAAACCTGCACCCCAGAAACATTAGAAAGTCTGGTAGTACATTTCTCCCTGTCCTTAACCTCGGGCTGCACTGTGATCTCAGAAATGCTCTTTAGGCTGTTCATGATGAACAGCACCTGAGCTCAGATCCTCTTGAGCTTATGAGAAACACTGCTCCCAGGAACTGGTGCTGTCTAAAAACCTCCTGGTTTTAAAAACACCATTAGAAACTGTTTTTTTTGTTTTTACCTGAGAAACAAGCCAAGAGAAACAACATTTTTGTTACTGAACTTTAAAAGAAAGTTACCAATTCGAATTGTGGCCAGGATGTCAATGTGCTAAAAGGTCTTGTGAACCTGAAAACAGTGGTCCTAAGTGAAACCCTTTGACCTCCAGCCTGTCCGGGTGACTGGGGCCTTTCAGAGCCAGAGAACTCTCAGATTTGCTGTGCTTGAAGGACCACTGCCAGTGATGACAAAGCCTGGGCCACTCCTCGAGGCTTAACCCTTTCCCTGTTGAGAAGATGCAGGCATCTGACTGAGCTTGAGGGAGAATTTTCACAGGTACTTTGCACATATTCTAGGTCTGTGTGAATATACTATATGAATATGCAATATGTGAAAAGGTACCTGGAATCTCTTGAGTACTTTAGATTGGTAAGTTAGGCCTATAAATAGGGCTTGAAGTAAATTCTATAAAATCTTCGGTAAATTGTTTAATTTTGATGAGTGTTTTAATGCTGTTAAACTCTTCAGGAGCAAACTACTGTTCAAGTCCAGAATTAAGTTCTGCACAGAGTCCATGTTGAGACTTAAGAATCAGTGGGAGGGCCTCCCTTTATTCGTTTTCATCCTTAGCCTTTCCCATCTTTACCTTTTCCATCCCCAAACTCCACACAGATACTTTTGGTTTCTTTTAGTTTCAGATTAATTGATTTTATGTTTCAGTCCAATTTTTCATCTGTGTGCTTTAACCATAGAGCAAGTAATAGAATGAACTGAGCAACGAACTTCATTCTGATTTCACTTTTTTGTTAAACCTGGTTTTGCCAATACCTTTGCTGATGTTTCTGAGAACGACCAAAAACACTCATTCACACAGAACAACACCTTTGAAAAACAATATGTTTCTTTTGTTTTCAGAATTGCATGCATTTTTTTGGCCAGAGACCATATCACAAGAACAGGACCTAAGACAGAAGTAGAAAAAATGTCTCTGTTCTGCTGAGCTGTTCAAAATCTCTCAAAGATCTAAAGCATGAAGTGGCTAGAATAGACTAGAATATTAGAAGTGACGTATGAGATCACATGGAAATTGCAGAGGAAAATGAGCTCTTCTGGAGTGATCACCAGGTCACCATGATTTCCATGAAGTATTACACAAAAAATGAGAGTCCAGGATCAAAATAATCATGAAGAGGTAGCTCCTTATACAATGTCTCATTATGCTGGTTGTACTTCTTGTCAAAAGAGTTAAATTCTTGACATTTGCTAGAACCTGAAGAATACCAGAGAAAGGCTAAGAACAGATTCACTTAAACAGAAAGAAATTTATTCAGAAAATCCCCTGAGCAGATGCAAGTATGATCTTAGGAAAATATATAACTTGATATGTTCTCACTATTTTCCAGGCATCCATTCATTTTGTTCTTGAGGGAGCTTTTTTGCTTCAGAAATTGTTTTGCTTGTCAACAATGCCAGAGTCACAAACTTCATCTGCATACAGACAGAGTTTACAGACATTTGGAATCATAGCACCATAGAATCATAGTATCATTAAGGCTGGAAAATACCATTAAGTTATCAAGTCCAGCAAATAACCTAGAACTGCCATGTCCACCACGAAACCATGTCCCTAGGCACTACATCTGCATGTGTTTTAAATGGCTCCAGGGATGGTGATTCTACCACTTCCCACAGGAGCATGTTCCAATGCCTGATCACTCTTCACTGAAGAATTTTTTTTCTGGTATCGAACCTAAATGTCCCTTGCTGCCACTTGAGGCTATTTTCTCTCCTGTCAGAAATACATTTAAAGAACACATTGCCTCCCCTACTGCTCCCATAAACCACATGACTGACACCTCAGCACCTTCTACTGCGTAGGGAGGTCTCTTATGTACCTGCTTAGTGGAAAGACTGAGGTAAATCTCATCTAGTGTTCCATCCAAAGCTTGGGTGGGGGGAAGGTGTTGAAGTCGCTCACCATTATCCAAGGAGAGTCCTGAGCAGAGGAAGATTTGAGAGCAAGGCTAACGATCAGGTGCTCTTACAGAAATATTCTAAATAGCAGATGAAATCAAGAAAACTCAGCACAAAAATGATAGTTAAGGCACTTAGCATGTGCTTTTGCAGAAAACACTAAAGCCTAGCATGGTTGTGCTGAACTGTTTATCTATAGACACACTTTTTAAACTTCTACTTTGAACACTTGTGTAATAGGGTAAAGGAACATTGTAGTGAGAGGAGTTTGCCAGTACCAGAAAGGTCTGGTGATGAATGGGATCACCTAAACTAAATAGAAATAAACTATTGGGTCTGAGTATTATTCAGTTTCCTTTTTTCTCACTAAACAGCAAAATCTGACAATATCCTATTTCCTTGAAAAACAGCAGCACACCTTGCTGCTTATAGAAGCACACCCAAATCTGAGTGGCCTATGTCCCTAATCACTTCAATGCATTCTTCAAAACCAGTGGAGGATATGACCAAAGTGCTGATGGAGATATACCTGGTAGTGCATTTTGATGCCATATCAATGGAAGCATAATAGCAATACAGTGACTGTTGCTTTTATGATGTTGCTTCGGGTGAAAGAGCAGGAAGGCCTTTGCAGGGTTTTAAAGATGTTTATTCCAGCCACGCATGGTTTGGGTTTCAGGGAACAAAGGCCCCGGAGCTCCGAGGGTCCAGGCTAAAGTACATGGGATAAGCAGGGCGGGGAAAGCCCCAGGGACCAATTACTAAATTACACAGGGGTGGGCTAGAGTAAAAGACCAACAGGGAATTAGGGTGGGAGTGACCTAAGGGTTAACAGACAGTGAGAGGGCTTAGGGAAGAGAACAGGGGTTACAATTCTTAGCTGGGAAAACTTCTTTTTGATTTCCACAAGTAACTGTCTCAAAACAGGCCAATAAGGCCAATTCAGGTGAAATAAATCACTAATGTCTTGGCACTGCACTGGTAGACTGCCTTACTTCACACTTACTCAGAACTGCAAATCTTCCCATCTCAGAACAGTTTTCCTCTCCACAGCAATGAATGCATAGTGACCAGGGACCTATTCACCCACTATACATAACATTTCCTTCTGTGAGTGAAGGCAGGAAGCTACTGAGTCCAGAAAGCTTCACTGAGTTCACCAGAGTTCAAAGTTATACATGCCTATATCTTTTGCCCAAGTCATCACTGTGGTGAAGTTTTCTAAGAGAACCTAACACCAGCTGTTTTCAAGAGACAAAATGAGGCAGGGAAGCAGCAGAAATCAGCAGAATCTTTGCAGTCAGCAGATATATGACCCTAAATGAAAACTGTTCAGAAGCAGCCCAAGCTGCCAAACATGAAAAGGACAAAAAGAAAAGAAATAAAAAAGAAAAAACGCAGAGTGTTTCTGGCGCTGAGACATGTCAATGAGAACGGAAACTGGCAGGTGCGGGGGAAAGCTGTTACAGTTCTGCACACCAGAGCTAACCTAGCTCCAGTTTCTCAACTAGTCAACGCACAAGAGATAAGGGACAGCCCTGACAAGGTTAAAGTGCAGGAGCTGAGTGCTGAAGTCGATAGACCAAACTGTCAGAAAATCAGGTTATTTGAGGTATCAGAAGAGAACTACCCCAAAATGTGGTAAGCAGAGCCACTCAGTCTCTGCAGAGCACCAGCAGCCTCTCAGGCTTATGTGCTGATTTAAGCCAGCGGAGACAACTCCACTTAGTGGGGAAAAGGTGAGGGGTGTTTAGGATGCAGCTGCCTATTTCTGGTTTGTATTTCAGTAGGCCCCCAAAGGATAGCAGGAAAAGTTGTTCTGTCCAAATATGCTGACTGTTTGAAGGGAAAAAAAACCAAACAGGAACAGGGAGACAGTGGAGCACAGAGGAAAAAATAGATCACTACTACACATAATGGCCGGTTGTGGACATGATAAATTAAACTTTTTTCTGAAAGTAGTTCACCAAAAGTGCATTTTAAAGATACAAATTGAGAAGGAGCTGGAACCTTTTCTTTCAGGGCCAGAAGCTGAATATCTTAGCTTTTATTACCCAGTTGATTTAAAGAAACAAACAATGAGGCACATATCTATTTCAAAATAAATATTCTTTTGAAAATTGTGGTTCCTGTGCAGTATTCCCATGCCAACAAATATGGGACTAGGTGAACAGTCCAATCAAGCTTTGCAAAGTATAATTATAAAAAGCTATTATCTTGCTGGAGCAATGTTTAAACAAAGCTCACAATTTGCTTCTATGTTGGGGGAAGAGGAGAGGGAAGGGCATAAAAACTCTGCATTTGATTTGGGTTTATTTATGGTTGTTACATCAGATATATTCTGATGTTTTAATAGCCTAAATTCTGTGGTTGAGGAGATTTGGCTTCAAATCACAGTTCTGCTGCAGATGTCATTGTGTGACCTTGAGAAAAATCCACTTGACCTCTTTTCATCTGTGAAACAGCAACAACATTTCTGCCCTCCTTCTTTAGGGCAACAGGAGCAAAAATATTCCAATTATCTCTGTAGACAACTGCAGTCATGCTGAGAAACCAAAATAGAAAGGGAAAGAAACAGCAGTTACATAATCTTACAATGTACATACATACATACATATGTACACTTACATACATATATATATATACATATGCAGATTAAGTAATGTACTTTTTTTTATATGAGAGGGTTTTTGGAGGGGGATTTTTTTGTTTTATTGTTTGTTTTTCAGGGGTAGGATTGTGAATGACTCTGTATGATAAATGTACTTTGAAAATGATAATTTTTTTATACAAGCTGACATACAATATCATAGTTCCAGTACAAGTTTCACATTCTAGCATTCTGCATGGACAGCATTACATTATTGCTTCATGTCAGAAGTTCTGTAAAAAAACCCTGAACATGTTTTTAACTCAAGATACTTGCAAGATGGCTGCTAACAGTTCAAATACAAGCACATACATTTATGATTTTCAGTCACTGAATAAAGCCCAAACTGTAGCAAAAAAAGGGGGAGGGAAAGCAGTAGTTTATCAAGGGGAAGAAAGCAGCCTAATCTTCTGCAGAGGTAGCAAAACAACAGCACCAGGAGCACGAATATCAGTGTAGCAGAAGATGTGGGAGTTTTCAAGCAGGAAAGTTACCAGTTTTCCTAGTTTACTCATAGAAGCAGGAACTGCATCTAAAAGGGGAAAAAAACAAAAACAAAACCAAAACAAAACAAACTCCCCCAAAAAAAAACCGAAAAAAAATAAACATGGATTAGATCCCTAGCTGTCTTTTCTTTATTATTATTTCTCTGGCATTTTCAAGGGCCTGTCACAATCTACAAGCCTAAGCAAGCGCAACAGTGACATTCAAACTCATGGCACATGGAGAGCCTCTTACTCCCACAGGCTCACCATGCATCCTAATACAACCTGCCTATTTTCAAAAACAAACTTCCTGGGGGTAATTTCTGACTCAGTTCTTGGCATACTCCTGCTGCTGGCAAGTGAAAAGACATGTATTTTTGATTGCGTAGGCCACCCAAGGTTTGCTGTTTATGTTTGCAAAATGCTCTGCAGAAATTATGGGCTTTTGAATAATACAGGGTTTCTCCTTGTGACATTGTTTTTGTTTTATATGAAAAGATGTTGAAATACATGAAAAAAATTCCTTTTTTTTTTCATTAATAAAAGACTGAATAACTAATAAGAACTGCTGACATCCTCCCCTGATTTATCTCTCTTTATAGGACAAGAAGGTGCTTGTGGACCTTGGAGAGGCATCCAGTTTCCAGTTGACTGTTACTGGTAATTTATTTCTGAGACATCTGCCATCCCAGTTAGCACTAAGTCACAGAACTGCAAAGCAGGGGCAAGTATCTGGCCCTTCCAACCACCTGACTACAGCCTATATATATATATACTGTTAACAGCATGACATCCAGTTTGCACTCAAATTGTGATGGAAACCAGCACATATCAATGGCTGTGAATTTGCTGTTTATCTTACTCCATCTGCTGGGACATTCAGCTCTTTGCAGAAGCATAGCAGCAGGCAGAAACTTCAGATGTACACCAGTATACACTCCTCTACTTACAAAGCAAAGCCAAACAAGACCAACAAGAACTTACAGACTTCTGATGAACCTGTCAGTCAGCAGGTCAGCACTGCTGCTGGTGCTGCTCCATGCCTCTGAAATCCCAGTGGGAATCAAGGCAAGCACAAGGGCAGCTGAAAGACAAGAAGAAAATGAGGCAGAAAGATGTTAAAATAAAATAAAAAATTAAAGGCTAATGCTTTGTAAACTGCCAGAAGCAGATGACAAACATTCACCTCCAATACCTACTTGGAAAGTGAATCAAAGGAAGATGGCATGCATGTAGCAACAAAACGTAGGCACAGCAAAGGAAAACAGAATTTCACAGACTTAGTATTTGACAGTGGCAACTGTATTCCCAGTTGTTCAGACCATCATGTTATGAATGATGAAATTCACAGAGTGAGATTGTCTGTGCTCCTCCTCCCTCTGTCCTCCTGCCCTTTCCCAAACAAGTTCAGTTTGTTTGTACATCTCAGCATCACTAACTGCTCCTGAGGACATCACAGAAATAAGAGACCTGGAAGAGAAAATGAAAAACATTTGCAGGCACAATGATACATTCTGCCGGGCAACATTTGCCATTTCAGTTTGGTGGCATAAACTGGGCATCAAATGTACTGGTTAATACAGCTACCAAAACATTGGGAAAATTGCTTTTTTTCCAGATTGCCTGTGTACTATATCTCCTTATAAAACTTTGATGATTTGTCACTGTTACAAAAAGAAAGAATAACACATTAAAAGAAGGTGCTGGTATCACCCATGCTGGGGCATCTGTCATTCCAGCATTTTATGTCAGGGATAAGTAAGAGTCCTCTGCTCTTATGAGGATTTGGGGTCCCCCTGGCCAGACCTGGGACATGACACCAATCTGAATAGGCTGCCAAAGCCAGAAGCCTGAGAACAGATGGGGACATTATTGGTTGGAATGAAGTACATGCCTCAAAAAGTGCCCTAAAAATGAAAGTATATTTACACTTTATCACTGTGACAGAGATTAAAAAAAAAAAAGGCACACCTGCCCTTAGCTCTTAGTTGGCTCTTTAGAAAGGCCAGGCCTGGGAAAAGCAGTATGAGTTTTATTTCATGGGCACTCCCATACTGCAGGAGTCAGAGATGAACTGAGAAGTAAGGTACTCTCGAGACACTGCTCTGAGCAGACTGCAAGAAGTGCCAAGCCCCATAGTTACATGAGCCCTCCCACAGGCAAATCAGCTCATTCCATATGATGAGGTGGGTACTAATGGCACTGCTGCAGTTACAGAAATGCATCATGGCACAGGTCAGCCTGATAGATAGTGGCACAGCATATACAACTCTCACAGCAGCAGCCTGCAGAGCCCCTCTGATAAATTATGCCCTAAGCAGGTAAACACCCTACCCAGGTGCAATGGTTGAGCAAGGCACAGAAGAACACCAGCCCTTTATTGCTGATGAGTAATGCATCTGCAACGGTTTTGAGATTCCTGTCTAGCTGTAGATGGATTATATACAGCAAGTCTGAGAAAAAAAAAGTCATAAAAAGAACATAAAGGAAAACTTAGTTTCTTGGAATGTGATCAAATACTGGAAAATGCTGGCCAAGAAGTTGTGAAATCATCATCCTGAAGATGCTCATGACTGAGCTGGACACATCTCTGAGCAGCCTGGTCTGGTTGATCCCTATCTTAGTAGTAAGCCTGGATTCAGAATCTCTAGATGGTTTTCTAACCTCAATCCTTCTGTGATTCTATGAAACAAGCACGTTTTCCTGTCACAAGACAAGACATTGAGGGTATAAGACACAGCTTTGAACCTGCAGCATTATACAAATTTCATGCAGTCCTGAAATCATTAAGGAACTACACAGGTGTTAATTTACACAAGGAGACTGTGCAGTTCTCATAGCAACTTCAGATCAAGAAGAAAGAAAGGTAGCTTTTAAGCTGCTCAGATGTTCTTCCCCATGTTCCAGACCCCGGGTGGTGATTCCCTGCCATAAAATTCTCCACTCTATGCACTTTCTTTAAATACTGAATATAGGACCAGTTTAAAAATGCTTTAATATTTTGTGCTATCACAAAGATTGCTTTCAGATCATTCTGGCAGGCTTGGACAAGATACCCATGTCAGAAACCAGGACAGCAACAAAGCATAAATAATTTTCTACTGAGAGGTCATCTAGGACATTCTAGCTAAAATTCTTCTGCTGGCTAGCATTAAGAGTCACATGTCTCTCCTGTTCTCTTTGACTGATCAATTTAGCATCAGCACCTGTAATCTGTGTGCTTTTACTGCAGCACTAAAAGGATTTCCCTGGTTTTACTTTCCTGTAATTCTATGCCCAGAGGCAATTCAATTCCTGCTTGGTACTGCACAAGATGACTCACTCTTTTCTTTAAAGAATTCCATTACCAGCAAGCAATGACTCATCACAACCAGATTAGCACTGCCAAGGTTTTGTGACTCTGGCCATTTCCCATGAAGCTTGAAATTCTGCATGCTCACAATGCCTGGGGAAGAGTGCTTGCATCTGCTGAACCAGTGCTTTTCACTTTGCTGTAAGCATGCACTTGCACTCTTCTATGTGCTACCCAGTTCCATATAAAAACACTTGAACAAATAGTTTTCCAGGACAGATATAAGCGTTTGGCAGACACTTTTATGGAGCTTTTTGGAGATAGCAAAATGATTGTTGCCAAAATTGAAGTTCTTGAAACTTCACTTGGTCTATCTGAATAGCAATGGGAAGGTAATTCCTTCCCCACAGTGTATCTTCCTGGTAAATTTGGTATTATCCTCTAAAACAAATAATCCTGGAAAAAAATTAAAATGTTATATTGGAAGGTGTTCCACTGGTGAATTTTAAATCTTGCCTTCAAGAATGAAATTATCAACTTCATTGCTTGGTTTCCATGCCCTCAACTTAGTAGAAAACATTTCATACCACAGTGCTGCATATGTAGCACAAACAGTTTGGACATGACTTGAAGGAGAGTGCAAAACATACACACAAGTCAGTCCCAAGGCAAGGACACTGGGTTGGCCCTCACTGACTGCAGAGCTGGGACCATGCATGAGGATAGGTGGGGTGCTGTGCCTTCACAGCAGCACCTGGATGGGGATGGCACAGACCTGCCACATGACCCTCCTGACAGGCATGGTCTGGGGAAGAAAGCATAAAGCTGGCAGTAGGCATCACTTCCTTACCTGCTGCTCCTCCCCAGCAGCTGAGAGCCAGCAAAGCTGAGTCCTGCCCACACATTTACACATCTGTGAAAAAAAACCCTAGCTCTTCATCTCCTTAGGTCTTCATCTAGTGCAGCACTTGACTGTTCAGCTCTAAATCCCTGTGGTGTGCCACAGTAATAAATCTGCTGAGAAGATTTTCAGAGGCTAAAGAGAGGTCATTTGGAGACCATCTACCTTGACATCTATGTTTTTTACACCAGAGCAGGTCTCAATGGCAAGTTTCACCAAAGCAGACACAGGATTTGACTGGTTGCTGACATAGAGCACTGAAGTGATTCATGCCAAGTGACCTGTAGCATTATTATTAGCAGCAGACCACCAGGGCAGAAAAAACTTGAAAGAAATGTTTGGGGGTTTTAATTCCACAAGTAACATGCTTATGGACTACTGGATGATATTTAACATGATTTTGCTGTTGCTGTGGTTGATTATCTCTTATTGTGCAGAAACTATAATCAGAGGCAACCAGATAATTCTGGAACGAGCTTACATGAATTAGGATATTAAATGTGACTTTCTTAATGCCTTTTGGATCCAATACTTAAGTCCTTGGACTTTAACAGTTTCTTAGCATGGAGGATTTCGGGAATAGTGCTGCTAGCAACACTGAGTTGCTAAATATATTAGATTGACATAAAGAGTTCATCCATCCTTTTTAAAGAGACACAGATTAAAGAATAATGAGAATAACATGATTTTCCTAACAAGCATACAAAATGAGAATTTAGTTCCACCTTCAATCCGAAATTGAGTGCTGAGGCAAGACCAAAGAGCAACAGGAAGAAGGGCTTTGCAGCATTCCCTTTCCTTAAGTGCAAAAAGGCCCGTATGCTAAAATTTCTTGTCATATCCCTCTGGTACTGATAAATTGCATTTGTAGACTGTTTGACCTGCTGTACAAAATTGCTTTGCTTATTATATTAAGATGATGGGAAAACCAAATTAAAAAATTTCTCTCCAATTTCATCTCTTTGCTGAACAGCTTCCTGCCATTATGCAAGTTTATCTTCCCAACAGATTAAGCAATGTTTTTAGGGTCATTTTTCTGCTTTACTCATGGTGGTGGCACAGAACATAACTCATATATGAATTTAAAGCACTATTTTTTCTGCTCCAAAGGAAAGAGTGCAGATTAGAGATCAAAATATTAGGAGTGCTTGCACACGAACTCCAGCCTAAGTGCTGTCAGAGAAGTTCAGAGAGAGCCAAAAATAAAATAACAAGTTCTGAAAAGCCTAGATCATAATTGATCTATCTTCCTTCTTAGTAAGAAATGAAAACTGAAAACCAACAGGAAACACCAAGTTTAAAAAGAGAAAAACCTTCTGAACACATAATTTGGAGGTTATGGCTGTTTTCTTATAAATGACAGTTACTTAAATAAATCCATAGTGTACTACATCAGCTATAACAAGCTAGAAGAAACCTTAAAATTTGTGTCAGACTCAAGAGCACCCACCATCACTAGGCAATGGTACTTGTTTGGCCATGTCTACCTTTACAGACAGGACATCTCTCTCAAACTCTGAGGCCCCATCACTGCTGAGAATGCTTAGCACTGCAAATAGGATACTGAAAACCAAAATGAAACTAGAAAAAGAGATGTATTTTCCACATCAGAATTAAATTGGTTGCAGTTTTAAAATTGAAACCAAACAACTGCATCTTTTCTTAGTCATTGCTGATAAAATTCCTACTGCTTTGGCTTGCAGAAAATTTAACTTATGAACTATGATCCCACAAAATGAAAAAAATTGATCCTATCCTCCAAACCTTTTACTAAGTTGATTCAAACCAGATATGGATAGCAGCAGTCAAATATTGCAGAGAAAAAATGACAAATTTCCATGACAAATAGCTTACAAAACAGCTGCAGTTAATTCCTGATATCAAGATTTGTTTGCAACATAATAAAGGTGAATGTTCAAGCAGAGCTGTTTGAAGGAAAATTGAGAAAGATTTGTAGACACCATCAAGGTATCTCTTGCCCACCCCTGTACAAAACCAGCCAGGATAAAGCTGCTGGCTAGACTAAAAACCTATCTTTGGAGGCTGGTGCTGTTGATGAAATGGAGGCTGACGTTAACCTTTAGACATTTAATAAATAGGGATATGCTTTGATAGGCATTGAAGAGTGTGCAAATATTCAATATGCTTACTACAGACAAGCTGGACTCGTTATTGTTCTATGACTTCTTCATAGAGATCTGTCACAACCAAAACATGAGATTAACAGCAGAATCAAGCATCTGCAATATTTCCTGCAATATTACAGAATACTTCTATAATATGGACCATTATCTGCCTTTCATTTTCTCCTGCTACATACAATACAGATGCAGTGTGGCCTGTTACAGTGTTATGTGTGATATGGATTTCACAACTTAATTGTAGATACTACTAGTTTAATGCAGCTGTGACAGGTATCAGACAGTAACCAGGCCACAGCTTGTCACCACCTGAGCTTTTTGACAACTGAGTATTGATTGCATGAGTCTCATTTTGCATTAACATGTAAAGCCTGAAAGAATTGAACTCTATTAATAAATTTATAAGCTCAGCAAGAGAAGCAGCTGTGTCAAAAATAGATTGGGAGAGCTGGCCTCATGCAGGCTGTCAGAGCTTTCAGAAAGTAGACCTGAAGGGCAATGTATGAAGTCTTCAGTGACAGCAAATTGGACTAAAATCGTATAGCTAATGGCATTACGGTCAAGGCACAGTGTGATATGTAATTGAAAAGATCTGTGGGTGAATCTGGCAGTGCTTTTAATGCCCTTGGGGACCCTTAAGCTATTTGTATTAGTCAAACCTGGTGCAGGTACACCTATCTTGTCTTGCTTGTTTCTAAGCAGAAGTGTGTTGGGAAGGCTTACTGTAACACAAAAAAATCATGTGTTACAAACCACAGTTCACCTCTAAAACACTCAAACCTCACTAAAGTCACTGAAAACATTTTTCCATAGACTTTGAGTTAAGTCACTCATTAATTTCCAGATATAACAAGTGTCAACCACAAGCTGATTAAGACATCCCCTTAATTCATGATTGCAGACTATCCAAAGGCTCACAATGGAAGTTTGAGCTTGTTTCTCCAAGCCAGTAGAGTGCAGAATCCTCCTATTTAGAACATAAAGGCTTTACCATGGCCTTCCTCAAAAGAAACACAATTTCTTTTCAGATATCATGTGTGTTGCTATCCAGCAGATCTTATTCTATTTCAACAAACTGAGCTGGGTACTAAATGTATTTTTTAGCAAATTTCATAGCTCTTTTGAATGTAAGAGAAAATGATAACATAACTGTAGGACTACAGATCTCTTGTGCCCTTTAAATTAGAGATTAGAGTTTTCCTTCAGTGGTAGATGCCTGCTAATAATTATCTATCCTACTTTTTTCTTTTAATTGACAATATTAATTTTCAATTCACTTTCTTTTCCTCTTACAAGTCCTCTGGGTTTTCTTTTAGTCTCCCATCTTGTTTCTTCCTCTAATGATGCTTTGAAAAAAAAGCTCTATGGAATCTAGAGATTATTAATTATGATTTATTCCCTTTTGTCAGAGATTACCACAGAGTTTTCTGTAATTCACAACATTTCCTCCCTCCAGGCTATTTGCACAATAAGGAATCATATTTTATTTAAGACCTAGGAAACTGGCATGTCAATTTTCATTAGAGTACACTTACATTTATAGCTCATATTTCAGAAATATGGTATTTTTATAATCAATGGTTGTGCCATATTAATTAGTTTCAACAGTTTTATAGTTGAACAGAAAGCTGAATAGCCAGAGAAAGGAACTAATTTAATTACTTCCTCTGTTTTCAGCTGGATTGATGTAGGTGTGTATCTTAAGCCTTTTCAGACAAGCCAGCTCAAATTCAATAATGAAATTCACTGTACTGTCTGGTCATTTGTTTAAAATTATCAAAAATGGCTGAAAATTTGTTTGGGTTCCCTAAACAGTAGGGGAAGAAATTAAATATGCTGAAAATACCACCTTTTTCGCAGTTTGCTGATAAAATTATGGCCTGCTACCAAGGCATGGATTTAGATGCATTATAGAAAACTGCCAACATGACAACATGATTTTGACTCTGGTTGAGATATATTATTATATATTATTATAGTCATATTAATATTATTTATTATTTATATGATATATTTAAAATAAAATGGCAGTGCAGCACAAAACAAGTTGTCTCAGTCAAGGTAGTTAAGGCTCAAAACATAGACAGCAATGGACTAGAGCTGGCTTCAAGCCATGTGTGTCATCTTGGTGAGACTGGGAGCAGGCAGCATCAGGGTGGTGAGCATACCACAGAAAATAGCAACTGAATCTTGATGGTATTTTTCATAGAACTGTGTATTGAAGAAGTGCATTTTGCTAATTGTAACCTACATTTTGGGGTAAATGTAAACTCCAGGGTAGCATCAGGTATGTTCAAATAAACAAATCTTATGTTAAACATTAACTCTCCATGCATGGACTATCTAGAAGAACCTGGTCATACTGTGAAGTCACACTGATGTAACTTGTATCAGTGTATTCAGAGACCTTAAAGTCCAGATGTAAATGGTGGAACAATGGAAAGAAAAAAAACCCACAATTTTCTCATGGTGTTTAAAAAGCAAATAATAAAATAAAATAAAATAAAATAAAATAAAATAAAATAAAATAAAATAAAATAAAATAAAATAAAATAAAATAAAATAAAATAAAATAAAATAAAATAAAATAAAATGGCATTTTTAGTCATCTGTTTGCTGAGAAGCAAAGAATAGGACAGATGGCAAATAGAAGAATGTGCGCTTGTATCTCTCAGATTTCTCATGAAGTTTTTTAGTGGATATTGCTGTTCTTGCTTGCTAGGCAAGAAGTTAATTTAAACCCTAGTCTAGCATGACCTGTTTACTTAGTACTAGGAAAGAATTTACAAGGGAAAGGTGGAGAAGAAAAAGGGTTTTATGGATTTCACCAAGCTTAAAGTGTTCAGAATTCATTTTAGAGAACCATTTTCCATGACTGGGTGGATAGTGGACCATATAGTGTGGGCATCCCAACACAAGATTGCATTCTGTCTGCTTGATTTAATCACAGGATCAAAAACACTGAAGACACTGACAAAATTCTACAATTTCAGTGCCATGAAAAGCAGAGAGAATGCTTTTGCATGAATTGAAGAACATCAGCATCCATAGCTGTTCTGCCAGTAAATATGAGGCATGCTGCACTTCAAAGAGTGCAATAGCATAATCTTGAGATTTGAGACTGAAATACGGAAAAGAAAACTACCAAATGTTGCTGAGGGCTTTGCAGAAGGAAATTAGGAGAAGGGAATGCAATCTACATAGATACTAAAGAAATGTGACCAAATGAGATGTGAAAGGTGAAACAAAAGCTAACAGAAAAGTAAAGCTGCAGGAACAACGCAAATACATACAGTTTGTCTTGCTGAAAGATAAGGACCATTTAGACTAAACTTTTCATCCTTAACCTCACAAGCAGATGAAATAGAATGAAGATGCATGTTGCTTAATGTGGGAAATGGGCAATGTAGCTTTCACAGTTCTTTTCTGCCCTATTTTTTCACCAGACCCATCTCAGACAGATGTCAGGAGTGTTCTCCCAGGGAAAAGATTCCAAAGACAGACTTAAGTGTTACAGATATTAGCAGCTGGGATTATAAGAGCCAGTCCACAGCTCTCTCACTGTCTCTGAACCTTAGCACTAGGAAGAGCAGTGCTTTGACACTCCTTCTGCTAAAGAATTCCTGACACAGGGATGGCTCCTCATTCTCCCACTTTTCTTGCAGGCACCACATATACACTAGAAATGAGAAGGGAAGTGCTGAATGGCAGCACGTTGGTAGATGAGCAGATAAGGAGGTGCAGTTCAGCAGAAGATAGGAAAACAGCCATAAGCAGTCACTACTGGCAGAAGGATCTGAGGAAACAGGCTTGAAATGTGGGCATAGAGCTGTCATTCCCTTTTATAGGAAGGAGTGATGGTCTGCAGTTATCAGAGATGCCCTGGGCCCAGTGTCAAGCCCAGAATCCTGTTTGCCATGGAAGCAAGAAGCTCTGCACTTCTGCACCTCCTGCACAGTGGCAGAGCATAAGAGAGATTTCTGCCCTAGTGATGAGAATCTGGGAGGAATTTTGGTTGTTTTCAAGGTATACTAGGAAAACATAGCTTTTGAATTTCTATCTTTATTTCCTCATGATTTATTGCTTAATAAGTCACCTTCAGACTTGAATAGCAAAAACTTCAGAGAACAATTTCTGGATGTGCTTGGCCTCACTGGTTCATTGCAAAGAAAGAGGTGCTTGTGTTGGAGAGGAGTGCAATGTCTGGCAGGGAGCACACACAGGAGTCTCCAGTGTCACCTTGAAACATTTCCCGTTCCTTAACAGTAGCTAAGTGATCACTGGATGTATGTAAACAAGGAAGCTAACACAAATTGAGAGGAGCCAGACAGAGCATGTGCAGCGCTTTGTTCCATTAATTATGAATATGAATGAGTGCTCCACTTCTTTATGATGCTGCAGAAGTAACACTCAGCTCCTCTCCTCCAGTCTGTGTGACAGCAGACAAATCTGAGTAACTACTCTCTCAAATGGCCTGGAAATAAAATGCCCTCCAAGAAATGAGAGCGTATTTAAGCCTATTCACACTGACATTTAGCACAGGAAGGCATGAAAAACTATTGTGTTTTTATTTTTCTTTCTACTGTATAGGGACTAAAGAGAATAGTAGAAGGATGCCACAACTTTAAAATTCTTTAATTAAGCAGAAGCCCCCATGAAATCCACAACCTTGTATTAAAAGTGCTGACATTTCTTTATATTCATTCCTGTTTTGAAGGATAGAAATACTCTGCATCTATGAATCTGAGAAATTATTTAAGCTTTGAGTTGTACTTTAACCGATAAAAATAGACTAAAGCTGACACAGAGAAAGGGCTAATCAAGAATAAAACTGGAGGAGAAACACTTCACAGCAGATGTTTCAGGAAAATTACACCACCAGAAAATTTCTGCATGTTGTCAGTCTCTGTTGATCTTTTCCTGGCCCTCCATTTTGAGGCCTGAAAACTGCTTTCCAGATTTCTGATGTTTGTGCAATGTCTGGCTGAACATAAATGGACACATAAACAGACTGATTTCATTAGAGTGGCGACACGGCATCACTTTGCTGCACAGAGAAAGAGAAGAGGGAGCAGCAGGCAGGAGTGGCAGTGTGTGCCTTCTGCCCCTCAAGTATCCATGCTCATCCTCTCACATCAACCAGTGGGAGCCAGGCAGTCACCCTGAAGCACCAGTAAAACAGGTAAATTTAAGCCCTCTGCATCTCCCAAGTGCTGTTTTCAGTCCATGAAGCTCTAGACTGACTGCAGAACAGACATGAGGTTCTGATGATAAACACATTGGCTAACTTCACTAAAATTTATGCACATTAGGAAGAGGTCTTGGAACCACCTGCTTTGACTAACAGAGCAATTTCATTTGAAAATGTTTCATTTTCAGATACAACCTTCTCTGATCCTCTCTTTTTAAAGTTTGGGGTCTTCTCAACCTCTTAGGGCCCATCTGAAGGAGAGGCAATTGCCCAAGAGAGCAGGAGTGCAGTACAGCAGCTGACAGGCTGCAGTTACTTCTCAAGCAGAAGCACGGAGTTATCTTCCCTGAGTAGTTCACATGTACAGAAATACTGCTTTATTTGGAGACAGAGTGCAGCCAAAAGAAAATGGACTCTGTCAGGAGCAACTACTGGAGCCAGCCCTGGCCCCTGGGCTCGTCTCTAGGCTGAGGAACGTGGTTGCTGCCTGCCCATTTTCAGGTTCAGCGAGTATCAAATGGGAGCATGCACCCCATAGTCACACACAGACACGCAGAGGATGGGCAGTCACACACTCTGACACTGACAAGCTGCCTTCACAGCACCTCTGCACACAGGATTCACACAGGCAGAGGCACTGACAGACAAGTCCCCTCCTCCTCCTCCTCGTGGGCTTCTCCCACAGGTACCCCAAAATCACAGGTACCCCCACACAACAGCCCAGACCTGAGGCCCCTCTACTTTCTAGCTGGTTGAGATTGAAGATTGACAATTAATCACACCACACAGACACCCACCACACATGTTCACACTCATTCACAGTCCTGGGAAAGGTACAAACACACTGCCAGAAGCTGTAGGCACATGTGCTGTGATCTGTGGTCCCACTTCAGTACTCAGCCCTCAATCACAGCGGTCTCTCAGTAGCTGATTTTCAGGACAAATGAGTTTCCCCAGATCTGGTTGAGAATGGAGGGCCATGGCATGGAATCTTCTTGGTCCTCCTGCGGCTCTTCTTGCCCACAGGTGGGATTGGGTGTGGAGAGCAGGCTGTCAGGAAACACACTAAGGACAGCAGCTGTGATGATGGAGAGCTCAACTCCTCTGGATCCAGCAGGGCTGCTGGAGAGGGCTGGGCTGGGAGCAGAAGTACTCCTTTGGGAGTCTGCAGGTTTTCTTTACCTTTACCTGACCCACATGGTGTCGTTGTCTTCCCAACACCCATTATTTATTAGCAGCTTCTTTAAACAAGTGCTCTCTTTTTTTTGCAGTTTCTTATTTCTGCCATTTTTCATGTTTCTGCCTTCCTAGCAGGCCAGGGCTGGCTATCAGCGAGCACAGATACATTGGTATGTCACATATATAGACATTACAGCACCTTATACTCTTCTCCCTGGAGCATGATCCTTAGCAGAGCACCTGAGCCATCCTGTGTAGAGTTCTGTGGATGTGACTATGTCTTCTGCAGGGCTTTTAAGAGCCTATTCACTGGGGAGGGAATGAGGGAAGGAAGGAGAAAGAGGAGTTCAAAGATAAAACTCTGTAGTACCTAGGCTGTAGTAATTCAGTAGAAATCCCATCTAAGAAGAAAGCCAGAAACATTTCAGAGAACAGTCAGCCCAGAAGTGCTTGGATTTTGTGAAAAATTGTATTATTAATTATCTTATTATTATCTTTGTGGCAAAGAACAGGGGCAAAATTAAAATATGAAGAGTTAAAAGCTGGAAATGCCATTTGGAGGTCTGTGTACTCAGAGACAGATGGATGTGGTTCTGTGTAAACAAGGCCTCTGTGCTCGTGTGTTTGTGCAGGCTACTTTTCCAGCATGCCTGTCCATCCTCCTTTGCACTTTCCTGCTTCCAGCAGGTGCAGTGAGCCCTTGGTGACCCAGCCATCCCCATCTTCCCGATGCAAGGTGCTGCAGGATGCTAGCAGGGAGGGAGGGGAGTGTACCACAGACAGACCAGGTGACTGAGCAAAGGGTGCACGGGAAGCCTGTGGTGATGCAAAGGCCGGAACACAGGATGCTGTTCCCATGTCTCCATGCAGAACACCCCATATTCTCAGCCTGCCTTCAGGAGCACACAGATATTTCTAAAAAGAGTTTAAGGAAACTAGCTTCCTCTTCTGGCTGTTTGCTTGCATTTTCAGCTTGGAAAGTAGGTGTGCTGGGCAACATAAAATTGAGACCTGAACCTGCCTCCAGGCTCTCTAGAACTTCACATCCAGTGCTGTCAGGGCGAGAGTATTTCCAGCACAAAGCTGACCAATAATTTCTCTCTCCTGCATGTGTGACCCTCGTTCAGAACATTGCCATTGCTAGTAAATTAGACTGTAATCTTTGCAAGCGAAGTGCAAGTGTGAACTGAGACCTCTCAGGTTTGCCCTCTCTGAACTTTCTTTGGCCTGTCTGCAGTTTTGTGTTGCTTCTCTTGGCTGTGGCAGCAATTCCTCCAGCTGACCAGGTGCCTCTGCCTCATCTCTTTTACTTTTGCTTCTCTTGGCGTGGTACGACCACAGTTTTTGCATAGACATGTGCAATGAGATTTATACAACAGCAACCTGATGACAAAGTGCTGACAAACCCAGGCCTGGTGGGACAGCAGAGGCCTTGGGAAGGACACAGCATGTGGCACAGAGGAGCACAGCTGCCAACAGATTGCCCACAGTCAGCCAAAGTGTGAATTGGAGCTGGACAAACTGGGTTCAGGGGTAATGAACAGAGCAAAGAGAGAACATCCTGTGATGGCCCTGGCTGTGTTAAATTTGGGTGTAACATGGAGCTGCAGAGCACTGTAGAAGAGAGCAGTATGAACATATACAACAACATATAGTCATCAACATATACAAATTATCTCAAGTGATCCTAGAGGGACAAAGAGGAATTTATAACATGAACTTTCTTCCTGTCAAAGGACTCTGGATGCTGAAACCTCACAATAGCATTCCCCATGACCTCCACCAGTATGGAGTTTCCAGAATACAAGGGACCAGTAGAAGGGTGAGCAGAGAATTGAGGAAAGGGGTTAAATGAAGCAGAGACACTATGTGTGTGTGTGTGTCTGTCTGTCTGTCTCTGTGACAATTTCCGAGCAGTACTCCAGCTACCTTGCTATTCATTTTTGCAACAATTAGAGAAGAAATAAAACTGAGTGGTCTCTCAATATTTTAATCATACTAGCAATAAAATTCTGGCTTTATTTCTTCCTTGATATACTTCCTTTTTGACCATAAACAATATTATTAGCATAACAGTGAACAATGGGAAATTCAGAAGGTTTTTGCTTCACATCCATGCACAATGCATTACAAGAGACTGTGTGCTCCATCACAGGAAATACAGGAAGAAATACAGAAGGTCTGTTTTTTATATCCTACTACTACCACTGCTATTAATGCATATTTTGACACTGAAGAGCAAAATACAACCAGATGATTCTGTTACTCGTTTTAAGATTTTCTTCTGCTTGCTTTTGAAAGACCCAAAAAGCTGGGAGAAAGAGCAGGTTGGGAGGGATGGTTGCAATACCAGGGAAGTAAGTGCTTAGTTGTCTTCATGACAGTGGGGTTTTTTTCACTTTGTTAATTATTTTCAGTGTATGCATTAGAAAATCTGTTCATGGGTTTTCAGAACCTGGCTGGGTGACAGTGGATATTCCCAGAGAGTAAACACCAGCTAAAGATGCACTTTAGTGCTAGAGTCAAGCCACAAGAAAGGCTTCAATCTTCTTTTCCCTCCAATCTTCCACTTCTCTGAACTGCTCATAGCCCTGCAGTGAACTTCAACTCTGCACAGTGCAATCTACTTCCCCAGATGTGTCACTAAATAGATAGCAGCCCCTGTCAGAAAGAGTCCTCTGTGAAATGTGCTGTCAGGGAAACTTTCCCAAAAGCCCTGAGAATAAAAATGTCCCTTCTCAATGTGACTGTAAAAATGCTGACAGATGGCTGAGTTTTCCATCTTCCTTCCCTCCCTCCCACGTTTAGTTCAGAAGAGTCCTGCCTACATGAATCCAAAGCACACTGTGAAATGTTCTTCAACTTGCCATTTGTGTTTCTGCCAGGAGGAAGCCAAAAACAGTGAAACCAGAATGCCACAGGACTTCCTACCAACTGTGTGAGCCTCCCTCCACCTAGTGCAGCTATTTACATATCCCAGTCTTTCCTCACTATCCATCAGGGTTTCGAAGGTTTGCACCACTCCTCCAGGAAACTTCCAAGCAAAGCATAAGATTGAAAACAAAGTTTAACAGTCCCCCAGCAGAAGGTAGGGTTTGTCTTTTCCTAGATCTAACTCTGATAGATCTTCCCCATAAGAAAACAAATTGTCTCTGGGAAAGAATCAGTAAGATAATAACCCAAGACAGGCTGTAGTGCTCACATCCTCAGTGGTAGGTTATCAGCCCTGGGTGCAGAAGTGATGCAAGGAGAGGGAGAGGAGTGAGAACTTACTACACTGTTATTAATTGCAGAAATTTCACCTTTTCCCAAATGAAACCAAATATCAGGAACTCTGTAAGGGATAGCACACACAAAGCTGGTAATACCTCACTCGCCCAAAAAAAAAAAAAAAAAAAAAAAAAAAAAAAAAAAAAAAAAAGTGAAAAAACAAACCAAGACAATCCCACCTCAAACCCACAGCTTTGACATTTTGTTTTTCCAGGCTCTTTGCTCTGCACTGCTAGCCTTCTGACTGTCAGCAGAGACTATAAGAAGTTTTTGAGCTTGGTCAAAAGCATGATGAGAATAAATTTACATAAGGAGCACACTGTTTACTGTCTGATGGAATTACCCTTCCCTTTTGCTACATAGTCATACACAAAGCAATGCTGAGACAGCACAGTTAAAGCACTGTTGGAACAAAAGGAGGCAATTGAAATTCTTTTCAAAGTAGTACTGACATTTTTTTAGGATATAATCAAAATTTCCCCCTGGGGTTTTCAATATTGTGGGATAAAGATATACTTTGGCACCAATTTGTCCATTTGGTTCTTCCTTCAAGAAAACATGGGAAAATGCTGACATGCCTTAGCTCATGAATCCTTCAGTAAATCTTTGTGGATTACACTTACGTCAAGTCCCACTAGGCCATTTGTGGTGTGCACTGTTACATAACTTTGGTGTCACATCTTTTAGCTTCACAGCCACTCATGGTGCAGCATGAAGCAGTGTTATGGCAGTGGTGATGTTGTTGATAATAAATCAAGCTGCTATCTGGGCAGTAACTATAACAGGCAGTCCACTTCTGCAGACAAATCTGACAGACACGTCCTTTTGTCTGGATAATGGCACAGACTTCCCATGTAGCACAAATGGTCTATGGAAGAGATTTCCATGAACATAAAATTACTCTGCCTCTCAGTCCTTGTTTCCACATCTGTCTGATGCTACCATCCTTCTACCAATATGTGTGTGTATATCTGCATATGTGTATATATGTATATGTACATGTACATGTATATATGTAATGCTCTTTCTATAGACAGGTTGCCACTCTAGTAGATCATGGTATGAATTCTGTATGAAAATGCAGTCCCTGCACAGCCCTGTGACATTCACCAGGGCCTAAAACATGATTTATCACAGCTAAAATCTAGGCAAAAGAAAGGGACTTTTGGGTCATGAGAATTAAAAATAAAAAAAAATAAAAAAAAAAATAAAAAGAGCCATTCCAACAGCCCATCCTGGTCTTCACATCAAATGGCAGGGCAATGCCATCTTCTATCAGAATTGACAGCATTCTAGCAGTTGTACAATCAGGCAAAAAATGTAAATGTGATGTTTGAAAATGTTTGGTCATGTTTAAAAATAAATATTCCCACGGATATGTATTTGTTTTTCCCTAGGTGTCTTAATCACCAGATAAGTTCCATAAATGCTGTTATAACAATAATTTCTGCAAAATTCAGGCAGTTCTTTCTCCCTCTCTCTATATATGTGTATGTGTGGGTATGGAGGGTTATATGTAGCTATCCTATCTGTAGTTTCTTGTTTACTTTGCATTTAAACATAGACATGCTTAAGGTTAAACTTTTCCTGATCTTAGTTTTGCTGTGCAGAAACTTGCTCAAGATCCTTTGAAAGTGTTGCTGCAGCGCAGTAAGGTGGACACTATGGAGGGGATAAATAGCAAAACACTGGAAAAGCTATAGAAGAAGAACTGACAGCAGACAGTATTCCTTACCCGAGCACATCACCCATGAGATTCTTTTGCCTGAAGTAACTACACATAAACTCTTCCATGTCGCCCCACTCCAAAGCCTGTTCTTCACAAATGGAAGTAAAAAGCCATTTTAGGTGGCTATCCATATTCTCTCACACGCACTACCAGTGTGGTGAGCTATGCCCATGTGCCCTGAGCTGTGGGATGAGGGAAAACAGTGTCAGGTTGGCTGCTCAGCACAGGGCCCATGTCATAACACCAGTTTTTTGGAACCATGGATAAGTTTCTTTACTCCAGCCTGCAGAGAAGCCTGGAGTGATTCACAGCTGGGCAAGTAACTGTAGGGTCCAGCCACATGTCAAAAGCAGCTCTGAAATGGCAGTGAGGTACTCACTTTACTACTGCCTCATCATCCTACTCTCTTCTCCCAGTGCTGAAGACCATTACCAGTCTGGCATGGAGTTTGATCAGCAGAGCTGCTTCAAACAGAGTATGTTAAATCCATATAAATATGTGTGGAGTGCGTGTATGTATAAATATATATATTTATTTTTGTGCTTAAGAAAAATGGATTAAAACTGCAATAAACAGCAATGATGTATCCTTGCACATTCATTGTTTAATTATATAACGAGATTAATTTTTAAACTTTCCAGGCTTTATTGGACTGTTCTTCCTCTGTCATTAGACTGCTAATGCAGAGTGGTGAAAGGGACATAACAGACACCCTGCAGGACAAACACAAACATGTCCAGCAGTATATCTCATGTTATACAAGGCATCAACTAGAGGTTTACTTCTTTTGATTGTACCTTTTTCTAGAATGTAATCTGGAAAAAAAACATGAAAACACTTACCAGGACAATATGTTTCTGCCACTTCTCATTACTCCAAGCTGAAATACTGTGTTGCACCAGTGCAAAAATACCTGTATGTCAGTTGTGGTTTAAGCCCAGATGCCAAATCACCATGCAGCCTCTTGCTCAAAGAGTGGGTTGAGAAAACTCATGGCTTCTGATAAAGGCAATTTAACAGGGGAAGCAAAAGCCACACACACAAGCAAAGCAAAACAAGGAATTCATTCACTGCTTCCTGTGGGCAGGCAGCTGTTGAGCCATCTCTAGGTCAGCAGGGCCTCATCACACCTTACGGTGTTGGCAAGAGAACACCATCACTCCAAACACCCACTCTTCCCTCCTTCTTCCCCTCAGCCTGAAATACTGAGCAGGATGTCACATGGTCTGGAATATCTCTTTGGTCAATTTGGGTCACCTGCCCACGTAACACCAACTTCCTCACCAGCAGTACAAAAAGCAGAAAAGGCCTTGGCTCTGCGTAAGATCTCCTCACCATTCTTCATCATAGAAAGAAAATTAACTCTAGTCCAGAGAAATCCAGGACAAAGTCTCAGGCCATGCCTGTGTCAGAACAACTGTTCTGCCTATCAGAGTAGATTAGAACGAAGGAATGGAAAAAAGGAAGAAAATCATCACTTTCACTGTGGTGATGATCTGTCCCTCAGGTGTCCCTTTGTGTACTTCAAGATGGGTGATTTTAAAAACCACAGACAAAATTCACAGCCACATTTGTGCTTTTCCAGGAGTTGTTTTTTTTATATTTCACACACTGGTACCAATATGGTTTGGAAACTGTTTGAAAAACTTGAGGGATTATCTAAAAGTCAAAATTTATTCTTTTTGATTTAGCTATCTGTTCATAGAGAAACATTTCCAGTGCATGCCAGCCTTCATAGTTGCTTCTGTGTCTCTATACAGAGTCTTCCATGTGCCCCCTTCCTATCCCAATACACTAATTAAAAGCAGCAGCTATGGGTAGGAGAGAGGATGCAGCAACCCTCAGAACAGTAGTAGGAAATGCACAGCATGTAGAGCCAACAACTGCCCTACAAATACAAAGCAGTAAGAGGAAAGAACTGAGTCCAAGAGAGCAGTTTGGGGATCACTGGGGCAGTCAAGCCACAGGAATGAAAGGAAAAAGGACAGATCCTGACACTCCCTCCAGAGATCTTTCCTCTTGAACAAATAGGAGGAGATGAGGACAGTGCTGACATTAGCAGGTTGCTGCAGCAAACCATGTTGCTTAACATTGATTGTCCTTGCTTTCCTCTAGTGAAAAGATTGCAGCAGATCTGTTTTTTTCAATCTAATGTTACCATTCAGCCTGATGTTCCCCCTGCCTCCAGCCTCTGTATCTCTCTGAAATAATAGCTCAATTTCTGTGGGAGAACTGCAGCTTTGTGCCTACAGTCAAAAGGCACCGATTTATTCCTGAGCTGGGTAGTTATAGAAGCAGTAGTGCAAACTATATTCCTGCATGTATATTTATTACATTTCACTTTGCCTTTTAATAAAGAATAAATAGTGCAAAATTGCTTGCTCCAAGAATCCAGAACACTTTCCCATATCTTGACAGCGTTCCACTGTGCAACTATGGGACTCTTCAGACTTTCCTGATGGTTTTGCTCCATGGTTTTCAAGTGGTGCTGCAATCCAAAATCTACAGTCTTTGCCAAAACTAGAATCATGGGGAAAGTCAAGGCAGAGGTGCAACAGAGCAGAGAAGAGATAAAGTTGATCCAAAAGGATGCACAGAAAGGGAAGATTTGCTTTTGACTAGAGATGCAGAAGTCAGCACATATTCTCTCACCATGCAGCCAAAGCAATACTTTTGGCAAGGTCACTACTCTCTGTCTTGTTTGTCCTAATACTAGCTGATCTATTTATTTATATTGGTATTACACTGGATCTTATAATCTCCATACCACAGTAAAATATGAAAATAAGGCTCTGATCATACTACAGGATAATAGTGCATATGCAATGACCATGTGCTGAAAACTGAGCTGTTTGTACCCATCATTCCTATACTTTCCAGAGGTCACCCAATTTGAAATCTAACATTGAAGACCGTAGAGGCCTTTCCCAACCTTAATGATTCTATGATTCCATGATTGTTGTAATTCAATAAATGAGATATAAGGAATGAATCAACAAACCTGGCCATCTTCCGGCTAGCTCCCGGTTCATGTCCCCCTTCCTGTAACCTTTACCTGTGACATTGCACCCTACCGGGACTTCCTGTATCCTGATCCGATCCCCCTGTGTCCTTACCCCATTGGCTGCTAGCCAAGGCCACTCCCCATTCCCTCTCCTGAAGACGGAGGTCCCAGGGGAGATCTCCCTCTTTCCTCTTTCCTCCTTCATCCATCGGCCACGCCATCGCCTTAGAATAAAGCTGACATAAGGAAGAGCCTCTTTTGTAATCCTTTTCCATCCATGCTAAAACATACATTGTCTTATCTTAAGTAATTAGGAAAAGACAAAGCATCGTTTAGCAGTTGGCCTCCGACCGTGGGGCTTAATTTTTAGACCCCATTTTGCCTGAAGTCCCAGTTTTAGGACTTTAAAGGCCGGTTAGGTTGATCAACTACCTCCGTGGTTGGAGCGGTTTTACCAGCCCGAGCGCTAGGAGGGTGAGAGCGGGCAACTTCTTAGCGGACTCGGAGAAGCCGGCTCTGGATCGGAACTTTTGCAGAGTTACGGGCGAGACCGCTTTCCGTCTGAGAAAGGTAACCCCAAGGTATCCCCGAGGGACAGGGGAGGGGGGTTTTTCGGGCGGATTAGCTCAGACTCGTGGGGGGAGGTTGGTACCCCGCGGGTGGCAGCGGCGCAGTCCCAGCGTGGAGCGGGAGCGCGTGGGCGGTGTTGCACAATCCCGCCCGGCAGTACACGTGCTCAGCCGGCTCTGCCTGGCGTGTGTTCGCGGTATTGGCGTACGCACAGCGACGGAGTTTTCCCTGCAGTGGGATTGCTCCGGGATCGCCCTGTGTGGCTGATATGGGCAACCACGTGTAGTAATAAAGCCCAGCACCCCCACCTGGGTTTTGCAAACGGACTGCTATTGTGTAACTCTTCTGTAAAAGACAGGGGAATGCGTGCGTTTTGTTTTTTATAACATCGAAATGGGGGCGAATGTTTCAGCACAACAAAAAGAGTATTATTTCTCAGCTTAAAAGAAATGTTAGATGCACAGCATGTTGTAATTTCTAAGAAACAAATTAGAAAGTTTGTTAGGTGGTTGTCTAGAGAAGTTATGGAATTTGAAAAGCAAAATATCAAATCTATTTTATTTTTGGGACAGTGTCGGGAGATTTATTAACTTCTAAAAATACAGAAGAGCGATACCACTGTTGCTTTATTTTTTGCCTATATTTTTTAAATATTCACAAACAATTATCACAATTGGAGAACAAAAATCAACCACAGGAAAATTCTTTACAACCCTCTTTACCTAATTCGGAACCTCCTGTCCCTGAATTAAAAGAGAAATCAGAAATATCTCCAGAAACTACTAATACTAAGGTTCCTCCAAAATACACAGAATTCGAATCTCCTGAACAATGTGCTACAAACTTAGCATTGTATCCTCCTCTGTCGCTATTGCCCTCTCAACAACCTAGTTTAGAAAATCGCCCTTCTGCAGTGCAAGGGGAAAAACCTGTAGTAAATTCTAATACTATGCCTTTTTCTTCCAATAATCCGTTCCTACATCCACCTCCCGTTTCTGCTCAATACCTTCCTGGTTATTGTAACCCATCTTTCCAAGCTATACCGCTTTCTAACGCTTTTTCTAACCCCGGGACACAGAACAGTGGGAGCCCCGGGAGTGCAGCCGCAGAGGGAGGGGGAGGGGAAGCACGTGTCGCAGATACACAGACACAGTCTGCAGAGGCACAGAAACAACTAACCCCTAACTCACTGACTAACCCTGAATCTCACCAGGTTTTTGAAGCAGCACCAGTTGTTTATTTAGGTAAAAGAAACGGTAAAAGAAGCTACCAACCGTTACCATACCAAGATAAAAAAGAAATTTGCAAGGTACAAAGGGAGTTTGGAAGGCAAAGTGCCATATTTAAGGGAATGATGAGAGCAACTTTTACATCAAATGAACTAGTTCCACATGATTTAAAAGACCTTTTCAGGTGTTTGCTAACCCCTGCTGAATATGAATTGTGGTTTAATGTTTGGAAACGTTCTTTAAGCAGTCTTTTAACAGAGCTTCACAAAAATCCTGAACATTCCAAAGATTCTGAGAATAATGAAATTACATTAGATCATTTATGTGGGGAGGGGGAAATACATTGCCCAGAAAGGCAAACTCGGTTATTGTCTAAATTTATTTTAGATAAGGTTTCTGAGGTAGCTGAACAGGCTTTTATCAAATTGCCATCTGTTGAAGTAACTTCTAGTTATGTAAATATTAAACAATATCCTCCTGAGAATTTTTTGAGTTTTATAGATCGTTTGAAGACACAGGTGGAACGCCAGGTACAGAATCCAGCCATGCAGGCAGAACTGATTAAGGAATTAGCAGAGAAAAACGCCAATGACGCCTGTCGCAGAGTCATTCTAAGCCTGCCACTGTACCCAGAACCAACCCTAGCACAGATGATTGAAGCTTGCACCCGGAGAGCAGAATTGTTCAGTGTTCCACAGAAAACACCAAGTCCAACACCTCCTGAGCCTCCGGGACCTGATCCACCACAGATGAAAAAGCCGCAGTTATCATCGCAGCAGCTGAAGAAGAGCACCTGTTTCCAGTGTCAGCAGCAAGGACATTTTGCTAGGGACTGTCCTCAAAGCAGGAAACAGAACAAAATCAGCAAACAAAAAAACTAGAACTGAGGCGTGGGCCTGCCTTAAACACCATAGCGCGCCAGGATATAAATTCTGCAGGCTATACTGTAGCAAAAGCCTCTCTCTTAAAAGCAAGGGGGGAGGATGGGATGGACAATGTGGGTATGACAGATAATGTAAATGTTAAATGTTCTCCTAACAAAGTCAGGCAGTTCTGTGGCCGTATTAGGCTACAAACTACCAAAGGTTTTCATTTCAGATCTGCTGAGTGGACCATTATTACAGTGGACATCTCAAGTCCGTTAATTGATATGACGGTTTGCCACATGGAGAGTAAGTATTTTGTTGTGGGAGACACAGCACACACACCCTCAGAAATTGAAATAGCTCCTATGATCATTAAGGGGAATATATCTGGTGTTATCATATTAGCTCGTTGTTCACAAGCACCTTTCTATTTGGGTGAGGGACAAGTACTGGCCCAAGCTTTTCCTATTCCAGCAAATATCACAGCAGATAATAAATCACCAGAGGTTTACTGGGCAGAGACAGTGAAGGAGGAAAAGCCTTCTCTAGCATGCAACATGACACATGGAACAGACCATCTACATGTGAAGGGTGTTTTGGATACAGGTTCTGATGTAACCATAATACCTGAAAAGATGTGGCCTTCACATTGGGAATTGCAACCTGTGGCAGGGCAAATTCAGGGTATCGGTGATATTAAATTAGCGCAAATATCAAAACAGATTGTACAAATTGAGGGACGGACTGACAAATTGGCCAGTGTTAGATCCGTTTGTAATAGATTATAAGTGTCCCCTATGGGGAAGAGATTCCATGTCACAATGGGGAGTTAAAATGATAATTCCAAAAACTCCCCAGGATTTTTAGAAGCGGCCACCGTGGAGTGCCGGGTCCAGAAGCTGACATGGCTAAGTGACACACCTATCTGGACTACACAGTGGCCGTTAAGAAAGGAAAAGTTACAGGCACTTCAAAAACTTGTAGATGAACAATTGGCAAGAGGTCATATAGTAGAAACAACAAGCCCCTGGAATTCTCCAATTTTGTAATAAAAAAACCAAAAACAGACAAATGGAGATTATTGCATGATCTTAGGGGAATAAATAAAGTAATTCAAGACATGGGATCTCCTCAACCTGGGATGCCTTCTCCAACTATGTTACCTAGAGATTGGCAATTGGCAGTTATAGATATCAAAGATTGTTTTTCCATATCCCATTACACCCTGAAGATGCTCCCAGGTTTGCATTCTCAGTACCATCATTAAACAGAGAGGCACCAATGAAGAGATATCACTGGAAAGTGCTTCCACAGGGCATGAAGTGTAGTCCTGCTATCTGCCAGTGGTATGTAGCTTCATTGTTGTCTCCGGTCTTGACACAAAAAACAAAGCAATAATTTTGCATTACATAGATGATGTGCTGGTGTGTGCTCCTGATAACTCCACCCTCCAGGACACGCTTGACCTAGTAGCTAAAGTTTTAACCTCTGCTGGATTTCAATTACAGGATGACAAGGTTCAAAGGATGCCACCTTGGAAGTATCTGGGCCTAGAGATCACTGCCAGGACCATTGTTCCACAGAAATTAGAAATTAATTGTAATCCTAAAACTTTAGCGAATCTCCACTCCCTGTGTGGATCTCTGAATTGGGTAAGACCATGGTTAGGCCTCACTAATGAGGACTTAGAACCCCTTTTCAATTTATTGAAAGGGGAGAGAAACTAGTTTCTCCTAGGGACCTGACACCTGAGGCAAAAGCTGCAATTGAAAAGGTACAGAAAGCTCTGTCTGAAAGGCAGGCACACGCTATCACCCTGAACTGCCTTTCAAATTCATTGTTTTGGGGAAACTGCCACACTTGCATGGGTTAATATTCCAGTGGATTGAGGGGCAGAGAGACTCACTCTTAATCATAGAATGGGTCTTCCTCTCCCACCAAAGATCCAAAACTATTACACAACCGCAAGAGCTGATGGCACAGTTAATTCAAAAAGCAAGGATGAGGCTGCGTGAGCTGTCTGGGTCTGATTTCACATGCATACACCTGCCAGTTAAACTTTCTGGGGAGGGAAAGAATTCTCCTGAAAGGTTAACAAAAGAGATGTTTGAGCATTTGCTGCAGAGCAATGCCAGCCTCCAAATAGCTCTGGACAGCTACAGTGGACAGATATCTGTTCACAGCCCAGCTCATAAGTTGTTCAATGAGGAATTTCACCTCATACCTCGTGAAAGGAGGAGCAGGAGACCGCTCGAGGCACTCACGGTGTTTACAGATGCATCGGGGGCCTCCCATAAGTCGGTGATGACTTGGAGAAATCCCCAGACTCAGCATTGGGAAGCTGATGTTGAGTTTGTGGAGGGGTCACCCCAGATTGCAGAACTGGCTGCAGTTGTGAGAGCCTTCGAAAAGTTCTCAGAGCCTCTTAACCTGGTAACAGATTCGGCTTATGTTGCTGGGGTAGTGTCCAGAGCGGAGCAGGCAGTGCTCAAAGACATTGATAATGAGCAGCTCTTTAGGCTGCTGTCCAAACTAATCTATTTGGTTTCACACAGAGAACATCCCTTCTATGTAATGCATGTGAGGTCACACATGGATTTGCCAGGTGAGATCACAGAAGGGAACCGTATGGCAGACACCCTTGCAGCTCCAGCAGAAAAGGCATGCCTCCCTGACATCTTCCAACAGGCAAAGCTGAGCCACCAGCAATACCACCAGAATGTACCAGGTTTGGTCCGTCAGTTCCAGCTAACACGGAGTCAGGCCAGGGCTATAGTAGCCACCTGTCCCAACTGCCAGCTCCAGGCCATGCCATCACTTGGTATTGGGGTTAACCCCCGGGGTCTTGGCAGCTGTGAGGTGTGGCAAACAGATATCACCCACATTCCTAGTTTTGGTCGCCTCAAATATGTCCATGTAAGTATAGACACATATTCAGGTGCAGTTTATGCCTCCGTTCATGCAGGGGAAAAGGCTGTACATGCAAAACAACACCTAGTACAAGCCTTCTCAGTTTTGGGGATCCCTAGAGAAATAAAAACAGACAATGGCCCAGCATACACATCCAAGGAGTTCCTGGAATTCATCCAGCAGTGGGGAGTGAATCATAAGACAGGCATCCCACACTCCCCTACAGGCCAAGCAGTGATCGAGCGCACACACCAGACACTCAAACAAGTTTTAGCCAGACAAAGCAGTTCAACTGTGTGGATGTCTCCCCAACAAAAGCTCTGCAAAGCTTTGTTTACAATCAATTTCTTAAATTGTTCTTTTGAAAATATGACTCCTCCAGTGGTTCGTCATTTTAACAGCAGTAAACAGTTCAAGTTATCTCAGCATCCACCAGTTTTGATTAGGGACCCAGAAACGTGGAAAATCAAAGGTCCCTATGAGCTAGTAACCTGGGGAAGAGGTTATGCATGTGTGTCAACTCCCTCAGGACCTCAATGGATTCCCCAAAAGTGGGTAAAACCTTTTCTCCCTAAAACCCCAGCTACAGCAGAAGAAGATGAGAAGCAAGTAAGCATTGCTTCAAAAAGAAGATGCCGCAAAGGAAAAGAAATACCCTCAGAGACTTATAACATGTTTTGAAATGTTTGTTTTTCTTTTTAGAAAAAGGCTACCCTCCAGTTAACCCTGTGTGGAACCCCATCCAAGTTGTCTTCTTGTTAGGCTTAACAAGTGAAACAAGAATCAGAAAACTGGTTTAATAAACTGTCTAAGGGCTGGGGATTTTCTGGGTGGGGGCTTCCAGAGTCAAAACCATTATGTTCATTGTCAATCTTTTCCTTGTAGCATTGGCATTTGGGATCATACGTTCTTTAATATTTAAGGCCATTAGTGGTATCATTCCTTCTACCTCAGGGAACAATCATATAGAAATGACAAATCTAAAACTATCTGATTCTCCCATTTGTCACAAATGGTGGTCAAAATAATAAATTCGGACTAAAATTAGTTTAATATCACCCCCCTACATAAAAAACAAAAAACGGGGAGATGTTGTAATTCAATAAATGAGATATAAGGAATGAATCAACAAACCTGGCCATCTTCTGGCTAGCTCCCGGTTCATGTCTCCCTTCCTGTAACCTTTACCTGTGACATTGCACCCTACCGGGACTTCCTGTATCCTGATCCGATCCCCCTGTGTCCTTACCCCATTGGCTGCTAGCCAAGGCCACTCCCCATTCCCTCTCCTGAAGACGGAGGTCCCAGGGGAGATCTCCCTCTTTCCTCTTTCCTCCTTCATCCATCGGCCACGCCATCGCCTTAGAATAAAGCTGACATAAGGAAGAGCCTCTTTTGTAATCCTTTTCCATCCATGCTAAAACATACATTGTCTTATCTTAAGTAATTAGGAAAAGACAAAGCATCGTTTTAGCACATGATCACTGAAAAAACAGCCTCCAAGGATTGTGTGGTTTGGGTCTCTAGCATGTACAAGCTTACCTAAAATCTACTCACTCTAAAAAAAAATGTCCTGACAGATACTAATTTCCCTTGACTTTTCCAAGAGCAAGGTGAGAAGCCTGGCACTCCTCTGCACCACAACACAAATTAACTCAACTGCAATCAACAAATGCAGTCCCATTTCTCTCCCCATATCAGTCCTGACATGTCTCTGCCTCAGAGACATGAGGAGAGAGTTTAATTTGATTCACTCACAAACACCAATACTGGCAGTCTCTATGAACACTTTACAATGCTCTCTCAGAAGCACCAGAGTGAAACTTTGCAAACAAGCATTCAATAAAGAAAACTTAGCTGTGAACAGCTTCTGTTAGTGATTCGTACCTTCCCTGAGAATAAAAGAAAGCTTTCCCAATGATTGTCAGGGCACACCTGGAAATATTGGGCTCCATGTCCAAGCAGAAGCAGAGCCACTGCATTACTGCAGTCCTGAATTCTAGCACAGAGGGGGAGAAGGAGCAGGAGAGCTCTGCAGAGAGCACAGCACAGTGCAGCACTTCTCTTACTCTTGTACCATTCACACATTGCTTCCCAGACAAAATGGATCAGATCGAAATGTGAGTGAATGCTCTCTGTCTTGAAATGCCATTACGCAGGAAAACATTACAAGGCCAGAGACTAAACTGGAAACATTGCACCAAATTATTTTTATTAGGAAGGACTGCCTCATCTCCAATGCCAGTTCAGCTTTGCTCAGATTTCAAGCCTTCTTCAGACCTCCTTCTACAATTCAGTCACATCCTAGTCAAGAAATGGTGATTTCAGGCATTGCCTGGCTGTTGTTGTGTTAAAGCACTGACTCATAAATAGATAAAATATTATTATGTTTTATAAAGGTTACATATTAACAATTAAAATGTGGCTTGATATAATTTAAATGTCTGAGAAACTATTTATGAGTGCAATTTAATAAAATATCCTTCCAGAAGACCCAATTTAAACCTATTTAAATATATATAATATACACATTCAAGTATATCTTATTTCCAATAGAGTACACTTTGGTGTACTGGGTGCCTAAGAACTGAGCTGGCTGGCATCCATTGAGTAAATTCTTATTTATCATGGAGAATTCAGTTTGAGACACTGTCTTCTAACCAGACAATGTAGAATTATAGCACCTTTTAGGCTGGAAAACAGCCTTAATATTACCATGTTGAAAAGGGCATCATGGGATCCTCACTCAGGTTTCCTATATTATTGTCATTTTTGATACACATAATGAAGATACAAATATTCAAGCTTCTGTGGAAAATTTGAGTGGAACAGTTTTTCTGATAGGTGAATGTACCACAGAAGAAGACTGTGACTGAGATAACACAGGTGAATGTAGGAAAACTGACTACCTAAAATTAAGCACTTTGTAAAGGCGACTGTTCCTTTGTTAAGTGACAACAAATAGGATCCCCTATGGCTGGTGTTGCACAGTCTTCAAGACAGAGACCCTGCATTTTGGAGTAAGAAGATAAAATAGGGGTGGGTGGCAGAAGCTCATCTGAAACTGGAGATACGCAGAAGTCTTTGTCAGAACCAAAATCTCGGAAGCCCCATTCCAGTGTTCTGGTCAGCTGTGGTGCTGCTTGAGTTAGACCAGAGTTTTCTCTCTCTCCTGAGGTCCTCTGGTTCGTATCGGCTTGGGTCATTAGAAACTAGTAAGGACAAAGCTCAAAGACTGTGATGTGAAACTGCAAACGTAGAACACATCCTAGGGTTTCAAACACAGGTGAAGCACCGAACAGAGGAACCAACTGATCTGACTCACACAGTTTTAAATGTAATTGGGTTCATCTGACCTAGCCTGTATTCTAAATCAGACACAGTCATTCATCATTCCACTTGTGGAGAGAACTTACTATTTCTAGAGCCCAAACCACATGGCCTTTTTTCAGATATCCACCTAAGAACAGTAAAAATTCCTTGCTTACAATGCCCACTAGAAGTCTGGATGGAGACACGTGCATCCAGCCAAACAAGTTTGCATTACCCACTGTAGCAATGAAAGGCATCTGATTTTAATGGGGACACCATTCCTGACAATGCTGAGAATTAAGTCCTATATTTCTGACAGGACTCTTATCTACATGTAGCAGTAATGACTGATCTGTAGTCTGGCATTTAGGAGCAATGGTATGGCTGCTTCCAGGTTTGAGAATGGAAGAGGAGAAGATTTGGGTTGTTCTCAAACTAGTCTGTATTTTTCAATAATAGTGTGAATGAAAACAGCTGAAAAGGGATGATGCAGAAATACAACACTAATGAGCTCTATTAGTAGGGAGTAATGATAATAAAGGGAAATTAAGCAAATTGGCACAGCGTAGGAGAGAGCTTCAGGTGCAGATAAACATATTGACAACTCTGGGATGAGATCAGGCAGGAAAACGATGCTGCAAAAATAGATCATTGTAAATGGAGGCTGACTGGCTGTCATTTCTACCAAAACTTCCCTGAGAAAGAAATATCTTTAAAGGACAGACTTTTGGCACAAAGTGGGAAGGCATCTTGGAAAGGGTCTTTACACATTCCTATTGCTTTGCATAAGTGTCTGCAGCCATGGTTTGAAATGACACACCCAAATAACAGACCTCCAGGCTGGAATGGGCTCCTTAACAGAGTCTTTGTATTCCAGATGCAGTGCTTTTCCAGATTTGTTAAGGCTGTTGTGTCTGATGATAGATTGGAACCCTGCTGCCTCCTTTCCAGACTTCTGAAAACTTTTTATTAGCCAATAAAATCAGGAGTTCTACCAAGAGACTGCAGTATAGCAAGCACCCAGGCTGTCACCTGGCCTATAGTCAGGCCAATAGTAGAGCACAGTGAGTAGAGGAGCACCTTTAAAGGGCAAGAAGGAACCATGCGCAATTTGTGCTTTCATCATACATACGTCATGGCTGGTTGAATTGGTGTCTTTTCCTAATCACTTATTTTCTAGATAAAGGAAATGCACTAGTGTTCCTTTGTCTGGATTTGAACAAAGCATTGAGCAGATATGAAGCTTTCACTTAGGACAGAGACAATAAGAATTACCCAAAGAATTTTCAAGAGCGACATCCCAGAGACTACTGGCAAAATAAGGGCAAGAGCAAATAGCACCAAAAGAATTGAGCTTGAAGAGTATGTAAGACCTGAGTCAATTTCAGGGAAATTATGTACACCACATCAGTGCTGTTGTGTGACACAATAAACCAATATAAACAAGTTTGCTCCATATCTGTGAAAATGGTAAGAGGATGATAACTTTCTTGATTTCTGGTGTCCAATCAAGGGCTGAGTGTAAATTTTTTGTTTTTTCTTCTCACAGTGACTCAGATTTGAGTGTCTTGCTTTCATCTAACTGGGAGAAACATTTTATTAAAAGTTTAAAGTAATTCTTCTTTGAAATCTCTGTCCTTTTATCAAGTTTGCTGAAATCAGCTGACAAGTTCAAAATTTTCAAAGGGAACAGAAAAATTAGTATTGTTTTTCTGCGCATCTCCATACATTATTTCATCACCTTTCTCATCTAGAAAGCCTGATATAAAATATTCATGTATATATAAATGATGTACTAAATTATTTCTAATGTAGCACACAATGTATTTAATTATAATTAAATATTAATAGAATGTTAAAAAGAAACACATTAAAAATAGCATCTGAAAGGCTGCTACAAAAGAACATTCTGTGTTGCTACTGAACATTAAGAGCTGTCATGTTTTAACCCCCTCTGCTTGCAAGCAAGCCTTTTGTTTGATACTAAATTTGGGAACCCCTTTGCTGAAGGACAATGGGAAAGAAGATTGGGTGAGCTGGCCTGGATATCTTCCCTGCTATTGTTTCTTGCAAGGTTAACTCTGTCTTCCTTGATGACAAGAAAAACACACGAAGCACAGAGGAAAGCCTGACTACCATCGAAAATACAGCTTCTGTGGCCTAGCACCCAGGCACCAACTTTGCAGAACCCTTGTGCTGATGGAGGGCACCACCAGCACCTGTGCTGATTGTCTCAGATTTGCATGTGATTGCTGTCCTCACACACAGCGCTAAAAATAATAAAACTACAAACCTAGCTGCACACAAGCTGTGTTGACTGCACAGCCTCTTCCAAGCAGAGGACAGATATTAAACTGTGTTTTGCTAGCTGAAGCAAGTCCTCTATATCTGTACACCGTGGCAGATGCACAAAAGCTTTTCTCCAAGAGGCGTCTAAACACAGCAAACCTGAGCCCAAATCAATATTATCTACAGCAGGGTGCATCAACTACAGCTTAGGCACTAATGAGAATAAAGAGAGGAAAATAGAGGTGGAGGGAAAGGTGGTGAAGCCAGGCAGCCAAAATAATTCCTTTCTTTTCCAGGTTCCTAGTCCAGGATACTTATTCTACTGCATCCTCTCTAGTTAGAAATCATTGTTTAGGGCAAGGAAAAAAAAAAAAGAAGAGAAAAAAAGATATAAAAACCTGGCTGTCTTTTTTCTTTGCTGAAAGATCAGACTCCCAAAAACAAATTCTGTAACTTGGACATTCAGCAGTTTCCCTGGTTCAGTGAGCTAATCAGAAGACCTCACTATCCAGTTGAGGTCAAGGGAACACTACTCAAATAAAATGTGTCATCAGCTGGCTAAAATATTTTCAGAAGAATGAAATTGCCCTGTACCATGGGAGCCAAATGTTGCAGAAAGTACCTGTCTTGCTTTTGAAACAAGTGACATAACCAGATACAGAAAAAGTAGGCATCTTGTAGAGCTTTCATCTTCACCTACAGACTTATTTTCTTTTCCTGGGGTACTCCTTTACTTCCTGTGTCTATTCTCTCTTATCCTGCAATCCCTCTCCTGTCTTGTTCCTTTTCAAAAGAGGAACCAGTTGTTAATCACAGAATTATGGAATCAACAGAATCGCACAGTGGTTTGGGTTGTCAGAGATTTTAAAGATAATTTCCTATCCCCTACCATGGGCAGGGTTGTTATCCACCATCTCTAGCTGCCCAGGCCCCCATCCAGCCTGGTCTTGAGCACTGAGAGGAATGGGCCATGCACAGCTTCTTTAGGTAACCTGTTGCTGTGCCTCACCACCCTCCCAGTACAGAATTTCTTCCTAATATTTGATTTAAGCCTGTCATATTTCCAGTTGAAGCCATTGCCCCTTGTCCTGTCACTACCTTACGGAAAACTCCTTATTTTTAGCTCCATTTATATATTGAAAGGCCACAACCATCCCCGAATCTTCTTTGGGACTGCTGATCCAGGTACAGCACCTGGCACTTGGAATTGTTGAACTTCATGAAGTTCATTGGCTCAATTCTCAAGTTTGTTCAGGTCTGTCTGGATGGCATCCCATTCTTCTGTTGTGTCAACTCCAAACCTGCTGGGGATGCACTCAATCCCACTGCCTGTGTCTTTGATGAGGGTGTTGAAGAGCACCAGTACCAGCAGAGAGCCTTGATGGACATCACTTGTCACCAGCTTGTACCTGGACATAGAGCCACAACAGTCTGGTTACATCCATCCAGCCAATTCCTTATCCACTGAATAGTCCATCTATTAAATCCATGTCTCTCCAATTTAAATATCAGGATGTGATGTGGGACTGTATCAAAATCCTTACAGAAACCTAGGTGTGACATCTGTCAGTCCTTCCCTATTGATCATCGTCATCTCTCCATCACAGAAACTCTCCAAATTGTCCTTAGCAAAGAAAGCTATGCTGAGTGTCTCAGATCACCCCCTAGTCTTGCATGTACATTGACATTGATTCAATGAGGATCTGCTGCATCACTTTCCCAGGCATGATGGTGAAGTGAGGCTTACTGTTCTGTAGTTCCCTGGATCTTCTCTTCTCCCCTTTCTACAATACAAGGGGCGTTTCCCTGTTGCCAGTCACTGGGACTTTGCCTTACCAATGTGAGTTTTCAAATAGGGTGTAGAATGTTTTGGTAGCAATATCAGCCAGTTCCCTCAGGGCCCGGGGATGTGTGTTGTCAGACAACATAGACTTGTGCCTATTCAGTTCCATTAGGTGATCTTGAACCTGCTCTTTGCTTACACTGGGAGGGAGTTCATTTTCCCAAATCCCACCTGGAGGTTCAGGAACTTCAGAGAAGTGAGAAGCCTGACTGCCAGTGAAGACTGAGGCAAAGAACTCATTGAGTACCTCTGCCTTCTCCAGATCCTTGTCACCTGTTCACCTTTCTCATTTTTCAGAGGGTACACTCTCCTTGGCCTTTCTTTTCTGACTCATTTGCATATATAGTTTCCTTTTGTTATTCTTTACATCCTTTGCCAAGTTCTATTCCGTTTGTGTCTTACCTTTGCTGATCTCATCCCTACACATCTAAACTGTATCTCTGTACTCTCCCTAGGCCATATGTCCCTGGTTCCATTCTCTGTGTATTTCCAGCTTTTTGGAATCCTCTTCCTATTATAGGAACTTTTGAGGACTTGAATAAGCCAAGAATTAATAAATAATAATTATGCACAAAGCACATAACCATGATAGCCAGGTTCACATTAGCAATTCCCAGCTTTCAAGTGCCCAGCCATGCAACATTTATACACTTTTAACACTGGTTTTTGAAATTGTTTATGAAGCACTTAGCATGTAAAAAGCCCCTGTTTAAATGGCACGTATTTATTATTAATAGTAATAATGCAGGTGCAGCAGCAGGCAAGCACAATTGCCATTTTGAGATTACAATAAAACCAAAAAAGCATTTGAAGCTCTGGCTCCAACAGAAAAAAACAGAAGCCCTTTGGTGACAAGTTCTTGGCTCAACACTTAAAAAAAAGTCTAAGAAAGCTAGAGGGGCATGGGAAATAGTTATGCATGGAGGAGATGCTGGCTAATGTCCTGTACATTTGGGACACTTGATGATCCATGATAATGAAAGCTTTATAATGCCTAAATGGGAAGCAGTTTCTAAATCCCTGTGCACTGTGAAATAAACGAGACTGGGATGGTGTATTTCAGCTGACACAAGTAAAAGTGGCAAAGAAGTAGCAGCAAGAGATTCTCTAGCACAAACTGACAAGCTTCTACTATTCCAGTCAACGTCTCCACTTCTTCCCTTACTCACAGGAAGCAATTTGTGAGAGATGGCTATACTAGAGACTCGTGAAAAAGGTCTCTCTCCTCTTACTCTGCTCAACAGAGAAAACTGTGTCATCCCCTACACCTTCATACAGTCATAGCCCCAGCCATCTGCTGAAGACAAACAGATAAAAAGGAGCCCAGCTATCTAAACACCACCTCACCCCATGCTGGCCAAGTGAAGGACACGGCTGGCTTCTGCTCCCCTTCCCAGTCCCTTGTATCACATCCAAGAAACCTTAGGAAAAATAACAAAGGCCACAAAGTCCTCAGTATTCGACTGCTGGGCAAGGCAATGACAAAAATCCCTTATCTGAAGAGCTGAAAGGAAATGAGCAGGGATGACCATGTGCCACACAGCTGCTGGAGCAGCAGGCCAGCTGAGAAGCTGTGGCTCAGGGCTAGGACAGAATGCAGGGCCACTCAGCCAGAAACATTACTGGTCACCTGGCACCAGACAGCTTCATCCCCTTCCAGGGGGCTAGAGATCAAATCTGTTATATAATGGCTTCATTTAGCAAGCCACAACTACACAAGCTCTGAGAGAATAGAAGGGAGCTTGCTTCATCAAGTGCCATTTTACTCTGAAGTCCTGTACTATCCTGGCATCCTACCCTTCTCCAGAAACTGCTCCCACAAAAACTCTTCAGACTCCAGTTTCAGAGAGCATGTGGTTAGGACAATGATGAGGCATGAGGACAATGGAGTGAATATTGAACAGTGTTCATCCCTGGGCTTCTGATTAATTTCCTACATCTGTGCTTCACTGAATCAGTCTTCAAATTAGAAGCAAATATTCATAATTTAAGCAATATTCATCTTTTTTTTCCCCTGAATATCTAAATTCAGACTCATGGGCTGCTATCTTTTCTTCTCTGCACGGGTAAAGATGCCACTGTGACTGGTGGCATGTTGCACAGTGCATCTACACCTACCTCAAGCCAAAAATCGCCATCAGTATTTTTTGGCTCCAGACTGATTTGGGGCTGTCAGTTTAAAAACAAGCTGGCAACTGTAAACAAATGGATGACAAAACTCCTTCCAGAACACTGGATAACAGCTTCTCTCAGTGCCCTGGCAGGAAAAGCTAGCCAACTACCACACTTGAGGGGGACTCAGAGAAGGGATGTGGATCGAGTTATGCATCATTATTTCTCTGAAGCTCCAAGGGGATGCAAGGAAGTAAAAAAGATCCAACACTATTTCCACCATCCAGATGGGTATAGGAGGTTCTGTAATAAGTTGGCAAAAGATACATGAAGACTTATGGGCTTGTATTGATTACTGACATGGCATTTAGGGCCTCACTGGGAAACAATCACAGACCACCACAACCACTGATAGTGCAAACACAGTATGAGAGGCCTGAACTGTAAAGAATCCAACCCCAAGCTCACAAAAGTCAGACAGAATTCTTCTAATGAGTTCCAAACACTCAGTAATTTTAAAGAAAAAATAATTCTGATCACTCTTTTGCTAACAGTTAGCTATAGCTTACTGTGTAAAACCTCTACAGTTTAATACAAATAGCTAACCCAGTAATATCTATACAGATACTGCATCAGTTCTCATGCATACTCTCTATAGGTGGACTTCAGTGATGAAGCTTCTTCCTGATTTTGAAAACAAAAATGGTGACAATCTTACCCAAGAGTGTTAACTCAGACTGTCTTAGCTGTCAATGCTGTTGCATAAATTTCAGCAGCCTGAAGGGATTTAGCATACAAAGGGCAGTGTTGAACAGCAGTGAATTAAGTCGAGCAGTAATATTTCTCAAAAGAACTAGATTGTAGGTCAGGTATCTTCTAGCATTTTATTAATGAGCTAGAAGATGAGGGTCAGTCGTGTGCTATTTAAATTCACAGAAATATTGAACTGAGAAGTGTTAACATCATCTCTAGGGTATCAGAAGTGGTATGAAAAACAGACAAAAAAATATATGGTTCACTTGAAAATTGCCCACATTCCCGCATCTCAGAAAAAGATCCAGTTCCTCTGTGGACAAAGGATATTTTTGAGGGGCCACATAACTAACAAGTAATACTTATTCCTCCCGACAATATGAACTTTGCTGGGCTTTGAACATCATTACTGTACTTAATATGCACCTTGAGAAACAGTCAGACATGATTTCAGTTAGGATGTAGTTGGTTTTCATAGTAGCTGGAACAGTGCTCTATTTTGGATTTTCTATGAGAATAATGCTATAACACACTGATGTCTTAGCAGCTAGTAAGTAAAGCCTTGCTAAGCCAAGGACATTTCAGTTCTCTGTGCTCTCCCAATGAGCAGGTGCACAAGAGGCTGGGAGGGAAGACAGCCAGGACATCTGATCTGAACTTTCCAAAGTGGCATTCCATACCACAGAGCACCATGCTCAGCATATAAAGCTGGGAGAAGAGGGGACATTGACAGTGACAGTGTTTTTCTTCGCAAGTAACCACTACATGTAATAGAGCCCTGCTTTCCTGGAGATGGTTGAGCACCTGCCTGACAGCAGGAATTGGTGAAAGAATCCCTTCCTTTGCTTTTCTTGTGTGTGTGGCTTTTGCTTTCCCTAAAAAACTTTATTTATCTCAACCCAGGAGTTTTCTTACTTTCACTCTTTCAGTTCTCTTTCCCATCCTACTGTGGGGAGAGTGAGCCAGTGACTGTGTGGCTCTTAGTTGCCACCTGGACTAAAACCATGACAGATTTTATGCATATGTATATTAGAGTTTTTTGGTTTTATTTTTTATCTTGCTTCTAAAGTTGCAACTAACTTGCAACAGCCAAAATTCAGGTCATATTTCTCTTTAGAGAAAGAATAATCCAGAGCTTAGTGAATTATTCTTTAAACTGACAAGGAGAAAAAATAGGGGAAAATAGGAAAAAAAAAGCAGATTTAAGTTTTCAATTTTGTGTTGTTATAAGAACTCGGACTCCCTGTCATCTCTTTGGTAGTTTTCACGACCTACTAAACACAGCTTACTAAACAAAAACTCAGACGTGCCATAAGGCCCCTCTTTCACAAAAAATCTGAAAATTAAAACCAGTGACCTTTTGTCAATTTACTCAACATTGAATTTCCACCTTCCCTGGACTCACCCTCGGCATTTTCCTTTGGCAGTTATGCTGCTCTAGTGTGATTCCTCACTTGACACTATACCCTGGCACTTGGAGCTGTAAGTCCTACATTGCTGTGGGTCTCACATTTGTGGAAGCTGAAAAACCTGGCAAGGAACCAGCTAGAGAAAACTTTTTTGTCAACAGTTACCAGGGCCGTTCTTCAAAGCATAAGCAAAATGAGAGGAGTCAGATGACAGTGACCCCTCATTTACCTCTTGAAGTCCCACAAGCCCATGGCCTGCTCTCCTGGAATTATCTGGGGAATTGCTGCAGAGCAGCTCCATCATCATATCGTCCAAAATGACATCCCTCAAGTATCTGATGCTTCATCAAAACATGGCAGAGCCATTATGGCACAATATCCTTCTGTCCTTCATGAACTCATGAAGGCAGCCCAGCTTACAAGGCAAATGGCAAACTTTGGCAGAAAACACAATGTTTGGTCAAACCTTTCCTTTGCTTTTCAAAATTGTCCCAAGTACTCTTAGACAGATAGGACCATGTTGGTCCCTCTCACCACAGATTTGCCTTCAGGATCTTCAGACCTCTCATTCCACACGAGGATTCCTCATCAGCCCCTATCCTGCTGCAACCTCTCCAAGTCTCTTTGATCTTCACCCAGTGCTTCCCAAGAGCAGGGCACGGGAAGCAACATTGTCCACATGCTCTGCACAGCTCTTGCTCTCAGTAAGACCTTTCTTGATGTAGGACCCTGTGCTCTCACTCTGCCTTCATTTCTTCTTCCACTGACTGCGTAAGAAATGTTTTTCTCCTCCTCCTTTGGCATCATGTCTGTTCTTCAGTCTGAAAGGCAGTTTTACTGTGCTCCACAGGACTATCCTTGGGCTATTCATACACTTTTTCTGGATAGCAGGCTTCTCCACATCTTGGCTTGCCCTCCAATACCATTACAGAGTTTGATTCTCCAGATAGGCTTTGCCTCCAAGCAGTTTTCAGGAAGTCTCCACCAACCTCTTCTTTTTCTAGTATAGGGACCTCTTTTATTCTGAATCTCCCAGCTACTCCAACTGCCTTTGCTGCTCTGCACTCCTCCTCCTGGTTATTTCTTCTGCAAGTATGTCTGTTTCTAGCCCTTCTCTCAGCACTTCACTCATCCCAGTGCCACCTCCCATATGTTACTCCTGCCTAGGCAGAAAGTTCACTCTCAAGCTCCACAACCCACAGCAGAAACATGGAATGCACCCAACAGCATGCACATGCTACATGAAGCAAGACACTTGAACTTGTGAAGATTGTCTGTGCTGAGACTTGATGTATTAACAATAGCCAAAATGATCAAAGTCCCACCTGGGAAGTATGTGACTCAGTTGCTGTCACAAAGAGTACATTAATTATGTTACAGAACAGTGGGTCAGAGAGGTTCTTGTGGAGTCATTTAGCATTTTAGTAATTTTCAGCATCTAGACTTGGACCCTGATAGTACTGGATCAACACTGAAATAACTCTGAACAGCAAGTGCCACAACCCTGGGCATCTGCTGAAACACCATTTACAGAAACTCCCATTCACCATGCCAAGAAATAGAATATATTGCCCTTCCTGAGCATAGGTTCACAGATCAGTTGTAAGCAAACATTTTAGCTCACTTTCAGTTCATGACCATTCATGCCTGTCAATCAGCAACAGGAGCATCCCCTGCCTGCCCACCCAGCAGAGCAAGCACCAAAAGCACAGTCCACGTGCGTGCAGACACAGCAGGAAGGTAACTGTGCATTGCACTCAGGCTTTAAGAGGGTGATGTGTATATTGGTCAACTGAAACAGAAGAGACAGATCCTACCTCTACCCAGCCTCAAGGACTTAGTTTCATAGGCATGGTGATGTCTGTCCCCATCTCAAACCTCAAATCACACAATGATCTCAGAAATGCTGGTTAGGCCTCAGCCTTGATGAGCAGCACCTGGGCTCCACTCCTCCTCAGCTTATCAGAAACCCACTCTGCTCCCAGGAACTGATGCTATCTGATGAGTACCTGTTTTTAACAAACACCATTGGAAATTGATTTCCCTTGCTTGAATAACAACTGAAATGGAATAATAATTTTGTCATCAAAATTTCAAAGAAAGCTGAATTTCAGACAGGAAGAACAATTACTATGACTAAAGCCCATGCTCTTGCTACCCCACAAATAGTGATCCTAGGAGAGACCCTTTGACCTGGACCACAATGAGCTGTGACCAGCACCTCCCCCTGGCTGGAGCCTCTCAGAACTCCAGGGTTCAGTTTGTTGTGTGCAATTTACAGGATGATTCTCTAAAAGTCAAAGTAAGTTCAAATATCAACTTTCTGGTACTCATATATTTGTCTTCACAAACCTTTGGAGTGTAAAAGACAGGTTTTCCATATTTATTTAATCTGCTAATTATACATTAGTGGCTTCTCCAGGGTACTTTTGTTTTTGAACACACAATGATATTTTATTTCCTGCAGCCATGCTCACAGGCATGAAACCTTACAATTAGAACAATATGACTGTCTCGCCAAGGAGGTCAGTAATCCACACACCCATGTTTTTAATTTGTACCTATCTGCAGCAGCAGCAAAAATCTCAGTCCCTGCAAAGATCTTGTAGCTTCTTTATGCAAGGGTGATACTTGGAACAATCACAGGTGTTTCACCCCCTCCTTCCCCTTCTGCTTCAAGAACAATGAAGTGTAATCAGTTAGAGGCCAGCCTCCCTGCAGCCACACAGAGAGATGCTGCCATGGTTGAGAGTATAAGTGGGCCACAATGCTGGAGGTGTGCTGCCTAAGAGAAAGAATTTGGGACAGGTGGGAAAGTAGTGGCATTATCTGTTATTGGTGTGCAAAGCAGAAATTTGCAAATCTAAGGCTGAGAAGGTAGAAGGGGGCACTCATACCAAGACTGGAAAGGTAGGAGCAGAATACAAGGTGAACATGATTCTCAGTTCTCAGTTCAGGTAGCTCTCAGAAAGCTCCTGTTATAATTACCCTATATAGAGCTCTGTAAAATGTGCCTGATTGAAAAATGCTGCTGATCCAGGACAGAGACAAAAAGAGATTCTGCAGGTACCACACAGCCAAGGCAATGCTCGCTGCAAAAACCTGTGCTAGATTCTCTCCTCTTCCTTCTTTCTATCAGTAGAGAGTCCACTTGCAGAGTGGAGAATTAACTCCTGGAGAATTCAATTCACTGCTTGGAAGGACGTGAGCCATCTTTTCTTACTGAGAGCAGAAAAGCTAAATTTGAAAGCAGGCTTTCCATTACTCAGGTTTACCCTGTCTGGATGCCAGGTATTTCCAAAGCCTCTCTATCTCTCCTCTCCACAAGTGGCCTGGGAAGAGAAAGTAAAATGAAAGGTTCATTAATTTAGATAAGGACAGGGAGAGATCACTACTCATTACTATCATGGGCAAAACAGACTGAACTTGGGGATATTGGCTGAATTTATTACCAATGAAATCACAGCAGGATAACACCTCTACCCCACCCCTCCCTTTTTACTGGGGTTTGTCTCCTCTCCCAGTGGCACAGGGAGACAGGGAATGGGGATTGTGATCAGGTCATCACATTTCTGCTGCTGCTCAGGGAAAGGAGCCATTCCCCTGCTCCAGCATGGGGTTCTTCTCCCAGCAGACCATTCTTCATTAGCTTCTCCAAGGTGAGTCCATTCCATGAGAAGCAGCTCTTCACAAACTGCTCCAGCTTGGATCCATTTCCACAGGGTGAAGTCCTTCGGGCACAGGCAGCTCCAGTGTGGGTCCCTGTCATGGTTTAGGAGTGGTACTCCCCAGTTTAGTTCTCCCACCAAGACTTTCCAAACCACACAGCTTCTGGCTCACTCCCCCTCCCCTCTCTTCTGCCCCCACTGTGGGTGGCTGGAGAGGAGAATCGGAAGCACAAAAGGCAAAGATTGCTGGTTGACATGAGAACAAGTCACTAGAAACAGCAACGAGGTAAGAAAACAATAAAATACAAACAGCAACAATATTAACAACGTAAGTTGCTAATATTGTACAGATAGAGGATGATGCACCTGAAAAATGCCCACCAGGCATAGGACAATCAAAAACAGCCAGATTCCCCACCCTACCACACGTTTTGCATTTTTTGACCACAAGTCATGCCTTCCTTCCCAAAAGTCCCTCACCTCCACCTCTGGCTGTGATGTGAAGTGGTACAGAATAACAATACAGATATGCCCACATGGCTTCAGGTTCTTCTCCTTCACACATACTGCAAAACAATTAACTCAGTCCTGGCTGAACCCAGGACAGTGCCCCAACAGGGTCAAGAGTCCTACCAGGGACTACCTCCTTCCAGGAGTCCTACCTCCTCCAGCTCCTTCCTCTCTCTCCATGGGTCTGCAGGTCCCCGACAGGACCCTCCAGGGTGAGCTTCCCACAGGATCACAGCCTCCTTTTAGGCACCCACCTGCTGCAGCGTGGGGCTGCTCCGTGAGCCACAGGGGATCTCTGTATCCCCCACAGATCTCCATGGGAAGCAGGGGCAGAGCTGCTTCACTGTGGTCTTCACAATGGGCTGAAGGAGAATGTCTTCTCAGTATGAATATCACTTGGAGCACCTCCTCCCCCTCATTCCCCACTGACTTTGGTGTCTGCAGAACTCTTCCTTTCACTTTGCACTCCACAATTCTCTGAGCACTACTACATCTGCACAATATTTTTTTCCTTCTAAGATATGTTACCAGAGTCATTACTGCCATCTGTGATTGGCTTGGCCCTGGTCAGTGGCAGCTCCATCCTGGAGCTATCTGACATTGGTTCTGCTGGACATGGAGGAAACTTCCAGGAGCTGCTCACAGAATCCACCTCAATTGTCTCTCCACTGCCAAAATCTTGCCGTGCAAATCCAACACAACTCAGTTCAGCCCTGAGCTTTCTTCTGACTCAAAACTAATTTCAGATAAAAGGGCAAAATTTATCTCTTTGCCAGCTCTTGCTTATCTCCTTGGTTCAATACCATGTCTTCTCTTTCTTACCCAAAGCAGGGCCTGGTCATGTTCAAGGCTTTGAAATTCCTTGTGCTGTAGGTATAAAATTATCACTTGCCATTAGCAGTTTATTGAATGACTTATTCAGTACCTGCTCACGCCTGTCATCTTCCTGAGGACACCGAACCCCCCACACACATCCCAAGCTGCCTACTGTTAAATTTCCCACTTTCTCTAAGTGCAGGATAAGGAATAGTTACATTAAAAGAAATTAATTACATTAAATGAAATGAGTAAGAGAATTCAGAAGAAGTCACATGAAAACTGATTCCCAGCCCCTCTCTCTCCGTGCACCCAAAGTGCTCATTATGCAAGTGCAAAGTGGATGCAAAGTCCAACTGCATGCATTAAGTAGTTTAATGCACAACACCTTCCTTTTGATTCACTGTGTACAGCATTGCTCTGTATTCTTTAAAGCTTGCTTTGTTTTCCCATCAGTGTCTTGAAAGTATTGAGAGATTTTTACCTGTGCTCACATTTTCCACTCTATTTCATGGCTCCTCCAGAGTATTTTGCATACTTGTTTGCAGTCAGGACCACTTCACAGTTTCACTTCCAGTTCAGCATAATATCCATATCATTATTAAACCCACATACAGCTCCCTGAAAAAATGTACCATTTATTTCAGGAAAGGAAACAATCAGCACAAGAGTTATTAGTCTTGTCGTATTTTCTGTGCTAGTGGATATCTGATTTACAATGTCCTCCTTAGAGTCTGATGTGTGCTTTTTGTTTTACTGCATGGTCAACCTGAAGACAGCAAAGGGGAAGTATGACTAAATACTTGCAATAGCAAAACTGCTCAATAGAATCTGCATTTAAATAAAAATAAATAGATTTTGCAGAACACTGAATTAAACAAAGGAAGTATAATCTGATTCTTATCTCATCTCTCCCTCCAATTACTTCCTTGATTTTACCTTTTTTTTACCATCTCATTTGTTTCCAAAGAAGTAAAATTTGTAATGCTGGAAGGGTGGTTTCTGGAAGTGGGTTGCATACAGATATCAAAATTAATAGATGCAAGTAAAGCTAATAAAATTCTGATCAGGCCTCATCCTTGGATAATCAGATTGTCTGCACTAGACTCTTTTAAATGAGACAAGCAGCAGAGGTTCCAACCATGCAGAAGAAATGTCCTGTGTTTTAGAAAAGATTTCTCCCACAGGCTCTACACCTGATCAGGGATAACTGTTTTGGATGGAGAAACATTTTACTAAGGTCACCTAAATTGCCCTGGCTATACTGACAGGCTTGAAGTTACTTCCAATCTGCCCAAGTTACAGGGCTGCAGCTGCAAATGTAAATGACAAGTACTCAAAGGGGAAATAAGAATGATTCAGCAGGCAAGAGTACCCAGCCAAACAATGCTGGTCTGAGGGTTTGAGTTCAGAAAGTGGCAAAGAAGATCTATTCTCCAGCATCTGCTCAAGCATCATCACTTAGCAATCCAGTTTTTCTGGTCTCCTAGAAATAAAATTAATGCAAATCTTGGGAACAAAATTTTTCTGACAGGTATCATCTTGACTGTTAATAGTCACCCCCAGGGTGTCATATTTTAAAACTGCCTGCTCCTCTGAAGCCTGTTTGTAGTTTCTTACTGGGATAACTTTGCCCACTAGAGATAAACCCTGGTCTTTGGGTCCTCCAGAAGTTTTATTGAGTTGTCCAGGTTGGAAGGACAGGTGTCTGCTAAGAAAGGCAGGAGCTTCTGTTTGAAATTGAGAATGCAAACCCCCCTCCTCTAAATTATTATTATAATTTTGAAATTAAGGGGCTCTCAGGCAAAGATAGGGGAAATAGGAATAACAGTTCTTTACTAGGAAAATTAAAATAGAAATACAATATTACAAAAAACAAAAACACTGACAGAGTCAGAATATAACCTGACACCCTGTCAGTCAGGGTGCTGTAGCAATCCTATTAAATGGTGGCTGCAGTCCTCCTGCAGTGGCAGATGTGGTTCAGCTGAAGCAGTGCTCCTGTAGAACAGTGCAGTTTTCCTCTGAAGGTCCAGGGATGCTGTGGAAAGGTCCAGCTTTCCTCTGGAATTCGGTGGAAAGAAGGTATCTTTCTGTCCAAAATCTCAGATTTTATCTAGGTAGGAAAGGCTTGGCTCCTCCCCCTGGCTGGAGCATCTCCCAGTGGGATGATGTAATTTTATCAGCCATACAGTGGGACTTAATGGTCCAGCAACAGATGATTTCTTCCTGGAGGGAGAATGGGTTGTGGAAAAGATAAAGATGATTGCCCCACCTGGTTTTAAAGATGACCCATTAGCAGATAATATGTGCCACAGAGGTAAGGGTCACTGCCCCACCCAGCTTGAACAGATGGTGATAGAATACACATTTCTGGCCACTTTCTATATTGCAACGTAAGACATGAGTTCAAAAATATTTGTTGACAGTTCCAAACCTTTCAGAGATAAGCCCCTGCTGATGAGCACTTGTCATCCTCTGCACGTGAGCTTTGACACAAGAAGCAGCAAAACAAGCACTTTATGGCAATCACATAGCTGAGAGTGGAAATGTGAAAGGAGGTTAATTCACTGCTTAATTTTTCTTTTTTTTGTTTTTAGTATCTTAGGGAAATTTCAAGTTCTCTGGATCCCTTTCCATTCAAAACAATGGTTTTCTTAATAAGAATCAGGCTCAGTGAAAAAAACAGAGAATCCTCCAAAGACTAGAACGAAAAATTATTTAAAGGCATTTGAAAATAAATTATTGGGAGAATTAAATCTGCACTGTCATTTATCAGACTGGCTTTTCAAATCAAAAAGCTAGCCTAGAGACCTGTGTTTCATCTCTTTATTATTCAAAGGAATTCAAATCAAATAAAGCTATAAGGAATCGTCATATTAAAATTATCACTCAACTGTTAAATTTTAGTGCTTGATTATATTGTATAACTTTTCAGGTTGCCTAACTGATGCAATATAAAGTCAGAAAACTGGTGAAATGCCAAGAATAACACATTATTTGAGAACAGGTTCAGGCTCTGAATGCAAAATAGCTGTAACCAAGAGTTATGTCCGTAGATCAGTTATTTGGTGGAGAAGTTTCCACAGGTCATACTGTAATTTGAATCAAATCTCTGTTTCAACAATAGACACGTATGCAAATTCCTCCAAATACAACCTATTCTTCATCTCACTTAAGCCAAGAGATTTAAGAGATTGTCTTATTTTCTGGTGTGCTTTTCCACTGTTTTATTTGTAAACTGCTTCTCCTCAGGTCTTCAGACTGGCAGTTCAAAAAATCAGGCAGCTAACAGCAAGACGATTTGGATATGTCAGGCAACCAGGCAGGCAGTTAAGTGAAAACAAATCCTTCCTTCTTTGCAAATCTATAGCTTTTCTAGAGGGTCTTATACACCACTGTTCTTACTGTTGATTTCATAAATATAAAATTATTTATTTTGGTAACATGAGAGAGCATGTCAACAACCATATGAGCGCCTGATTAACATTCAAAAATAAGGTTGGTCACTGTATGTGATGTCAGTTGGTGCCAGGTCTGAGACAAAGACACAGCACTCACGGTTCTTGTAACAAGGACAAAAGCACTTTATTCGCTGTGAGCACCCTTCAATAGGGTGTTTGAGTTTCCCAGACATACTCGGGTGATTGGTTACATTCTCAGTCACTCAATTCCTTGACCAGTGATACATCTGCGCGTAGGGTCCAATAGATGGGCTGGGATTCCCACGCAGGTACCTGCCTGCTTGCAGGTTGTCTGGGTTTCAGATTGCAGTTTTTAGACTAGCTGCAATATGCACTGCCACAACTGTAGATGTCTGTTTTCCCTTTTCCAGCCCAACTCGTTCTTCACAGTTCTGCAGTGGCATTGCCCTAGCTACAAACAGTTGCAAAAGTCAGGAATTGTGTATGAAGAAAACATGTTATGCAGTATTGTAAGGAGACCACAGTGATCACGGGAGACATAACATGTAGTCTGAAACTGATTATGAAAACAGGGTAATTATATCCTGCAGAGACCCAGAGCAACAGTACCGATCTTACTATGAAACTATCCAGAGGCAAATGCAAAATATCTTTCTTGAGAAACCGACACAGCGTCCAGGAAGAGTGTGGAGTCACTAGCTCTTGCAAACTAAAAACCACTGTCACTGCAGAGCCAGTCAGCTGGAGCAGTCAGGTGGGCACAGCAGGCTGAGTTAACTGCAGCATGTCTGAAACCTTCACTGCATCTGTCCTCATGAGCTGGCTCTGGCCGGTGCTCGCTCACAACATTTCACTTCACTGTGCTTCCAGAACAGAGAGAGGAACATGGCTAGCTCGATACAAAACAGGCACTGAATGCATTTATCTTGCCAGAGGCCTGTAGTAGTATTCCCAGCAACCCTCCAGCTTCACCAGGATGTACCAAGACAAGTGCTTCTCCCTTGCTGTGTGAAGCAGGTTTTCTCTTCATGAACCCGTTCTGCTGTTCATCTGGGAGTTCTAAGTGAGCTTTGCACGAGCCCCTTGTCCCACAGTGACACTTGCTCCCTGTCACTTAGAATACACAGTCTTGGGATCCACAGATTTTGGACCTTACCCAAAAAGGGACAACTTCCTATGACGAATGTTTGTTTTTCACATTAGTTATCCTCAAGAGTGAGAGCACTTACACTGTGGATTGAACTTGCTGGAAAAATACTCACTTATTGCTGCTTGACTGTTCCTCAGGAATTTCATCATATTCTTTGACTGCCAGTGATACCGCCTGGTTCTGCTAGGCAGGAGGTAGATCGTAGCTTATGGACACACCTCCACTGAAATTTAGGAAAGATAGCAATCAGACGTGAATTTGTTAGAAGAGTCCTGCAATGACCAGACTTACTCTAGCCATGAAGGCCTTTGTTCCTGAATTCAAACTTCATTACAAACAGCATTTCTATGAAACTGTCCCACCACAATTCTTCACCAGCCAGACTAATTTGTTTTCTTCCCTCAGAGAACTAATGCAGCTAGCTAGGTTGCAAACCCAAGCTCATCCGTCTCCAAGTATCTGCAGTGAATACAGAGAGGATGTAAAGGTAGGCAGTGAAGAGAAACTCTCAGTCAATGTAGCCAGAAACATGAAAGTACTGACCACTGCAGACAGGCAGAAATCCCATCTCATGCTTCAAAATCTCTTCATGGGCTCTCATTTTGGCCCCAAAATCCATATCCTGAAGGGTGACAGAGAAAATCCAGAGTAGTGATATAGCTAGAATCTTTTGTCCCACAATTGCACATTGAATTCAGTACTTATGCTTCAGTGATGCAGCCCACCACACAGTGGCCTTCACTGATACAAGGATATGCTAGTGACGTGCATTGTCAGTGATAAGGGCTCAAAAAGAGACTCACAGGAAAGGCCTGCACAGCTGAACCCACCTAAAATACATTTCTTGTGGACAGGAAACTTTGGACTTAGGTTAAAAACAGGCTGGAGCTTTTCTACCTTGAGAAAGCATTCTGAGTGATTTACTTCTAGGCTCATTCTCACTCAGTGAGAATCCAGTGGGCAGGTAAAACTGTGCTCCTCCAAAAGCAAAGGAAAAGCTAGTTGATTTACAGTCACTTCACCTAAGAATTGGATACAGGAGAAGGATGAGGCACACAGAGACCTCACCTCAGGCTGACACACAACTTACAACAGGCTCATAATCACTATTTCCCTTTGATTTTCCATTCTTGACTAGGAGAAGAATGAATTCCAACAGCAGACCAAAATAAATCATCAAAAGTTCTCAATTCTTGATGATCAAGGAAGAACCAAATTTGCCTCACAAGCAGGGTAAACCAAACTAGTCAAAAAGAAATCCTTTTGGAGTCAAGTACAGAGTATTGTCTGTATTTATATTCATCACTGGGCAAATATCCATTCTTGGGAAAAGGAGAGCAGTTGTCCCAATGCCAGAGATGAACCTCAAAACATAGATGACCTTACATAGAAATAATATTTAAGCAGCCAGCTGTTGTTATCTGTGAACAAAAGAACACAAAAACTTGTTCTTCTCACCACTCTGATTCATGTATGGGTTTATCCATTTGGTCAGGCAAGATAATCTGTTACTGATCTGACAGCATGTGGACATATGACCACACAATGTCTCTCATGTATCTGCAGATGTATAACAGGCCAATAGAAAACCCCAGAGAATTCTGAGGTTTTGTCTCACTGACAGTGATGCACCCAAGAAAGAGTAACAAGAACACATGCATGGAGAAAAAGTTGAGGAAGACTCCCATACATTTCCATAATCCCCTTATAAAACCCCATAAAACTGCACAAGCCCATTCAAATATCTCATAAAAATTTGTTTATTCCCAAAGACAATATTTTTTCCCCTTTTTCATTAACTAGAAAATTCCAGTAAAACGTCTCTAAGGCTATGCTTAGTTCCTGCAAAGACCTGACCTAACCACTCTGGTCAACTTATTAAGGCTTGTGTATACATTTGTTTATTACTTTTTTTACCTCTTAAATTTGTCTCTTGCTGAATAGCCCTAAACTAGATCTCACTATAAACCAGGGATCCTTATATTCCACACATATTAGTTGGAGTATGGTGAGCTGATAATGCTGCTGTAATGTGAATCACACAAATAATCCTGCATTGGAAGGTGGAAATCTTTTTACTTTAAGGAGAAGCCTGGCTGACAAGCCTTTACCTAACATTTTGATATTCAGTTTATACAGCTTAATTTATATACAGAAAAATCCTGTTTTCTGAGTCATTGTCCATATCCGTTGTCTAGATGGCAAGTAGGGGCAATGTAAGTTTGGTTTCTTGTATAGGTTAAATTCTTGTTTATGTGATCATGTGTTTGTGGTGGTGTGTTGGTTTCACGTGGTAAGGGAGAGGGGTGGTTTCACCTCAGGGATGGCTCCATGACGCTGGGGAGTGGGAGGCACTCTCCCGTCTCTGGAAGCTTCCCCTGTGAGCTGCTGGCACCAATCAGAGAGTTGATTTGGTAATGGACAGCTCGGGAAACCAATTAAAAATTATTTCGCTTTCACAAATTACAGTTGCATTGACTTAATGAGCTATTTCGGTTTCCGCTCTCCAGAGGTGTGGGGGGTCCTTGGCTGGGGGCTCCGGCCCGGCTCCGGGCTCGGTCTGGGGTCCGGCCCGGCACCGGCTCTGCGGGGGGCCCGGCTCGGAACCCCGGCCCCGGGCTCGGCGGGGGGGGCCGGCCTGGCACTCCGGCTCTGCGGGGAGCCCCTGGCTGGGGGGGCCTCCGGGCTCCGCATGGCCCCGGCACCGGCCACATGGCCCCAGCCCTGCTGGCTGGGCACTGCTCGCCTTTCCACGTGGCAGAGAAGAACTCCAGCCGCCCACCTTTGTTTCTTTGCAATTTGGATACAATTGTAACTTCTTTATACATGGATGGAATCCTGGATCTCCTAAGTTCCCCTGAATGAGAAGAAATGAAGCATGGAGACTACAGAAGTCAGTGGGATGAAGACAAAGTTCCTGGTGGGAAGAGATTGAAAAGATGCAAGTAGCTGAAAACCTTTTTTATGGGCTGTGGGGACTGTGACTTCACTAAAGTTCCTTTAAACTGTGAAATATACTTGGGGAGGTTTGGATGCTTGAGTAGAAGACTTTTTGCCTCGGGGAAATTGAGCTCTCTCTGTTCTGGGACTGGAATATGAACAAAGACATTTGATAAAGAAGCAGATGAAGATAATTTTGTTTTTCCGGCAGCCTGCCTTTAAAAATGATACCCCAAGTGTGTAATGTAACCCATAACACGGCTCTGGAAGGACTGTGTAAATGGGAGGAAAATTCATAGTTCTGTGGTTTTCGGGCGGACGCAGACTGTGAAGGTGAAGACACCCCCTAAGCCATAACCAGAAAAGGGAGTTTTCTCTCTGAAGTAAACTGAACTGATTATTTGAGTGTATAACTGACTAAAGTGTTCTCTCTGTATGTTGGTTCATAAGAAATGTGGAATGAAGGGAAGGAGGGAACAATCTAGGAATTTTATCCTGAATTCTAATTTTTTTTTTTTCTGTATTATTAATAAATTTCTTCTTGTACCTTTTTAAGTTTTGAGCCTGCCTCGTCTCTACTCCTGGGTCCTGTCTAAAAAAGAAATTAAATATATTAAGGTTGGCAAACCCAAGTCACATCGTGACAGGTGTTTTGACCCTGGCGGGATGTCAGGCACCCACCAAAGTTACTCTATCACTTACTCCCCTCTGCAACTGGACAGGGAAAGAAAAGACAATGAAAGGTTCATGAGTTGAGATAAGGACAGGGAGAGACAACTCTCTAAATATTGTCACAGCAAAACAGACTTGACTTGGAGAAATTAACTGGATTTATTATCAATCAAAAATAAAACAAATATCTAATATCAATACCTTCCCCAGCCCCTCCCTTCTTCCCGGCTTTACCTTCTCCTCACAGCACCACAGGGAGCTGGGAATGGGAGTTATGGTCAGTTCACCACACACACTGTTCCTGCCACTGCTTAGGGAGAGGAATCCTTCCCCTGCTGCAGCACGGGGTCCCTCCCACAGGAGACAGTTCTCCATGAAATTCTCCAGCCTGAGTCCCACCCATGGGCTACAGTTCTTCGCTGCTCCAGAGAAGGTCACAAATCCTGCCAGAAAAGCTGCTCCAGCATGGCCTCCTCTCTCCACAGGTCCACAAGTCCCTGTCAGGACCCCTCTCCAGCATGGACTTCCCATGGGGTCACAATCTTCTCTCAGATATCTGTTTGCTCCGTGTGGGGCTTTGCCATGGTAGAGAGTGTATCTCTGCACCCTCCACGTACCTCCATGGTTCTATGGGGCACAGCTGCTTCATCACAGTCTTCACCAACTTTTTCCTTCTTAAAGATGTTATCATAGTCATTACTGCCATCTCTGATTGGCTCACACTTGGCCAGTGATGGGTGTGTTTTGGAGCCATCTGGAATTGGCTCTGACAAATATGGGAGAAGCTTCCAGCATCTTCTTACATCAACCACCCCTACAGCTGCCTCCCCTTCCCTACTCTCTACTAAAACCTGGCACTGAAAACCAAATACAAAGCATTTAATTTCCACAGTGAATTAGATAAAATACAAAGAAGAAGATAAACTATGAAATGAGGTTAAAAATAACAAAGACATTTTACCAGACAAAAAGAACGTTTTGCAAATTGTCGGGACCATCTGCTGCTCTTCACGTTCTTGGATTTAACTGCACCATGAAAGACTGGATCAGCAAAAAGCAGGATTGCTTCACTGAGCTGCTGAATATGATACAATTTTCATAGCTGTGTGGAGCCAATGACAGAAAAGGTGAAACAACCTGATAGGTAACTCAGATATAAATGTCTGGAGCTTTGGCCAGCCAGCTGTGGAAAGACTGTCTTCATGAAATTTGTTGATTTTTTTTTTTTTTTGTATGAGTATCTGGGCTCATAAATACAGATAGGAAACAATGACTGATGTATGTTCTTCGTCCCAAGTCAATGCGTTTTCTAAAAGCATATTTTGCTAACTGCCCATTACAGCAATACCTAGGATGTTGTCCTGCAGTGAGCCAGACCCACCATCTGAACGTTCATGTCATTGAAGATTTCCCACAAATTCTTGTACCTCATGGCAAAACCACTTCCCCTGACCTTTTGTGAAGGTGGCTCCGACAGGTGAGAAGGTTGGGTAGGTTCTGCAGTTTGTACCTGTAGGAGGGTGAGTTCTGGTATTCTGTAGAAACCTTCTCTCCAATTATCAAATCCCAATCCCCTATGCATTTTCCAGGATCACTGTTCTGAAAACCAGCCAAAACTCCCAGAACACAAAAACTTTTGCTAGAAACAGCTCTGCTCTGATGCAGAGCCAGTTTTTTTCTGCTTCTTTCATATTAATCCACAATTTCATTATATAAAGTTATGAAAAATTAAATGCATCCAATTACAGAATTACAAAATCCATTCAGAAATAGAAAGGGAGCAAGTCCACAATTAGCACGGTCCTTAATGCAGTTTCATAAAGCCCATAGCAATTAAGTTGCAAAGTGCCGTAATTTACATGAACAAACAAAAACAGGAGTGGGTGTAGGAGTGTTTGCTTCATAAACAAAATAAATGTCACAGACAGCTCTAATACAAGACTGTACAACAAGCAACAGCAGGGATGGCATTGCTCAATGATTCTGGCTACTGCCTGCAGACATTCAGGTTCTTTTAGATGGGCCAGGATTGGTGAAAGTGAGGCTGGAAAGGATGGACTGTTTCTATCAGAGATCCCCATGGCAGGGAAAACAGTTAAAATATGCCCAAATCTACATCACTGCCTGGCCCCAGAAAGGGTATCAAAGAAACAAGATGCGAGTTGGGAACCTCATATTTTAAGTGACAGTCTGTGACTACATCCCTGAAACATCAACAGCAATGCCAAAATCCCTGCATTTTCACATTTCACTGGGCAGCAAATAAGTACAATGAAAGGGTTCTTAAAGGAGACGAATAATTGCCAGCTCTCTGGCCTCCTTCCTGTCATAGAAGAGGTGTCTAGGCCCCATAAGGAGGGGGAAGCAGAACCCCTCTCTGAAGCTTTCTTTGGGGAACAGCTGTCCTTACCTTAATTGGAAAAAGCTACTTGGCACCCTCACCAACTATCTCATCAGCAGCTCAGTTAGTGTTGCTCAAGACAATGGGACCAGTTACTCCCAAAACTCTCTCACAGACTTTGGGCCATGCTGTCCAATTCTGCGTATGTAGGATAGGGTTTAGCCCAAGTTTTTGTTTTATGAACGACTAGTCCTTCAGGTGCTAGAGAGAACATGCCAGTGGTCCAGACAGCCTTTCAGCTAACTGCCTGACAGGGCTCTGGGGCTCCCAGCTTTCTTCAGGCAAAGAAACCTGCTGGAAACCAGCAGAAACTTGACTCAAAAGTGAATTCATAAGCTGCAAGAGAAATGTGTCTTTTCCCCTTTTCATAAATGTGAAAAATATATGAAAATGTCACAATATCCCCACAGGAGAGAAATTGCAGCTTTAACCAGCTCACCTCTGAAATTTGTCAGCATTCTGGTACGCTTGGTGCCACTCCAGACAACAAGCATAGCTCATCTTCCCATCTGTGCACACGAGCTACAACAGGCAAGGCTGTAGAGAGCAATTACATAATGGTTCAACCTCCTATCTCTGATCCCTTCACCCTTCCCTCATTAAAGCTGGGAAGAAAAAATACATTACCATCAGCTACAAGGAAGGCTTTTACTGGTAAAATAGTGTGACTAATGGTGTTTAAGAATAGTAAATGGCCTTCAGAAGCATTAAATTCCCCCAAAATCTCACAGCTTAAAAATTGTAGCAAAATCAGTTTTGCTAAAGTTCTGTAAATGTCGCATCAGCATTTCATAAAAATGTTTTCCAGCTGTTTTCTTACATTTTAAGTAACATTGTAGTGAAAGGCCTGAAGCACTTGCAGGTGTCATGCTTTCCTAGAAAAATCAAAATATCCCAGGAAAATGGTTTCATTATTTCTAACTCCTGTATAATTTCTCAACAGTTTTCAAAAACATGCATTGTGAAAGATGAGCAACAGAAGATGTGCCTGAACAGCTTCCCTATTTTTCTGGAGCCACCTGTTTCCCACCAGAATCCTCCACTGCTGCATGAGCCCTTCTGAGCAGAGGAAAAAGCATGGTGGTACTGCCCACAAAATTGTATTTGTTTGGCTGGTGTGCAACAAGCCACTAATTACACATTGACGGAGACATTGATTACTTTTTTCAGGTTTGTGCTGTGCGCACAGAGGTTTTCCACAAATAAAGGACATCAGTAGGACCCTCTGCACCATTATTTATAAAGAGACGTTCAAAGTTAGTAACTTTCCAAGTTCAGGCCACCTATAATGATTGGCTAATAGTTTCCATTTTGTCACAGTTGAGAGGGACAGGACATGACAGTACTCAGTTCATGCGGCAACAGCAAATTTTATTGTTTACAGTTTTCTTTTACAGAGTTTTCAAAAACCTCGTGTTCGGTCCCAATTTTGTTACCACCCAGCTCCCTGGCCAAAAGCTGCCTGTGTACATGCCCACCTGGGATTGGCTGGCCTCCGTTGTTTACATCTCAATATCTCAGTGCCTTCTGCATAGAGATGTTTGCTTCTTTTTCTTTAATGGTATAGGCTGGTCGAGTTATGGTCAGGGTTACTTACAACTGTGAGGCCTCCATGCCAGTTGCTGGCCATCACAGTCCTGCCTTTTTGGTTTTCGACTACAAAAGTCATCTTTGTCATTCCTCTGTGGTGTCCCTTGCAGAAAGGATAACAAATACAGCACAATGAACAAAACAATAATTATAATATACAAATTATAAACCTATTTTGAATGAGGCTCTTCACCCAACCTGACAAGCCTAACCTTACCAGCTGGTGGTCTATCCCACATACCATCAAAATTTTTACAATCATGTCCAGGAGCTATCAAAAAGGAGATTAATAACAGCACAATTTCATAGGGTGGCATGCCGCACACTATTTACATCTATGGCTGAATCACTCAAAACTAGAAAGTTTTATTTATCTTGTTATAAGCCAGTCAATTAAAAAAAAACTATTAGGGTAACATTTTGCCTTCCTGTTTAAATTGAAAAACACGCATCCTTCCGGTATTGATGTCTCTAAAATATCTGACTGTTGAGGTTAAAGTGAAGTCATAGGCAAATTGTTACTCCAAAAGTCCCATATTTCCATACAGCAGGTACAAAGGATTGTTTGGGTTACTGTTCTATGGCATCTGCTGTGGGGCTGTCAGGGAGGCATTGCTGGTTGTGATCCAGAGCAGAGAATAGAGCAGGACACACACCAAGCAGGTACCTATCAGATGCCAGAATCTGTGCAAATACAGGTGTACTGACCTGGGGGCATACCCGTGCCCCCAGGTGATGAGGTCCCAAGGACCTGCCCTTTGATAGTAATGAGGACCCTTACCAGTACCTTATGCTTGGGTGACTGGACATCACTAGAGGACTGTAATTATTAAAAATTGATTTAAAATGACAGGATTTTTGGCATTTGCATTGTAGATTATTTAAAGTGAACAGAGTTTTGGCCACCCTACTCTGTGGGGTTTCACCGCACATTCACCCTTTTTGTTTTTCAAGGATATGCTTTAAAGTGCCATGGGCATGCTCAACAATGGCTTCCCCTGGAACAAGGAATACCAATGTGGTGCAACACACCACAGAGTTGCAGAAATTGTTGAGTGTTCTGCAGGGCCATTATCAGTTTTTATATTGTGGGGAATGCCCAGGGCAGCAAAAGTTAAATGCCAATGTGTGATGGCATCATGGCTTCTCCCTCCGTGGGACTGAGACCCATGTGGCAGATGAAAAAGTGTCTGTTGAAACATGCACAAATTCCGAGATGTGTGTGACATCTGTCTGCCAAGGCTCGCAGACCACAGGGGTTAATTCCCATCTGCAGTGGTGCAGTGTAGCCTTGAAAAACAGCACAAGTGTTAACAATATTGTCTGCTTCTGTATTTGCTAGCAGGAATTGTAGTTGTAGGGCTGGAAAACCTTGACGGAAAAAGGCATACGATGCTCTTGCTTGTGCTAGGTTGTGGAGCTGCCCAGGCAGGGCCAGCCAACCAATCAGCTAGGGCATTTGAGTTCTAGTCCTAAGCACAGACTATATATACAGCTGCACAACTTGGGTCAACACTGATTGTATGCTATCAACACACAAATCATATGGCATTTGCTGCTAGCAGGATACAGCCGTGTCAGGTAGGTGTATTGTTAACAACTTCTTCCCATCTATTATTCATTTTCCTAACAACAGTGTAAGTGACCTTTAAAAATCTTCAAATTGCCTCTCATAATCAAAGGCTTATTCCTGGAACATGTTCTTTCCCCTGTTACCCTAAAATGCAAAACAGCCAATCATACTTGTGAGTGAAATGCAATAGAGCACTTTTGCTATATATTTCAAGTTATAACTTTCAGATAGTCATTAGAGAAGACTGAATTCCAGTTAATTTAAACTGCAAGTATTACATATGCACACAAATTCAGTCATAATGTATAGAGATACCTGTGACTGCTGAGACTCAAGCATGTTGCCAAGAGGCTATTAAATATGGTACATATTTTAAGAACAGCAGGTCTAGTGACAGGGTTCACACATTTTCAGTCCATTCCAGTCATCAATGTTTAACTAATAAGCATGCAGCAAACAATATTTTGAGCTTTCTAGGTCCTCACAGTGCAATCATCTGCTGCTGTAAAAATTTGGCTTGAGTTGGTGCAGATGGCATTTATAGGGCTGTCACGTCCCTTCGTCTCCCCAATGGGTGTGAAGGCACCCCCATTCCAGAGCTTGAGGGTGCCTCCCCTGCAGCTGCTGAGCAGAGCCAGCACACCAGGCACCAGCCAAGACCACAAACCCAATTCCCATGAGCATTAGGAACTTTCTGAAGAAAGCCTTTTTGAGACAAATCCCATTTCTTAATTCCATTATGTCTCAACCCACTAAAAAGGCTATCTCCCTAATAGCAAGTGATTCAATGCCATCATAATGAGGAGGTTAAAAATTTTGTGTAGACTTATGCTTCCAAGAGCCCCTTCAGTCACATCAAACACCTTTATATAATGATCCCTTGAACCAGTGACAAGAGGATCTTGTCCATTGGAAATTTGATTGACAGCAAGGCACGTAACAGGACCCTAGTGACCAGTTAGCTTTCCTGTAGACTGAAATCTTTTCGGGTCCCACATCCTCAATGAATTTCCAGCAGCTGCATAAAGGAATGTGCCAGTTGGATTTAGTGCAATTTGATTGTTCTGGTTCTCTCCAGCCCTGATAACTGTTCTGTTAGTACTTCCTGAACACAAATCAGCAGGCATAGCTTGGTCTGAAGATGTCAATGTCTGAATGCATTTTGCAGAATCTCTGATATCCTACACCTTCACTACAGCCTTTTCCTCTGTCAAGACTGGAGTCCCCATGTCCCCAGCAGATTCTTTATCTTTTCTATTATTCCTTCTTTTTCATTGGTCTGGACTCTGGCAGCTCTACATGCTGCCAGCAGCTCTCCAACCTGCTCTCTCCAATGGGCTCCATCTCTCTGCTCTCCATGCCAGGCTGCTGCCATACATTGGGATCACCTCTTGCCACTGTTGAGACAGACACGACACAACACTCCTTGGTTTGTGCAGCAACAGCAAATTTTATTGTTTACAGCTTTCTTTTATAGGATTTTCAAAAACCTCACGTTTGGTCCAGATTCACTACAATTTTGTTACCTCCCAGCTCCCTGGCCAAAAGCTGCCTGTGTACATGCTTACCTGGGATTGGCTGGCCTCTGTTGTTTGCATTTGAATCTCTTGGCCTCTCAGTGCCTTCTTCATAGAGACATTTACTTCTTTTCCTGTAATGGTATAGGCTGGTGGAGTTTTGGTCAGTGTCATTCATGACTGTGAGGCCTCATGTGCCCAAGGGAAGGCATGTGTCATTCTGAATTTTAGGCATAACTTTCACTATTATAATACAGACAGTTCCTCAAAGGGGTAAATGGACCTTAAGTCATTGCCAAGTTTTTTCAGTGACATTCATAGACATACGGCATTTATTTACATCCATTTATTACATTCATATAGCTTGGTTCCTGGATGTCCTTGACTAAGAAATGCTAACTGTTCCACTGATTAGGAATCCTTTCTTGCTGATATAGGAAAGTCTTAATTAGCCAACCTAAAGTATTTAAAGAACATCCCAACTTAAGATAATTTTGACATATTCCTCATTCTGCAATAGTGGTACTGAGAAAAACTGTCACTTTTCACACCCAGAAATCGGTCCTGCTGCTTCAGTCTAGAATAGAAAAGACCTCTACTGTAAATTACAGACATTCTTTAAGGTAAAATCAAGAAAATACAAGTAATTTTGCCAAGATCTTTGAAGTTTGGTGTGTTCTCTATGCTTAATTTTGCTGCTGCACTGTACAGAGATTGGATGTATACTTCAGTATAGTATTTCTGCTGCATCCAGAGCCAGAAATATCTATGACTCATGCATGTTAATCTTCACCTTCTGTGATCATTAAATTCTACCAAAATCCTTTCTGCTGGGGAAAATTCCCTTTCTAGCTTTTATGGATGCAAAGAAATGTGAGTGCCGTATTCAGCCTTCCTGGGCTTGAAAGAGAGATGAAAACCTTCTCCACACTTTTCAGAGGTTTTGTAACCATTTTTAGGCTTCCTTCTGCCATGAGCAGTAGCAGTGCTGGTCCCACAGGGAAAGTCTGGCCAGGGTTTGAGCCCTGGACCCACAGCGCGATTGGAGGTGACTGGACTGTAGAAAACACTTGTGACAGCATGGCTAAAAAATCCCAAATGCACAGATACACATTCATTCAGACTCCTAAAAGAGAATGGTGGGAGTCACCTATATGTGTCACTCACAGCTTCTCCTGGAGGAATCTCTGAATAAGGAAAACACAAATCTGTTTTTAAACTCTGTTCTATTTAACTCCCCTGCCTCAGCTTTGAGGAAGGCACATCTGATGCCCTAAATTGTAAAAGCCAGTAACAACCAAGTTCTTCCATCGTTGCCTTGCTGGTGCAGTTGTTAATCTCCTGTGGCTCAGGACAAACTTGCCTTTACAGAGCCATCATTGCATTCTCAACCAAACTAGAGACAAATCAGATGTGTGGCCACCACCCTCCCACCCCCTTTCAGGAAGCAGCTAGCTTCACCCATCAACACCTGCACACAACCTCTCAGAGAAAGAATTGTGTCCTGTCTGACATTAGGAGGCACAAATACGGTCCCCAGCACTGCAGTCTGCTCAGTTAGAAGTACCATGGCAGTGCATGCCAACCTAGATCAGCCTCAACCAACACCAAAGTGCCAGTAGATCTTAGAAATCCTTTGAATTCTTCTCTTCCCCGTGTGCACTGGATGAAAGTTATTGAAAAAATGTAATGCTCAGGAGTGCTAGAAAATATCAAAATAATTTAGAAATAAAACAGACTTAGACTTAGAACAGACTAAAAACCCCTCTGCTCATGGACTGACATATCTGGCAAAAAGCACAACTGTGAAATTATAGTTGAACTGGACGTGGCAACAAATGATGACTAAAACAAATATTTGTGACTTTTTTCATGCAAACACTTCACAGGTGTTAAAACAGTCAGAAAAGCAAATCTCCTGGGCAGGTCTGTATTTCCTTACTGCGTAGTCAGTGCAAATTCACTGACACAAAACCCTGAGATTCTCCCTGATAGCAGTTTGGCTCCTCGTGAGAGATGGAACTCCTGCCAACGTTAGCAGCAGATGGACATTGCTGTAGGACTTGGTTTGATACTTGCATAGATTGAGTAAATTTTCCTATCTGTACAGTGCCTAGAGTGTTCTACTGAGGTAGTTGTATTTGAGCTGTGTCTCCCTCCTGCAAGATTTCACACATTTGCTGAGTGTGGCAGATTAAAAAATGCCCCACAGCATCTTGTATAAACAAATCAGCTCACACTTGATGCCCATGGACCTCCCTTCATCAGCATCGACTATAACTTTTTTAACCAGACTTACTAGGCTTGTGAAGATTTAAAGCCCTCAAAGGACTGAGAAACTGCAATTGCAAATCTGACCTTGGCACTGCACTACTTTCAAGTAGTTACCTACTTGTTAGCAAGCATCCTATTAATGGAAATAACACAAATAACAGAAGAGGCTACTAAACCTTTCACAGTCTTTAGAAACATGGTTGCAGGTGAATGCAAGAGTTTATACAGCCTAGCTCTCCTGCTGTACTGGTTAATTTGAATTATTGAAGTTGCTTTGCATTTAACCACAGGACTTGGGATTGGGCAATGTCATATTGCAATTACTAGTACCTCATGCTGATTTCACTGGAATTTTTAAATATCTCCAGTTTATCTGGGTTGAAATCTTCTGATGCATTTCATTCCCAAGGTGGTCTGAGATAAGAAATCTGCTCACAATTCCTTCTAAATTCTGCCTCCATACCAGCTCTGTCACTTCTTACCGTGTTTCAAATGCAAACTGGCAACTCAACAGTTAACCTTTTACTGCTCACTTTTTAGTTCTTCTGTATCTAGTCAACCAATCTGAGACTACTAACAGGACTATAAAAAGGAAATTCGCGTAATTATTATACTTTTCACAGTGTGCAATTGAGTGAATGGAACGTTTACTAAGCTGCAGCTATTCCTACACTGCCTGGCTCCAGTAATGACACCACCATAAGAAAACACTGAGGTCTGAGTTGCTCTTTCACCTCCATCTCTCTCTGGCTGTGGATTCTGTGGTTCGTAGGATACACTTGAAAGTTTGTAAGAGCTCACATGGTAAATCCTGGAGACTTAGGGCTCCATGGATATGACAACTCAGCTATGAATACTTATGCTTTGCCAGCTAAGGAAGGACAGGCTTTACAAAATCCTATTTCTATTCCTGTTAGGGAAATTTTATCCAGAATACTCCTTTGAACTACTTTGTTAAATCCAGAGTTAAAAAAATCAGGAAATGCATCATTAGATGAGAGAGATTTTGATTAAATCAACATGCCTACAATTTGCTTATTCACTGCCTCAAATTTGACTTCAGAAATGTTCAAAAAGGAGATAAAGAGAAGGTTTTGCAGTCCAGATACTGCCAGGTTAAATAAAAATTCTCTTCTAATGCCTTTGAAATAGAAACTGTGCCTTCACACATAATAAAAGTCCAATGAAGAACAAATCCACAAGAAAAAGTTTTCATTTTTCCACTCCAGTGTACTTTCAGATAAAAGGAAATCAATAGCAGCTGTGAGATCCAGATCAGAAAGATCAGCTTATTTATGTATGAGCACAGCTCCCCCGACCCCCTGAAGATGTCTGTGCCATTCCTGGGAACAGGTCAGACTGGCCTGGGGGCAAAAAAATTCAAGGACAGAGTACTCAGCAGTGACATAGACTTTTATCTCTGATAAGTTGAAGACTTAGTGGAAACAAGGGAAAGTTGCAGAACCTGTTTTTAAATTTCCTTTCTATGCAGCAGAACTTAAAGAATCCTTTCTTTTTACACCCCTAGCTTTCTTTATTCTGCAAAATGCATTTTTATGCTTAGAGAGGTGTTCCTCCTTACAGCAGAATGGGGTTGTCTTCCTTAGGAGAAATGTTTTAATATGCTCATATAGACCAAGCAATGGACTGTGTACTTCTGTTTACCAAGGTACTCTAAATTGTTGAATTACACATATTTATATTTCTATCCAATACTGAAGTCCCAAAGCAGAAGCCAGACCTTTGGATCAGAGTTCAGGCTGACTGAGCCCTGTTCTTGTTGACATGAACAAGGCCATGGAGAAACTGTTCTTCACAAGACTGCACTAAGTTGTCGAGGTAAGGAACTGGGACACACTTTGCTCAAGTGGGCAGGAGAGTTAGAGATGCAAATACTAGTCACACAGTATGTACCACACTAGAACCACCCTTTCTCAAAGATGTGACTGCTCAGAAGAATATTTTCTATTATAGATTTAGACTTTCATCTTCACTCATTTTACTGCTGCAAGCATTCACAATTTCCAGCAGCTCTGCCTTGGCATATTTCTGGATTATAAAAAAAAAAAAATCAATTCCCTTCAAAAATCTATTTTCAGATTCAAATTTATTATGAATTCAAGCTCAACTCCATCTCTTATCCACACCTACCAAATGCTGTCTAAGACACTTGGCACACAAACACAGGAGACTGAACTGGAGGAAGATTAAGAAATTTCATCTTCCAGACAGTCAAAATTTTATTTTCAAAAAGAAAATACTTTCCTTTTTACAACAGAATCCCTCATGACAGAGCATGAACACAAACACCTGGGCAGGGCTTTGAACAGAGTACACCAAGCCATTAGCAACTTGTAATTATTTTCTTCCTTTAGTTTCCAGAGTTGTTTCCCTGAACAAATGGTACACATTGTGAAGATGGTCTCTTCATGACCATTTTAGCTGTGTTGCTTCTGTGATTCAGTGTTGATTCTGACAAGATTTGTTACATTTCATTTGGAAATTAATGAGCTACATCTCTCAAACTGTCACGTTATGAGCACAAGCACTGACAGAAGTTTTGCTGCAATATAAATTAGATTGCATAAGAAGTAAACAAAGTTTAAATATCAGAGAGTACTGAGAAACACACATCAGCATTAAAGCACATAAAATACTTTGATACATACCGTAATAAGCAATAGATAGTAAAATTATGTTTACCAAGGTACTCTAAATTGCCAAAATCTTCCCTGACTGTCCATAAAGTGTTGTAGCCTCAGTTTGTAGCAGTTCTCAACTAGAAGGAGTCAGCTGAGACTATGGAGTTTCAGAAAACAGCTGTGGACAAGCAGACAAAACATCATTCTTCCATTCTCTTTTTTGTAGGAATCAAAGTATTCTGTTTGAGGTGGTAGAGGTTTTTTCCCAAATGTTTCTTAACAGAGAAATCACAAAACAAAAGTAACATTTCTTACCAAGCACATAGAAAATGGATCTAGAAATCACATATTGTTCACACTGCTCCAGCATAAAATTTGACCGGCTGGGGTGTCACAGAAATTCTCTTTCATATATTCTCTGCCAAGTACCAAACTCCAAAACTTCAACTGAATGAGAATGGACAACTTTACACGTGTTCTAACTTTCCTTTAACCCCTAAAATCCTGGACCGTCTCAATAAAACATTATCAGAATAATTCACAATTAATTCCCTGTGGAAAACTTTGGACTACCCCTTAAAATTCCTTGTACAACATTTTCATGTGTTTTTGTATGTAGTATATGATGAAAGACAGAGCTGGTATTCACAGGTGGTGTCTTCTCTCAGCTACATCTAACAGATAAAATGTTTTAAAACAACGGTGAGAGAGGAATGTACATTTTGGGGTCGGGAAGAACCACTTGCTCACAGTGATCTTTGTTCTTGGCTGTAAAGGGGTTGAGCCAGGACAGACAGAGTTTGCTGATACTGGCAGGAATTGTTTCACCAGTGCAAGATCACTCAACAATCTAGATGTGGAAAGAGGGACCACATAACTGAGAGTAAGGCTTCTGTCACAGTGCTGCACCTCTTCTGCCTTCTGCACACTGAGAGAAAATTTACTACCCTGGTCCTCTGCTAAGGATGGTGGAAAGCTTTCACAGAGCTTCCTGAAGGTGATGCCTCACTGTGGTGAGAGCTCAGAGGTGGAGGCTTGACTCACCTGGCAAGAGACAGCCTGGAAATCTCAACAGAAAGGGGCATGCACCTCTCCTGTGCAGCTTACCCTGGCTCTCCAGGGCATCTCAACACCCTGAAGTTCTCCTTTGGGAATCACCACTGTGTCTGTGTAATGAGAAATCAGAAGAGTCTTGGTGAGGCTGGAAGCTCTCTAAGAAACCTGGATAAGAAAAGCAAATGAATGAAAATAAAACAGGTTGCGTGTTCCCAAGAAGACAGCATGGAAGAGGCGGCTGGGGAAGAAGGCAGTACCTTCCCAATCTGCACACACACATGGCAAAAGGCAGACCCATCCAAAACAAAAAATTCAGCCAAAAGCTAAAAAACAAATCATTGCTGGGGATGAGGGTGGGGGGAATCTCTTCAAATCCTGATGAGGGAATTGGTGCAAGTCTCGGAAGACAATGGCAGATGAATGGACAATTGCATCAGCCAGCCAAAGGATAAGTATTACAGAGCAAGTCCTGTGGCATTATTAAACAAACACAAGCAGGAATGAACAGTGGATCCCAGAGAAGGATGAACACAACCCAAAGCTGTCATCAGCCTGCAGCCAGTTCCAAAAACTTCATTTTCTGCCTGTAAACACAATGGTCCCCATAAACACTTTTCAAGAAAAAATGAGCTTTATAATTTTCTTTGTTTTAAAAACATTTCTGATTCCATTTTGGCACTTAACTCACTTCTTTTGAAGTGTGTGTGTGTGCTCATGCTGGTGGTTTCTTTTTTCCTCTTTCCAGTCCACAGTTTATTTTTAGACCTAATCTTTTGTTCTGAATCCGGAGGGGATAATAAAATAAGGCAGTGAAAATTCCCACAAGGCAGAAAAAAAGAAAAAAGAAGAAAAAAGGTGTTACAGAACACCAGCTTTTGAGGAAGACAGAGAGTGACCTCACCCTTCCTCAAGTCCCTAGGAGATCATCCCCATAACTTTTCCTGTGGCATTATTTTAGCTCACTCTCCCTCCCCACAGACTGCTGCAGCCCTGACCTTCAGAAGCTTTCCTCCCTGACCACATTGCACAGTGTTTCTGTCTCTCACTGTGTTCGTTGCAGGTTGTTGCTGTGTGCAAAAGCCCCTTAGCAGGCAGGCCAGCTCAAACTTCCCCATCTAAAATCAGTTGCATGGATTGGTGAAGACTGGAACAGCAGGTTAGAAAATCTAATTGCTTAGAAAAGATTGTAGTCTCAAAACATCCTTTGGTGACCTAGGGAAAGGGGGAAATGTTTTGCTGAAATAACTCCAAATAAAGAAATCTGCTCTACACAAAACCCACACAAGCACTTCTGTGTACAACTGATATCACTGCTGACAAGTTAAGCTGTTTATGTTACCAGAGGGGGGAAAAAAACAAAAAAAAACAACAGAGAGCAGGTTTTCACTTGCAAGTGGAATTTAGCTTGTTTCCAGCATAAAATCATGGACACAAGTTTCTCATTTTTGCTTCCCTAGTCTCTCATTTCAAAATACATTCTTTAAAAGAGATTGTTTCCTTCATTTACAATGCAACAGACACAAATTTTGCAGGACAAGAGACACTGACATTAGAGAGTTAGACTTTGGATTGTATCAAAATTTGAATATGTAAAACTACTCTAAATCACAATCTGCTTTGGCCTTCCGAGCTCTCCTCAGGCTCAGAAACTGCATCAAGAGCCACTTATTGCCACATGGTTCAGAGATTGCATTGGTTCTAGAGCTCTTACTCAGGATGGTTTGAAAGAAGCAACATTGGCCAGAGAGGGACAAAAGCACACACTGCACATGGACTGTGACTGCTCAAGTCCTTTCACTTGCAAGAGCACAAAGGTACTGCCTAGATGACAAACCCAGTCAGCCCATTTGCTGCTCTGCTCTTGCTGACTTGAAGCCTTTGCAAGTTTTACAGGGGTTTGGCCATGACTCAGGCAGTGGTTGCTGAACTGCACCTGCTTCCTCAAACATAACAGCTGGGAAAGAGCTGCCCAAGCAGAGCATTGCTCTCCGCCAACCCATTGCTCTCCCTCCTCTCCAAAAGATCTCCCCCAGTCCTCATAGGCAATGGACACGTGGGAGGATACCCACTCAAGGGCACTTCTCAGGAAATGAGGTACTGCAGGCCATAATGCAATCCCAAAAGAGCAAAATCCTGGCAGGAAGCAGTGCCCGTGTCATGCTAGTGAGCATCCTTAGATGCCAGTTTTCTCTGTTCTGCTGCTGGAGCAGAAGAACAATGAACTAAGTCATTTTCTATCAGAAAAAGTCTGCCAGAGGAAAAAGACTGAAATAAAGCATTTGCAAACACTTTCTCCAGCCGTGTTCCCAACTACTTTAATTTGCTTCCTGAAATAAAAGTCCCACAAGAAATGTCAGTGTCTTTGTCCCTGGCCCTTCTAAGTTTATCCAGTTTCCTCTTTCGTCTTCACAGTGAAACTCTTGGCACAACCAAGTGAAGCCCTTATTGCCCATCTGTTGGGAAAGTTGTGTTTTAAGGTAATAAAACCCGAATTTAGCAAATACTTGTTTCTTCTCACATATAATCAAGCAAGCTGAGCATATGGATAATTTGCTTCAAGAGTGTTACAGCCAGGGCCAGGAGACGGCATTTGTTTTTATTCTGTGCAAAGTTCTGTCAACTGAGAGCCAAAAGATTTTATCACTAGAAATCTTCATGCTTTTTGGGGTGTTTCTCCCATGGCACAACCTGACAATTCCTGGTTCACAGTTTTCAGACACTGGAGAGACTCCAGCTCCAAGTGTCTAGACAAAATGAAGCTTCTGAAGAAGAATTTTCCAGTGCCTTGCAGAAATTTGATGCATATAATCCGTCAGCATCTGCGTTTTTTACCTAGGTTCTTGGTGTTTTACCTGCAACAGAATCAAGTTCAAGCATTAACAAATTTTAACATTTCATTCAAGTGGTTTATGTGAACTCCAGAAAGCTTTGGGAAGTGCACACATTTTTATCACTTGTACATAATGGCTGAAAGAATTTATTTTGTTTCAAAACAACTTTCCCACTGAACTTTTTCCCAAGTGAGATCAGCCATGGCATGATCAAAAAGATAAGAATCTTTCTTCACTGGTGAACTCCTACTCTGTGACTCTCTTCTGCATGCATAGGTTTTGCACTTTGCTTGGTTTTCCTCCTATGGTTTCAATGATTCCCAGTTTCCATATGATTAAAGCGCAGAACAGGTTAGAAGCTGTCCCTTTACCTTTTTCCTAACTCTTAGATGGTGCTTATTTGAAAGGGCTTCATAATCCTCTTCTCCCAGTTCACGGGTCTCACTTGCTGGTCGATGTACCACAGCAGCTTTTCTTCATAATATCTTTTCACCTCTGCATCATTTTCCCTTTCTTTGTGCCACAACAGTGCACAGAGCCTGCTCTATACTGCCACATGAGCACTGCAAGAAGATCAAGCAGGTCATGTTGAATCACATGCCTGGTAATTCAAACCAACACCACAGCAGGAAGGGAGATGAAGAGGTGTGCCCAGCCAAGTGCAGTTCTGTTTCCAGGATGTTGCAGGGCCTTGTCACAGGTGGTATAATGGAAACTGAGAACCTGACTGGCAGCACAGAGGTGCCTGGGAGCAACTGTGTTCAGCTTATTAATCCTCAGATGCTTGCAAATTGCAAAAGAAGAGGTGCTGTCATGAAAATCCTATGACTGTGAATTCATCTTATCAGCATCACTAACCCTTCAAGATCTTTAGGGAAAGCCAGCTCTGCAGTGAAAGAACACAAAAAATTACCTAGAAATGCACATATTCAGCTCTGGTTTGGGGGAAGGTTGGAGATCTTAATATATCTGTATGTGTACACTGGTCTTTTAAAGAATATTCAGAGGACAGGAAAGATCTGTTTTGCTCTCACAGCTCCTTTTCAATAACCTAAAAGAAAATGCCTTTTTTACTATGAGACAATATTGCTAAAACTGAACAGAAAATTATGGAATCAGTGATAACAGCTTTGGAGAGGGTGGAATTCACAGCTTTACTTTTTAGAACTTCAGAAGCCTTTATGAGCTGAAGAAAAGGTTGCCATTTTTTTATTATATCAACAGAGAAATAATCACAAGGTGCTGAACACTAAATGCATCCCTAGGCCATAAGCTTTCCAAGGTGGCAATAATTACTTTTTCCTGTCTGCAAGGCATTTATTGTAATGAAGCATTCACTCTTTTCTTCACTGTATTAGTCACACCTAAAATGATACTTTCTGCTATTACTACTGATGATCGCACTAAGCTTTTGGCAATGTTCTGTACTATGAGGAAAGTTTAACATCCGATAACTGGGGCGAGAATGGTGCAGGAAGGTTTCACACAAGGTGGACTGTGTCCTGAGCAGAAACTGCTGGAGGCAGCCAGGAGGGCAGGAACAACCGAGGCACTGTTAGGGCAGATGGGACAAGCAGTCGTGGTGGCCAAAGGTGGATGTAGAAAACTACTCTGGATGCAGCTCTGCAATCAGGTAGCCAAGGTATATCTCCCAAGCATTTGTTTGCTTGTATACCAGGAGAGAACTAGTTACACAGACAGAAGCTTGAATTACCATGGATCATTTGTTCTATCTGCCAGAATGGTTTGGCACCCATAAAACACCACCCCAATCAAGGATAAATATCCATACCACTGTGAGTCTATCATCAATTCTCCTCTGCTGAAGCAACTGACTTTGATTTGAAAATTAACAAACATGACCCGACTGATATTTTAAGTTGCTGCTTATTTTATTTATATTTATTATTATTTTAGTTATAAAACAATAACAAGGAGATGGAAATTTTTCTCTTTTCTCCACTTTAGCCAAAAATCAGACTATGGACACCTGTGTGCCCTTCCCAAAAAGCAACATTCTGTTACTAGTTCTCCCATTATCCCTGAATGACTTTTCATTCCTCATCTAACTTCCTTCGCGCCACTTTTGTCTTCACTCTTCTGCCACTTACAGCAGAGAGCTGAAAGCTCCTCTGTTCCTTTTTGCCCAGAGCTGTAAAGGACAATGAAGGTCTTATGTGGCCACCTCCCCTTCTGCTTTTCTTCCCAGCATGTTCTCAGGGAAATCTATATTTATCTGACCTGATTAACATGTCCACACTCTGCTGCTGGCTGGGAATCTCTCTAGAGACAGCCAGGTCACCCAGAGCCAGAGCCATGAGACCTGGGGAATCACGGGCCTGCAAACACTCTGTATTCGTCAAATTCACAGAGTCTTCTAACCAGCAGGGCTTACAGGCACATGGGTAAACCACAGGCACTAAGAATAGGTCACAGTGGTGTTTGTGAAGGAAATATTTGCTAATTTATTTGTGTTCTTGGGATGGCCTGCTAAACACGCCAACTTGAAACAGTTCTGGTAGCTTTCATCACAGCCTTTGAGAGATGCAACTCTACCGTGGGATGGCAGGCTAAAGCCCTCATATAAATGGTTAAAAGAGAAAGGATAAAGAGCAGGAGAAAGTGGGGGTTTATTTCATCAGAGGAAAATCTCGAGAGGCGAGTATCAGTGACCTTTACTGTTCAACACAGTCTCAAATAAGGACTATTGTAAAAGGTCAGAAGAGAAGCAGGCAGGCCAGAAACTTCACTAGGTTAATCACAGTTATTCAGACAAGAGCTGACTTTGCATATGTATCTGGTTATATCAAGTGACTCGACAATAAAAGAGCAGATTAAATTCGATGTGGATAAGCATAAAATTATGCACATGGATGGGGAAAATACTGCTGTCAATTTAGTAAATAAAACTAGTAATAACCTCTCAGGAATCATGTCTTAGCTGATGATACACCAAAGACACCAGCTCTGTACTCAGCAATAGTCAAAACTTTCACATTCTCAGAATTATTTTCAGAATTATTCTTCCACAAGTAGTGGAAAACACTATAGAGAACATAATTATTCTCTTCCTGTATAAATCTTGAGCTTTCTGCACAAGTTTCTGTGACAGTTCACTAGAACTATTGATCTATATTTAGGTAAGTATCTAACTACATAACTCTAGTCCAGATATAAACTACAACTTGCTTCCCTGATCTGTTATCTGCTGTTGTCGTTTAATTTATTCCTTATGCACCAGCTTAGCACAGCATCCTGGAGTCAGCAGTACAGGACATGAAGGGAGCAGAATTAATACCTGAAGGAAGGAGGCATTTACAGGGTAAATAGCTCTTGGTGACTTGTAGTCACTCTTTGAGGCATTTTTTCTAGGCCATGTGCAAACTTATCTAAATATAGATTATAAAGCTTAGCATGCTGGAATAGTAGCACCTTACAAAATCAATAATGTCAAATAGTGGACATAATTAAAAACAAAATAATTATAATCCTGTCAAGAGCTGGCTGTGACACACTGTAGGAAAAAAATCAGAACAGAGCTGTTCCAGTGGGTTCATCAATATCCTAGCTAAGGTACAGCCATTTTCCTAAGTTTTGCTATTGCTTCAGTCAAATAATGGTATTTTCCTCTTAGCTACATTTTATTCTCAACAAAAAAAATATTCATTCCCATATAACCTCAAAATGAACAGGTCCCATGTCTTCCAAGTAACTTCTGGATGTTTTCTGATCATAAGCCAAACTGTCTTCCCCCTTGCTGTGCACCCCATTTTCACTACAAGTTCGAAGTTTTACACATCAATTGTTTCAGTTTGTGCCAGTGACAGGCTTAGAGCAGAAGTGGATGCTGTGAGCAGCTGAGGTCCTAAGGCATCTTTTATTTCAATTTATTTCTCTTTTATTTCCATTTTCAGGTGCACTTTAGGCTGCCATGTGTTAGTAGTGATGGACCAATCACAGCATATATTATCATAGCATGAGAGTGGCTGAAATCTTTAATTCTTCTGGATGAACTAGGAAAATTTCCTTTTCTCCCTCTTAGAGTTTCTACTTTGCCAAGGTGGGAGGGAAGCACATTAACCAGATCTCATGAGTGTGATGGCAAATCAAATTCAGTTATCAGACAGAAGAATCAGAAGCCTGAAGTGGCCAATCTTCTGAAGAACCCTGCAGAGTTATCAGTGAAATGTGTAGCTATTTGCCCTCATCCATAATGTGCCCTGCTCACACACTGTGCAGTGAATCTGAGATTGCTGCATTAGGATCCTTGTCAGGAAGGGGAGAATAGTTTCTTGGTTTTCCTAAATGAAATTCTTCCCTGTTGACATGGCAATCAAGATTTCCAAGTAGCTTTTGCAGCTCCAGGAGAGCTGTCCCAGGCAGCCCTCTCCAGGTTCTTGGTCTCAGGAATTGGACACGTGCAGATCAGAGCTGCTGGTGACTAACCAAAATGTTTGCAAGAAGGATCACACAGTTTGTGTGCCTCCAACCCCTGGGCTGCTTACCAAGTGTCACTCTAGGTTACTTTGCTATCAACTCTTCTTTTGAAGAGTGTTCAATCTGTTACCTAATGAGGCAGAGAAGCTGGCAGGCTGGGCCTTGGGACATTTCCTCAGAAACCTCCTCCAAGCCTCTGGTTCAGACCCGATCTTGCAGACCTCATGGATACAATGCCAGCTGCGTCTCCATCAGGTGCAAACACGACTGCTTCTGTAGAAGGTGTTAATTAATCTTACAACAGCAACATCAGCAGCATGTAGGGGAGCAGGGAGCCAAAAGGAAGGTGAAATTTAAAGCCAGCCAGAGCTCAGTGAAGCATTAGAATCTAAGTCTTTGTCTGCCAGCCTGCAGACCCTGGAGGAATTTCATTCTGTGCCAGCCCAAAGGGACACAATGTACTTGTGACAAAGTTCAGTGGAGGATGTTCCTCCCCAGCTCTCCCCAAGTTTTCTCTATCCCCACCAGGATGAATGATGTGAAAACAACCTTCCTGTCTTCCCAAAATGGAATGAGAGGGTGCTGGCATGCTCCACTGCAGATTGCCGCAGGTTTGGCCACACTGCTCAGCCAAGTCAGACATGAATTGTTCTCTTAGTCAAAAGCTGTGTTGGGATTTCAGATGCCACAAGACAAGGACCCATCAAGCAATTACCAAAAATGTGTGAAACACAATATTTCACTTAGGGCCATGCTACATGATTGGACTCGATCAGTAAAATTAATGTGCTGTTCAAGGGAACTTGCATCCAGATATGTTACAGGGATATCACTTCCCCATCATTTTTATAAGTAGTCTGTCATAGCAACACTCTCTCTTTCCCCAGCAGAGAACTGTCAGGAACTCCACACTTGTCCCCCACTTAATCCTCACTGTGACCAAATTTATTATTTCTTTCTCTTGTGAAAGAACAAGGCTCCAAAAATATACTGATGATCAAAAAGTGAAACGATTTGTTTCTCCCATCTGTAAGGTTCTTTCTGTGTCTCTTGTCCAGGTGGAAATGACAACAATGTGAGGATTCCATTCACTCTATTGCAAATTCCACAGAAGAATATTGAAGACAAGCACTATTCCTAACCAGAGAGAAAGATCTTATCTGTAAATCCATGAACATGTATGTTTTAGAGTTCAGAGTAACTTTTCTTAAACAAAACCAGGATAAAAATGATGGTATTTTTATCCATTTCTTACAGGCTAGCGGTACAGTAAAAATTATCTATTCTGATGCTCAGTCCTTCTAAGGTATATAACAGCAATAAATCATAGAGAAATAAGAAGTGCAGGTATCAAAATATGCAGTGGTACTTTCGTCTGCACTAAATCACCAGCTTGACTTCCTTGGTCTTGATAGGCTAAAAGGTTTAATTAAAAAAATAACATACTTATCAGACCACTTGCAGAAAACTCATTTTACCATAAATTTTAAGGTAGAAACTGTCTCTCCTGGGGCAGCTGTAATTCACTTTTCTGACCTGATGTCTGGAAGTAATGCAAAAGTATAAAGTGTCAGACTAAAGAAGATAGCTGGGAAAGGTGCAGTGACATATTCTGCATTAATAACGCAATAAGACAATGGCTTGCACCTCAAATAGGGTGAATGCACAACAACTTTGCAGGAAAATAAACCTAGATTAAAAAACTTTATTCTGCATTGAATTAAGAGATATTGTAGCATATACCATAGCATTACACGAAATACATGCTTCTTGACTATTTGTAAGAGTGGTTTTGCTTTTTTCCTTTTTTATTATCCACCCAAATTACATTACTGCAGTTTGACTTTCAGGCTGCGGCCTCCAAAATTAAGTAATGGAATTTAAGTGAGGGATAAAGTCATCGATCGGTGCCAAAGTAGTTTTGCTAATGTGCTTTGGGTAACCCTGCCAGCTGGACTGGCTCGTAGCATTGACCAAGGGCAGCCAGAGCAGCCAGCTGCTCTCACAGAGCCTCCACCCTCCCTGTCAGCAGGCCCCTGCCTCGCTCCTCACACTGGGAAGGGACTAGTCTGGCTGGTCAAAATTCCAAGAAAGCACCTTGATTTTTCAAAGGTAAATTTTATGATGGCCCAATGAGATCATTTGGGACAGGTGATGCAATGTAGGCACAGAATCACAGATTTTATTAGGCTGGAAAAGAACCTCTGAGATCATCAAGCCAAACCTTTTGACCAATCAAGACTCATTTGACTAAGTGCCGTGTCCAGTTTTAGCTTAAACATCTCCAGGGACAGTGACTACACCACCTCCCTGGACAGCCCATTCCAATGTCTAATCACCCTTTCTGTGAAGGAACTGCTAAGGTCCAACTCAAGACTGTCCTCTTGTCCTGTCACTTGTTGCCTGAGAGAAGAGGCTGGTCCCCACCTGGCTACAGCCTCTTTTCAGGGTGCTGTAGAGAGTGATAAGGTCACCCCTGAGTTTTAGATGTGTTTCTCCAGGGAAAACACACACAGCTGCCTCAGATTCTCCTCATAAGGCTTCTGGTTCAGACCCTTCACCAGCCCTGGTCTCGCTCCAGAGGGAGGAGCCTCGTGAGTCCTGTTCCAGCTTTGAAGGGAAAGTCTGGAACTACGGGTTTCCCCAGAACCAGATACAGCAATTCCTGTGTAAAAATATGCCTGGACCAGAAGTTTTAAAAGCCTTGTGCACTGAAAATGCATCACCCAAAGCAGGTTTATGGGAGTGAAAAGTTAAATGTGAGTCACTGCATTATCATTATAGGTGAATTTAATTAAATACAGTACTTTCCCAAGAGAAGACATGAATATTCTCATAAGAACTGTAAGATATGGATATCTAGAAAGAAACATTGAAGATTTTTTATAAAACTAAATAATTTACTTTCTCTTTTGAACTACCTTTAACAAAAGATGTTTTATTTAGTAAAAAAAGTGATCCAAAATGGATGGATTTTTTTTTTTTTGAAACCTCAATATATTACTAAAAATGCTTATATATTTTAGTTTGTCTAAATTTATAAAACAGCTACAGACTGCCAAAAGAATTATATGTTTACTACTACAGCTCTGCTAGGAGATCCTCAGTAGCAGTTTATATTGGCAGGTCGAGGAATGCAGAAGAAATATTAACACTGAAAGTGTTTGGGTGGTGAGCTAGCTGCTTCGTCTGCCTCTCTAAAAGAAATCTAACACAATTTTTTGTTCAAATAACCCATGACAATACTACAGCAAATTTGAATGAATGAAATTACCTAGAAACCAAGATAAGAAAAAGCTGTACATGACAATATCTCAGTCTTTAGGAATGCTTTAATTTCCACTTCTACATACCTCTAGAGCAATGCTAACCAGTGTGGACAGGTCATGGGAGAAATCTATCAGCAGTGTCCGTGCACATACTCATCTCCCAGGTCACTTCTGTTAGCTCTGACTGATGCACCCTTAAATCTTTGCAGCCACAGTGTGAAAAACACAAATAGTCCACATGGAATGAGGATGCAAATCTCTGCAATGGCAGAGGAGGAGTTTTTCTCAGTTTTTCTCCAGCCTACACCTGCCCACTGGCCAGGCCCTGGAGCTCTGCAAGGTGACATTGGAATATGATGGCTCCATGCTGCCAGGCAACTGCACAGCCACTCGAATCAAGGAACTGTTTCCTTCTGAAAACCTAGAGGAGATGCTTGTCAGTCAGTTTATTAAAGCGTGGCATTACCTGGAGCATAGTTGTTCAAAAGACAAGGCAAGATGAGGAAAGGAAAAAGGACATTTCTTCTACAATATAAAGAACTTTGATGACTTCCAAAAATTGCTGCTTTAAATTTAGTCTTGGAGAAATACAGCTGGTGACTCCAAAGTTCTAATGCTACAAAATGGCTGCTGGTGTCTTCCTTCTAGCAGTCTTGTATCAGCTCTTTGAGATCAAGCTGCAGGAAGAGATCAAGTAGGCAGTGCACAGAGGCTGCTATGGACATGACTATTTGGTGTTTGATCATTTTGGGAAATGCTAAGGTTTACGTCAGTGGCCCTCAAGAGGAGAAGCTGTGAAATAAATGGTCCCTGGGGCAGAGAGACTCTGCCTCTCTCTCTCAGAAAGAATCACAGCTTCTAAGAGTTAAGTCAGTGTCCTATGCCTTGAAAATTTTCAAGTGCTTTCTTTTGTCTCACAGGTAATAGTACCGAACAGCAGCACCACCAGATCACCATGCAAAACATGTCACACATCTTTAATTTTGCAGGTGTCAGTCTCTCAGTATCATTTCTGATTTTTTTTTCCCCAAAGAAGAAAGGCTTTCCAAAAGAGATCTGAGGCCTTAAGAGAACAACCTGGGCTTGCATGTCTTCTCTTCTCTGTGTTGTACCTTCTAAAACATTAAAAGACATAGCACTGCAAGACAGAACCTGCTGAATTATCTGTGTTCTGGTAGAGGGTCTGAAGGGCAGGCAGTGAAGAAACCAGTGATTCTTTATTTCTGTCATTACATGTCTTTGCTAAATCTTGAATAGAGGTGACCCCCACAGAGGGCTCAGGGTGGATGTAGAGACACATGAAGGTTACTCACAGCCTTGGTGGTTGGGTCAAACACTCCGTCCCAGTGTCCCACCCGATTATCTGTCTCCTTGTGAATTGGCCTTTATGGGAGCTGCAGAGCAGGCTGACTTCTCATTCCTTTCAAACAGTGCCACTTCCTGGTTTAACTCAACCACTGCAGCTCTTCACTTAAGGGAAAAGCTGGGATATGGGCTAGACATGCTGTAGAAAGAAATCTCTCCAGGAATTGCCTTGCATTACTGTAACAGGCTGAAGTCCTAGGTCTGAAAGTAAGTGTGGTTGAAGCAGGAGGAAGTCTGATAAAGTTTGTTCATACCTTGAGGAAAATTCCAGTAACTGTTTTGAGACCTGTCTGACTGGTCTCAAATCTTCCATTTCCTCCTCCTAACTAAATCTGCAGAGCAGCCACCAAGCTACAGTATGCTTCAAATGTCCCCTGCTAGCTCCCTAGGACAGATGGGAGAATTTCTACTCATTAAAAAGCTAATGTATTACTCGATTAGCCCCCTGAATTTTACCTGAATTTTTCTACTATCTTCTCATAATTTTAAATATTCCTTTGGAAAGTTAAACAAAATTTGCAACTATGAAATACACGGGAATTTCTGCTTGTTTCCCATAGCTGAGTTTATTGCAGACATCTCAACTAAAAGTTTCTTAGGGCCAACAGTTAATTTACTTCAGATATTGGCTATGAAATCTCACAGAATCCTGCAGTCCTCACATGTCTCTCTAAAGCAGGTGATGGTCAACTGCGGACTTAAAAAAAGAAACATTTGAATATGAAGGGACACTATGAATATTTAATCACTTGCATGCATTGCTTTTTAGGGTACCACAAATATTTGGAGAACATAATCTCTGTCTTTCTCCAAATCTAAGACAGGTGGTGCTAATGAAACTGCAGTGGGTGGGTTTTAAAAATACCTCCCTGCAGAGATTTTTAGGAGTGGTTTATGTGACTCTCATGCAGCTTTCCTCCAGTACTATTTATAACCAGCCCAGCCATCTGAGGTGCCCTTGAAATATTTCATTATGTCAGCATATAACATTCTGCATACACTGCTGGTTCCCTCTGGTGTCAAGCAGTTGAAAAATTGTCCTGCAAAGAGGAGCTTTAGGTTATGTTCCAGAAAGCTGATGAAAGCCTGGAATGAGCCCCAAAATGATCCAGACCTCCAGGACTAACCTGACTTAGACTCACAGTCTGTTTCTACTGCAAATCTGGAAAAGGTCAGCTTTACCTAAGTACTTCCAAACTTACTGCCAAGCAGACCATGAAAGCTTTGCTTGTCCTGTCCCCATTTTGTCCAATACTGTAATCAGTGACCCAAATCTATTGAAGTACCTTCATGCCCACAGACTGCACATAAAAAGCATGGCTGGATCAGGGAAGTTTTACAAAATTGTTAAGAGAAAAGCTAGGCTGACCAGGATGAACAGAAGTCATCAAACAGCACATTGCACTAAATTCATCTTTTTTTGCACTCCCTGGACTAGGATGTGCTCTGCAGAACGCACAGTTAGCTCAAGAAAATTGACTTTTGAAAGCAGGAGCATGGACATTCCCCCAGAATGTAAACCAGGAGGAGGCATATCATACAAAAAGCCATTAGTTTAAGTGCTCTCTAAATGTCAGTCCTCCCTCCTGTAACATTTCACAACAGTCCACCCCTGACTGTGACCCCACTTCCAGTCTGTCTAGAAAGCCTGTTGATTTGAAAAGCCATCAGGTAGCTGCCACAGTGCTGTTAGTGCACTCAAAGCCTGTGGGCAGCTCAGCTTGTACTTTACTTTGCCAGCTATAATCCTGCATTCTTGCCCTGGAGAAATATATTCCATCCCCAGGATGAGAGAGGAGAGGAATCTGTGCAAAGCACTTACCAAACCTCATGATGATCACCTACAGAGACTTTCTAGGAAGAATTGTTTTTCTGCAAAGGTGAGCACTGCCACCACATTTTAAGAGATGGGAATTATTTAGCATAGGCATGCTTGATAGAGTTAAAAGTAATAGGCTTCTTCTTCTCTTCTACAAAGTAGTGGTGGACTTTAAAGAGAGTTTATTCAAAATGTCTTGGAAAATTCATATACACACAAGTCGGACTGCAGCTGAGCTGAGATGTGCTTCATTGTCCTTTAAGGATAGCTTGCAGCAGTGAGCATCCTGTCCAGTCTTTCCAACAAGAGAAGCTGGCAAGAAGAAGAGCAGGATCTGCGTCCAGCTCTTATTGACTACCCCTCCTGCTACTCTGCATGTCCACGGCAGCAAAACTAAATCACTTCTGCACCAGGATGATTTATTTTTAGTGATTATTTAATTCTGACACAAGGACACAATGGCAGGAAAATTAATGACTCTTGAAGAGCCTTGACTGACCCCTCTGAGGCCTGTCGCAGAAGAACCATCAGCCCAACGTTCTGGTGTCATACCCACCCTCATGAGTCATTCATGGAGCAGCTCTCCAGATCAGGTGTCTGAGGGGGGACAGTTTGCTGCCTAGGACTATGAGAAGTTTTATGAAATAGAGGGGAAAAGCAGTTCTGAATTACACAGGACTTATCATGGGATGTTTAGAGGAGGAAACAAAGGCAGGAAAGGGGAGACACTTAGGTGATTTGAGGGATGAAAAAACCAATAGGAAAACAAAATTATAAAGGGATTTAAAAGGACTATGTTTGTGTAAATAGTCAGCTCGTCAGTACCTATGTCTTACTGTGCTCTGTACCTGGTGTCTTATCTTTCATACTGAACTTCTTTCTACCCCCTTCCTGCATGGGGGGCACTCAGGTGTCTGGGGCATGGTGAATGATGTATGCATGCTGGTCAGTACCAGGAGCCCGACTGGAGCTGTGGCCTCCAAGACATGCATGCCAAATTCAACAGCAACTGGAGACTGAGATTTGGTGTCCAGCTATGGGACAGGCAGAGGACTGAGTCCAGTCCACCTTCTACTGAGTAAATGCTTTCTGAGAATGACTACAGCTGCAGCTCAGAGGCCCCAGCACGCACAAACACACACAAACATCTGCAGTCCACATGTTCTGCTACAGGTGCCCGTTCTGAGCTTTTGTTTTGTCTTTGGCCTCTAGACAAAAGTGCCTGTGTTTCTCAAAACTTTTGCGAGCAGTGTGCTGTTCAGCATCTGTTTATTTTGCTACATGTTGTGCATGATTTTGGCTGCTCTGAAACAATTTGCAAATGGCTATTGAGGAACAGTTTTCAAATAGACTCGTTACACAGTAAGACAAAAAACAGATGCATGAGTGTTAAGGAAAGTCCATAAAACTCAGCTTTCATGTCTGCTATTAAGAAGTCGGGTTTATACACAGTGGAGAATAAAGCCAAGCAGCTTCCGAATTGCAATTCCAATAGTAAAGGAGATGTGTTAGCATACAGCCCAGTGTAAAGTAACAAAGTCGGCTGTCCCTAGTGCATCACATTATCTGCAGCCACGATCTACCCCATCCACTACTCTGAGATCTGTAGATATCTAGATCCTGTAGTTACAAGGGCATTTCTAACTGCTTCTATGCTGCAGAGAATGGACCCACCATTGCCTTGGCCCAATTGTTTGCTTTGAGGGTGATCAGCTGAGCAGTCCAACACTGCCTTGTTACCATTAATAATCACTGGATGAACCAGACCAAATCACTTGGAAAAGAGCTGCCATAGTGTGATGCAAAATGCTCTAATGTGAAACAAAAGAAGTAAGGGAAAACCAACTAAGGAGTTCTTTGATAAAGAAAGAAAAACTGCAGCTAAATCAGGAAAATCCAGTTGCAAAACAATCAGAGTCATTTCTGGAATCCAAGACCAACAAGACTTACAGAAGTGGAAAGAGCTAGTTAGAATGCCAAGTTGTGCCTGCTTTCATGTTGAAATCTTGCAGACATGTGCTCCTAAAGTTCCTGTGAGTACCTGGCAGTAGATGGATGGGATCTAGCTGACATTGGCTATGGATCAGAACTAATTTTAAAATAGCTGCTTGCATCTCTGATAAAGTTGATCTGTTAGAGGGCAGATGGATGATAGATGGACCATTGACTTCTCAGTTAATGACTGCACCCTAGCTGTCACTTGATGGTGTGGCATACCCATTCTCTCAAACATATGCCTTCTTTTCCCTGAGGCTGGCTAGCTGCTACCCATCCATAAAGCTACACAGTTGTCTTTGGATACCCTTCGTGCTACTTCCAGGGCTTACCTCTCCCACTGGCTGTTTGATTGCCTCAGAGGTGATCCAATGACCCTGGAACACCCCAGGACACAGTTTATTCCCCTCCAGATGTGACTGGCCACCTTGGAGCCTCCTTTTCTAACCAAGGACCTGACTCCCTCACAGCCACAGGACTCAGTAAAGGCCTTCTTGCACAGTTTCTGCACTGGGGATGCTGGGTCACCAGGAAATGTGCAGGGACACACACCTAGCACCTCCAACATGCAACGAGACATTAAGTGGTACATTACACAAAATCCAAAGCAACATCTCCTCACAGAAATCACCCAATCATTCTTTGTACTGGTACAGGCATTTCCCAACTCATCTCTCTTTTCCATTGTGTCCTTTTCAAATTACTTTGCATTCAGAAATGTATAGACTTCTCAGGCATCCCAAGTAACCCCTGTGAAGCCCGTATTTTTTCCATTATTGAAGCACAGACTTCACTGATTCACAGTCAGCTTACTCTTCCTGATGACCTTCAGAAATCTCCTTTAGAGTTCAATTTTTTTTCTTTGACTTCAAATTAAGTCTATCATCAATTATGTAACAGTGGCTGTCCTTTCAGATCCAGAGCCACAATAATTACATTTTGTATGCTCTAGGCACATAGTGTGTTAAGCTACACACAGTTCTTACTGCTTCCATGAATTATGGAAAATGATTCATTAGTAATAAAATCAGCCTTCTCTCCAATTCCATTACAAACCTCAGAAAACAGTAGATAATTTTTAACATCATGAATACCTGTGTCTGCAGAACCTGATAATAAGAGAAAAGCAACAAAAGGTACTTCATCATTATGTCTGCTTACTAAAATCTCTTTTGAGCACCTGAACACTATGTGCAGGATGGACTGTGAGCAGCCCAGCTTGAGGCCCATAAAAAGGAAGGCAAGACCTGTGCAAAAGTGTGGAGAAGAAAGAGAAGAGCAGAATCTCTGACCCTTGCCTTCACCCACCCACCACCCTGCCTGTTGCGGGTCACCCCAAGGCCTCCAGGAGCCTATGGTGCCTGCTTGAGGAGAACCCTCTGATCCTTCTTCCTTGGATCCAAGTTACCAGTGCATTGTGGAAACCCCCCATCTCCCTGCTCCTGCCTCCTGTGGTGAGAGCACTGTGAGTGGACTGAGGCTTGACCATGGGGATTGGGCACTGCACCTGCATTTTGGAGGATGAGCGGCTGCTTTCCACCTATGCTGCTCCTGAGATTGGAGAAGGCACATAAGACGTCTCAAATGGCAGAAAATAAGGAAAAAAAGGCACAAACTACTTCGCCCCAGCTTGGTATCAGTGGCAAAAAGAGGTAGCAACAGTGATGGTGAGCTATTGTATATTTTTTAATGTAACCTTAGCTTTTTCTAACTTCTCTCTACTTTTCTTTCTCTTTATTACTGTTAAATAAAATACATCAAATTTTGCTATCAATGCTTAACCTTATTTTGGTTTTATTCTTGTTTCTGGGAATAATTGAACCTTTGAGTTCATCCTGCTTTATTCACAGGGAGTTTTCTTTGCTCCTCCATAATGGGGGCAGACTGTAACAGCACCAACAGAACTATCTCCTGCTCCTAGCATGAAGCAGGAAGCTGAACTGCACCTGCACCACTTAAATACAATGTGCAACATCAAATGGGCCCCAGATCAGAGTAACTGAACAAGGAAAGATGGAGAGACAAGGTCTTGTGATATCCAGCAGGAACATCTCACACACTGAAGCAACAAAGGCAGTCAACCCACAAAAGCCAATGAAGCAAGAGGATGAGGCCCAAGGCAAGTTGAAAGCATGCTTTCTTAAGAAGGACTCTCAGAAATCAGACAAACAATACCAAGATGCCAATCACCTGTGGAAAATGCTGAAGATGGGACTCATCTAGCATCTCAGACCTGTGAACTTTCTTTAAGGCAATGCAAGGTACCCCAGCTGCCCATCACAGCCCTGTGAGCAAGTCTTTGTACATGTTTAGCCTCCAGCTATTCTGATTAAAACTAGCAAAGTTACTTGTGAGACCTTGTGAGCCTGAATAGACAACTTGCCTGTAAAGGATACTCCAATCTCAAAAAACTCTTGAAGAGAGAAATGGTGAAGCAGTCCCTGTCACATTAGAATGCACAGACTTGGGATTGCTTGTTTTCTAAGGAACGAGGAAACAGTCATCAGAATGAGAAGCCTGTTTTCTCTTGAGTCACAACACACAGGATCTTTTGAAGTGCCAGTGCCAGAGGATCCAGAAACAACAACTCATCACTGTGTTTCAAATCAGCATTGACCATTTTTAAGCAATGCCCACTGCAGTGGCTGCAATAAAATCTAGAGAGACCCTAAAAGCTGAGCATTTCAGTTGAAATCAGCAAGTCTCAGATGCTGCAGCTGCAGTCCATAACACTGACATGAAGCAGAGAAAGAAATCTTTTCCAGAGGTGTTAGAGGATGCTAGAGCAGGCCCAAGGGATTCACTCCATCTGACATCAAGATTCACTCCTGTACTAGTTTCTTTCCAGACACTTCTGCAAAACAACAAAATACATTTAAACAATAATCCACGTAATGCTAATACAATCCATTGCAGTTGGTTACAAAGGTATTGCTTAAATGGGAAAACAGAAACATTTGGACAATGTATTGTATTACAAAGCACACCAAAGCAGAACTGCTCTGCACTCTGCTGAAAACCAGCACAACAGACCAGAAGCAGAGACATTATTTGCTGCACCAGCAGCCAGCATGGCTCCCAACAGCAATGGAAACTGTCATATGGTGCAGGCTTGGACCACCCAGAATTAAAGCCTTTGTCTTCTCTTGGAACAGGGATTCAGGCAAGGGACAGTGAACTTTTATCAAAGGAGAAAACAAAGAAACAAATAGCCTTAAATAATTTAATGAGAATGAGGTTTCTCTTTCTTCAGGTGTGTGAAGAAACAATTGCAACCTACAAACAGGGGCAGAAAACAACAGGCAAGGCTTTAATGGCAACATCTCCTCACGGAAACCACCCAATCATTCTTTGTACTGAAGCCAATGGCCTTCATTTTTGTTCTTATTTCCATGCATGCTGGTTTTGCATTAATTGGCACCTAGAAGAGGGCATCCACTGAAGTGGCACAGCTCCACCATGGCCTGGCCACAGCCTCTGCATCCCCGTGTGAGATCTTAACTCTTTCAATGCTCAGATAAAACTTGCACACCTTCAATCCTCCCTTGAGAGGGAAGAACAGAGAGAAGACACCAAGGTCAGTGAAACAGGAGTCAGGTTCCAGATGGAAGGAGAATGCAGAGATGTCGTGAATTTAGGCTGAAAATCCTTTTGTAAGCTATGGTGTACTACACTAAAAATTCCTATTAATTCCTACACTAAAAATGCCTGGAAAAAGACATGGGAGGTGGAGTTGTTCAACTTACAGATTATGAGCACACGTACCTGTGCATGAACAGAGAAACAACAGTGATGAAGACCCTTTGCCCCGAGGGAAGAAGAAGACCTCTGTTCCTAGAGATGATTTTAAAGCTAGACGAAGAGCTCATTTGTTTTTGAACAGCTCATCCTTAAAAGTAATACCCGATGAGTTTAACATGGCCCATAAGCACAGCTCTGGAAAGGCTGTGGAGATGGAAGGAGTTTCACAATTGCAGATTCCTGAGCAGCTGCTATTTGTGAAGAGTGAAGCCATGAGAGAACTGGTTTTTTTTCTCTTGTAGAAAAGTCCCTATAGCCTGACAAGGGGACACTCCTCTCCCTAGAGTGAGCTGAAGACTATTCTTAAGTTGGTAACTGACTGAAGTGTTTCTGTATGTTGTCATTGAGAAAGAGAAGAGGGTGTGGGAGAAGGGAGGAGAGGTGGTCCGAAGGTTTTATTCTGAATTTTATTACTCCTTTATGCTGTTAATAGAAGTTTTCTTTACACCTTTTAAGTTTTAAGTCTGCCTTGCTTTTGCTTCTAATCCTATCTCACAGCAGGAAATAAGTATATTGAAATTGGCAAATCAAACCCACTAAACTAAATTGGTGTTTCTGCCTGGTTACAAATTGAAACCAGGACACCATGGACACATCAACATACAATCACTACACAAAACACATGTGTTGATGTGTCCATGAAAACAAGAGCAGACATGTCCAATTCAAACCCTTCAGTAAAACACCTCTACATAGTGACAAGTGCAAGTGTATTGCCATGTGAAAGACTGGACATACTTATACAGATGTGGACCACATCTTCCTCTTAGTAGCCAAATCTCTCAGACTACTCTTGTAAACCTTTTTCTCCACTAACACCAGATCAGTGCTTGACTTTGTCAAAGAATCAAAAGGAAGCCTAAAAAAAATTAAGAATATAAAAAGCTAAACAAGGATAATGTTGGAAATTAAAGATACATAGAGGTATGCAGGGATTTGCACTGCAGTATACCTCTATTGATATGTGGCACTGGATTAAGCCTAACTTGAGTTGAGACCAATAGAATTCTGAGTGACTATGTCTACACCTGGATTTAAACAGCTGAATTTATCTACCTTAAATGCACATATTCAATTATATTAATTTTTTCTCTGACTGCTCTAATCCCAAGGAAGAAGTTACTACAGGTAACCAGGTATTCCACTCAATGTAATGATTTTTTTATAGCAGAATAGTCAATCAGCAAGGTAAAAAAAAAAATCAGTTATATATAAAGTACGAAGTACCAGTAAAAACTTTTTCATATTCTATTTCCTCTGGGGTAAAAAAAGTAGTTAGCTCATACTGGCTGTAGGGCAAGTTTATGCTTTCAGGGCTAGCAAGCACAACTGTTACCACAATTTCTTTTCATGATTCTTGGGAATTTCAGTCAAACAGGAAAAGTTTTCACTATTTATTTCTTAGAATAACACCATGTTCAGGAAAGGGAGGGAGCCAGGCCCATCACTGGTTACTTCACAGAAAGCTGGAAGAAACCATTAGTACAAATTTCAGAGAAGTATTAGAACCACTTAATAAAGGCACGGAAGACTTACAAAACATAACACTTACTGAATTGTACTAATTTTCATTCACTTTTAAGTGACTGTACACAGGCAAAGGGACTTTTCTGCAGTTAGTCTCTTATACTGATTTTTAAGTGGCTAGTAAGTGGCAAATGCCTAATTTCCTCAGGACAATTATGCATGAGTAATATCAGTGCAAATAAAAAATACAGGTATGAATAAAACTGACTTCAAAGGAGCCTGGAGTTGCTGGCAGTTCCTAACAAGCCAAGAGCATAAAATAAAGGTGCTGCCCTCTCAGCTTGTAGAACATTTCACAAGCTATAAATCTACATTACTGCTAGATACTATACATCTCCATTACATGTAGATGCTGCAATAAATTCGTAACATCTGTTTTGCATTGTTAATGTATTGTCTCAACCTTACATTTGTAAGGGTAAGGTTGAAAAAAACCCATACAGATCGTAAGTACCTTTTTATCCAGGTACATAGACACCAGGATAATGCTGTTTTCCCTTTCGGTGACTGAAACCATTTAATTTCCTACCTGGCTTGCGTTACTTGACACACACACTTGTCACAGACATTCTGCTAGTGGAATCATACTTTAGGCCATCCTTGTGTTTTGAGTAAAAGGCAGATTTTATGACAATGCAATGCCACACCACCTCTGCTTCAGTCACACTGCATTTATTCAGTGCTACAATGACTGCTAGTTCCTTATGTTCCCGGGAGAGAATGGGACAAAAACTTCCAGCCTCACAGCATTTCAGTTAGTTTCTCTGCTTTTATTAACAAGCATATAATATTCATTGGCAAAACACTGGATACAAGCTTCACTATCATAAAATCAAAACATTAAGCATTAATCCCCAAAAGGCTTATTCAGACAAAACTAGCCACCAGTAGTACAGAAATTACACAGCAACACAAAGCATAAAAAATTGTAAACTCTTAAATGAAGCTAAGCCAAAAATATGGTTTTACACTCTGACAGTTCCAGAATCTTTATTATGCCACATATGAGGATAAAAGGCTTAGTGGTTGCACTGGCTAATTGTCCCTTAACTGCAAAATGATCCTGTTTGCAGAAGGAAAGAACAAAAGTTCCATTTGTCCAGATAAGTCACTTGAATTAAAGATTCTATCAAACTAATACTTTCAGTTTCAAACAGAAATAACAAAAATAGTGGAATATCAGTATTCAAAACTCAGGAGTTCTTCCTTCAGCCATACCACTGTTTGAATGAATGATCCCACTGGTGGAATCACTCAGATTATTAGTAAAATTACCAATGTAAATGTTCAGAGAATTGGACATTTAGTTCCTACTCTACCGCCAGGATATAGACAGGTCATCGTGGCTTCAAAAGATTTCCAAAAAACTCTTAAGTAGGATAAAATACAGAGCAAATAGTAGAATCATATCTTTAATTTGTATATAAATAAACAGGTAAAACGTTACCTGTTGACTTGCCACAAGACCCAAGTTCCTAGGTAATTTTTATCCTGACTGCAAGTTTTGATTAGAGCAGAGATTGAAGCATTGTTCCACATTCTTTAATGTTGTTCTCTGCAGCTTTTTCTTCAAAAACAGATCAAGACCCAAGTAACATCTAATTATATCTTATGTAGGGAGACTTATTTGTGGAACAATTTCTTTCCCTGTTACCAACTTTAGAAAGACTAACTGAAGTTGCATTAATGTTTTCAGTGAAACATCCAAACTGAAGTGATTACCTGAGGAAAAGCAGAAATTTGATTTTTCTGTTCAGTAAAGCCTTCTGTACAAAATGTGTACCTAAGATTCATCTCACTGATGTACAGACTGGTTGGCTTTTTCCTATTATATTTATTTCAATGTAATATTCAGAATGCTGTAAAATAGCAAGTTATATTTATTATCTAGTAGAAAAAAAAAAATCTGTAAATCCCCTAGGACTGCGTTGTTATAAAGACAATAAGAGCCAGATAAGCTTTCAAAGGCTCATAGCCTATTGGAAAAAATAGCACCATCATAGTTGTAGTCTGATATTTTTTATGGTCCCATTTCTCCTGAGTGACAATGTTGTGTATACTATTGCACAACCAATAGAAATAAGTATTCCCAGGTGTGATGGTACACAAATATACCAGACTTAACAATGGCACAAAACATTTTCAGATAGGCTGCAAGTCTTGTTGATTGCTTCCACAATTCACATTAAGGTTTCTTGCAAGATCATTTATTTTAAAATATTGCTGACATATAGTTCTTGTACTTACAGAATTTTTAAATCCCCCATTTCACTCTTAAAATAAAAAATGGAACAGGCATAAAACACACACACCCACCCCCAAATAACAGCCCCAAATAAAACTCCATTGGAACAAGTGAGAAAAGCCATCTACATTCCTTTTAAATGTAATGGTAAGTAGATGCTACATTTACAATTTAAACATAAGCCTAATAAATGCATGTTTCAAACCTATTGCACAAAAGCATAAGTAATGCTCTTTATCCATACAAAACAAAAACATACAGATGAAAGCTACTCAAACTCAATGTAAAAGGAAGAAGCTTGTAAAAACATCTTACAATTTCATTTTATATGCCCGTAAATAAAGCTGGACCACTGAAACCAAAAATACTTGGATGGTAAAATAAGACAGAAGGCTTAAAATAGAATAAATAATTTTATAAAGTTAAAATTTAAACCCCCAAATCTTATTTAAATTCAGTATTATATATTCTATCTGAATTCTTTATTTTTAATGAAAGTATACTTAATGAGACTCTAAGCCCAGGTGATTCAACAGTCTCATTGCTGCTGAGGATAATGCAACAAGATACTTCCTTACTGCAACTATTTACCAGCGTAAGAAATTGTAAAAACAACTTCACAGTAATGGCATCTTCACAAAAGCCAAAATAAACTACCATGATCTCACCAGGACTAAGAAATATCTATGGCCAAGCCCAAATTTTAGTACAACTTTGAACAGTACCAGGGTTACTTTACCCAATATAATCTTGATATAAATTGTCTCTTAAGTGTCACAGAAATTAAACAAGGCTCTGACCCAAAGAAGACCTTGTTCTACATTGTAGTCTTTTAGTGAGACTAACATATGGTACAGACACAGTCACACCACTCCCGAGGACAATTTTTGTAGTGAAGATGTTATCACACGTGATTCAGAAAAACAACTGAGTAACTTTGGGGCTTTTTGTTGGTTTGGGGGTTTTTTGTTTGGTTTTCTTTCTTTGTTTTTGTTGTTTTTTGTTTGTTTGTTTTTTTACTGGTGCGCTTGTATCAGATTAAACACATCGCAAAAGCAGTTACACACAATTACAAGCAAAAACCCCAGCTATAGATATTAATACTGGCTTGAATTTATGTATCCATATAAACAGTTTTCTATATACTGATAGCACCATAACAAATTCAAGTGATTCTAAAGATGGTTATAAACTTATAAGTTTTGTATTGTAAGTTGTTACAGCAAGAGATAGATTTGAAAGGCTTCTGAATTTGTGTTCGTAATTAATTTCTCAGTTGCTCAAGTACACAAGGAAGCAGTGAAATCCCAATGTACTTTTAACAGCACTGCGTCAATATCTAGTCATACAAAAATTTTCTGCAGTACACACATTTGAGGTAGACAGATCTCATTTATATGTGTATATGTATATATATTTATGTTTGTGTATACATATATATATATATCTACGTTCTGATTAAGGTCATTAATCAGAATGCTGTCTGGCAGCTTTAGTTTTATGTCTACATCAGGTGCAGCCACTGTGTGTATACTCTGGGTGCACAGAGCAGGGACCCTTACAGTCCTGTCCATATTCTCAGTGCCTCAGTGGCAAAGCCAGCCTCTTACTTACACTAGAACAGTAACAACCACGTATGAAACAGCTCCAGAGAGGCCCAGTATATCAGCTTGTGTACACATCCATACCACCTGCATTCACTGCTTTCATGAACAGTTTTTAAAAATGGTAGACATATGATTTCATTTGATCTTTTCTGCCAGATCAAGTAATGCTAAAGACAGAAAAAAAAGCTGAAAATACACAAACAGCAAGACAAAATCAGAGCCAAATTTGGTTCCATGAATCACAGACATGCACACACACACCACCACACAAGAACCAGATGTAGAGTTCTTTGTTAATCGAAACATTCAAATGCAGCTATCTTAGACTTTCACCTGCAAGGACAGCAGCATGTTCTGGCCTTTGTGTGGCTCTCCTTTCCACCTCCACAGTTCAGGAGGATTCCTTTCATTCTCTGCTCACTTTTTTTTTTTTTAATTTCCTTCCTACTCACATCTGTGACTGTAATAAAAAATAAGGAGCCCTGTTGTCAAAGGTAAGTACAAGCAGCAGCAGAGCTGGGAAAGGAGAACTGAAGACTCTAGTGAGGGAAATTAAGGGAAGTATGCTGAGAAATGTAGCGCTTTGAAAACTCAAGAGGAAGAATATTTAAAATGCTTAGATAAATCTCTTGCAGTATCAGCTTCTGGTTATCAAGTAACACTTTCTAGCAGAAGCAGCAATGGAGCACAGCAAGAGGAAGCAGGGCTTCTTATCAAAAGACAATTTATCAAAAAATAACAGGGTTTAATAACAGGAATAGCAACTAGCATTTTCAGCTGACAGGAAAACTCTTCCAAAAATTAGGTTAACTGTTTCCAGCTGGCAATAATAGGGCATACACTGTGACTTCACACCTGTGCCAGACAAATGTTCTTACAATCATACTATGGATGATACATAGTGGATATAGCTTGCAGAAATCACTTTCAACAACTGTATTTTAAAAGCCAATTATTTCTAAAAGCCTTACAAAAAGTGCAGTGAGCCCTGCTAAGTGCCATTGAGGGTGCTTTCTATAACATACATAGTTATATGCGTATATAGATGTATGCACCCATACATACATGAATGTGTATTCTCTTGCATCCACTAGGGCTGATGCAAGCAAAATTACTAGTTAAGGCCAAAAGGTGCTAAAATAATCTTGTCTTGACTCCCCCTTCCTCCCATCCTATGTAAGCTAAGAACTGCAGTAAGGAAAATGCTATGGTTTCATAAGAAAACACCTAAAGAAATTTAAAGCTGCCCATAATATCTGAGGAAGTTTTGATCAGTGAAATGAAAAATCTGCAATACTCCCAAAGTTGTCCAAGAGCCACTGTTTCAATAGCTAGTGATAGCAAATTCTCTCTAAATTAAAAACTGATTTCTGCAAGCCACAAATACATAAGAAATGTTTATTTTTAAGAAATTCACAAATCTAGCACTTGTGAGTATTTGTCATTACGTGGTGCAATTTATACCATAGCAAAATATATATCACAGCACATAATCAACTGAAATTATTTCTATTAGTCTTACCAAATTAACACGTATACAGAAGTATCAAAACTTTATTAAAACACAAGGTGAGGGAGAACAATAACTGGGCAAAAATGACAATTTATTGGTTTCCCAGATTTTCTTAAGTTTTCAATGCAGTGTAATAACTTATCACCAGTCACTGTATTATCAGGCATGTTCAATGTTCTACAGAATAACTTGAATAAAGCCAATGCAATCAGGCATACTATATAAGACAATAACACTTTGCAAAAATATAGTTTTTAAAGATTTAGAATGCGAGAAGTAACTAAATGCAACTTGGTGTCAAAAGCAACATATTTATATCACCCCACAACACTCTTTTTTTGTGTGTAACTGTAAGAGACAAATCAGGCTGAGCTACATGGAACTGTGAAGTGTTTTCAGTATCTGTAAACTTAATGCTGGTAGTGTCTTGCTGAGTTGAAACTTCTTTCTTCCATACAAAAAAAGTATAAATATTGTCTGCCCAGAAGTCTAGGTAACACATACCTAGAAGAAATATTCAGGACAGTCCACTATGAAAGCCCTCCAGTCTTCCAAAATTATTCAGCTGGTTTGTGTCATGTGATTAGTGATGCACTAAGAAGGTGCCAGATGATAGTCTCTGCAAAAAGCTCTGTCCAGAAGGACAATAAAGTTCCCTTACAGCAAGTCCATTTTGGGTCTATAATGTAGCAGTAGAGGTGCTTTCTGCAAGACAGAAATACCAGTAAGTCAAGAAACAAATCCAGAACTAATCTGTTCAGTAGGAAAAACTTCTGTGTCATAAACTAAAGCGTCAGTTAAAGACAAAAGCAGCTATCTGATCTGTCAAAAATTAACTAAGACAAGGTGTATTTTCATCTCAAACAAGAGCTCAAACAAGAGATAAAGGAACCTTCCCCCTTTATCTCAGGAGCAGATCTGTTTATCATGGAAAACTCCCTGAAGTTAGAGACATGTCTAGAAAGCAGCATTAAAGTATGTGGTACTTCACATTTAGTAGCTCTCACTTGATTCCTCTTCTGTGAGAGCATCCATTGTTTTTTTTTTATGAATAGGCAAACTTCTAACAACCACAACATCCTGCCTCATGAAAACAATTACTGCAGCTTGTTTGTTCTGAACCTTCCATGTCTCAGCTTCATTTTACATCCATCACTTCTTTAACCTGGAAAGGCAGTTTACATTCTGCTTTCCACATGACTCAAAATTACACAGATCTCTCACACATGAAGAGTAGACTGTAGAGATCCAAAAGAAGTTTTCCCAGCTAAGAATTGTAACCCCTGTTCTCTTCCCTAAGCCCTCTCACTGTCTGTTAACACTTAGGTCGCTCCCACCCTAATTCCCTGTTGGTCCTTTACTCTAGCCCACCCCTGTGTAATTTAGTAATTGGTCCCTGGGGCTTTCCCCGCCCTGCTTATCCCATGTACTTTAGCCTGGACCCTCGGAGCTCCGGGGCCTTTGTTCCCTGAAACCCAAACCATGCGTGGCTGGAATAAACATCTTTAAAACCCTGCAAAGGCCTTCCTGCTCCTTCACCCCAAGCAACATCATAAAAGCAACAGTAGACTACACAAATGCATATCAATTTGATGCTCCTGTTTGGTGCTCTCTGCTACACCACAAAACCTTAACATTTGCATTGTATCCTTTTATCTATACCTATATTCAACTTCAGGTGTTTTTTAATCACCTGTCACTCAGAACTGTAAAGACTTCATCCAAGACCACCATCAATCTGTCACTAACCTAAATAATGACAATGCTGTCACTGAACTGTTAATGAACTACTCAAATCCATTTCCAGATCATTCAGAAACACCATATGAAACAGATTCCAGCAGGATTCCACTTGTGAAATCTCTGCATTTTTAACACTAATCATTGCCTTTACCCTGTGACTCTTACACGGGTTAATTTTTTTTTAACTTCAAGACCGAAGAATGTTTCTCTTCTAGATATGCAGATCTCTTATGGATATGCATCCAAAGCCACCAAGTGATTTCACCTCACTGTGCACTGTATACTCAGAATGTGTTGCTTTTGTATTACCAATATGAACTTATTGCTCCAATAACTCCATATATACATGTATCAACTCTGTTCAGTGTTGACTTCTCTCCTAAGTGTTCAACTTTGCTATTCATTCTTACTGCCTGAAGGGGTTAAAAATCATAATTTTTGTAGCTTCTATTTCCTCTGCTAGACTTGACAACAAATGCAGTGTTCCCTGTTCTCTTGCAATGAATACTTAATTCTCCTTTCCTCCATTTACTGGAAACAAATAAATACTTGGCGCCTAAGGATGTTGTAGTAGATATTTATAAAAGTACCTTTTATAAAGGTATACTGCAGTATAGCTCCAAGTTATTGCTATTTTATAAACATTTTATTTGGCCACTTCATCATTTACATTGAACCACTGTGTCCTACCTTAAATCTCCATCTAGTAACAACTACAAACTTGAGCGTGTGGTCCTTGCCAAGAATCTCTTCGTTGCATAATATATCCAGCTGACAAAATGAAGGTGACAGTTAATTCATTGGGACCCAATACACCAAACAACATATTTGACATAATATACACACTTGACAAGCCTTTTTTTTTCTCTGAAGATACTACAACTGGTAATCCTGCAGTTGCCCTGCAGACAAAAATTATACCAGGAAAGAAAATATAGTATCTGCTCTCAACAAAAAGTACTGAAAGACCATGTCAATGCCTAGGAAATACAGTATGATCTGGAATTAACTGCTTGATTTATCTTCCCAAGCATTACTAATGTCCTTTCCTAAAAGCTTTAAATGCTTTTAAAAAGACTGAATACATGAACAAGGAGACAGAAATCTGTAAGAAAGCTGCTATTAAGCATACTATGATTTTCTTTTCCGCCTCAAAACCAGTCGGCATTGTTAGAAGGATAGCCCTTTTTTAAAAAACAATGTCTGCCATATACTCATATGCCATAGTTACAAGGTTTTAACAGATAGGCAACAAGTATTTTTTGTTTTCTCAGTTTTTAAAAAAATCTTGATACCAGAAACAGTGAGGATCTCAATACAGAAGCATGACAATTGTATGAATTGTAATCAGCTGAACTACAATATCTGAACATGAATTAAAACCAGAAAGCAAGTATGAAAATAGTACCAGCAAGGTGGCTTATAGTACAATTCTTTACTCCACAGCCCAGAAAGGCCTGAATGTGCATGCAGCGCACTTACATGACAATAACTCAAACCCAGAATAGTCTCTGTCAAGCAACCAAGTGACTACAAGCTCAAATTCTGTGTTACTTGGTACTGGTACAACAATTACACGACCATTTATTTTACTTTTTAAGAAGATAGAAAGGGATATCAAAGGAATAAACAGTGAACTGAAACTCCTGAGAAGTTTTTCTTTCAGTTGAAACCAAGTAGATTTTTAAGTCACAGATTGGCACAGTGAACTGGAGCGCTTACACATGCATATAACAAAAGAATATATTTAAAAAAAAACTCTTTTGAACAATCCTTGTAGTCATGCAGCTGCTGGGCTAAAACCAGAAGTCAACCACCTCTGAGCCACCTGAAGGCAAGATACATGGTTTTGTTTCAGGAAGACTGGCCGAGTTTGGGGATATACTTGAACCATAAGACAGAGAGAGTGTTAATTTAAAGTGTACAGAAGTTGTGAAAAAAATGTGATAGAGATGCAAACTGTCTGTTGAACAAGTTTGAGTGGTGAGGTGTTGACAAGTGGACTGGAAAGCAAATTATTTGATTTGGATGAAATATCTTAATGAAATTCAGTGAATCAGTGTCATAATATGGAATTGAGAGATGTCAAGCTGAGAATCAACTGAGATGTCCAGCAACTGTGACCAAGATCCAGCCAAGTGATAACCAAGGGCTGCGTTCATAGCTTGCCACTGTTAATTTTTGAATCTGGCCTAGGAGAAGTGCAAAGTATTGCCTTTCCTTCTGTATCTTTTAACTTAAATTCTTCCCATGATTCCTTATAAAGACAGGGAACAGTAGGCATCTGATAACATTCTCATGGTGGGCAGAAACTTCAGATTGAGCTCCACTAAGAGCACAGAAAAGTATTTGTGGCACTCTCTCTTCAACTGGCCTTCAGTGTTGTTCAAATGCTGTTTTCTGCCTGGCCCCTGTAGAGTGCAAACTCCCGAAACGCTGGGGATAAACTCAACTACAATCTATCAAACAAATCATCTTGCCAGAGTCTATTTCAACACATATGGAAGCACATAACCAAGGCTTTTAGCTCAACTATTTATAAATGCACATGAAAAGTTACACTGCAAACTAAGTGGAAAGTACTGTACAGAACCAAGAAAGGACAAGAAAATGGCCATTTAACATACAATTTAAGAAGCAGTGTATGCTTCTGTTTTCTGAAGAAAAAAATCAGAATACAGGACATCCTTCTGTTAAGAAATAAACCCACCCATTTTCAGTTTTATATCTCTAAACTTAAGTTTTAAAAATTAAAATATTACCTCATTAAAAGAAGAAAGGTTGAGCTTTTTGGCAATGAACTTCTTTAGATGCAAGACTGTTGCTTGTGCAGAGCAACGAATCCATTTTCGTTTCAATCCACGCAGTTTGCTGCTATTGCACTCCAAGCAGATGCTTACCTTCAGGAAAAGGCAAATAATCAAGAGTTGGCTGCAACAATTTTCTGCAGTCCCTCTTATGTATTTGACATGCAGTTTTTATTAATCCAATTAAGTAAAGTAGAGTACTAGCATTCTTTAAACTGAAATGCCTATTTAAAAAACCCACATTTTCTAAGATCTCATAAGCTGAGTGGTAAGTAATAAGACCAAAATGTTCAAGTGTAATTTTTGATATCAGAAAAAGGCTGCTTCTTAGTCTAAATTCTTAGGCTGTCAATAGCTTAAGAGGACCATATGCTAAAATCTATAGCAAGACAACAGTAAGAAAATCATTGCTGGTTCTTAATGATTGCTTCTAACATAATTTCTTACTGTTAAAGCAACTGCTAATCTGGTTTGATTTTAACATGTTTAAAAAGAATGAATACCATTTATATGACAAATTTTTCAAATTCTCACTTATTTTCCCATCCAGCTATTTGTTACAGTCGAAGCTCTTTGTGATGATATCCTTGTATTGCACTAGGAGGATCTAGTAACAAGTACAATCCCTTTGAAAATTCCCTCACACTGCAATTGAAAAGAAAATTAACCCAAGCTTAAGTTACTCTGGACACACATAACTGGAAAACAAAAGGCATGGCTTGTTTATTCCAGAAGAATAATGAAAAGCTTTGTGTTTAAAACTTAGCAGTGGGTTTCCCAGATTTTATATTTTTATGATATAGGGCTAATACTGTCTTAGTATTAAAGGCTGAAAACAAAATATGTAGTAAGTCAGTAAGAGTGCTTCCCCATCTGACCACCCAGGAGCCACTCTGGCAGTCACATTCGCACCACCTGAGCTGGGACTGAAGCCCCTTCACAGCTACACCCCTCACACTCACATTGAGACCAGGATTCCTCAGCAGCTCCACCTCAGGTTTCCATGGCAGGTTCTCAGACATCCAGTTCCTTCAAACAGCTTAATCATGGTGCAATAACTAAATAACACCAGCTCCAGCTGGTGCCTCTGGGAAGGGACCCTGAACAAAGGAACCCTGGGCTTTCATACCCTCAGAGCACCAAAGTCTGGGGGTCTCAGCTCCTGCTGTGTCTCACTGTCCAGTCCCCAGGCTGGTGCCAGAGGTCCCTGTGCCCTTTCCTGTGCCAAGGGCTGGCAGTTCATGGCCTCTTGCCTCAGGCTCCCATCCAGAGCTCAACCTGCAGCTCTCATTGCAACTGCACCCCAAGCTATCTTCACAGAATGTGTTAACAGTGCCAAAGGTTTATTTCCTAATTATCAATACACACTCAGCTCAATGTATCATGGTAACACAGGGGTACACTCCTATAGAAGGTGGAAAAATTACATGAATTTGTTTTGACAGCAAACTTTGAAGATTCATAAACAGTCAGAACTATAAAGACATTTGCATGAAGAATGTATTCTCCATTCCTGCCAAAACCCAAAGGTAAAACCTCATTCTTACAAAAAATCATTGCCCGAACTGCATCATGTTTGTATCAGAGAGCAGAAAAAGTAGCTTGAAAAAAGCTTATTTTCTTCTCTGTTAGATTATCAGTTACCTTACCAAAGCATAAAAGCTAAAACACAAGATAAAACTAGAGCATGCCGTATGAGCCCACCTGTTCATCACTTCGGTGGTAGTCATTATCTTCTTCCTGCTTTTCTTCTGAGGTTTCTTTATTTATATTTTCATCTGCTTTAGTTTCACCTAAGATAAAAAACCCAGATATACAGGATACATATATATTATTTTTATATAAAAACCCCAGATATACTCAGCAGCAGCCTATAATGCTAATACAATTAAAACAGCACATTTCAGGACCACACTATAGAATAAGCTTTGCCATCCCCCAAATTGTGCTTATCAGCTCAAGCAACACTTGCAGCCAACAGCCCGTGACATGAAAGAGGAGAACACCTATGGAGCTCAGCTGCTAGCAGCCCAGAAGCTGGGTAATTTAACAGTCCCCATGTAGACACTACTATGGAGACCGAGTTTGCCACAAGCAACATGCTATTAGCACCTAAAAATAAAAATTCTGTGCACAAACAAGGCACAAGGCAACAATCCTATGCTGACTCTATTCCTCACTTTTAGGAAACAATTGTGACTGTAATATGCCCACTGGCAACATGCTTCCAACAGATCTGTTTATCAATTTACTAGCTGTCACCCACCAAAGACAGAATAAATAAGGACTATTTACCATTTCGATGAGAATCTAGGTGCTGTTTTGTAGAACATGTCTCCCCTTTGATGTCTCCTGGAACTTCCATGCCCAGCTTGTGATAAAACTCCCTTTGCTTTTTCATTTCCGCTGTTTAAAATTGCAAATATTAATCCCTGTAATAAAGTTCTAATGCAATATTTATGAAGTTATTCCAAATCCCTTCCCACTTAAGGATTGCCAACAAGTGGTGGTGGTATCATTGTTTACAGTCTTCTATCTCTGCTATCTCATCAAGTCATGTCTCATCTTATTTTTCAGAATTACAACAGCACAAAGTTATCTGTATAATTATCACTACAGCATTACTGCTAGAGTTAGATGTAATTTAAAATACTGTAGCTAATTTTGAAGAGCCCACATTTTTAATATGACCGTATTTCAGTCAAAACATTGATTTTGAATTTTTATTTATAGTTCTAATTTTCAATATTCTAGAAATAATGTTTGAAGTATTTATTTAATTGCATTGATATTTAAAAATACTCTGGTTAAAAAGCAGCTTAAATAGATTAAAATACTTTACACTAAATGAAAGCTAAAGCTTTAACACACATTAAGACAAAAAATACTGAGCAATTTTTATAAAGTATTTCTTTTGTTTAACAGATCTAATGTCAAAGAAGATTATGAAAACAGAAGCGGAAAGCCCCCTGATAAGAAAGAACTCTCAAAATAGCAGAAACTAAAAGCAGTTCTACATTGTATTTTACCTCTGAGGATTCTAGAAAGCTTGCACAACAGGTACATAGTTTAATAAGAACAAATTAAGAGTTATGGTATGGCAACATTCAAAAACTGAACGACTATTCTGCTTTACATAATACTGCTCTGGGAAGAAACATCCCATGTTGCCTCCCACCACCCCCCTACACTCAGTTGCTGCTAGTACAGGTATGAAATTAAATTAATTGTCAAAAACTACACAAGAGAAAGAGTCTGGTTTTCCACTGTATTTTTTCTTAGTTGCAACCCCCCATTCCCTTTTTCATCACTTGAAACTCTTTTATTTTAATGCCAAAGAAGTATGTGCAAACTGACCTTTAAAAAGGTCACACCACAACTTACCTTCTTGGAGGCCTGGCACAAGTTTGTAAACAATATCTTGCATTGTTCTGTCATGACTAGCAAGGGAAAAAAAAAAAAATCCAAAGCTTAAGTTCACCACCTTGATTGAAAACATTTCTCTTTAAGACGTTTCAGTACTAACCATATGCAAAAATCTCTAAATTCACCTAAGAAGAATTTTACTTCTTAATCAATATTTCTATCAAACCAGAATGAACAGCAACACAAAACAAATTATGAAAAGGTACAGGTTAAGACAGAAAGCAAACAGAAGTTTGAGAAAGACGAGGGTGAGGAAGAAATCACCCCACTGAATATGTCCTTCTGCATCAAGACAAGTATGTCACTAAAAATCTAAAATTAAATGAAATTAAAAAGGCAACAATTCCACTGCAAATAGAACAGTAGGCCCAGTTAAGATTCTAAACTTTAATCCCAAACTCACCTACAAAAATCCTGTTATAGTCTAAAAATAAGTTATGGTCTCAAAGAAATCAAATATTACATGAAATTTCAATTAAGAAGTAGTACAAGAAACATTTTAAGCATCTGCATTGGCTGCTGCAATATCATTACCCCAAAAGAGTCTGCAGTATCAAGTCCTGAATCTGACCTGAACAGAAAAGGCTTACAAGAGTAGTCTCAGGCTTCTCATCACCTGACATGAGCACTTCACAGCAGTGAAGATCAGTAAGCAATTATAGAAATGGTGACAAATCAAGGCATTTATAAACAGTAATTACAGTATTTTAAGTAGCACTAAAACAAGATTCAGAATATCACTAATCCTAAATTCATGTCATTTTGACCAGAAGAAATTCCATTTGTACAGGCTGAGATTATGAAGTGTCACATACGGACTGCAAATACATCGCCAAAAATATTTCAATAAAAATATGTAAGACATCACCATTACATCAGAGCTGACAATTTGGGAGTTGGAACTAGAGTTGGAACAGATGATCTTAAAGTTCCGAAAGAATTTTAAGATTCTATGATTCTTTTTAAGAGTATTTAGAAATGTAAACAAGGAGACACGTTTGGTTTACCTATTTTCCAGACAGCTCCAGACTATCAATTATTTTTTAAAAAAGGTCCAAAAGCAGGATGGAAAAAGTCTGTTTCAGTTTTGACAGGGCAGTGTGTTACAACTAGTTCAAGCAGCTTACTTAAATTGAAGTGTGTTTAACAACAAAAAGTGAGTAACAAATTGTCTTCTAGCTGTTCTCAATACCATGTCTCCTGGTGCCTTTTTGCACAAAAAACAGGTTTCTGAACCAAGGCAAACATGTCTTACGTGTCATTTACTCATTCTTGCCTATTTGCATCTACCCATCCCTTTAATTATACACTCATACCATGTTACATGTTATTGGTGTATTATATAAACATGGAGACAACATACTTAGTTTCAGACTTCTGAATGAGGATGAGCTTGAGCAATAAAAGTGTGTACAGAATATTGACAGTTTTCTGTCAATAAAAGTGCAATCAGACTCATTTTCCATAACCTTTGCTTCAGAAATTGTTACAGAAGTGAGAAAGGCACATTGAAAAATGAACAAATACAAGTTCTTTATAATGAAAGACAAAACACTATTTGATATGCAATAGATAATGCAGACACAGCATCACAATGTATTTTCATCAGCAGGAGTTACTACACTGCAGTAAAATAGAAATAAAGCACTCAAGAAAAAGAATCCCTTTTCTAATAAGAAAAGGAGGAAAAAACCCGACAAAAACACTTAGTGAAATGCAATTTGTCTATGCAAATGCAGATGGAAAATAAGGTGATTTGCAACAGCCAACACAGCTTTCAGTAAGAGCAAACCGAGTACGACAAATTTGGTGGTGAGGTTATGATAAGGTTACAAGGGACAGTGGATGAGGAAAGGGTGACTTATGGCATCTACCTGGACTTGAGCAAAGCATTGGATGTTGTTCTGCACAACATGCTTGTCCCTAACTGGAGAGGCAATGCAGCACTTGATGGATAAAGAATTGGCTGAAGGGTTGCACTCAAAAGAGCAGTGATGAATAGCTCACTATCCATGAGGAGACCAGTCACAAGTGCTGTCCCTCAGGGGTCAGTAATGGAACCATCGTGGTTTAACATCTTTGTCAGTGACAGTGACTCAGCCAGGGATGACACAGTGACAGGGATTGAGGGCACTCTCAGCAAATTTGCCAGTGGCACCAAGCTGTGTGGGGCAGTTGACACACTGGAAGAAAGGAATACTTAGGAAATCGGTCCATGTGAAGCTCAAAGTTCAACAAGGCCAAGGCCAAGTACAAGGTCCTGCATCTGGGTTGGGGTAATCCCAAGCACAAATACAGGCTGCGCAGAGAAGTGATTGAGAGCAGCTCTGAGGAGAAGGACTTGCGCTATTAGAACATGCAAAAATCAACATGACCTGGCAATGTGCACTTGCAATCCAGAAAGACAAGTGCATCCTGGGCTGCATCAAAAGAAACTTAGCAGCAGATGGAAGCAGGTGATTCTGTCCTTCTACTCTCCCTGCTAAAGACCCCACCTAGACTGCTGCTTTCAGCTCAGGGACCCCCAAATAAGAAGGATATAGACCTGATGGAGTGAGTCCAGAGGAGAGCCATGAAAATGACAAGATGTAAAGACCTCCTCTCCTGTGAAGACAAGCTCAGAGAGTTGGGGCTGTATAGCCCAGAAAAGGAAGATTGCAGGGAACCCTCAGAGCAGCCTTCCAGTACATGCAGGGAACCCACAAGAAAGCTGGAAACAGACTTTTTACATGGGTATGTAGTCATAAGACAATGGGGAATGGTTTTAAACTAAAAGATTGCAGGTGTAGCTTAGATAATAGGTAGAAATTCTTCAGTGAGAGTGGCAAAGCTGGAAAAGGTTCCCTAGAGAAGTTGTGCATACTCCAACCCCCAGAAAAGTTCAGACCAGGCTGCATCGAACTTTGAGAAACCTGGTCCAGGTAAAAGGTGTCCCTGCCTACAGCAGGGCAGCTGGAACTACATGATTTCAAAGGTCCCTTCCAACACAAAATATTTTATGATGATTCTATGACATTCTTATCTGTTCCTATGACTTAAGCAGACCTTTGAAAGATTAACTGAACAATAAAGCTGAAAATTATTTCTCTCATTACTGTCAGACGCTGAAAAGCACTGCTCAACTGAGACTAATTTGTGATAATTTTGTAAAAGTGTAATTCCTACAAATGTTTCATAAATATAGTTTTTACAACTCAAGCATACAAAATGAGGAATGACTAAATCTCATTAAAAATCACACAGAAATTAAACATTTAAGTTGTATAGTTCAGTTGTTTTTAAGTCTGGAACAAGCTGTTGTGCTAAAGCCTTGCAAATTCATAGCAGAAGTTTCATCCTGTATCTCCTCCGCAATCTCCTTCAAAGCTCTTTTTACATGTTTAACATGCTGATAAGCAAGAATGAAAATTTTGAAAGAAGCTATACTATATCAAAGGGGATGAACCAGTCTAGAGTGAAGCTACTTGCACTTCTATTTTTATACTTACCCAATATACTGTAACGGGTGGCTCTGATGTATAACGATCCTACACGTTGGACAGGTGTTGTTTTCCTCCAAATATTTCACTAGGCAGCTTCTACAGACTAATAACAAAGACATTCACAATTAAAAATTAATAGAAGTAGCATAATAAAAGTCTTGTTTTACATAGTCACAGAATGCACATTACTGAAATTTTCCTAAAGTTCATTTTTTTACATCATATGTGCATGATGTCTAATCGTGCAGAATACAATTTCCAGTACCTTTCATTCATTTTCTTAATACAGGGAAGGGATGCACTAGAATTAAAGTATCCATACCTATCGATACCATACCTTCTTAGCACAGCATACAACACAAAATCCCACTTTGAAATTTACTAGAACAACAATTTCTAGCAGGTCAACTTTGCATGGATGACATCACAGGAACTATTTGCCAATAAGAGATCAAAGAAAACATATTTGATTTAACCATGGCCATATACAGAACAAATGTGTGTGGTGCCAATAAAGCCAACACAAAAAAAAAAAATCCAAAGCAGGAAAGTGGATATCTGGGTGTTATTTTAATTCTAACTTTCACAGAGTACACTACAACTAAACTTTCACAGAAAAAAAAATTACATTGTCACAGACCCTCAGTATTAGTAAAATGTCCTGCTAAGAGTTGCTAAAGTAGTCATTCACTATTAAGCTGCACGTTTCTATATGTTTACACACAATCACCCATCTCTTTCAAAGTAAACTATTTATACATTAGTCTCCTCTGTTCAGCCCCAAAACAGTACTCATAAAACGCACTACTAAAAAATATCCTCACTCACTTAAAGTTACAACTGAAAAGGATATGGAGAAAAGAATGGAGATTTTCTTGAAGTGCACTAGTTCATGTAGTATTGGTATTAATGCACTTATCACACAAAGTGAAAGGATTTCTGTAACTATAGTGCCATCTACCTCTCAAACAAGAAGACAGTACAATTACACAAACACCCCTTAATTAAAAAAATAAAGTATCAGTCAATGAAGCATTATAACTTTGCACTGTGCTTTGCATTTACACACTCAGGATGACAGCGCTGTTGGCAGCAAATATTACACAAAGCCTCAAAGCTTTGCACATTCAGGACACATCTCACACAGCAGTTTGTTCCAGTAGAGTGCCAGAACAGTAGATCTATTTGCAAGAGTGAAGCCAAACTCCATTCCTACCAAATCAAAAAAAGAGAATCTGACAGAGGAAACAGGGACAGGTATTCTGGGAAGACAATAGGGATGTTATGTCATGTGTAGAGAGGGCTCAGAAAGGCCACATCACAGCTGAAGCTGAACTTGGCAAGGGATATGAAGAATTACAAAGGTTTCTATAAGTATGTCAGAAAAAGAAGGTCAAAGAGAAGGTCAAAGAATGTGTACCTCCCCAGATAAGCATGACTGGCAAACCAGTAACAATTGACAAGAAGGTGGATAAGGTACTCCATTTTCCTGCCTCAGTCTTCTCTTGGAATTTCTCTTCCCACAGCTCTCACACAGACGAACCACAGAGGAGGCCATTGCATGAAAAGATCAGATTTATGAATACCTGAGAATGTGAATACATGCAAGTCTCTGGGACTTGATGAGAAGTGTCCCAGAGTCTTGAATTGGCTGGTGTAGCTGCCAAGCCACTCACAGCGATAGTCCCGACAGTCATGTGAAATCCCCGTTGACTAGAAGGAAAATATTGCATCCACTTTTAGGAAGTGATGGAAAGGGAGAGACCTGGAAATCACCAACCTGTCTCCTTAACTCTGTGCCTGGGAAGATCATGGGCCAAATCTTCCTAGAAGCTGTGCTAAGGCACATGAAGGACAGTGAGGTGATTCCAGGCAGCCAGCACAGCTTCACCAAGAGCTCTAGGCAACTTGATGCAGCTGAAGATGCCCCTGCCCACTGCAGGGTGATGCACTAGGTGACTTTTATAGGCCCCTTCCAACCCAAAGCATTCTGTGATTCTATGATATCTAAAATATCATCCCATGTCATGTCTTCCAGCTTGGACTAGGTAAATACTAACTCCTCCTAAAATGAACTGGTCACAAGTTGGCTAATGTTCTGGCAGGTTTCAGCCTGAGCACAACATCCAAATAAATGCCACTAGATGGCTTATGAAGAGCTGCAGCCATCTAGGCTTTTTTTTTTTCCTGGGGTCAGGTTGGGATTAATAAACTCTCCTGAAAATGGAAATCTTTGGAGTAATGGACAGACAACATGGAAATGATTCTATGATCTGAAACAATAGTATTACTAAAATTTTCCATTAGCTTGGTTTTCCAGTATCTCTGATCTCTGTTTACCCAGACATTCAGGCACTGGTTGTGGACATGAACCGAGCTGTACATTTTCTTAAATGTATCAGAGAGGTTTCATCAGAACAGGAACAGATAAAGTTAATGCTCACTTTTTAGTTTTAACAGTTTCACTTCTCTTGATTTTTTCATTTCTGTATCTAGTTCAAGTTGGCCTTTTATATCCTGATGAATTCAGAAGACTATATCTTTCATAATGTGATGTTTTCCCTTCCATAACATAGGACAGCTTTCACATGTCAACACTAACAAAACTGGCATCACAAACACAAAGTTTAACATGACCTGCCTGTATCATCTAGGATAGAAGTTTAATCAAGGAACATACACAGACTAAAAAAAGACTTAAGACTCTTACTATTAATGAAGTTTTTAGCAACAGACTTAGAAGGCTACCTGTGACCAACAAGCTAAAAGAAATAAGCAGGAATGAATATAAAAACACTTTTTCTTCTGAATTCAGTTTTACAAAAATTGGCCTTGGTCCTCCAAATTACTTCCACTAAAGAACTCAAGAATTTCATTTACTACTGAAGAGCCTTTGAATGGCTGGAGATCAGGAAATTAGAGAAAAATTGAAAAGATATGAAAAATGTGCAGTTCTGAGTAGAACAGAATGAAAATTTCAAGGTGGTATAATTTAGAAGAGAATTCACTATCTCAACAGACAGGGCAATTTCATGATAGATTTTGCAAGGATGCTATTCCAGGAACATACATTATTACCATTATCTTACACAATACAAACAATTCCAAAATGTATGAAGTTTTGATAATAAGACAGGACTCTGTTCCTCTTCTCACAAAATTAATTCTACAGGGCACTAGGTGAAGTAGTATTTATAAACTACAAACTGTCAAAATAAGGGAGAAACAAGCCAAAGAAAATCCTGCTGCCCCAGAAAAAGCAGCAGGAAATGGTAGTAAAGTGCATTTCCTGACTTGCAGCGAGCATTGTAGCGCTGTGGATTATTTACATATTTCCTCCGCAAACAAGTGTAAGAGATGGTGCAGATGATATCAGCTATGGAGTATCTGTGAGGTTTTGTTTTATTTTTAAAGAAAATAAAAAATTATATCTCTCTAGCTCTCTGTCACCCATGTTAAATTGTTATGATACTGATTTTGTATATATGTGTTGGGGGTTAGGTTTTCTTTTCCTTGTCACCTGTGGAATTTTTCCCATTGCGCTGCTCAGAAGTGCTGATGGCTGAGTACCTGAGATGGACAAGGGGGAACTCCTCAGGTTTTTGGGAGTTTCTCTTGGAGGGACAGAGACACCACGAGATTAGAAGCAGGTAAAAGGAGAGTGGGGGCAGTTGCTAGCTCTTGCTTGCTCCTGGCTTTGGAAGAGGAGGGTCACTGCAACCACCGCCACAGCCCAGCCCGGAGCTGCTGCTGGACACCGCACCCCTGCCTGGCCAGGACATCCTGCCATTTCAGCTTCCTGTTTCCAAGCATCCTGCTGGAGCACCAAGACCGACACTGCCCCAGTGTTGGTGAACCAAAGCCTCTTCTCCATCCCTTCCTGTCTGGGCACTGGGATCAGCTGCCCCAGGGGTTTTTAGAACCAAAGCCTCTCCTCCATCCCTTCCCGTCTGGGCACTGGGATCAGCTGCCCCGGGGGTTTCAGAGCCAAGGCCTCTCCCATCCCTTCCTGTCTGGGCACTGGGATCAGCTGCCCCGGGGGTTTCAGAGCCAAGGCCTCTCCCATCCCTTCCTGTCTGGGCACTGGGATCAGCTGCCCCGGGGGTTTCAGAGCCAAGGCCTCTCCCATCCCTTCCCGTCTGGGCACTGGGATCAGCTGCCCCGGGGGTTTCAGAGCCGAGGCCTCTCCCATCCCTTCCCGTCTGGGCACTGGGATCAGCTGCCCCGGGGGTTTCAGAGCCGAGGCCTCTCCCATCCCTTCCCGGCCGGCCCAGCCGCCATCAGCGCCGCTCCCAGCCCGCCCCGCAGCGCCCCCTGCAGCCGCGCGGGGATCATCGCACCCGCCCTGCCCGCCCGGAGCCACCAGCGCCCCTGCTGGCCGTGACGGGAACTGCACCCAGGGAAATGCCCGCGGCCGGGCGCTGAACTGGGTTCTGTTCTGGTTGGAGTTAATGCTGCAGCTCTTGCTGGTTTGTTTGCCTTGTTACATATACTAGTAAATAACTGTTACTCCTATTCCCATATCTTTTTACCTAAAAGCCTCTTAACTTCAAAATTATACTAATTTGGAGAGAGGGGGGCTTACATTCTCTCCAATCCAAGAGAAGCTTTTGCCTTCCCTAGCAAACACCTGTCTTTCAAACCAAGACAACACTCTTCTTACTAGCAGCAGTAAAGAAATTCAGGCAAAACTAAGCAGAAGTCTAAAATCAGCAGAAGTCTAGCTCCGAAAACAACACTATGGGAATTGAGATATGAAGCAAGAAGGTTCTGGAAAGACCACAACGCAATCTTCTAAAAGTTGAAGGGCACTACAAGAGAGATGGTGATGGGCACATACATTTGTACAGGGGCACATACTGACAGGACAAGGGGGAACAGCTTCAAACTGAAGGAGGATAGGTTCAGATTAGATATTAGAAAGAAATTCTTTACTGTAAGGGTAACTGACACAAGTTGCCTAAAGAAGCTGTGGATGTCCCAACCCTAGAAACATTCAAGGCCAGGTTATATGAAGCTTTGAGCAACCTGATCCAGTACATGCTCACCCTGCCCATGGCCAGGGGATTGGATATAGATTCTAGAACCATTCTGTGGTTCTTGGAACCATAGAACAAACCATTCTACGATCCTAGATTCTATGACAACATCCAGAAAGACATGAAGTGTGACAAGTACAACAAATTCATCAAGGCTGATAAACAGAACTTCTAAATGGAATATAATAAAAATACAATAATCACGGATAAATCAGGAACATTGCCTTTCCCCTTTGTCAAATATATAAGGTGAAGTCTGCTGACACTTTTTGTTTTATGATGAAAACACAGTTACCAAATAATTGCCTTCCAAAATTAGGAATAAGTCATTAAGCTAATAAAACAACATACAAAAAATAAACATAAATGTTGTTGCAGAATAATTTTAAAACATGGGATGCATGACAAGGTTCTAAGTCATTCCTCACTTACAGGAAAGTAGAAATTCACAAAGTAATTTAACAACTAAAAACTACTTTATCCCAAAGTTATGGAATACAAGCTTATTTTAGGATACAACACACTTGTTGATTTATCGATAGACTGCTCTGCTTTCTGCAGAGAAACAGGGGAAAAAGAGACATCTGAAAGGCTCCAGGTGGAGAACATATGCTACATCAACTGTCACAGAAGAGAGAACTAGGTATTCGACATTCCTTTAGCATGAAGACAGACTGCATTCTTGAACATTTACATTACTACTAATTGTATATGGCTTCAAGTTTATGCAGCACAGCTTTAATGTTCCCTTCATTTACTTTGTTAAAAAAGCAAATAATCTGTTAAAAGCAGTCTAGTAAAGTGCATGCTATTTTTGCTGACGATAATCGATATTGTCAATTTCAACTGAAAACCATTACAACATGTTGCATATCAAGTTTAAAAAAAAACCAGCAAAAAAACTAAAAACCTAGAAACAAAAAAACCACCAAAAAACCACCAAAACAAAACAAAACAAAAAAAACCCCAAAAAACTAAACCTGCAACTTTAACTTAATTATACTTTTACTTACAAGTATGCAAGCATTCTGTTACAGTAGTAGCATCGATCAGGTATCCATTGCACAGACGACAGGTTATATGGGCATTAATGTCCCAAAGCTTAATCTTCCTTGTTAGCATCTTTGGTGTCTGTGGAAGAGACGTATCAAAGTAACACAGCTGTAGTCATTTGGGAATAAATTAGTAACTTGCGTTAACCCAGCTTCAGACTTCCGTACAACGTACATGGATGTGTGCGCACAGTGGTGGCACTAACTTTTATGTCACTTCACAGAAACTAAAAAATGTAAACCCCACACTATACTGCAAGTCAGTACTGTAAGAGCATAGAAAACAGCCCTTCCAATTTGCTACTAATAAGTTCCTGTACTAATCAACAGACTCAGATTTAAGGCAAAACCCTACCATCCTGGTCATCTCAGTCATCATATTCAGTCTAATAATGACGGAAAACTCCCAAAACACGCAGAGAGAAAATCCTTAAAGTAATTTCAGATTCAAGACTGTTTTGACAATTGAAAAGTCAACTCTAAGGTTTAACCACACTTTTAAGTGTTTGCCTTGTGTCACTATGTTAAAGCATAATTTTGAATCTGTCTCTCAATAATGGGGCTGGAAAGTAAACCTTCTGAAATCCCTTTTATTTAAGCACAAGTTAATTAAAGACTACATTATAGATTAAAATAATTTCATTGGCAGCGGAGCAGTTAGTTGTGCTTAAACTTGAACTAGAAATGTTTCCTTTCTTTTGAGCATGGGACAGCATAAGCATCTTAAAAAGGAAAAAATAAAAGAAAACAAAAAGGACAAAGCCAATTTAACTTTTTGCAGCAAGCCAAATTGCTTAGTGAGAAAACACCACACAAAGCCAAAACCTTTACAAATAAACTGTTATCTTTTAAACATAGCTGTATTATATTTTTCAAAATATTTTGAAAAGTGTATTGTTACAAAACTTGACTAGCATTCTTAGTCAATTAACAGAGTAGGCCATACTTGCTTACAACCTACGACATTTGGTTCTCATACTGCAGAAGTCACCAAATTACACTGTTTTCCTTTAAAGTGATTTTACTCTCACTGGCTCACAAATACTGGTTTTCATCTAGCTCAGTCTGGAAACATTTCAGGATTTGAATGGTGACACATGTTCCTTAAGTTTCACACAGAAATATTGCAACAAGGTTGTCTGATCTTTAATTTTGTCATCTTTTTCCTATGTTCAGTGAAGTGGTACTAGGAGAAAAGAACTACCAAACAGCAAACTTCCACACTAATCTGAACTATTCCAGTGCAGAGAAGTACCATATGTTCCACTATAAACCATGGAGAAACATATCCAACACCCACTAATTCAAATCTGCATTGTCCTACACAGAAAGTACTAGGAAGACTTCCAGTTCTCACAGTTAAGAAGTAAACTATGGGGGGGAAAAGAAAAAATCAAACTTACTTTACAGTATTTGAGATTTAGTTTTAAATGTAGTGACCTCCCATTACAGAAGAATAAAAGAGCAATTTAGTTTTTCCAATAGAAAAAATAGGTGAGAACCTATACTCAGAAACTGAACTAGTTTTCTAAATTGTTGAATTTTTTTTAACCCTGTGAAAACCACATTAGATCCTTGCAAGTTAGTGCATTAGGCCATCAGTTAAAAGCTACTACATGAGTTATGCAGTAGTATGCAGTTAAGTAGATTCCTGTGGTGCTGACGAAGACCTATTCAACATAGTTCTTCAAGAAGAGCTCAAGCAATGGCATCAAGCCACTAGTTAAATAGAAAGTGAGCATGCTAGAAAACACAATTCATGACAGGCAAAAGAGAAATTAGCCTACATAGATCCTGAAAAAGGCAGTATCAATACAACTCTAGTTACTTGTCTAGGCAGCAATTCAGAAGAAGATGTTCAGGACAATCAGGCAGAATCCAAGCACTACAAAGGCAGAAGAGCCAAAGACTTAACAGTGAAATCTGAAGCAAAGAAGTTGTTTATTTTCTAGAAAAAAAATATAATTTTTCCTCAAGACAGTAGAGATAAACACTGCCATGAGAAGAACTAACAGCAAACAAAAAAAAATTCAGATGGGGTATATTATAGAACAGTGACTGAATCATACAACAAAGGCAAATATAATACAAAGTAAGAAAGCCCACTGTGCCAGGGGAAAAGAAAAAAAAAAGTTGATAGAAAGTATAACACACACCTTTCCAATTTTTTAGGAAAAAAAATCATACACATTTTGGCGCTGGAAGAATGAGTATCTTCTAGACTGTCAAGTGCAAGCCTATCAAATCAACCTTAGGAAAATTTCATACACCATTGAAGGAGGACAGAAAGTCTCTCTCATTAGATGTTCAAAGGACTGAAAATAAGAACTACTGGAGGAAGCAACAGAAAGGTAACAGGTCTTTCCAGGGCAGTAGACAAAAGGTGATAAAACCTACAGTAGGAGGAGATATCTCCAGAAGGCCTGTCCCATGCTGCTTTCTTGCAGCTGCTAGAACAGGAAAAGGATCTCTTCTCTGCTCATGCAGAGAAGCAGACATGGTTGCTTCAGCACACCTTGAATCTTCAATAAACAATGCAACTTTTAAGATCTGTAAGCAAGCTATCACTGTCAGACTTTATTTAAGCCTGCATTTTGCACAATTGTGGCCCATGTCCTCTAGTCTTGGGAAAAAGAAGAACTTAGAATGCCTCTCTTGCTTTTCAAAACAGTTAATCTGTTACAACAAGAGGACCTAGCAAAAATTTAAAAATTAATAAAAGTAAAATTTACAAAAGGCCATACCACTTCATATCTATTTAGAAAGGTAGAGAGAAGCTTGCAAAAAAAGGCATATTACCAAGATGTCAGTTCAGTCAGATAACATAAATACTCAGAAAACTTGCAGAAAACTTGAATTGCTTCCTAGAGGGAAATAGAAAAAAAATTTAGCAGAACTAATGACACACATAAAGAAAAAACAGAGACATTAATGTTACAACCTCATATAAGAAATTAAATTCACTAATCATAGCAACTAATTAAAACCATAAAGTAATTCCACATTATATAAAGTAATTCCACATTCATTACCTGCCTGTTCTGTATCACTTCAGAGGGAAGTAAATAACATAATTGCAGATTTCATCATCAACTATTTCTTCTCATTATTACTGCATTTGAAGATGATACACAGTCATACTAGGAAATACAAAGCTAAGCTACCACTCACAATGCTTAAGAAGAAACTCTCCACGTGGATGGGTGGTTAATACAGAATGTCTTCATGTTCCTACCTGGAATACATTAACTATCAGCTCAGAAGCGGTACTAGTCTGCCTCAACCACACATCTGCTCTTGGGAAGGCATCCCAAGATACCCATGTTTCTACAGTCTGCTGCCAAACAAGTTAAGCACCACTTTTATCATATAAGGCAGCCAAGATGTTATTACCCCACCAAAAAACCCCACACCAAACACTTAAAATAAGTAATCATATATAATCATAAGTACACTGCTGCAGGAGAAGAAATAGGCATTAGATCTGGAGATTAGAAGCAAGCAGAAGGTACAAAGTATTCCCAAGACATTAATGCTGACAAATACATCATAATTGATATGCCAAGTCCTATGTTATCTCAACCCCAGCTTGTCATAAAGACTACTCATTATTTTAACATTAAGAGTATGGAAATTAAATAAAAATATATTTCTCAAATATTTAAGATTTTACATCAGTCTAATCACCCTGAAAAATTCATTTTATTTGAGTTTATCAAACATATAAATTCTGAGTTTATCAAACAAGCAACTGAAGACCTTAAAAGTTAGCCCTTTTTAACTGCTGGCCTCCCATGAATGCAAGATGACATGTCTTTTCACAAAATTTCAGTGTCCTTCAGAAGTCTTAGCACGTGTTTCTATCATTTAAGTAGGCTCTTAAGAGCTACTTTTAGCATATCAACATGTAGTAATGTAAAAGAAGTAAAGCACATTGCCAGGTGATGGATTCCCCTGAAGTATCCTGAATGAAGTGACATCCTTCTGCTTAGGCTACTGACAGCTTCTGCACATGCAACTCATCCATGCCATTAATCTCTCACAAACTGGAAGTAAACAGCAAGACTACATAACATCCAAAACATAATTTTTGACTAAGAATCACACAACCTATTCTTCTATTTTTCAGATAAATCCAGGTCTCCCTTAAACACCTTCCCTTTGAAAAATCTGAATTCCAGGTGGTATCTTTCACAGAACTCACCTTTCCATTCTCAAACTGCTATATGCTGAAAAGAAAGCTAAAAATGAATTCCCATACCTCCAAAACAAGAAATCTAATCTTAAAAACAAAAACTGCAGATGTCTAAATACACATTCCCAAGAAACCATGCAGCTCAAAAGCACAGACAGATACATGGAAAACACACTGAGCCACTTGGTCTGACCTCAGTTTACTCTGCTTTAAGCAGCTGGATTATATAGAATATCCTGAGTTGGAAGAGACCCATGGAATCGTCAAGTCCAAATCCTGCCCTGCACAGGACATCCCTAACAACCACATCATGTGCCTGACAGCATTGTTCAAACATTTCTTGAGCTCCGTCAGGTTAGTGCTGTGACCACTTCCCTGAGGAGCCTGTTCCAGTGCCCAGCCACCCTCTGGGTGAAGAACCTTTCCCCAATACCTAACCTAAACTTCACCTGACACAAGTCATGCCATTCCCTCAGGTCCTATTACAAGCAACTACATCATATGATGCACATGATTTCCTGAAGTCTTTTCTAACCTGAACTATCATATGATTCTATGAATTTACTACCTCTGCCTATCCATGTAACAAACAAGCTGAACTTCTTACTATATTGACTGATCTCAAATTGTTGATGACTGTTAGTCAATCATAATCACAAAGACACTAACTCAATGAAGTTAGCATGAGCTCAACATCTAAAACTGGCTGCTGTAATAAGAAAACACACAGAATCAGGTTGACATTAAAGTCACACACACTAGCTTGACGCAATAATAGAGCGATTATAAGTTTGCTTTGCCGAAGCACAACTAGGCTGACACATTCCTGCCTAAAAATAGGTATTAAAAAAAATCAGACATAAAAAAAAACCGTATCTCCCAATTGACACTTTTTTTCCAGATTCTAGACTGCGTAGGATTTAGTAAGAATAGCAAGCCTCTAAAAGATACTATTTACATGTGCCTTATTTTGTAATGTGACCCAGCATGCACTGTAGATGCATGCTCAAGAGCTTCTGAATCTTTCACAGGATCACAGTCAAATTCAAAAGCTAAACATGGAAAGCTACAATACTATACCAAAAAAAAAAAAAAAAAAAAAAAAGGTAAATTCAGAGGATAGACCAAATTCTGAACATTTACAGTGTCATTTTCCAAACCTAATAGCTCATTTGAAAACCTGCGAACCTCAGGCTCCCATGGGCTGACAGCAGTTAGGAGACAATAGAAAAATACCATACCTTAATTTAGTTTTTAGAAAGCCAAATCTCTGTAACACAGAAATTCTTATTTCTTCTAAATTAGATTGCTAGTTCTTCTCAGATGTACCTGCTGAAATAGTAATCTATGAAAGCAAGCAGTCTCAAATTTTAAGAACTGTAAATAACTTTGAAACTCTCAATCCACTAACTGGACCACAACATTTGATTAAAAAAATTAGTCTTATTTTGTACTTAGTCAACTAATGAACACTGGAGCCAAAACACAGCTCTTGTCCCTCAAAACCACGTGGCTGGAATGGTAAGAAGTCACTCCTCAGTTCTATAATCACTAAACTCTTCTCAATTCACCCAATGAAAAAAAAGTAAAAAAACCAACAAAACAACAACAAAACCCCCCAAAAACCAACAAAATACACATATACATTCCCCCCCCCAAAAAAAACCCAACAAAAACCCAAAAGAAACCCAAAAAAGACACACATACCAACCTGAGCCTCAGCTGTTTTTACAGGAAATGCAAAACTCATAAAAAGTGTCCCTTCAGCATTTTACATTGATTCATAGGAAAATGTTACAGATATAATGCAAGTTGCTCTATCCAACCTTGCACTCAAAGCAGGCCCACTTAAATTGAGTTACAGTAGGCTATTCCCGCTTTACTCCCAAAATGTTCAGCAGCAAAGATTCCACAGCCTCTTTGGGCAATCTGTTCCAGGGCCCAACCACGCTCACTGGCAAAAAATGTTCCTACTGTCTCATAGGAATCTCCTGCATTGCAACTTGGGTACGATGCCTCTCATCCTACAAGTGTGCACCTCCAAGCACAGTGCAGTACCCTCATCTTGCTTTCTATTCATAGGTTGTGTTGAACATAGCAATAACATCTTCCCTAATTCTTAGCATCACTTGTTTAGGACTTTTGTAAATACTGCATAAAAAAGAGCAACACTGAAATCTTACTCAATAGCTGAAGAGCCACTCTTAACCCAAGTTGTTAGTACTTCATCTTGGTTATTATTTTGGAGGCAGAACAAATGAGCACTGCCCTGCTCCAGAGAAATAGCAAGCCCTCTGAAGGGCTTAAAAATAATTGAGAGATCCTGTTTAAAAAGTTAAGAAAAGAAAATACTCACATTAATCATTCTCTTACAAAGACTTTTCTAACATATGCCACTACATCTGCTTGAAATGGATGGGAGACCTGCTAGAAGTATTCCATTTTGAAGAGATTGTTTTCTTAACAGCTGCCAAGCAATGAATTATTCAGGAAAAACATACCAACAATGGAGAGAGAAGAGACACTTTCTTTCAGTGCTGGAACATAAGACCCCAAACAAACACAGAAAATGTTCCAAACATTCAGCTTACATGAAAAAAAGATAATTCGCAAAAAGATTAGTATTTCTTCATCTTGGTTTCAGCTGACATTATTTTAAACCACACTGCTGGAACTATGTTAGCCTCTCACTATCTGGAAGTCTTACAAAATCTCAAAAATGGACATTCACAAAACGTGGACTATATTCCCAACTAAAAAACAAACAAGCAAACAAACCCACACACACAGTCAGGAGAGGCTTAAAGGAGATATGCACATTTCAGAAAGTCAACTAATTTTGTTTGTGCTTCATCCACTTCATCCACTAAGGCAATGTTTTCATAAGATGATCAAACAAAAAGTTAAGCAATGTATTGCAGGCCTCTCTAACAAAATTGTGTCACTGATAAGACAAGCCTGCATATCTCAGTACAAGATTTCAGATTTCAGAGAGAAGTCTGCACTGAAACTATTATTCATGCAAGATTACAGAGAAGATCACCAGATGGACTCCTCAGAAGTACAGCCTTATCATTTATATAGAAATCAGTCCAAATATTATAGCCTACATGAGGCATACCTCTTAAAACAGCATTTCTTTTCAGAGTCTGCCATCCAGAGACCTGAAAAGACAGAAAAATAGTCTGAAAGTTAACATCCAAAATTCCTCAAAATACAGCTGCCACAAAGAAATACTCAGCTCACTAAATTCACCTAAATATTTCGTTATCTCTATTAATTTAAGATAACAGTGGGGGAGAAGCACCTGTAAGCAAGAAAAGGGGGGAAAATTTGATCCTCAGGAAAAAAAGAAAGAAAAAAAAGATTTAACACAGTCTCCAACTAGACAAGGAAAATGGCTCAAAAAAGAAGTCCTAAGAAGTCCTGTTACCATGTGATGGGAAAAGAAAAAGAAATTCATTATCTTCAAAAATGACAGGAAAAATAACCAAATAAATAAACAGAATTCTTGAACAACCACCTATGGACTAGAAAGTCTGTAAGAAAAGAAAATATTTTGAATTGAAGATGCACATTTAGATGAGCAAGTTTCAGTTTTCAAGCTATGATTTCAAGTAATCTGCTTTTTGTATCTTAATCTTAAAAAATACTTTCAAGTAAATAATTAGTATTTCCAGAATCGCTAGGTATTTGCCAGAATAAAATTATATTTAAAACAATAGTAAAAAATAAGACCTTTATTCTTTGACTAAAGAATAGGTAAGTTTGACAGAAGAAGCAATTTTTCCTTTTGATTTACACAGGGAAGATTCAGCTGTTACAGAGACAGGTAAAGAGTATTACTAGTTCCATCTCCCTGCTCCAAAAAATAAGAGGCATAGCCTGTAGTTACTGATTTTGCTGTTATATTGCTAAAGGAATTATGAAAACAATGACAAAACAAGATGTTAATGATAGCACTTGACAAAAACTTCAGAACAATGCCAATAAAAATCTCTTTGCAATTCCACTGTGAAGTTCTTCGATTGAATTCAGAATTAAAAATTACTGTTAACTGAAAGCAATGCGAGTTGCAAGAGATGCTCTTTCATTGGAACGCACAAAAAAAGATCCCCACCGAGGACACAAAGCCTCTCATATAGTAGAATAAACTCCTTGAGACTTTGTCATTCAACAGATATATTTCTCCAGCAAAATGTGGAGGACAGAACAGTGACTTTGTGTCTTGGAATAACCAGGACAGAGTAACAGAATATCTTGGGGTAACCAGGATACTCTGCTTCTGAAGAAACCAGTTTAGAGGCTTATCACTCCAAAAGCACATCACAACATGACCTTGAGTAAGAGTCTTCCAAAAGGACTTATCATGCATCTTCCCTCACTGCTGGTGGAAGAGGACAAGATTACACTTTGGCTCATGTGGAAGAAGGAAGAGGCACTCAATTTGTGAGAAAAAAAAATCAACAATCAAATTGGTCCTAAATCATCACCATATTCTTCCTGTTCTAGTTTCAGGGTGAGAGTGATGCACTACAAAAACTAAAGACAGGGAAATTCAGTTCCTTTTTAGATCGAGATGGTCGCTGGAGACTGGGCAAATGGATCATTCTGCTGACCCTGTAATAATTTAGAAACGAGTACTAAAACTTTCTTTAAACAATTTCTTAAGTACTGTGATTGCTTTGAACAACTTGTGAGTTTATTGAACTTTAACTGTTGTTAGTACCACAAAGCTTTGTAAAGCAAAACAGGAAGTTATTCTTATCAGGTACAAATCCAGAACTGAAGTGAATGGCAGACTTACAAACCACAACTTTGCTCTATTTTAACAGAATAAGCATATATACTTTTCTTTTGCTGAAACATAGCACAATAATGTTAATTCATTAAAAAGCAGAAGTGGGGAAACCCTGAGGAATACAGCTAAATACAGGGATACAGCTAAATGTAGCAAATAATAACAATTTTGCTTAATAATTGCTGAAAAATACTAAAGTCATACAGCATCAAAAGCTGAATGATAACAGTACTGGAAGCAGCAGGTGTACCTCAATTCACAAGGACAGTGTATTTAAGGTGAAAGTCACAGCTCTAAGAACAAAGTATTAAAACAATAGAACTGTTCAGATTCAAAGCTAAGTGTGGACAAGATAATTCTCAAATCTGATGCTTATGATTGCATGGCTTACATCGGGCATAAGCATCTCACTTTTGCTACTAGTTGCACACTGGTGAAACTCAGTAGATAAACCTAGATTTTCAAGGAGCTGAGTTAAAGTGCAGAAAAAGAATGCAGCCCTTGCATTCAGTTTCATTATTCTCAAAGATGACAAATAAATATTGATACATTAACATTTTAAATATTAATTTAAATATTAACATTAAATTCTTAAGTATTATTATATACATTCAATTTTAATAGCTGTTTCTATCTAATTCCACAAACTATACTAGCTGAACAGGCCTGGAAACACCTTATTTCATAACAACAGAATTAAAAAATGGCTCCTGATATTGTGAGCACAACTGTGCAATGAGAGAAATAATGCAGTTATTTATCAGTTATTAGAACTAAGTCTAGTTCACACTTCCATCACAATGCAAGTAAAGTGTACTATAGACATGAGGTTAGAGATTATGAAGAGATAAAAGCACTGAATTTGTCTTTTTAACCTAGCTGGTTTGAAACAAAAAGTCTGCTATTCTTATCAGTTACAATAAAAAGACAGAAGTTGTTCATGACAGAATAGATAGACCTCTGTTCCATAAGGAAATTTATTTTAAAGTAACTTCTTAGAATAATATGCTGACTTGCAACAGATGAAGAGTAACAGCTAAATGAAATTAATAAAAAAGTCTCACCAGCTTAAAATAAAGTATCTTCTTTTTCAAGTTTTTCCATTGTAGGGCAAGATACTTATCAGTCAGAAATTCACTTCAAGAGAACTGGAGAAGCAGTCATAGTCCTACTTCCATTGCTAGAAATGTCAATACAGCCTGTACAGTATTCTGAAGAAGGATGAGGATATTACCTCAGGTAAGCAACTTAAGATGCAGGACACAATTTCAACAGACGGAAGAACAAAGAAAACAGTATTGCGGTTGCTGGGGCTTCAGATGCCAAAGTTTTTTATTTCAACTGTTGTCAGACGTATATTTTGAACTTTTACTTTGAAACAATATATACGCAACTTAGAAAAGAGCACAGAGACTTCAAACTAGCAGGGAGAAGTCTGTGCTAGGTTTAGCAAAATGCAATAAGAGAAGATAATTTGTCTTTCAAATTGAGCTTTAAAATATTTCAAGCTCCAATAAAACTTTTATTGCAAAGCACGGTTTCATAAAAGAATCTACTAGAAACAAACCCTTCTGTTGAGCAAAAATAAATAGAAAAAAGATTTAAATTTGTTGTAGCAAGCCTTGTTATGAGTACATGTACATATTTTTATTACTTAATTCAAGAGAATAATTACATGCTAAGGCAGAAAATATATCCATGTACTTTTTTTAGTATCATGCCAGCAATTTTCCTCATCTCAGTGGAATTCCTCACAAGCAGTTTCTCTCATTCCTGGGAATGTTCTAACACCACTAGATGGCACCAGCACTCTACTTTCAATAAAGCAGGTAGCTGTACCTTAGTAACCGAACACAGAAAAAGACAGGACTGCCCTAAAACAGAAAAAATAAATTGAAACAACACATTCAGCAGCAGTCTCACGATGGAGACTTCCAGATCCTGCTGTGACCCTGGCACCCATCCAGACTCGCGGCCACCCCAACAGTCAGTTCCTCCCGTTTTCCTTCTACACTCAGGTTTGTCAGTAGCACTCACTCACTTTACTGTAATTGCTGGCACTATGACTGTGGATTCAGCTAAGCACATCACTAAACCATGTCCCTTAGTACCCCATCTACACATCTTCTAAATACCTTCAGGTTCCAACACTGCCCTACCTGGTTTGATGCCTGACCACTGTTTCAGCACAGAAATGTTTCTGAATATCCAGTCTAAACCTCACCTGGCATAGTTTGAGGCCACTTCCTCTTCTTGTATCACTTGCTACCTAGGAGAAGAGACTGATCCACACATGGCTACAGCTCCTCTCAGGTGGAGAAAGTCTCCCCAAGCCTCCTTTCCTCCAGACTAAACAACCTCAGCTCCCTCAGCTGCTTCAGCTGCTCTTCATTGGACTTGTGCTCTACACCCTAAACCAGCTCCATTGCTCTTGTCTGGACTTGCTCTAGCACCTCAGTGTCATTTCTGTAGTGAGGCACCCAGAATTGGATACAGAACTTGAGGTACAGCCCCATCAGTGCCAATTACAGGGGGAAAATCCCTGCCCTGGTCCCGCTGCCCACACTATGCTGATACAGGCCAGGGGCCATTGGCCTTCTTGGCCACCTGGGCACATTCCTGGCTCATGTTCAGCCACTGTCTACCAACACCGCCTGAAAGTTTTCCAGTCGCTCTGCCCCGAACTTGCACTGCATGTGGTTGTTTTGATCCAAGGGCAGGACATGGCACTGGGCCTTGTTCAGTCTCATACCACTGGTCTCAGCCTACCAACCCATCCTGTCCAGATAATCCTGCAGAGCCTTCCTGCCCTCCAGATCATTACTCTCACCCAATTCAGCGTCATCTGCAGGCTGACTGAAAAGCAGCACTTGATCCACTGACACAGGTTGTTGATAAAAACATTAAATAGAACCCAGTACTGAGTCCTTGGGAACACCACCTGTGAAAAATGGCCAGCTGGATTTAATTCCATTTCCCGTCTCTAGGCTGGCCATCCAGAGAGCTATTTACCCAACAAAGAATGCTTTTCCAAGTCATGAGCAGCCAGTTTCTACAGAATACTGTGGGAAATGGTGCCAAAGGCTCTACTGAAGTTCACATAAACAAGATGAGCCTTCCCCACAGCCACTAAGTGGGTCACCTTGTCACTGAAGGAGATCAGGTCAGTCAATCAAGACTAAAAACTAGGTCAATACAAGGCCTGTGTAAAGGTAATCAGAATGCACTTACCTTTGATCAAGTGACTAGGAAGAAAATCACCATGCCTTCCTACTCTAAGCTAACATCCACATCTATTTTGTTTTAATGTATCCCAGTACTCAGGAAGAACAAGGCAGGTGGGGATGCTGGGACATTTCACTGTTCCTTAATAAATCAGGGACTTTCTTTAGCAGTGATAACTTTATAGGACACAGGAAAGTTAATGGATTTATTTCCAATAACTCATATTATTACATGCTTGTATCAAAAGTACTAATTCCAAGAACAATGCTTACCAAAGACATCCACAAACCCTGAGAAAACATGTAAGAAAAAGGGAAGGTAATAGAGAAGAAAAGTTGGAGCAATACTTAAAGCTCTAGACTAGCACATTTTTCTCCCTGAAATATTTCCCAAGTCTAAGTTTACTTGTTTCTAACACAGCTTAAAGGAAATCACGAAAGGGGGGAAAAACAAAAAAACAAACAAAAAATCATCCACGGTCAAAAACCCCCCTTTATTTTGCACACAGCAAGTAAAAGCATCCTCAATACAGACATATTAAAATGTCGAATTTATACAAGAGCATTGCTATTGCCACAAGAATACTAGAGAAATCTTTTTAAAAAACAAAACTTATAATCCTAGTTTTAAAATGACTGTGTGAGCTGGTAACTGAAAAGGCTGTTTGGATTTTGTTACTTGGTTTTTGGTTTTTTTTTTCATTTCTAGTCTTGGTTCTGGAACTAAACAAATGACTGAAATGGTTTTTTCTCCCTCCCTGCAACCAGCTGGCAACACAAATAAGCTCTATCTGAACATTTCCTATATCTGAAAATTTCCTGTACATAGGAAGCATAACCTGATCCTCAGTATCACTACTCAAGAGACTGATGAGCTTTATGCTAGACAGATATTTAGTCTAGAAGTTGTTACTACTCACTAGCCAATTCACATTTCATATTCATGATGAGAAGACAAGAGCTGACAAGTCAAATAAAGCACAAATAATGGGATCTTTGGCCAACTAATTTGCAATTAAGCTTGCCACATTATTTTACAGAACTTAGATCACGATTAATGGTAACGTCAGGTATCAAGTAATACAAAACAAAGTCGTCTTCAATACCACACCACTTTCATGAAAACATCCTTGAAAATGACCATGTAGTATTTATTTCTTTGATCTCAAGAGAAGCTGGTTCTTTTTTTGAGGAGACTTGACTAACGGGTTAAAGAAAAGGCAGGAGAAATAGCAATGAAGTTGAAGTCTAAGTGACTGAGTGACTCAAAACTGGGTCCCACACCCCTTCACACAAATTTTGATAACATTTTCTGTCATTTCAACTTGAAGAATGAAATTATAAACATAAAACACCACCTCCTCCCAGCTGTCACAGGAATTAACTTTCTTAGAAAATTCATAGGTCATAAGTACTACTAAAGTTTTTAAAATATTAAAAATAAACTTAATTTCCCACACACAATGTCATCAACACAAACAACAACAAGAACCAATCAATCTCTTTGGCAAATATCTTAAGAATCTCATTTACTAGGCATGTATTTAATACTAGGGTTGAATACAATGATATTTTGATAAAAGGTTTTATTTCAGTATTTTCTCTTACACATTGCTTAGATTTGGAGTCTTTATTAAAATTAATTGACTGCATTAGAGTCCTGAACCATAAAGCAACTTGTTAAATTTAGCTTAAAAATGGTTGCAAAACTGATCCATCAATGTGTTTGCAGCCAGAGATAAACAAATACCAATATCAAAGTTAGTGTTCTTTAAATTTTCAACTGACAATAGATGCTTATAAAGCACTAAATTAAGGAGTATATATTGAAAATCGAGTAAGCCATTATTCCACTAATAAAATCAACTAAAGACAATAAATACCTATTTGTCAGAAAAATGGCAAAACTAGAGAGTTATACACAGTATTTACTTTAAAAACACATCTACATCTTCACCTGCCAATAACATAATAGAACACTTCAAAAAGAAAGACATAATCCCTGCACTGAGATTCATATTTCATTTTCTATAGCTATTAAGTTTCATTAGATTCATCATAGATTTGAATTCATAGTTGCAAAGACTTATCAGTATAAAAACCCCCATGGACAGATGGACAGTGCCTTCCACCCAAACATGTGAAAGCACAGGCTTCAAACATTAACAATAATTAATGCAGCCATAATCAGATAGAGACTAATCCAGAGTGTATAATGGGCCAACTTAAATAGCCACAGCCTGCCTTAAGTGCAATGCTGTAAGCCACGAAGTAAAGCATCTTCTAAAAGCATGTTCAATTCTAGATAAACACATTAAGGAAGAATGGCATGAAACTAGACCAAGTATCAGAACACTGTGTGAGTAAAAAAACCCCTCTGTCTTTCCTGTATTCACCTATCACATCTTGGTCTGTGAGGGCTGTATGAATGTTACTTAGAAGATAAGGGGAAAACAGAAAGAATTATTTAAATTAAATATAAACTGGAAAGAAACCACATGCACAAACTATCTAAGAGCTATATTTGCCTTTAGAAAGAACTATGGTGGGCTTTAGAAAAATGTTCCCAAATGTCTGAAAAACTCTTATACTTCAGATAATGGCAACATAATCAGGCACTTTGTTTACTTAAAGACAGTGGGAGAGTGAAATTAAATGAATTATCCAGACAGTGTTTCAGGCATTTACAGTTTCTCCAGGATGGAGCCTTCGATACAACAAGGTCACAGCCAACACAGGAAAATGACAGTAAGTGTGTTTTTTCCTTCTCAGCATGCCAGCTGCAGAAAAACAAATGCAAACAATATCATACCCTCAACTCTAGCTTGCAGCACACCCGTCATTAAATCCCTCCCATAAAGATCACCTGCAACCTCTCCAAAACTTTATTATAGAAGCCCACTCAAGAGTTTTGTTGCAGGACTACACCATGAAGAAAGAAAATGAAAGTGCCTTTAAAATTATAAATGGGAATTCAACAGAGCAGAGAAATAAGCACTCTGCTTCTCTACAGGAAGCTGGAGACAGATTTTGGCATTAGCTGCCTTCAGCTCTGAAGGCAAAAGCAAACACAGTGCAAAGAAATTAAAGACTAAGGTTTTCCTGACGTCAAGCAATGATGATTAAAAATTGTCTTATATTAATATGCATAAAGCACCAATACTAAATCAGAGCTGGCATTTTAAAAGGTTCTGTTTAGGAAGAAGAGCAATGAGAGTGAAAAGTAAGAGAACGGCAGATTTTTAAAGTAAGGAACATGCACATACACACTAAATGCAACAACCTGGCCTACTTACTTGACTGCTTCCCACCTACCATCACAACTGTCAGCCCCAATGCGTTATTCCCCATATCCTTCCTCCTCCACTGTTTCCACGGCCTCAACATTTCTTAGAGTCAGACAAGGGATAAACAAGTATTACTTCCACCAAGACACACTGGAAGTGTAATTACAGAAGAGATCACATTCCTATAGTTCATCAATAGGAAGCTTTTCAAGCGGCAACAGACGGCAGGCATTTCTTATCAGAAATAAAACATGATAATGAACATAAAGTAATACATTATATGAGAATTTTCTATAGGTAATTGTAGTTCTCTTTCAATCAGAGTATTAACTCAAAAAGTTACTACAAAGTACAGTTACACTGCCTTTACTTGAGAATGTAAGTTACAATACAGATTTCACTATAAAAATGATATCTTAAAATTAATATTCAATATTTATTGAAACTAATCAAAAAACTGCTGCTGTTACAAAAGGATTAAAAAAAAAAAAGGCTGACTATTGGAAAAAACACTTATTCTAGAGAAAGAAACATTAATTATAAAGACCATGTATTCCTATAGCTAGCCAAAAACGTACAAAACACAAGATAAATCCAGTTCTCAGACTACTTTCAGATTGTCTAAATTCTTTTCCCTATTATTTTACTGAAATGTATTAGGATACTAGGGTTTGGAGAATTGTTTGCTTATATAGTGGTTCACTATTTTGTCTCAAAGCAGTCATCTCAAAGGCAGCATGCTACAGTCAGTATCCCTAAATTGTATTGGTCTTACGTATTAATAACATTAAGCTAGACTGTAAACTTCAATAAAGGGGATAAAAAGGTGATTAAACTCTTCAAGGTTTCTTGATGACATTTAAAACAGCAGTAAGCATACTACCCGAAAAATACAGGAATATTTAGCATTGTGAATTCATACAATTTAAACTTGCTTTTTCCACATCAACATTTTCTTCATTGGGCACTAGGAGGCAACTGGCTAGCCAGCCAAATTTCAGATGCAAGATATTGAACTGCATTAGTATGGGACCCTAATCACTGGGATCAGATTTACAAGCTTTTGAACTAATACTGAATTTCTGTATCTTGGGAGGAAAAGTGTCTGGCAAAAGATCTGCAATGAGCAGCAGTGTATCTGGAGACTCAGACTGAGAGCATAAGAGGTGGCCCTACTGCAACAGCAGAAAAATTTCTAAATTTTGTTGTATCTGCAGTGCCAGCTGCTAAGTGAAATGTGATTCTTTCCTTTTCAGCTACAGCTTTCCGAATAATTCACTCCTTTTAACCTCTGAGGCAAATAATGTAGTGGGCAGAGTAGGAGTCAACAGCACAAAAACAGAGGGAAAGATAGGGCAAGACAAAAAGGTTTTGAAAACAGGAAAACACCCTTAAAACTTGGTGTCCTGTACTGGTTTTGGCTGTGCTTGTACTCAGTATCACTGAAATTAAGGATGTGTACTTAATTATAATGTCAGTTATTACACTATTAAGCCCATTTAGAAAGAGGATGAAATTTTATTTCCAAGAATGTTATGCCCTTCTTTTACACACTCCAACAGACTGAGTACCATCTTCAGGAAAAAGAAAGGTATTAAATATAAAGAGTCATAGGACAAAGAATTATTCTTTGCAACTTTTGCGCTCATCTGTTAATAGGAAGGGCATGTTTTTTAAAACTCACTTGACTGTCAAATGCAAACAGTTAATTTGCAGTTGGTATTTCATCCCAGCCACTACCTTGCCCTCCACAGAAAATATTTTGACACAGTTGCTTTCAGTAACAGCAAGTATTCAATGTATCTATGTGGAATTATGTCATGGTAATGTAAGCCATTTCCATTTCATTCTGGTAAAGCTTAGGCAGCTGCAGCATAAACAGAGAACTACAATAACAGGAAAATGAAGAAACACTGTCTCAAAGCAGATGATTCATTTGGTAACAGAAAACCTAATTTCATGCATTTGTAATATAATCCAACTAGAACAGGTGTTTTAATGGTCTCAAAGTTCTAAAATATCAGTTATTATTTGTTTTTATTTTGGTAGATTTTTAAAAATCAAATGGACTTACTACTGTATTTGTGGTTTATTGTGTATTATCATTACATAATACCTGTATGTGCACAAAGTCCTATACAGACTAATAAGGTATATATTTAAAATACAATTTACTTTGCTTAGAAAAGCTTTTATAAATTACATTGTCAGTAAAATTTCTTGCAAGAAAAATATTTTGTTGCAGTTTACATTAGAAAACACATTTCCTTAACTGACATTTAGCTTGTCTTGATTAACAGAACTTCAGAATTTCACCACTGTACTGTTCAAAGTACCTCCCAATAATCACATTAAAACACTATCTTCCATACAGGTAGTGCTGTTTCAAAGCTTAGAGATGCTTTGGGAATAACTCAGATCTGTGGATGGACTTCTGCAAGACTGCTAAATTCGCTTAATCACAGGAAGGTTAATGGAGAACTTGAGAATGCTCAAGCAAAGAGGATGCACCGCATGGTGAAAACCGAAATTTGTTTGGCAGCAAAACATCACTAGCTTGGCTCCACAGTCTGTGAAACCACTTCCTTCAAAACTCTTAATTTAGGTGCTTTCCATACCCTTCTTCCAAGTAAAACATGCTTAGTTGTTCAGAACATGAGATGCTCATGACAAGGTCCTGACACAGTCCTAAGAAAAAAGCATCAAATACAAGGACACAGAAAAATATTTGTGCAGCAACAGATAAAATTCTCTGCAAGACAGCTTGAATAAAAACATCTGTCTGGCAAGATTTTATCCTACTAAACATTTTCCAGCTTCTGACAAAGAAACACTGATTTAATTACATTCAAATTACTCTTTACATTCTGCTATTTCCTTTTTTAGTGCTGAGGTCATTTCCAATCAACATGCATTTACAAGCATGGATAAAACTGGGAAGCAGTCTTAGAGTGTCAAAGTTTCTAAAGTCTCAAAATATTATAAAAGCAAAGCATTATTGGAGAAGGGAACTTATTTTCTGTAATGAACACCACTATGACCACCAAATAAAATCTGTCTCATTATCAGAAATCAAAATCACTGCTAGAGGCAGGACGATTTTGAAGAAAAGACTACTATTGAGTGCTATCCCAGATCAAGTCTTGACAAACATGGAGATATTTGTCATACACTAGAAGAATACATTCCAACGTCCTACTTGTTGAGAATTTAGAAATGTAAACTACAAGTCATTTAAAAAGCACTTCGTTTCACACAGACCAGGAGAGCAAGAGATCCTTGACTTCCAGTAATTAAAACTCAGATCAAAACTAGCCCCAAATCTCATGAAAAAAAAAAAAAATCTTCAGTGAGATTTTACTGCCTGACTTTACATCACTTTTTGAATGTTTATTATCCACGCACTACAGAGAAGTAATTTAAGGTCTTAACCACAGCTGAAACAGACTGTAATCTTCATTATGAAGACCTCTGCAGAACAGATGGACAACTCAAATATAACTTTCAGTTGTCATTTGAATCTGATAGTGTACATTTGAACTGACTGCTCTGACTCCATCCAGACAAGAAAACCATGGCTTGAAAGGTTTACCATGAAGAAGCAAGAAGCCTTATGGATCTGTGCCATCAAGTCCTCAAAATCTTTAAGCTTTGATGATCTTCACCTTCCTCATTCCACTTACACATGTATGTTTTAACTTCCATCATCCAAAAATCCTTATCATACAATAAACACATCTAATTACATAAAAAATTAAATGCAATTCTATAATCCCAGAAATCAACCACATATTAACAAAGACAAGAAAAATGTGTATACCAGTAGGTAACTGTATGATAGCCTGAGTGCTAGGATTTTTAAGTCTTTTATCACAGATCTCTATCAAAAAAACAATTTTCTCTATCAATTGTTTCTGAAAAAGAGAGGAAGAATCTTCATATAATTGCCATAAGACAATTCCTCTTGGTATATATTAAAAGGCCCTTAAAATTCAGGTTTTCATTCACCTGACTCCACTCACTGGTCCAGATACCCTGGCAGACCAGTAAAAGAGTAGCTGTTAAAATGGGTATCCATAGTGAGAGGCCAGAAGCTATCAGCTGGTAAGAAGTAGGAAGGTGCTACAATTCACTTGAAGGCACATTTTACCAACAATCACTTTTTCACATTCCCATGCACATTAAGCCCAGATTGCAACACTTGATGGTTAATTAATCCAAACTAAGATTTGAAAGGGCCTGAGAAACTACCTATCCTTCAGTTAAAAAAATTAAGTAACTATAGCTTTCAACTTTATCAATCTGCCTCTGTGCTGCTATAACAATAACATGAAAATGTTGCTAGAATTGCTCCATAACCTGTAAATGGTTAGCAGGCATTCTGGAGTCTTTCTGGATTCAAATGTACAGACAGTAAATTACATAAAATTAGCTATCCATGTATCATGTAATTCAAATTATAAAGGAGCCTTGCAGAATTGTTCTTTTGTTCCTGAAAGCCTGGGAGGACTCTAAGATGCACTCTGTTCATACACTTCTCCCATTATTCTGACACTCAGCTCTTTCAGATATAAATTGCAGCAATAATACAACACTCAGTCTCCTTTGAACTCTTACTGCTGCAGCTTTCTTACCCCAGACACAATCCTCATGTCTGACAATGTAAAAACAAACCTGATAGTTTGCATTATTTATTTAATATTAAATACTACAGTAGCATTTTAACCAACAGACCACAAAAGCTATTTTTCTTTCCACCTACAGCTGTTCAGTCCTCCATTTCTTCCAGCATTCACCTGAATTCCTGACTTGAAGTCTTGAAACTTGGTTTTAAAAATATTTTCAATTTTTTCCTCTCTCAAAACAAATGACAAAGTGACAACATATTTGGTATATTAAGTAGGGGGAAGAATGAGGAAAAAGGGCATGATGGCATTTGTCTTCCCAAGTGTCAGCTGAAAGTGATGGGGCCCTGTTCCTGGAGATGGCTGAACAACTGCCCACATGTAGTGGTGAATTTGTTTTCTTGTTTTCTCTGCTTCTGCACACAGCTTTTGCTGTCACTATCTAAGCCTATGAGTTTTTTTAGAGTAAGCCCTTCTGATTCTCTCCCCGCTCCTGCTCCAGGGGAGTGGATGAGTGGCTGCATAGGGCTTGGTTAAACTGTGACAGTCCTTTTTTGCACCAGACATGAGGCACATGAGGCACACTGTCAAGATAATGACAGATTCCATTGGGACATATTAGACTGAACATACAGGTGTTAGTACTATTCAGCTGGTAAGCAGCAGCCTCCTGTGCTTGCCATGGAGCTTGCTTTCCTGACATGTATTAAGAGCCTAGTGCTCACTTTTTGCTTTCACTGCTTTCTGTACTGCTGCGCTGCTTTGCACCTTACTAAATTGTGCCTGGGAAGACTTTGGTAACACCACATCGATGTGCCTGGGCTGGCAGACGGCCAGGGTAGTGCTGCTGTGCAGACAGGCTGAACTTCAGTCTGAAGTTGAGCTGAAGAGACTGTGATGTGTGAATACCTCCATGGCAGCGGAGTGATCCACCTGCAGCCCATGTTAGCACATGAGCAGACAGATGCTTTAACGAGGCTATGACCTTGTAAGAAGCCCATGCTGGAGAAGGTTTGCTGGCAGGACCTGTGACTCCACAGGGGACCCTCACTGGATCAGTTTATGAACAACTGCAGCCCGTGGCAAGGACCCACACTGAACAAGTCCAAGGACAACTGTTTCCCAGTAGTGGGGCCCCCACACAGGAGTGGGGGAAGTAGAGAGTCCCTTGCAGCCTGTGGTGGAGATGAATGATGGTGAAGCATGCTGTGTCCCTGCAGCCCCAGGAAGACTATGATGTGGACTCCCAACAGGAACTCCTTTGTGCAGTCAGGCTGGGGACAAGAAAACGAGTTCACCCTGAGAGTTCATAAGGATCAGGTGTAGAGATTATAATGGATATATCATTAAATTGTTATAATCCATTATCTGAGTTGTATATTATAGGAATAAATATAACAGGGACTACACAAACCAACAGAGGAGAAGCCTTCCAAGAAGTCCAAGCACAGCAGCACAATCACAATTTGATATGGCTTTGGTGCCCAGTAATGGCATGTGACACATCTCCTCTCCTCTCCTGAGTGACTACCATAAAAGATGGAGCCCCCAGTCATGGCCTAAATGAACTCAAAGGATTTACTATGAACATTTTACAGGGTTGGTCTTATCAAAGAGTGGGAAGAAGAATGATGGTTAATGAGCTTGTATTGAACAGTGTGGGACCTGAGCACAATATAAATGGTATAGAACAAGGGGTGGAATCTGCTGGTTTTGAATAGGGCAGGGCTAATTCTCTTCACAGTGGCTAGTACAGGGCTGTATTTAGAATGTGTGCTGAACAGTGCTGATAATACAGGAATCTACTTGGCTGCTGCCTGGAGTTAAACCACAAGAGGCTTTTACATGTTATTTACAAAGACTGCAAGATTCTTCTTGTTAAATACATGTTAGAATACACTAATAAAAGCTTCCCTTCCTTAACAAATAGACCTGCAAATAATTTTAATGACATATTAACCCATTAATAGCTGGAATAAAGCAACACTTGTCAATCACTGCAAGCAAAAAAAATACCAGGAAAAAATCATCACTTATTAGTAAGAGTGCCCTTGCCACAAAACAGCATCCACTCCTATTCTAGCAGACCCTTCTTCAGTGTCAACCCAACAGGCCTTGTACTGCACATACCTTTCTTCTGGTTAAATCTTTTTCATTCAGGTACCACTCATGACACACGATGAACTTCCCTTGAAAGACAACAGTCAGCCAGCAGTGAGGGCCCAAAAGCCATTTCCATCAGCCCACAACTGAGCAACAGAACTGTTTGTGAGACACTATTCCGCAGCTGCACAAAAACCCTTTAGGCCCATCTGTCCTCTGCAGAATCAAGGGCAATGAATAAGCACTTACCAATCTTACAAAGGCAGGGAAAAAACTGCAACCTGGACAAATAAAACCTAGCAGAACTCTCCGTGTCTCCCTTTGTACCAATGCAAACTGCACTCAAGTAACAGCCTTCAATGTAAACAGCCTAACAGGAAAGCTGCCATTAGAGTGACAAACATATGTAGGCTTGTAGTGGAAGAAGGAATAGCTGACAGGAATTAGGAAAGAAACGGACAACAGGTAATAAAAAGAAAAGTGAAAAACAGTACTTTGAACAAAGGATGATTAAGACAGGGCAAAAAAGACCCCCATACTCATCCAATAAGCATGAAACCAGATCCTTCCAATACAGTAAAACTCTAGCTTTTAGGATCCAAGGTTATTTTGACATGATGAACATACCACTTTCACCATATTAAATCAAAATAGGAACATAAAGAGCAGCCATAAACTACTAACCCAGCCATCTTAAGAGGTGTTTTTAACCTTTAGAACTTCTCAGCAATTCGGTGCGGTATCCATTAGAACCAGACAGCATAGATATCTCAGTGTATCTTCTACCAAAACACAAAGACATTCATAACTAGATTTCATCAGCCACGTCTCTCATATTTCATATGTTCTGAACTTGTCTTACTATGTTTGTATTTAGGATTGATCCCTTTACACAAAGGAAAGATTCCACTCATGCTTGTGGCAGGCTTAATGAAATAATTACAGATATATGAGCCTGGCATCACTGACATTTCCTTACATTGCTATGTGTGCTCATGTAAAACAACTACTACACTTCCCAGTCTGAATGACTTCAGCAATGAGGATTACTCCACTTTCCAGTTCAAAATATTCTCAGCAGGATAACAGCATTTGAAAACTTATACTTGTAGGAAGAATGATACCTTTAACTCACATTCTATTTATTTTCATTTCTTTGTCATCATTACATCTGGTGTTTTGCATGCATGTAGGAATGAAAGGAAGAAGTTAAATGTCTAGCAAGACAAAAACATGCATTATCTTCCACAATGAAATGACACTTCACAGAAAAAATATCTGCAGTTATCAAAATTTCTCCTGTTTTTCTAGGTTTTGGTTTGAAGTTTTTTGATTGTTTTGTTTCAGGTTGTTGGTTGGTTTGTGGATTTTTTTATATTTCACTTTCAATGTTGCAGAAAGAAAAGATTTCCAAAGTTCAACTGTTAAGATTTTTTTCCATTGCATTATCTAACAATGTGTCACAGTTCAAGAAAACCTGACAGCAAACACAGAGTATCAATCGTTCCAAGCATTGCATCCAAGTCAATATTAACAGATAGTACCTCAAACTCCAACCAAAAAGCAGAGTGACACCATTACACCACCACTACCTTGTCTGTTAGTGCCAGTGAAAAACATTGTGCACAGTGGACAACAACAGCAAGAGATGCTTCAGCATTTACACCTGAATTCCTTGCTGTGACCTAATCACTGACATGACGTGATATTTGCTGGTTTCTTTAAAATGGAGAAAATTTGCTTGGCAGTATGCACGAGCTGAGAGGTCTAAATTACTAAGGCAATAAAATCTAACCAGAAGGCTAGTTTCACTTGTGCAGGAGCGTAGACAAACTCACTTCTGCAGTTTTAGAAACAACTTATCGGAACTGTCCACTCCCCTTGCTGGAGATGGCCACCTAGAAGCAAAACCTTCTTACACATCAGGTGCTTATTTCAACAGATAGTATAACAAATTAATGATGAAGGCAACTTTATGGCAGTACAGGCTTCATATGGACAAAGAGCAAGGAGAAACTTCAGGAAAAAAGACAGAGGTAAGAAGAGCTACATCCACCACCCCGCCTGACAAACAGAATTCTCAAGTGCTATTTTAACTGCATACATTATTAAGAGCTGTCAAAATGATAGTCTGTATCACCTTCCTCTGGTTCATTACCAGTTACAGTTCAATCAGGAAGGAGTAGCCAAGGAAACACTTGCTAAATTGCCAAATACCAGCTACTTAAGTGAATCCCAGAGAAAATAAGCAGTTACCAGCTTCTCTTATAAACACCTTAGCACCTGTTGCAACACTAACAAAAGATTCACATAATCCAGATAGTAGAAGTTTCCCTTTCTAGCCTTGCCTATAGTCATTTTGCTAAACAGAAGCCTGTCTCTCTGCAACCAGAAATATAGAAAATACTTTGGCAGTGCAGAAGTTAAACCACTCTTCCCTATCCAATCCTGGTAATGGTACTCCACAGTCTCCGGAATAGTTTGCTTTTAGTCCTAAAAAGAGTTGAAGGCATGTTCTGCATTTAGATCTTTGCACAAAACTCCCCAGAATCCCTTAAAACAAGACATGGATGTCAACTTTCATAGGTAATGGAAACTGTTACTGAAAATAAAGAAGCTGGAACAGAAACCGAATAATCAGCTAGCCCCTGCCAACTTCAAGTACAAAACCAGCACTAACAGACAGGTGAAACAAAGTAACAACACCGATGTGGAAAACTAGCATGAAAGCAGACAAATAATGACTAAAATAATTACTAAAATGGCCTTTATGTTGTGAGGCATTATGACAGCATTTCACACAGACATAATGATTTTCTCATACACTGATAAACTTTTCTATTCCACAGTTTAAGATCAGAAAGCAGCAAATTACAAAGAAGGCAGAGGCAAGTCATTGATGAGCTACAATATTTTATAATTATCTTTTACTCAGTCTGTATAAAATGCTATCCATCATTAGAAACATCACTGAACTTACAGAACTGATAATTAACATTCAAAGAGATAGCCATTACCACCCAAAACTGTTCAGCTGCACATTGATACAAACTGTTCAAAAACTGTAGAAATAAACTATTCCCTGAAAAGGCTCATCTTAAACAGAGTCTGACAGTCCATGCAAGGAATAAGTAAATAAATAAACACTCTATCTGCTACTTATCTTAATAATTGTATTCTAGATACACTTTTAAAATCCCCTCAGGAATTTCTTAAAGCAAAATCACTTTCATAGACCCTATTGTTTCCTACAACAAATTTCAAATGATAGATGGATGGAAGACATGCAGTAAAAAGAAAAGAAAATCTTTCACTGCAAGTTATTAACTACTGCAGCCTGTTAGTAGAATATGTAGGCTTGAATTTCGACCTTACCTCGAAGTCATGAAGACCTGCTTTTGGTAACTGACCTACGCCAAAAGAGACAATCAAAGCAACTTAACTTACCAACTTTATTGAAAATGTAATAGTGTTTTAATAGATGACACCCACATTGACACTTGCCTCCCTCCATTCTTCAGAACACAACATTCATCACAACATCCATGCACCAGTAAAAGTTCGGCGGACAAGGTCAGAAAGGACCATGTCTCCCAGCAACCTCCACAAAGCAAATCCTGGGCATCTGAAAGGCTTTCTGTCCTTAGATGCATAGATCTTTTTATACTAGAAATTAGTAATTTCAGAGGAAAAAGAAAAAAATTCATTCCTTTGATTTTGGATTAAAGTTGGGAGAAGAGAGCTGAATTTGTTTTTTTTTCATTTGAACGCTAAAATTGTCAAACCCTGCAGATGGTGATAATGGATGAGTAAGCCGGAAAAAAGGTTACTTATGGGAAGCCATAAATGGCTAAGGAATCCGGGGGAGAAGCAAAAGCAGCCCATTTTCCCCTTGTTTTCACTCTTACAGTGAATATATCTAATGGCAACATCAGGCCTAATAATGGAAGCTACAGAAGAGGACTCCAGACTTTTTGCACATACTTACACTCTAGATTTCCCATTCTAAAGATTTTTTTAAAAATTTCCAAACACCTCCAGAAATTCAATTCATTGGCAACTAATGCTTGTGACTGGAGAACAAATGCTCTGACAGAGCACTAGCTTTGAAAGTGTACATCAAGTTCCACTATGAAAGTAATTTTACCCATTTGGTGGAGTGATGGAGAGAGGAACTGAAGAATGGGGACAGGATGTACTTTCTCTTCCCTAAGGGAAGCAGCAAAAATATTTCATTTGAAGACCATAATCGATTAACACATCTGATCACAGAATAGCTTATGTAAAGAATTAGTACTACAATTATTTTCAATCCATAGCATTGACAAATTCAATAAATTAGAAAAAAGGCCAAGGTAAAATACATCTTTGTTTAAAAAAAAAAAAAAGAAAAATCAAAACTAATGGGAAACAAAACAAAATATTATCCTCCCTATGTCAGCAAAACTTTGTCCAAATTCAAGCCATTTTTAGTTACAAAACCATAATCACACAACCCAAGAGCTACTATTGTCCGGACAAAATAACCTTACATAATTTGAAAACTGCTAGAAATTAGAGCAAACAAATTTAGATGAACAACTTCCAGTGGCACTATCTAAAGATTATCCCTAAAATGTTACATTTAAAATGACTGCAACTAATACGGTATTTTTAACACCTTTGTATTTCCAAGACAGTAAAATGAAACTTGAAAGTGCCAAGATTCACTTAACACCACATAGATCAGTGTGCAGACTGCCAATGGTGACTTTTATCAAAACTCAAAAGAATATCACGAGCAAGTTGAAGTGAAGAAAACTGTTCCACCCAAAGTCCTTTTCACCTGGTGTGGTGCCATCTACAATACATCAGATGCAAGTCTATTCAAGTCTAGGCTACTTCTCCTGTCACCAATGGTCAGAGAATGACAAATGAAGTATTCTACTAATATAAACACAAGTCTTCTGAAATTTATGCAGAATAACCTGTTCTTGGGAGGGATTTCTATCTCATTCTTATCAATCAAGAAAGGGAAGTACAACAAAAAATTAATAAATTGGTGTGCAAATAAATTACTTACTCTGGTGAGACCAACTCTAACACTAATATTAACAAGTATACATTTTATTAAAAAACATTTCAATTAAACTCCTCCTACTCAATAATAGTTACACTGAAACTTTTGGTAAAATATTTTATTACCACAGTATTTCAATCGCTGAAAAGGCCGATATGGATTTTTCAAGGGAAAACAGAAAAATGTTGGGTATCTGCAATTTGTCTGAGAACAGTATAAGCATAAATCAGAGAATTTTCCTTTACCAATATTTGAACTAAATATCTGTGAAGTAATTATCATCTTATGGCAAACCAATTAAAAAAGCATGATCTTAAAACATAAATTAATTTAAGATGCAAGTTTGCAATTAGTTTAAGGAAACTGCTACAGGAAAAGATAGTTTAATTACTTATTTCATTCAACAAATTAAACAAATCCATGCAATTGTTACTATAAAAGGTAAATGCTTATCTCTAAGACCATGGATTCCACTCAATAGTATAATTTTTTACTACACTTACCACACCAAAGAACTTTTCCATGTTCTTTGCATATGGCAAGAACAACCTGCACATGCCAGTAAGAAATTTTAAGTGAGCATTTAACCGGTTGTGCTTACTTTTTCCTAAAAAAGGTTCAGTAAAGCTTAAAAACCAGACAGTAAAAAAACAACTAGTACAATGCTAAAGCAAGAAAGATTAATCTCTTGTTATAGCACTGCAGCTGCAGGTCTTTCCTAAGTACAGACAGAAGCAATCAGGCAAACACTGCACTGGAGTGTGGACCTCAGAGGAAGGGAACAACTCAAAGATGGAAGGAAAACCATTTCAAGCGTTAAGAAGATGAGTTTGAATACAGTGTGTCAGCACATTCTTTAAGTCATTAAATGCTATTAGAAGTATCTTTAACAGATACAGATTTAACAGAAGTTGTGCTCTGAAATGCAAATACCTGGATGCAGAAACAGGGACATATATACTTTCAGCACCGTGCATGATTAGGTACTTACATAGCACATAAAAAATTCCCTTACCTCTTCCTCTTTTGAATCCTGTAATCAATCTGAGTCCTTGTGTCTAGAACATAATTTATATATTAGAGAAAAAAAGGTAAATGAAAGAAAATCCAGTTATTATCACAGCAAAAAAGTATGAAATGCAATCATCTGAAATGCAGGAATTAAGATCCCAGACCCTCTTGGTGTTAGAGAGCTTAAGCTTCTAAATGTCTCCATGTGCAAATCATTTTTAGGAAAAGTCACTCTGAAGGAACAAAGAATGGCCCTATGTAGATAAAAGAAACCAACCCAAAAAATCCTGTTCCTCAAATCTGCTCTACTGATCACCACTGCTTACTACAACAGATAACTTTTGATCATAAAAACATTTTGTCTAGTCAGTTAAAATAAATTTGGCAACATCCTTTAACTAAGTAATCAACTGACCCATGGCTTTTATTATGCTAATCCGTGTACTCAGTAGTTCAAATATTACAATAAGTGTCACATACAATTATTCAAAATAAAGAATTTATAACTTAGCCAGCTGTACTGTACCTTTCAGCTTGTTCTTTCAGTTGACAAGCTAGAAAAAACTGTACAGCACAACACATTACCTGAAAACTCACCAAACACTGCATTGACACATCTGCATGCAAGAATGACAGTTATGATCACAAAAACTATATTGTTCGCATGCATATTGTAAAAGAATAACAGATAACCGGTAGTAGCATAACAACAACATAATTCACACAAAATTTGCATTATATATAATAATTGCGATGTTACTGGATAATAACCAACCAGAGAAGGCATTGTATGCTGTCTGGTTTTGTAGAGGGAAAAGGAAGTTCTTAAGTGAAAATCTTGACAAAACAGCCATTAGCAAGTTAGCAAATAACATCAAACTCATTCCATTAACCTAAAAAATTAACTTTTCCTCTCTTAATTGCAGAAGTACTGCACAGTATTTTCTCATTGACACCAAACATATGCAGAACGCTTTCTGTCTTCAAAACGGATTCACGCTATTCACCAAGCAACAGCAATAAGGATAGTCTCAGTATCAAACAAGAAGGATCCTTACTGCTGCCAGAACACAGTCCTTTTTAACATAGACAGTGTTACTGTCAGTTAAAAATTCAGAATACAAAATAGTTATTTCTTAAGACCATCCAAAATAAATATCTGCAGGGAGAGTAAGTCTTCTCCATGTCACTTTGCAGAAATGAAAAATAGTGTCAGAGCTAGTATAAGTAAGTTCATCAACTGGCAACAAAACTACAAAAAAGACTGATTATCACTCTTGCATATTTCTTCCTTATAGTCCCTGCACTATCATAATGCTATCATGCATACCTTGATTTACTCCAGTTCTCAACCTCACTCCCTGAACAATTTCACCCACTGGCTCCATCAACTTATAATTGTGATTTGAAAGAGGCAGTCATAACTGTGAGAACAGTCATTTTCTGGCACAAAGAACAAGTAACTTGAGCTCACCAGAGTTCGTCATTCCCCCTACTTTTAATGATCTGTACCACCCTCTACCTTTGAAAAGTATGTGTTGTGTTTGTCAAAGGAATAAAGGGACCCACAAGTTCCTACATACAGTTTGAAATTCCTAGTCTAAAGTAATGTTTCTGATTAAGGAGAAAAAAGGAAGAAGGGGGAAAGAAAATAGTGCCATTGAAGAGCTCACTGCTGGTTTATTTGTTCCTACAATGCTGGCTCTCTGGTATGATTGCAGGACTTCAATTCTTTACAGACTTCAATCAAACTTTCAGTAGCACATAAGGTTTCCAGTCCAATTAGTTCCCACAATTAGTACCACACTTGAGTATTTTAATTTCATATTCTGTTCATTTAAGTGTAGATGCACTTTTTTTTAATTTTCAGTCAATGAGGTGGCATCACCAGCAGCAACTGAGGTAAGTATGGGGGTGAGCACTACATCAAGCTGTACAGGGGGGCTCCCAAGCTCAGGGACTCCTGAGCAAAAGATGAGAGCTGCATCCAGACCTGGAAGCCTTGGTGAGCCAATCAGGCTGGCGTATGAACAGATGGAGAACAGCCCTGGGGAGAAGGACTTGGAGGTGCTGGTGGTGGCCAGCACGGCGAAGGAGGGGGATTCTGCCCCTCTGCTCTGCTGAAACCCATACGGGTCTAACCCTAACCCTGTACCCACTCTGGGCTCCCAGCACAGGAATGAGATGGACCTGTTGGAGCAAGGAGGCCATCAAGATGATCAGAGGGATGCAGCAGCTCCTACAAGGAAAGCCTGAGTGAACTAGGATTGTTCCACCTGGAAAAAAGAAAGCTTTACGATGACTTAATAGTAGCCTTCCAGTACCTGAAGGGAGCCTATAAAAAAAGGGAGGGAGCTTTTTACAAGAGCCTGTACTGACAGAACAAGGGGGAATGGCTTCAAAGTGAAAGAAGGAAGGTTTAGATTAGATACTGCAAGGAAACTCTTTGCTGTGAGGGTGATGAGGCACTGAAACAGGTTGTCCAGAGAAGCTGTGGATGCTCCATCCCTAGAGGTGTTCAAGGACAGTTTGGATGCTGCCCTGAGCAACTGGGTTTAGTGGGAGGTGTCCTTGTCCACAGCAGGGAAGCTGGAACAAAATTATGTTTAAGGTCCCTTCCAACTCAAACATCCTATGATTCTGTGAATTTTGATATAGCAGCAAAGTTTTCTTTAGGCTCTTCAGAGCAATTACAAAACAAACCACTATTTACAGTGTTTTTTCAGTTAGCAATGAAACCGTATTACATATAACAGCCAAGATTGTTTTTAACACAGAATCACCTGCTTCTTTTTTCTCCTGTACTGCAGATAACACTTTCACATAATAGCTAAACTTGCAGTCTAATACAGCAAACTTGTGTTCTAAAAATGGAGGTGTAAGAAATACAAAACTACTTTAAGAGAGAGCTTCCAAGTAAGTCTTGTGTAAGCTAAAAGACATAGGCACCTTCTGCCTGGCTTCTAACCTACTGCAGTCAAACTGTCTCGAGAAGGTTTTCCTCCATATTTCCTTAAAACATGACAGCAACCTAACCTAGCAAATCAGAGAAGTTTCAAACATCATTAAATATCTTTAGTAGCACTGTAAAAAAGATACCAGAGTTTAGATTAATGAACTCTCAGGAACGCTGACAGTCTTAAAACAATTGCATCTCCAAACACTACTATCAAAACAAACTTCCACTTAGTAACTACTGAGTTACCACATGCATGTACCAAATGACAGCAGTTACAAAGCAAGAAGTAGACAATATATTTATTTTTTTTTATAAAATACAAGATGTCCTTCTATTTCCTTGCAATTCCTTGTATCACAATTTAAGACAGCAGTTGTACAGTGAAATGCTATCAACATGCATGCTTTTCAAAACATCATGTCCACATCCACTTTGTGGCTTAGAGCTTAGTAGCTCTATTTAAGAGTTTCAATGGAAATGCTTCGATTTCTTCTCACAGTACTGCTCAAGGAGTTCAGGAATTTAGTCCAGAATTATTTCAGTCCTGGGAGTTCATTACATGACAAAAGCTAAAAAGGCCACGCTACCTAGATTAAATGGCCATATGGGAAAAAAGAAATGAAAGCTATTAAAGTAAGGGTAGAAGGGCTCTTGACAAGAAAACTTGCTTGTATCTCAAATACAAAGCTTTGAGATGACCTCCTCTAAACCACATAAGTAGATAGATGTAAGAGCAGGACAGCTGCAGCTACTAAATGCTGTACTTAACAGTCTCTTAGTAGCAGAAATCTTTCATACCATAGTAATTAATTTCTGCCATTCTTGGCATTAGTATTAGGCTAGGATAATTACAAACTCTAAGTCGACTTTATTATAACATTTACAAGAGTTCAGTCTTGATTTTCTATAGTGACAGCGGAGTAACAAGATCAAAGCAGCCAGATCAGCCCACAGAAAAAAAGTCCAATAGATTTTCCTGGAAAAGTGGTTTATGAAATGTTTTATATCCAAGTTTTCTGTCACTGTGCAGCTATGAATCTCTAGAAAGCCACCTGACTCCCTTCTAATACACCCTACCTACGTGTTTTCACCGAGTATCTTAGGTGCTGCACAGCTTCTGTATTCCCTTAAACATATTAATTATAAACTGTCTACAAGTATAGCTGCAAAAGAAATAGTAAAGCTACTGAAAAGGTACAAAGTTTCCATTTCTATTCCCCTTGTTACCAAACAATTTTATGAATTTCAGAGCACCTTTATTAGATAAAGATGAGTATGCCAGTTGAGATTCTAACCTGATTTGTCAGTAAAAGAATGAACACAAAACTTCACAAGTATCCCACCCCAAAATAACTAATAATTTTTAAACAGCACACTACCTAATACTAAAACAACTCTTAACAACATATCTAGCATATGTTTAATTGTTCATTCTGTATAAACAAAACCAATCTGGAATGGAGGACACATAGAGGGGATGCTCCCTCAACATAAAGGCTCATTCAATTTTTTGGTTTTTTTAATTCAAAGCTTTTCATCCACAAACTTAATTGCTCTGTGAAACTCTGGAAGAAAATACACCGTATCATTTTGAAAAATACCAAAGAAAATATTTTCAGCACATTCCAGAGGATGTAGGGGTAATAAACCAGAATTTTTTAAACTGGTTTCTCAGAGGCATGCACTTCATACAGAAAGTAGGAAGAGTCTAAACTGAACTGACAGAAAGCCTGCACAAATAGTTTTGTTACCAAAAAAAAAAAAAAAAAAAAAAAAAAATTAAAAAAGGAGAAATTGCAAACAGATGAAGCAGCAAAAGAACATCCAAGCACTTGATAACTCACAATAATCAAACCTCCTTAGAACCTTATTAACTTTGGGACATGCAAAACTTTCCACACACGACACTGAAGTAGCACCCAACACTTCCAGGCTAAAAGAGACCAACTTAAGAGGCAAATGTGACACCACAAGTTACTAGCTAGAACTCAGTGGTTTAGAAAACTCTGCAAATTTCTTAAACCCGAATACATACACATGTATATATGTGTGTGTGAGTGTGCGTGCGCATATATGTATATTTGTCCTCAGACTGTAAAACAATTCAAGCCCCTGTACTTTACCTATGAGTATCAATTCACTTCCTATTCCTCACGGCTCCATATGCCAGATCCACAGCGCTGGAGCCACATACCTGCACGGCTGAAGTCGCACACCCAAGGGACGTGTCCTCTCTATCTCCACCTTACCGGAAACGCCATCTTCACCCCTCCACTCAAAGAGACCCTTTCTCCCCAAGCCGTGGGGTTCTGTCCCCTGCCCAGGCCCCTCCACACAACCGGCAACTCCTCCCGAGGGTAGGAATGGGTGGGGCGGGGGTTTTCTCTCCCCACACCTTCCCCCACGCTGGGCACCCGCAGCAGGACGGGGACAGGCGCTGCCCCGGCCCACCGGGACTCCCTGACAGTTTCGGGAGAGGAACCCCACAGAACCCCGACCCCGCCTGTGACCACCCCACGCCCGCCCCGAAAGTTCCAGCGCGGCCCCCACAGCCCCGGCCCGCTCCTCCGCAGCCCCCCACGCCGTCGAGGCGGAGAAGACCCTCGGCCCGCACCCTCCGCACCTCCTCCTCTCACCCCGCAGCGCACACCGCAAATACCCCGCAGACGGGCGGGCCCGCCCCGCCCCCGAGCCCCTCGGCTGCCCTCCAGCCCCTCGGCGGGGCAAGGCCGGGACCCCCGCGCCCCCCCGGCCCCGCACTGACCTGACGGGGGGGGCGCGGCCGCCGCTCGGGGCTACAGCGGGGGCTCCCCCCGCCGCCGCCGACCCTCCGCTCCCCGGCCCGTTCTTCTCCGGGCGCCACGGCAGGGCAGAGAGCAGAGGAGTCGGAAACGCGAGGCCGAGGGAAACGCCGTCCCCTCTCCCCGTTCCCAAGAAAATTTTAAAAAGGAAAAAAAGGGGGATTTAAAGGGCTCGGCCCGGAGTTTAAAACAAAGAGGCGGAAATAGCCGAGTGCGGCCCGAGCGGAGCCGAGCGGGGGCGCCGCGCTCGCGGCGCATGCGCGCGGGGCGCTCACCCGGGCACGGCGCCGGCCGCCCCCTCCCTCCCTCCCCCGGGCAGCGGGGCCGGCGGAAGGGGGGCCGGAGCCCCGGCAGGCCTGGGCCCGAGCCGTGGGCCGGTCACGGACCGCGGGGTGCGCTGGGTGGGCACGGAGCCGTCAGGATCATCGAGTCCGGCTCTTAGCCTTGCACAGAACACCCCTGAGAGTGACACCATATGCCTGAGAGCATTGTCCAAACGCTTCTTGAGCTCTGTCAGGCTGTTCTGTGAGCACTTCCCTAGGGAGCTTGTTCCACTGCTGGGGGAAGAGCCTTTTCCTGATACCTAGCCTAAAGCCCCTCCGACACAAGCTCAGGCCATTCCCTCGGGTCCTGTCGCTGGTCACCACAGGGATCAGCGCCTGCCCCCCCGCCTGCCCCTGGTGAGGATGGTGAAAATTCCAGTCCCCCCTCAGTCTCCTCCAGGCTGAACAGACCAACTGACCTCAGCCTGCTTGAATGGCTTCCCCTCAATGCCCTTCACTGTCTTCATTGCCCTCCTTTGGACAATAATGGCTCAATGCCTTTCTTGCATTGAGGTGCCTGGAACTGTAGTTGTGCTCAAGATGAGGCCGCACCAGCACAGAGTAGAGGAAGGAGTAGAGGCTGGCTGCCCAGCCTGGAAAAATCCATGCCACTTGTGAGCAGGAAGGTGAGATCAGCAAAAATGGTTGGCTTTTAGGCAGAATGTACCTATGCATTGTTCCAAGCTGCCTCTTCTCTCTGAAAGGTTTTCCTCAAAAGTGCAAGGTGTCATTTCAACCGATGAGAGTGGAAACTTGAGTAGGAGTTGGGTGGAAGCAGAAACTTTAATACAAGTGCTGGTCACAAGACACACTGGTATCAAACTGTGGGTGGCTCAAAACACTCCTGGCTGATGAAATGACAAAAACCCTGTCTTCCTGAAGGTGTGAGGTCAGAGAGCATGTATAAAGCTTGGGAAGCTCATGCCAATTTCAAGTTTACACCAAACAGCGCAAGGTTTAACTTGCAAAGACCAATACTTAAAAATTTACCTGTCCAAAGACTAAAGACACCAAACCAATCTTTACCTTCTCAAATATTCATATATTTTGAATGTAATCCTTTAAAATATCTGCATATATGTCTTCTTTCTCTCTCCTTCTCTTCTCTTCTCTTCTCTTCTCTTCTCTTCTCTTCTCTTCTCTTCTCTTCTCTTCTCTTCTCTTCTCTTCTCTTCTCTTCTCTTCTCTTCTCTTCTCTTCTCTTCTCTTCTCTTCTCTTCTCTTCTCTTTCTAACAAAGAGCAATCCATGAGACAATCTTCCACCTTGTCTAAAAATGCCATTGGAAATGGACTATCTGATATGGCACAAGCCCTCCATGTTCTACAAACTACTGGGCTTTTATTGTGTGCCAAGACAGGGGCTGTGCTTGGCTCTGGGAGCTATGTTTTCCAGATGCTAAGGCTGAGTTAATGGAAAATATGTCAACATTCTAGATTTGGTTTGTTTCAGTTCAAGGGTTATGTAGTTACATGAGTGCATCTTGTCTATCCGAAATATAAATTCTGTTTCCAGTTTAACCACAAATTACTTTGTATGGGCCTTTGTTGTGTGTTGTAGAAAGTAATGGGGCTTCCTTTGTGACCCCTGGAAATGAGGTTCAAGTAGCCAGAAGCAAAAGTAACAAACTGTAAGAATGTGCATGAAATTATAAACTGTATGCCTGCTTTACTTGCTTGGTTGGGTTGTTTTTCCCTGTGTTTCCAGACCAAGCACTGCAAACTGGGAAAACCATTAAGGCAGTTGTGTATAGGTGTTGACTTTCTCTTACTATAGAATTTTTTTAGAACATGGCACCTTAAGCAAGATTATATGGCCGTGCCTACTAAAACAATCTTCTCTAATATACCCACTATATGACAAGACTTGTGACCCTCAGAGCACAGTGGTTTGCTCTCTTCTCAACCTCATCACCTAACATCAGTTCTCATGCCTTTGGCAATACTATTAAAGTGTGTATTAGCCATAAGTGATGTTTCTAAGCTTTTCCAGTGACTACAGTATCTAATATCACAACTAGAGTGCCTTTTCTGAACTTCAACACTGGATATTAGAAGAGAAGTGAAACTTTTTGTTTGCTTTGCAGTTAGTGAGCTGTGGTCAAACTACGGAATTTCAGAGAGTGACTTGAGGAGAACTAGAAACTTTATTTAAAGGAGTCTTGAAGTTAGCTTTACATGCATTAGTCTTCACAGTTTTCACCCAAATAAGAGCATGATGTGAGTGTGGGTAAATTGAAACTCTAGCTTCCAGAAACTTTCCTTGCTAAAACAATTGATGGAACAGAATCTGAGAACCTCTTGACAGAAAGAAACCCCAGATACCTCAGGTAAAATAATTTTTTTAATCTTCTTTAGGTCTTCTAACAGTGAAAAGGAACTGATCAGCATGAGTATGTTAATAGTAATGGTATAAATAAAGAAATTACTAGAAACCCAAGAAAGCAACACATTTTAATAAACAAAGAAGAAAAGTAGCAAATAAATTAATAAAGCACAAAGTAAGGAAGTAAAGGACAAAATTACTCTGGTTTCAGACTTACTATGATAAAGTGTTTAGAAACAGAAACATTGAGAACTAATATTCCCAGTAGTTTCTCAGAGCATGAGAGCTACATTGATTCTGTAGGCCTGTGAATGAGACTCTCAGCAAGTGCTGAGAGTCTGTTGATGCCATTGCAAGGCTACTCCCCAAGTATTACCTTTTTGAGATCACAGTGACCAGGCAAGTCCCCCACTACTGGAGAATAGTAAATATTTCACCTGTCTTTGAAAATAGTAAGAAAGACAATTTAGAGAAGTACAGTTTTACTTTAGTCCCTGAGAATCATGGAGAAATCGAAGATGTCTAAGCTGGGCTCAAACATCAGGCAGCCTAAAACCAAACAGCTTAAGCATTGACCAGTTTATTTCTTACACTCAGATGTATCAGGCACAAATTATTTAATCACCATATTCTAATGGTGAATCTATAAGAACTCGGCATGATCAGAGCACACACACAGAATGTGTGAGGTTGGAAAGGGCCTTTGGAGACCACTCAGGACATCCCTGCACAAAGGAGGATAAGGTAGAGCAGTAGTGTCACTTCTGTAGTTACCACCAGACCAAGCACTGCCATTCTTACCTTGTAGATTCTGCATGGTCATCCTAAGGACTCTATGATAACTTCAATCTTGCCCAGGAACTACTGGAAAACAGTCTTTTGAGTGTCAGTTTCACCACAGCTACATGCTGGCTTCAGAGATGTGGTCAATTAATCTGATTTAAAAATAAAGACCTAGAGGTCTTTCACAGGAGGAGCTATGAGCTGCCATCCCCTATGGACAGAGCTGGATAAGTGTCAGGCCGATCAAACAGCAAACTGACTTGTCAAGAGGCTGTTTGGAGGTTCACTGCTCCCCAAATTCAGACATTCTGAAATATGGTTCAGCACTTTTTTGTAAATGTACCTGAACATAAGCATAGTCCATAAATTTTTAACTCCATAACTATTATGCAACTCCAGCATCTATAAAATAGTAGGAAATTCCTGCTTCTTTCCATAACTTTTAATATTTGGGGTTTGGCAAGTTGATATCTTTCTCCCTGTTGCCCTTGCTAAAGAATTGATAAAGCACTCTCTCAGTTTCTAGCTGAACAGTTTTATTCCCAAACTGATCTGCATATTTTTTTTTATGATTTAAGGATACTATAAAACTCAGGAGGTTTAAACTCAAATGATAGATATTTAACTATACCCTTAGTCATTCCAACCCTCTTGAACTCTTGAATCATCACTCTTACTTGGCTTTTAAGGACCTCCATTTCACATGGAAAAAAAATCCTTTATTTTCTCTCTGGTCTCAAAGTCAAATAAATCGAGTTAATTCTCTAGCCAAATCCACTCAACTGTATGAGACAAATCATTTGTAAAAGAGGTAAAAGCATATACCAGCCGTTTAAGTATCTCTAGTCTTACAAATATTCCCACTGGTAAGTGAAAGACTTGCCAGAGCATGTAACTGTTCGCTAACAATTAGAAACTTCTGATATGAAGTCTTCCTCACCAGAAAACCTCTTAATGCTTCAAAGATGATCATTAGTTAGAAAAGTGGAAATAGTGAGGGATTTAGTGACTCAAAAAATAAGAATCTTTTGCCACTAATTACTTACATAAATACACCTTAGATCCCTTCAGCAATCTGCCTTTTAAACACAAAAGCTTTAGCAATATACTTACCTTTAAATGGTGAATTTTTTTCTGAGGGCAGGGGGCAGCAGGGAGAAATAAAACAGAAACTCTTGCTCAGGTCCCAGGAGTTTCGTATCTTGGATATTCTGTTCTCAGAACCTGGAGCTTGCTCCAGTAAGAGGAAAGTTATCATCAACCTACTGCATTGTGCAAGGCAGTGTGTTGTCCCTGTGACTGTCTTCTATAGTTATTGCATTACAGCTGAGAAGGAAGTTATCTTCCTGGCTGGTGCTTACCTTCCTGACTTCTTCACGACCATCAATTTTAATTTGGCTATAGTATGCCAGACTGAACACTGATGAGAACACTGCTCAGGTTTTTGATTGACTACACATGTACAAACCACAAACATCAATCTTAAATTCCAGTAATTCAGTTTCAGATACACTTCTACACATCCTGTACAGAATCGAAAGCAGAGGTGGTAAACCAGAAGTAAATTCTACAAAGAGGAGCAGGCTACAGGAGAAAGGAGCATTTAGAAAAAGGGATAGTTTCTTCTTGAGTATCCAGCATGTTCTGATTTACCACTTATACACACACAAGTTTATGGGGCAGATGGGACCCACCCAAGGGTAGTGAGGAAGAGCTCACAGAGGCACTTTCCATCAGTTACCAGCAGGCCTGACTAAACAGGGAGGTCTCAGTGACCAGAAGTTAGTCAGTGTGACACCCATCTACAGGAAGGGCTGGAGATACAATCCAGGGAACTACAGGCCTGCCAGTCTGACAGTGGTGCCAGGGAAGGACATGGAGCAGATCATGCTGAATGCCATTATTCATCACACACAGGACAACCAGGGGATCAGGCCCAGGCAGCAAAGGTTTTGGGAAGGTAGATCCTGCTTGACCAACCGGATCTCCTTCTGTAACAGGATGACCCACTTAGTGGATGGGAGAAAGGCTGTGTGTGGATGTTGTCTCCATGAGCTTTGGCAAAGCCTTTGGCACTGTCTCCCACAGCATTCTCTGGAGAAACTGGCTGTTCATGGCTTGGATTGTTGCACTCTTGGCTGGGTAAGTATCTGGATGAAAAGCTGGACCAAGAGAGTGGTGGCAAATGGAGTTACATCCAGCTGGTAAATGGTTGCAAGTACTTTTCCCCAGGGCTCAATATTGCAGCCACTCTTGTTTAACATCTTTATTGATGATTTGGACAAGGGAAGAAGTGCCCCCTTCAGTCAGCCAGTAGATGACACCAAATTAAGCAGAAACGTTGATCTGCTGCAGGGCAGGAAGGCTCTGCAGAAGCATCTGGACAGGCTGGATCCATAGGCTCAGGCCAACTGTATGAGGTTCAACAAGGTGAAGTGGTGGGTCCTGCCCTTGGGTTACAACAACGCCATGCAGTGTCACAGGCTTGAGGAAGAGTGGCTGGAAAACTGCCTGATGGAAAGGGACCTGGAGGTGCTGGTGGACAGCAGGCTGAACATGAGCCAGGACTCTGCCCAGGTGGCCAAGAAAACCAGTGGCATCCTGGCTGATCCTGAAGTGCAAATACTTCCTTCCGTGGGAAGACACATATAGCCCATGCTGTGATCATCAGCAAAGCATGGGGATTCCTGAGGCCTTTAACAATCTCCTTTTTAAACCTGTCCTGAGCATCCTTGGACTTTCCCTCCTAAGCTTTCCAATTCTCTGCAAGGCTTCTCTATAGCATTTTTTCACAATGATATTACAAGAGATTAATGAATTATTTTGGAAGTAGATGGACATGGCCAGAATGGACCTGTCCAGTATGCTGTTGGAAAGCATTCTTCTCTATAAATGTGGCCACCTGTTAATTCATCCATATGGAATTGGATGTAGTTAGGGAAGTCCAGCATAGGATTTATAAATTTATGGTCAGTTGTCCTGTGGCAGGAAAAATAGATTACATGATGTTATGCTAAGGTTTGTCAGATCAGTGACAACAGCCTTTACTAAAGCAGGAATTACTAACATGTAGTTACCATGAAGCTCCACAGACGCATGTGAGCTACTCAACTTTAGGCATAGACTCCCAGGACTGGAAAGGATTCAAATGTGTGTATATATATGGAGGGCAAACAGGATCTCTAAAGCTGTTTGATTAAACCGGTTTGCTAGTGACCTGGACCTTTAAAGGGCTGTACCCACACCTAGGAGCTATCTTTTATAATTTAACATTCAATTAGATAACGTGACTCAGTGAAAAACAGCCACCTTGGCAAGACACTTGGCAAGGCAAGGCAAGGCAGGGCAAGGCACTTTACTGTAAATCAATTTTTTTCAGGTTGATCTTTGTGACCCTGTCTCACAAGGGAACAAGTTTCCTGCTTTTGTGATGTATACCTGGGAGAGTTTATACCAAGAAAGAGGAACAGATAAAACCTAGGACAAAGAGAAATGTTTAATGGTGAGTGGAAGTTCCCAAAGTAGCTATTTCTTTTGGATTAGATACTGATACAATTTTGTAAGATAATTGTCCAAAGAGAGTCTTGGACATCTCAAATTGAAGGCAAATGTCTTGTAGATATTGACACTGAAAGTGGACTGTATTCCTTTTTATAATCACAGAACATACTCATAGATCTTTACCTGGTTCCTCCACTCCTCCATCATCTGATACTGCATAGTATTTTGCCTTTGTCTCTAAGAGAAACAATGTCTGAGAACACAGGGACAAGGGAGAGGTAATTAAGGACAAAGTCCAGTCATCCCATGACCTACGTGCAACAAAAAGTCCTGCAGAGTTTGACCTTCCCTGAACCTTCTGGCCTCTGGGGATTTGGCAGGGAAGGCAGGGTGCAAGAGGAAGTCCTCAGCTCAGCAGGGAGAAATCTGTGCTGTTTTTTGCAGAGACAAAACAGCCGTCTTGTTCAAGCATTTAAGGTTTTCCGCTTGCCAAGTCAAGTAGAGCCCTACAAGGGAAGGACTATCTCTCCCAAGTAAAGAAACAGCAAAGCAGCAATTGATGCACACTTAAATTGAAATCTCACTGTTTGCACGGATCTCCTCTATTATCCTGGCTCTACTACTTCTGTGCCTCTACCTCTCTCACTTCTGTGCCTCTCAGCTAGATGAGGAGGAGGAAGAATGACTGATCTTTTATTCGTCATGCTTGATGAAAGGTTCCCAAGCTTTTCTAGGTGAACATGAGGGAAAAGGCTGTCTGCTGTAGAAGAACACTACTCTGAAATGGTTTGCATATCAGCACAAATACATATAGTTTAGGAACTTCTGGAAGACCAAGATAGAGAGATTCTGGCTTCTAGATTCATTGGTCACACAATATAATGGCAATTATAACAATATGTTGCCTCCATCTTGAACCCTAACAGTCAAATCAGCATCACTCATTCAGCATGACATTTTTGTTCTAGGTGACATTTGGAGAGTATTGCTATTTTAAGGACTCAGCAAGGCTAAAAAAATGTAGGCCAGAGATTAATGTCATCCTTGGAATTTTGCAGGATTAGCGGGCAGGTAAATAGGAATTGTGATTCCAGCACTGCCTTCAAAACATTACAATTAATAATAGTCACTTCTAAGAGGAAAAATGGTTCACCAGAGGATCAGAAATTATTTTTTTTCCTGAGCTCAGACAAGAGGTAGAAATTACACCAGTTTTAACATTTCTCCCACTTTACTTGCCAATCAGAAAATGCTACATTCTACTAAGGATGAGGGAAAAATAGCTATCACAAAGAAATATTGTCTATTGACCAACCCATCCATCACCTAATCCATCATGAAAATGAAACAAAAATGCAGGATGAAAACAAAATAAGTGCTATTGGAAGTATTAAATATCATTTAGTTACAGTAGTCTGATTTTCAGTTTATTTACCTGCTATTTATATCTGCCCAACTCTTTATTTAACTGTACTACTTCAAACATTTAGATACATAAAAAAGCTGTCCATATATAGGAGACCAATGTCCTAGATTTGGCTGGGGTAGAGTTAATCTCTTCATAGGTTGGCTCAAGGCTATGTCTGAGTATACAAAACTTCTAAAAAGTTGTTCTCCTGACAAAATTCTTTAATTGTTCTAAACCTCTGTACCTACTCAGTAGGCATGGGAACAATACTGAACAGTTCCCTGGTTTGTGTCATCACAGTCAGTAACTGGTGACCAGAAGCAAATGGCCATGTCAGTTGGCCAGTCCTGGTAAGGAGGAAATCATCTCTGCTACAGAAGCAGGATTGACAGTAGAAGGCAGGGGCCACTATTTCACCGGCATATACCCACTGTCTTGCAGGCTTTTGCCTTAGGCAGAAGGGGTTTATATTTAATTTACTGAGTAGTTGTACAGTTTCCGTCTGCAGCACTGAATAAAATGAGGTCCCACACAAGCCATGGACAGGTTTCCTACAATCCATTCCCTGAACTCAAACAGGCATTATTATAAATCACGCCTAACACCCTATAAGTAATGCATACCTCAAAAGCAATATCACACTTAGTGTCCCTCAAGAAACTTATTTCAAATAGTTCTCTTTTCTCCTATCTCTTCCCTATTTTCCTCATGTTTGATTTCTGTTCTGGAGGAGGTTTGCACACCACGCTGTTTTCATCTGGACATGTACGATGAGCTTGAAAAGAAGAAAAATTCATGTTTATTTAATATACTGGTTGCAGCAAAAACTTTGGTAAGTTCTGCTTGCCCTTGCACCAATATGTAGAATTTCCAACAGGTTCCTCAAGGATGCTTCAGCTTGAGCCTCAGAAGCAATTGTGGGCAGTCAGCACATTCTGGTCTTTATGAATGGGAGCACAGTTTTCAGTGGACATGTTTGGTCACAGTCACTTTATAACCCACAGGACAAGGGTCTCAGTTCTAAGTGAGATTCTAGATAATGTAAAAGAAAAAAAATTTCTTTTCTAAGTGGTACAGAAGCCTAGGGCTGATCAGCCAGTGGTTACATGCTGACCTTCAAGTTACTGAAGAAATTTAGCCATGACTGTTACACTATGCTACATCATAGGCAGTCTGGACACGCTGCCATCACCACAAGACTTACCAACAATTTATTACTGACTAGGGAGACAAACATCAATGACATCTGTGAGGACTTCTCAGTGAAAATCGTGAACCCTAAGGCCACAAAGGGACATGAAGAGGAATGGGGAACGAGAGTTGTGTTTGGGCCATAATGGTTCCTACCTGCTATTCCCTCCTCCATACCCTGTTCCCCTGCTCCTTTGTAGGGTTCCTACCATGGGATCAGCGTGGGCCTTCCCCACAGAGTAGAGCTCTTCAGGAACAAACTTTTCCGTTGTGTGTCTCCCATGACCCATACCTACTCCACCATGGTCTTCCCCATAGGCTTCAGGGAAATATCTGCCCCAGCATCTGGAGCACTTCTTCTTCCTCCTTCTTCACCCTTCTCGGTGTCTGCAGGACTGTTGCTCACACTTCTATTTTGTCCTTTCTTAAGGTGGCACCATCTTGGCAGAAGAGCTCAGCTGTGCCCTCTGGTGTGTCTGGCAGGAAGCAGCGGTGGCCTCTTTTCACAATGGTCAACCTGCAGCCCCTCCACTGAAACCTTGTCACAAAAACCTTTTTCACAAGTGAAGAACTCTACAGATTGGGTCTGGGTTTCTCTGTGGGTAAATAAGGAGCTCTTGCTAACTAGAAAGAAGGTAGGAAAGCTGGAGAGACGTCAGGAGTACATTGGAGCCTCAGCCACTGATAGGAAACAAGACAGAAGGAGTGGACAATACCCCAGAAGACTGAGGAGGAAGTAGCAAATTTTAAGGACTGCAAAGACTTTCAGATTAATGGCTGCAGGGAATGAGGAGGAATGGCCAAGGAACAAAGCAGTGGGCTGTGCGAGAGGAGTGAAAGGAGCCTGAGAGATAGGAACCCTGAGATCTGCTAGGTAAACTAAGCAGGGAAAAAGTAAGCATAAATTAATACTAAGGAAAAGAAGAATACTGCAGAGAGGGAGGAAAAATATTAAAACAAAACTTTGAAAGTCTGTAGGAGAGAGGAAAGAGGACAAAGAGACTAAGCGGAGGAGAGGTCATACGAAGTTTGGATTTGTTTTTCTTAAGTTTTACAGAAAATGTAATAAGTATATGTAAAAGCCAATTCCCCATTTATCACTTTCAGATATTCTGCAAACACACTTCTCTTTTGCAGGAAAGTTGAAAGTATTGGTAGGCAAAATGAGATGGGTGTCCTCCTTCTCTTTCGTGCGTGACCTGAGCTTACATCAAGTGTCTCAAGGATATATGCCATGACCTGGAGCAATCTGGCTTGTTAGATTTATTGTATTTTCAAACTGACACTAGTGCATTCCTCTTACTTTCAAAGCAAGGTATTCCAAACTAAGATATAGTTGAAGCTGTGAATTTATATCAGGTTTTGAAAAGATATTTAGAATGCAGTCCTTTTTCTAAAATGCAGCCACTACAAAGCCCAGGAATTTCTGGGTTGGGATTTTTCATATTTCTTTTAAACAACTTTAGTAAAGGAATTGCTGATTTGAGGCAGTTAGCCTTTGTCCAGCAACGTGTACCAAAACCTGCAATGCTTTCAGGCTTATGACTAACATAACTTTTTACAGTAGTTTATACTGAAGAATCCTAGGATTTGAGTACTAACTCTTCTAAGTCCTCTTCACTTCTACAGTTATCTGTCCCATTCTGTAACTGCACACATGGATAGTTCTTCTACACAACTGTAGAAGAACTAGCTCCCTCAACACCATAGAAATAAATCAGCTCTCTGAGTGGAGAAAAGGCAAGCATTTCAGCTGGAAATCTGTAATTGTGTATCTAAAACTCCTGCATTGGCCACAAAGGAGCTTCCCAAAATGATACACTCACTGAGCCTAACAAAGAAAGGGAAGGCCTGGGTCCTGTACCCCTTCTTCCTCCCAGATTTAGTAAGGACTGCAGCTCTTTCCATCAAGAGGGCTACAGTGATGTATTGTCTCTTGACCCAGCCACCTGCTATCATAAACCTCAGGACAGCTAGAGACTGAGGTCACTGCTTTACTGCTGAATGTCTTGGAGATTGGCAACGGAAAGCAAAGCTTTGGAGGAGGCAGACATAAGCCATTTTTCTTAGGAAAACAAAGATCAAAATGAGAAAGCTACAGCTTAATATAAGACATACTATTATTTCAATCAGGCATTCCCATAAAGGAGCAAATCTGAATCATGGTTTTGTGGCACACATAGCAGTCATCCACTGATTAACAATCTCTGCCTGGATTAATGAGTCAGCCAAATCACCCACACATAGGAGAGCTACAGATAAAATTTATAAGAGTTGTCATTTTTCTTGAGGAAAATGCACTTCTGATTAATGAATCTTCATCTGCTAAGGTTCCCAGTCATGGATAGCAACACTTTTATCCCTTCTATGAACTCTGAAGATGATGTTACTCACCAATGATTAATGATTTGGGATATTTCAAATGGGTGCAGTATAAGAAGCATTGCATAATCACTCTGGAAGTCAGGGATCTCGTTTTGGTTTCTTAAATCAATATCTTTAGTCCTTTTTGAAATATATTGGTCTTTATTTTTTTTTTTTTAAAAAGAAGCAAAATTGGGTTAGAATCTTGCTTCCATTCTTAAATCCCTTTTAGGTTCCCTTAAGTTTTTGGCTTGAATGAAAATGTGCCACGTTTCTATGAGAACAAAAAATAAAACTACAAGCACTTCTGCAGTACCAACCATGGTACTAGCCTGCTTTGAAATCTGGATTTTTTTCTTAAAATTTTTCTTCCTTATTTGTACTCAAGTGCTACTTTATTGGCACTGTTTTGGTGGTTTTGGGGAGCTAGTCCTCACTGTTAACCTGGGAGAAAACCAGGCTCACAGTAAAGGACTTTGGAGAAGGTGAGCAGTTAACAGGGCAAACACCAATTATATGGCTCCTTTAGCCAGCACTCTCTGAAATCAGATCCAGCCAGTAATGTCAACTAACAAGGTTTGTATTTAAATTCATGCCTAAGATGTTTAAATTAAATTTTACGTAAAGAGAGAGTCAAATCTTCACATTTATCTCCAGTCTAATGAAGTGGTCAATCTGCTCAATAGGCTGTGGCATGGACTGAGAACAATGTTGGGGCCATCTGAGCCAGGGTTGCAGCTGTTCTATGCTCCTCATTTAGAGATGAACAAATCCCTTAGTGGATTCCTACAGGATGACTTTCACTTTGGGATGGGATGGGTGAGAGTAGGAAGGGGTTCTTCTGGGGAGTCCAAATCTCTGTCAAAGAGAATTCTGTTGAGTACTGTGGGTTAGAATTTAATCAATTACTGAAGATAATACTCTAATGGTTAATTTGCACCCATTTATTTAAAGATTCAGCTTGGCTCATTTAACAGTGGGCAGTTCTAAGATATGTTGCATGCTACAGCATACAGTTCCCATATGGGTGCTTTTCACTTTCCAGAGTTCAGCGTCATTATGACATTTGCATACTGAGCAGCCATCCATGACTTCATTACAACAGCCTCTTTGGTCAACAGTACCAGCTCAATTACCATGTTATCTGAAAGACATAAAATGCTCAACTATCATTTAAAAAGCAAAGCAATCAAAAAATCTGTGAGAGCTCAGAGACCTTACTTGAGTAAGTGGCCTCTGAAGTAATTCCTCCTCATTAGCCCCATGTCTAACGCCAGATGGACACTGAAAAACCTGAAACTCTCCTGAATACAAAACAGTGCATGATTCTCCTTTGAGGATGAGAAATTATCTCAGCAAAGATTTTTGGCACATCCTGATTTTGGTAGTGTGTGTAGCTTTTGAGGGGTGCAGCATGGAGGAGTTACTGTGTCCTGAAAATAAGAGCTGTGGAGAAGCAGCCCTGCAGAGAACAGTAGCAAAAGACAGAACTTACTTCCATTTGCTGTGATCTGATCCATTTGGGTCCCTGGATTGTAACTCGCATTCTGTGGAAACAGAAAACATACATAATTCAATTTTTTTTTTTTAATGACTGTCTTTTGCCCATTAAAAATCTATTTTTCAGCCTCAATTACAGCCTTTCTAGAGGTGCTAGGAAATCCATTTCCACTGTGGTTCTCCAGAGGTCCTTCTCTCTCTTTAGTCAGAAGACAACCTCTCAATTTGTGCTTCCCTGCCAAGGACAGGACCCAGCCCAACACTGGGATATCATAACTCTTCTCCGTGTTCTTTTCTACCCACTCGCCCCATGAGCCTCCAGCGAGTGGGTTTAAATACTGACAGGGTTTTTGTGCATAGCCACTCTCCCCAGTATGTAATCCCCACAGACAGTACAGCTCCATCTGTGCCACATTTCCAAGCACATGTGGGAGGATCTGCAGGCTGCAGGTTTATTTCAGTGGCATAGAACTTCCATAAGCTTTTACAGCCCTGAGTGGGCAAGAGTTGGAGGGCACCTTTCTTCCCTTCTCACAAGTCAGCTTTAATATCAAAGAGCAGACTGCAAACGCAGGATGAAACAAGATGCCAGGCTCCTAAAAAGCAATGTCAGTGATTAATAGTGTGATCATGCCAAGATATTTGTGGGTTATCTTACTGCTTAGATTTAAAAAAGAAAATTGAGAAACGTATTTGCATGATGAGAAATGCACGAAAGACTCACAGTGACAGGGTATTACTATGGTGACCAGTGCAGCATCATATTTAGACTACAGTGCTAAGAGATGTTGATGGTGGAGTCCTGGCTCCTAAAGCTGCCAGACCTTTAGGGAGCTGAGTACGCTTTAAAAGGAGAATAAAGGTGTTTCCCAGAGATAACAAAAACACAGACAGAAACACTGTTCTAGTCATGCAGAAGTTTGGAGCTAAGATATGAGGACTCTTGGATTCCCAAGGACAGCTCTGAGACTACAGCATTGCTTTTTCAGTATTTCTAGTGCAACAGGCAGAAAACAAATAGGAACAATGGGTGCATTTGTGAAGCTGGATACCAGAGGAATACAAAGAATGTATTTTTAGTTTATGAGGAAAACATCACAGCTCAGTTGTTTTCAGCTTGTACATTGATGTTTTGTTGCTAAGAAAGCCAGGGCAAATCATGGATACAAGGCTCAGACCCAGGAAATAGAAAATAATCCCAAAGTCCATATCTTGCTATACATTACACATTGTTTCTTAGAAGAGTCATCTATAAAGGGAAACATCGTCCCATAGCTCTATGACAATTTTCCTCTGAAAACTTTCATATTTTGAGCATGCCAAACAGATAGTTGTCCATGTTTAAGATAAACTGAAAGCATATACCTGTGTTAGACTTCGGGTCTATCCTGTTCCTTGCTAAGATGGTTTTTGTTTTGTTTAGTTTTGTTTTCTCCAGTAATATGTTCATAAACCTCTTCTTCGGTGACTTTCTTCCCTGGACTAGGCCACTAGTCTTTTCTTGCACCTGCTTGTACCTGGTGCTGCTACTAAAGTTTCTACCACCAACTTTCCTTAGCCCTCTACAGTAGCCATCATCTAGCTTGACTTGCAGAAGCCTCTGACTCCCTTTATTCTTGTAAGGCTTTCTTAAATCTTTACTTGTAAGAACCTCAGCTTATTTTCCTGTAACACGACACATTAAAAGTCTCTTCTCTTAAAACACTATTAATTTCTGAAATCAGGATAAATCAAGGTATCATAGTTTCACAAGGAAGAGGCAATAGAAATATACTTGTTGGCCTGCTCCCAGGGCAATTGTCACCAATACCACAGCTTCAGGACAAAGAAGCCTCACAACAAGTTTTCTTGTATTGCCTGTATTTGTCCTCCAAGACAAGGATTCATCCAACACACTTAATACTACTCCTGTTAGCTCTGGAATGCTAACAGATTACAAAGAATATTTCAGGAAAATGAGCTGAAACAGTGTTCAGGAAGCTGTGACATAGACTTGTAAAATATTTTTTTCACATGAGACCTCTGGAGGTCTGTGATCCACCACTTTCCCCATCTCACCTTTAAGCTCCATGCTTAAAGGAGTGCCAGCTGAACCAGGGTGCCTCAGGACTTGTTCAGCAGAGCAGGGAAGATCTACAGGAGTGGAGATCCCATGGCTTCTCTGTATCTCTCTTCCTCAGTCAAGCATCTTGCTGGGAAATAAGGGGCCCTTTGGGTCTCTGGAAAGTGTCTTTGGTGCTGTCCCTCTGTACCTCAGAGGAAAGCTGTCTCTTTCCTTTCTGTTTCCCCACTGCAAAGAAGCTAAAGACATCCAAAAGACTCCTCCTTTCCCTTCTTGTCTCCAGATTGAGCAATTTTCTCCGTCCCTTTGCAGGTGCTCCAGCACCTTCTCTCTCTCTTTCTGTGGCATCTGCTGGACTTTTTCCATGGAGTCAGTGGCTGCTCAGTTCCGAGGAGGCAAAACTGGGCACAAGTCTCCAGATGCAGCCAGCACTGGTGCTGATTCAAGGAGAAAGACACCTAAGTTTGGGATGAAGTGGCACAGCAGCAAGTTCAGTCAGCTGAGTCTGTTAGAGATATCTGAAGCACTGGCCTTTGTGCTCCCCTGAACTTGACAGGGGAACTCTTGGGTGAGAAGTTTTTGAGTACCAGATACTGATTTTCCCAGGAGGAGACATCAAAGTGGGAGCAGCACAGAATCAGGTGTATAGAACAGTTTAACACTGTGCCAGCCCTGCAGGGGAACACTGTTTAAAATTGTCCTCAATGGATGCTGGACTAGACGTGTATCTTTCCACTGTCTTGTACCTTAAAACCTTGTACCTGATTTACTTTGGCCTCATAAGAGATGAAAAATTGACAGGTTTAATACTGTAATCTATTTAATGCCATAAGCCCCCTTAAATAATTGTACTTATTAATTTTCGTTTTCATTTCTGGCAGATGTTAATGTGTGAAACAATGATCCAGAGTCTAGCACAATAAAATGAATACTGTCCCATTGCTTGTCTGCCCAGGGCAGAGGGTTTTTATGTCCATGAGAAAACCACTGAAAGGCTCCCTAACCTTTACCTGGGATATCTATGCACTTCATATTAATTCTTAAACATTGATAAAAGTATTTTAGTTCAAATTTTTTCAGTACCTTTCAGTAACTGCTTGAAGACTTGTCTTTGTACAATGATCTAAAGGCTATCCTGAAACAATTTTCAGAACTAAAGAATAAATCTAAAATTGTCTCTGAAACTCTTTTTCTCAAAAAGACGGAATTAATTTTAGACACAAAAATCCATAGAAATAATTTTAGATTCTTTAAATAAACTGTTGAACGTGGAGCTGGACTTCAAAAATGATCAGTTATTATTTCACTGTAAGTAGCTTGACTAAGGTTTAAATTTGAGAAATTAAAATCAATCATTTTAGCAGAGTAAATCCCATGGTTCAAACTCCACTCTTCTGTAATAATTTCAGATAAAAAATACTTACAAACAACCCTAGGAGAGTAGAAAACATGATCAGCTCTTTCCTTGGAGTAGCAAGGGCTTATTATTGCAAACCCACAGCGTCAGCTCTCCTATGATGGGGAAGTGAGAAACCACATACAATTACTGTCTGCAGTCTTGGAGCCACTATGTGCCTTTAATTGCAGAGAGTTTGCAGACTCTGTCTAATGTAAACTCTGCAATTAAATCCAGCTCACGCACATCTCACCTGGGCAACTCACCCTCAGCGACCCTGCTGGAGCAGGGAGGGTGGACTGGAGCAGAGACCCCTGACACTCTCAGCGGTTTTGTGGCCCTGTGAGGCTGTGATCCCCACCACAGCAATGAGGAGGTGCTGTCAGCAGCCACCCTAAGACAGCCTTCTGCCCTGTGCAGAGCAGTGCTCCAGTCAAACCCCGGGCCCGGAGGTGTCAGCTCCTTACTCCTGCTCCATGCCAGTGCCCAGCAAGACCCCTACCAGCTGCAATGGCAGCGTGAGGGCAAGATGAAGCATTTCCTGACAGGCTGGAGTCATTTGGTCGGAGCTCACACTCAGAAGGAAGATGAAGGGCAGGGTGGTGGTGATAATGGTGAGATGCTTACCTCATCATGGGATGCTGAGCTGCAGAGCAGAGCTGCCCCACCAGAGCTGAAGTCCCATGCATTTCCTGCCCTGACCTGAGGGATCAAGGAGGACTCAAAGCTTAGAAGCTCAGAAAACACAGACTCCCAGCTGAGATGGGGTAAAGTTTTCTTTCAGGTGATACAGGCTGCTTCTCCAGGAGGCCACTACTGGTGCTGAGGGTAGCTTTACATTGTTATGGAGGAAGAGAAACTGCTTGGTGATAATGGGGCAGTTCTTGAGGGACTCATTGTTTGCTGTCCCTGCCTGCGGGAGGAAGCGCTTTGCAGAGACTGAGCCACCATCTGGCCTCAGCGAAATAGCTATTATCACTACCTGGGACATACTGGTGAGACAGGGAAAACAGAAGTCCACAGGCTCACAGGCTGCATGATTCAAGGGTCAGAGCTGCCCTGTGCTGGCAGGGGTCATGGACAGGAGACACAAGTGCGGCCAGAGTGATAAACATGAGAAACCTTCACAAACACCATAGGCTTTAGGAGCCCTGGCTTCTGGAGTCCTGACTTGCCTTTGTAATAACATTTCCATGCTCCAAACATCCTCCCATACCCACCCACAGCAAACTACCAGCAGGAAAAACAGGCTGCACATCAGAGGTAGAATATTTGCTGGGATAGGAGGAGCTGACATGAGTTTATTTTCCATACCCTTTAAGACATTGTTAATCTGAACAAACACATTCCTGCCCTGAAATTACTTTAAAGGCCAATTTTACAGATTATATGCAGAAATTATCTGGGCATGGCTGATCTAATTTATTAGGTTCTTCAGTGTTCTTGCAACAAAAACAATCTTGTGATTCCCCTCTATAAAATGAACATTGTTCAAAAGGATGCTAAGAAAATAGCCTAACAAGTCATTCTTGCTGGACATAAATTAAACAAACATAATTCAACTGCTGACTCATTAAATAGAAGCAAGAGAAAAAATTCCTGAACATGGAATGATTTAGAGATGTGGGTATGGCAGCAACACATTGTCAAATTTTATGCCAGGCATGAGTCAGAGTAATAATACCCATAAGGGAAAACACACTGGGCAATCCAGATATTGCTGCAAATGGGCATTGGGATTTCCTTACCCTGTTGCAGTCCCAATCTCTCTGCAGAAAGAACTAGCTCTCATGGTACATATGACTGCATGTGAATGTAAAATTTGTACCAGAAAGACCTTTTGAATGCACAAGTAAAATTCCAGACTTCTGGAAAAAATGTCAACATCAAATGACAGATCCTAAAAGCTTAATGACCAGGAGACAGTGATAAAGGTTCTATTTTATTTATCTTGAATGAGTGATTTACCATCTGAGAAGCATTAGGGAAAATGGAAAGCATAGGGATGATCTTTTCTTCATTACTGAATGTTTCGGTCAGGCAGATGTGGGGTAAAACCACTCGACATATTCATGTTTTGTTATTATGTCATTATCTGAAAAAGGAAATTATAAACCACATCGCCATATCAGATGAGCCATTGCCCGAAAGTTGCTCTTTTCCCAATTTACTCAGGACAAAGCAGACTTTTATAATAGGCATTTTCCCACTGAGGCCAGGCCTGTAAATTTTCTTGTTAGAAGTGTTTTTTAGGAGGATTTGGTGGAGATAGGTACTTCGCTGTACAAAATGATTCATTACTATGACATGTGCTTTTGCTCCGGGTTTTAAATGCAAGTCAGGCTTTCTGCATGCTCTTCAGAGCGGATGCAGCAGCAGATATGGAAAGCTTTTCTTCATTTTCTCAAGTAGTAACACTGGAGCAGCCTAGAGACCTTAGTTCGTTTCCATCTGCCTGTGCAGACTTCTAAGAGAAAGATCTGAATGATTTTTTTATGCCAGCAGAAATCTCACTGAGATTTGACTTTGATTGTGGCCTTCACAACTGCTCAAGAGACATTTTATCTGTGTAGATGGACAGATGGAAACTAATTCTGCAAAGAGGGAGGCACCTTCACACCAGAAGCCTCTGTGACTTAATTACAACCAACATACCTGTGTCAGATGTCTGCATCTTGAAAATTTGGCACATTTCCCCAAATACTTTTTCCAGGCATTTGACATCAGCAACATACAGCAAATGGGCTAAAATAGTACTTCTTTCTCCACTTGGACTATGGAAAACTCCTACAATTTAATTCAAATTAGTTTTAGCATAACAGTTGCCCTCCAATGAGTGAGGTATGGGTTTCATCATGTTATTAATGAGATTAGTTAAATTGCATTTCTGATGTGCTTTGAGCTACAGGTCAAAGGGGAATTGACTGCCAGTATGTGACCGGCTCTTATTCCACAGCTCTTCAACCACATTTCCAAGGCAGACTATTTGTGTATTTGACCCTGCGATCCAGAACAATCCGCAGCAGGGGAAGGCCTTCAAAAGAGAAAGGCAAAGCACTGCCAGTGTCATAGAGCACGAGAAGCTTTGGTTTGAGTGGTGGTGGTTGTTAGTTCCACATGCACTTTCTCGGCAAGAGGATGTCCATGCTGTTGTTATGATTTATCATCCTTCTCCATCAATGTTCTTCATTGTAATAGGTGTCTCCATTCACACTTTCTTCACTACTGGCTTGCAGATACTTACCCTAGTTTAAACACTGAACATTATCTAGCATAGTTACTGTTCAGTGATATAATTCTACTTAGTCTTTTATTTCCTTAATTAGTTAATATTCTGCCACTTGAAATGGTGCTACTTCACCCCGTTAAAACCAGATTAAAGAACAGAACATAAACTATTAATTCCAGACCTAAATACATGCTTGAAAACTCCCTGATATCTTCAGTGATTATTTTATTACAAAGTCTTTTATTGCAGTGAACCTAGATGTCGGATCTAAATAAAGGAAACTTATTTATACTTTTTACAATAGAATTAGCATAATAGGTCAACCTTTGAGGCTGCCAACACTGCAATAAGATAGTCAGAGGTCAAAAAAGAAAATTAGTTATGTTGGCATGTATTCATGGCTTTGGTCTTAAGAATGATATCAATAAGTCTTACACAAAATACTTCTCCTTAGGAAAATGAAAATGTGGGGAAAAGGTTGTATAGATAAATTGCAGAGAGATGGCTTTTTGCTTTCTGAAAGGTGTTTGAAGTATTTATTCCAATACAGAGGTAAGCCTTACCTTTTAAATAAAATTCAGGCTGCTAAAGATTTAGATGGGTCAGAGGAGAAAGCCTGCCCTATATGTTTTTACAGAAAGCTATCAAAAGCTACAGTCTTATCCCCAACTCACGAGGAATTTAGGAATATAAATAAATTGCACCAGTGTCAGAAATGATGAGTGTATAGCAGCTGACTGCAAGGAAAGGTTGTGAGCATACTGTGGTGAAGCACAAGAGCCAGGCAGTCTCTGCGTCTCTTGTAGTTTACAGCCCATTTCAGTCAGCTTCTCTGCCAAGAAGTCACATGAGAGAAATTTAATTTTAAGACACAGCTTATTTCACTCAACTTTATTTTTTGGCCCTCTTTCTAGATTTCAGTGCCAAATCAGAAGCTTACCTTGACAAAAAAAATTTCCTTGTACCCTATTGACTGTTCAGTAACTAGGCAGACTACACAGCTGAGCTCATGCTGACTGTATTTGGAGACAAAGTAGAAGAGAACAGTGTGATTTATTGTCAGCAGGAAGCTGCTTCTTCCAGTGTGGGAATGTGGTGTCTGAGGAGGCAACAGTAGCTCCTGCTGCAATTCACAGTACTTCTGATATGAGAAAGGTAAGGACATGTTTTTTTCACAATAGTGCTATTTTTCTGAGTGCATAGGTGAAATGCAAGCAACCTCATAAATGAGTGCAAAAATGAGTGAGCACACTTTCCCTGGAACAGAACAGCTGGATTTTAGAGCATTAATATAGTAAATTATTTTTATGTAGTTCCTTTTTCTTTACATTGGTGTGCCAGCATAATATGCTACAGCACCAGCCTGCATGCTGACTGCATTGGCTCTGCTATCACGGTTGACCCTTGTTTTACAAGAAACCAGTTCTACCCAGGTTACTTTCACTGGCCTCTATAGTGTGTAACTTATCCCATGCTCTTTTGTATGTATGTGTCCCTGGGTAACACATTACAGTGTTTTTCTTCAGCATGTGCAAAGGCCACAATGACAGTCAAATATTAACCTCATTGTTTCTGCTGGAATAAAAAATTGGTTGCATTTGTCACATAGAAGCTTTACCATTCATGCAGTCTATGAGTTTTTCAAAGTCAAATGATAATTCCAGCTTCCTAGTCTCAAGCCACAGGACATAAATTCCCCATCATTTATGCAGAAGCTAATTATTCCCTAAAAGTATCTGAAGATTTTCTGTAACAATTTTGATTTTGAAAATTTCTGCTGCTGAGAGTATTTAAATGGTGTAATTGCATTCTCAGCTATATTGGCATATGTGACAGCACAGGATAGAAAACAAATCATCCTCTGGTTTATAAAGTTCTAATAGGAGTTAAGCTTTAAAGCATTTTAGTGATTCTGCAGGGCCATAAAGAGAATTTAAAATCATAACAATTGGGACCTGTATTAAATAATTCTGTTAGTTATGCATGGAAACAAGTACTGCATATTTGCTAAAGGTAGGAAGTAACTGTGAAATTCAGCATGGGAATACAGAAGAGGTTCTTTGTGAAATACTATCCGAGTCTAAAAAATTTGAAGACAGACCTAAACTATACCCTACATGTTTTCCTAACAACTCTGTGATACTCTGAAACAAGAATCATTAAAGCTGAAAAACGCAGCAAGAAAATAGGCAAGTTTTTTAACCAGCTGGTTTTTGCTTTCTGGCCTGGTATAGTAAAAATCTGAACAAATCGGTCTTTTTGTAGAAACGGTGTATTTTTCATCCATTTCTTCCCAGTATCTACTCTACCATGTGAATCTTTTCTTTTGGTCTCCCTCTAAGACCTAGAGTGTCTCTCTTGACCCTGAGCTCTTTTTGGTTGAGCGGACAGCGGGCCGAGGGGCAGTGCGTGCCTTGGCTGGTTTGGAGCAGGAGACAGGGTGCCAACTGCCCAGCTTAACTCTGCTCCTGAGCTTTTGTGGAGCTCACCAGAAGACAGAAACCCTGACTCTTGTCTGACTTCACTTACACACGGTACTGTGTCTTCCTTCTCATCTTCCTAGAGACCAACTTTGTTGAAATGTATATGACATCAAGGCCATTGTGATTTCCACCCTTCTATCCAGCATTAGTGAAGCAGGTCAACACATACAAAAAGTTACTTATACAGGTGACAGACTTTTCCCTTGGCAAGGGGATGCGTCTTCTAGTGCAGCACTAAGCGAATTATCCTTCTTTCACAAATACTTGCTAGCTCTCGTCTTCAGCAACACTGATGACATGCATGACAAACGTAATCACTTTGCCATTTCTCATCCTTCTGGGCTGGTTTAGGCCCGGTTGGTGTGTTTCCTGTTTACTGGTCAGCAGCTATTTCAGAAACAAAAGGAGGACTGAGATTACTCCTTAAACTGGTTAATTCTGGACTTCTCTGAAGTTTTCAAACATCACTTTCTGCCACCATCATGTAATAAAAATACTGAATTGCTCTTTTCCAATTACATAAACTGACAGCAGAAGACCTGGAGTAAAGCAAGCATGCATGCCTTCATGTGCTGTGTGTCCTCCTGCAGAGAAATTAACAAGTCCCTTGCAGGGGATTTCTGGCATGCACAGACACAGGCAAAACAAAAGAGGACAGAAATAACCTTGTAGACCTTTACACTTAGTTGTCTAAAATCCTCTGCCAGCCTATACAGGCCTCACCAAGCCTGTATATTTGTGGCTGCACTCTACATCTGTAAATTTGTAAAAAGTAGAAGGAATACATTACTGCACTTGACTACTGAAAGTGAGAACTCTGTAGTTATTAGCAATCAAAAATGACAACATCCTCATTGGTGTTTTGAGTTAGGTTTAGGAAAGGAATTCCATTCCAGATAAATGTCCAGCTGAAGGAGCATGTAACAGGATGTGCATCCAATGACATGGTAAATTGCACTGAAGAGAAACTGAAATTACCACAAAACAGGTCTTCCAACCACTAGAAATTTAATTAAGATGGTCAATATGCAGAAAAGGCCTAGATAAATCATCCAACCTTTTTTGTTGTCTTGCCAAGAGAAGGAAAAGGAAAGAGGAAGAGAGGGAGAGAGAGAGAGAGAGAGAGAGAGAGAGAGAGAGAGAGAGAGGAGGAGATAGAAAGGCAGAACAGGGAGCTACTGTCCACAGGAGTCACTGCTTTCTGGGAAGAGTAATGATTGGAGGTATTTAAAAACTATAATGATATGGTCCTTGCACAGTATCCTTAAAGCAGATTTAACTGAGTCCCTTGTGTGCTCCACCGACCATCTCTTCTGATCTCCATCTTTGTTGCAGTGCACCTGGATTTGTAGCCATTGCTTTCTGGGACCATCAGGCATCTAATCTTGTTGGCGATAAGTGGATCCTGACTTCACTCATTATCTCCAATTTAACACATTTCTTTGTGCAGAGAACAAAGGACAAATCTGGGGAAGTTTCTGAGAAAAAGCCTGTCTTGGCTTGCCCACACATGGGGGACAAGGCCCAGACACTACTGACACAATGAACCACCTTTATGCTGACAAAGAAATAAGGAAAAGAAAAAAAAGAAGAGCAGAGACAATGCTGCCTCAGGAAAGATAATTGTTAAAATCTCCTTTTACTCCAAAATATAAATTTGACCTATTTTGCATTCACTTATTTTAAATGAAATATCGTTTGATATAATGATTCTGAAATAGTTTCAGCTATGCATGTTGCAAAGCCATTAAAATTACGATATTTTTACACACAAAATAAAATAAAATAAAATAAAATAAAATAAAATAAAATAAAATAAAATAAAATAAAATAAAATAAAATAAAATAAAATAAAATAAAATAAAATAACTAAAATATTATTTCCATTTCTGTCCTTGAAGGATTAATTCTACAAGGCACTAGTGAAGCTGTGAGTTCACAAAGGACAGAGTTTTAGATAAATATAATTTCACTTGTTTGTCTTGTTGTATAAGTGGAAAAAGTTGGTTTTGGTAACTATGAATGGAAACAAAATAGCTCAAGGATGACTAAATACAAAATAAGAAAGTACTTTGAAATATTAGGAAATTTTTACATCTTTCATTGAGTCATCTCAGGCTTCAGAAAAGACTGGTAGCAGAAATACAGCAGTCAGGAGTGGGTTTTACTTCACATTCATAGGGTCCACTTTCTAATGCATATATAATTTATTTTGGCAAAAAAAGATCTGTTGTGAGTCTGGATTTCCCTATTTGCAGACATGGTTACAGCTATAAAGACAAATCTGTATTCAGCCTTGGGAGAAGGAATGTCTCCACATGGAGGAGCGAGAGAAAGTGTAGACAAGTCTTTATCTTATTCTGCAGAAAATGATTCAGAGATAAGAATGCACAATGGACTTGTCATTCACTGGCCTTTAGAGCAGCACAGGTGACTTAGCTTCCCATGTTTTCAGCAGCTGCTCGCAGTTCCCTTAAAGTTGGTTTTCCAGGCTCACAACTGCCAGTGATGGCAACACAAGGAATCATTCCCAGGACCTGCCTCACTGTGAAGAGATTCAGCCACTGGGCAACTGGTTTCCTACCCGGAGTGTTGGACATGCGTTTTGCTGTCTCCTGTGATATTCTTTGTGATTTGACTGGCCTGTTCTGCTCTGTTTGTCGAAGCAAGCAGCTAATCCATGTCTGGAGGAAAGTGTCTGGTTCAGCAGTCTGCAAACATGCCAGTGCAGTGACTTCTGCATTCCTGTTTCCTCTCCATACCTGCCAGTAATGCGGAACTTGCATATGCAGTACTCTCTTGCAGTCTGGGAGATACTTTGCTGCTGTTTTGCTCTGTGGTCTCAACAATTGCTCTCCCTTCTGAAATCTTTTGTTGTTGCTGTTGTTTTTAATCTAGGATCTGTTCCATGAAGGGTCTTAGACTTGTATCATAGCAGTCTTTGACATAAAGATTTAACTAGTTTCTTCCAATTCACCTTCCATACTGTGCACAGTGGAAACAAACAGTATGCTTGCAGGTTTCCAGGTTTGCAGAATGAGTCTTCAGAACCTTATCTGCTACAAATCAAACAAATACATACTTTAATTAGCATTAAAACATCCATATTGAACAAAATTCAGGATTCGCTGGGAAAACCTACTTTTGCTTCTGAGATCTAGCAAGAAAAAAGCAACAGACAGTGGATCCATTTATGTAAAACAGCACTTTTCCCCATATTTTTGTGTAATGAAAATTAATTAAGACTTGCTAATTTAAACATTAAAACATTAGGAAATGCCAGAATAAAAATTGCTTGAGCAATCCTAGTTCCACCTCCACCCACCCCCATACACACATTCTGTACTTAATGAGCCTGCATGGCCTTTAATTACACTTTCAGGTACCATGTGGGCTCCTTATATAGTACAGAATGCACAAAACTAGTAAGTTTGTCTATTTCCTTCTCCTTTCTTTCTTTATCTTTTTTAATGTTACCAAATTTTAATGATACATGACAGATGGACAGAATTCCTAACAGCTGGAAACTCCCTACAGTTTCCTGAAAACCTGTGGCTGAAGAGAGACAAGAACCTATTAGCACCACAGCACAGAAACCTGCAGTGTCAGCAGCAAGCAGATGATCCATGCAGGATATTATGAATGCCCCAACCATGATAAAAGGCTTGCAACTTACTCAGTGCTAGTCAACCCAAAGGTGCACCCCTAAGGTATCTGACTCCTTAGTTCTGCAGCTCAGGACATCTTATTCCCTACCTCCTGCACTGTGCAGCAGGTGAAGGAGCTGCTTTTGGCTCTGTCACTCTTTTCAGCACTGATGAGATCTCTGAAGCTTCAAGCAAGTGTAAGAACAGGCCATCTCCGTTTTCAGGTTAAAAAGAGACAAATAAGCAGACCAGCTTGGGTAAATAGGGAATTGTGGCAGGACTCCAACGCAAAAAAACAATATACCGAAGATGGAAGCAGGGATGGGCTACACAGGAGGAATTTATAAACATTGCCCGGGCATGTACGGATGGTGTCAAGAAAGTAAAAGCTCAGCAGGAATTTTAACTTGCATGTCAATAGTAACAAAAAGAGCTTCAGCTGCCAAATGGTAAGCAGCTGAACAAGGACATGGCTTCTGGTCACTAAGAAGGCTGGGTGTTTCACTCACAGCCAAACCTGAGGAACTCAATGCCTTTCTGCACAGCAAGGTCTCCTAGGGCTTCAGGCCTGGGATTCATGGAGGGGAGAGATGACCATGAGTGAATGAGTTAGGAGTTGCTGGAGAAAATTTGACTTAAACAAGTCCATAGAAAAACAGGAGCTGTGTCCAAGGATGCTGAGAGAGCTGTCTGATGCCAGTGTAAGATCACTTTCAATCATCTTTGAGGAGCTATGGATATCCCTGCCAAATGTAGAAATGTTGCACTTACACTTAAAAAGAACTCAAAGAACAGCCCAAGCAACTGCAGACTGACCAGTCATACTTCAATCTCTGGAAAGAAAACCCATGAAACAAGCTCTCTTTCATGATATATCTGAACACATGAAGGAGAAATAGGCAATTGTGAAAAATCAGCACAAGTTCATCATGGAAAAGTCATAGCAGTGAACAAGCCTGATTGCCCTTTTTTGATAAAATAATGGATTTTTGGATGGGTGAGAGCAATGGGTGTAATGTACCTTGAATTTAGCAACATTTTCAACTCTTGTTCTGTTACAACAACGTTCTTGCATTTAAGGTAAGACTTTACGGTCTGGATGTGCAGCCAACTGGTCTAACTTTGAATGAGGTCAGAGGGTTGTGCTTAATGAGTTGTACTATGTCAAAGGGCTGTGTTGTGGCATCTACCCTAGGACTGATCCAGAAGGAATCAATTGCCCAAAGAGGCTGTGCTGTCTCCATTGCTGAGGGTTTTCAAGATCAGACTGAGTCCTAAGCAAACTGGTCTGACTTCATTGCTGTAGATCCTAGGAGACAAGAGGGCTCATGTATATGCCTCAAACACCAATAGCCAGATAGCTGTGGAGCCAACCATGGACTGTTGGTGATAAGAGCCAAGAATTGTTGGTAATAATACACTGAGAAAGAACTGGATATGGCTGGAGGAGAGGCCATAAGGAGGTAGGGCAGCACTTTTCTGAGACAAACATCCTTGTTCTGGCTCTTGGAGATGAGCACAACACAGCACAAGTGCAGGGGTGAGGCTGAGAAATGGGCATGGACTGTAAGAGGAGACTGAGACCACCAGGGATCCCCAAAGCCTTCTGATCCATTCCCAGAAAGGTGTAGAGGAATGGACTGCACAGGATTAGTGATTTGCATAAAAACTGAGAAATTTATTTCCAAGATGGGGAGATTTATCAGTAAAATGTACCCCCATAAAGCCTGGGTGTGCAAGTGCTCCCACAAGCCTGAACATACCATCAGCTGGATCAGTGCTGGAGCCAGGACTGGTGATCTCACTTTCTCCCTTTTTTTCCCTTTCTCTCCTCCTCTCCAATTCATCCCTCTGTTATCTTTCACCCTGCCCCATTATTCAAGCCCAGTGCTAAGCGTTTATAGCAATTTACATGCCAAGAGTGTCATTTACAAACAAAACTTTGTAAGCTTTTGCAACCCCTCTGACTTGAAAATTCTTTCAACTATGAGCATCTACAAATCTTGGGTACTCCATTCCCCCTTAAGCCACAATTTCTGACCCTGTTTTGAACCTGGATGATCCTGTAATTACCATTATGGGGACTGAATACTGGAAAAGTGCTATGGGTGGAGAATTATGTTCAGACACTAAGTTATTTCATTTTTCAACCAAGGTACAGAGACTTCAACTACTCCACTTTTGAAAACTTTCTTTCCCTTACTTACTGTATCAATTGCATAGTTAGATATGTTCAGTGTATCTTAGATATGCTCACACATCAGAGACTATAGGTATCCCAGTACCTACAAAACTACTGTTTAACTAAGAGGCAGACATCTGGCTCGTGCTTTCAGTTCACAGAAACAAGAACAAAGGGAACAGAAAATAGGGATGGGATGTTCTTGGGCATTGGTAAGGGAGGGTGACACTGGGGAGAAAGAATCTGATAGAAATACATTAGGAGCAAGCAGAGCACCAGGAAAAAATGAGAAGATGCAGGGCAGACGAAGCCATTCTCCTTCTACACTAACCCTCTTGCTGTCCGGTTGTGCTGCCAGTACAAATGGTGCCCCTGTTCATAGGGAATGTGGTATAGAGCAGAGGAATGAGGTTGCAAAGAGCTGCTCAAAGTACTCTTGCCTTTCTGCAGCCCCAGACCAGTCCTTACAGGGATGCACATACAGCAAAGCAATGCATCTAGAAGGATAAGTGAAAAAAAAAATATTTCTGTTACTCCCAGGTGTGGGAGTAAATTATTCTGCTCCAAATATCAGAGCAGTTCTCTTCTGCTGTCCTTTTCCCTTTCTGTGGCCCTGTTTGGCACTGGAATTCTGATGTCTGCACCCAAATTGCAGAGCTCTCGCAGAAAGTATATGCCTCACCATCAAGCTCCAATTTGCTCTGGGACCCTATTTCAAAGCACACCATGTTGTCTTGACATAAATAATACAGAAAGGGTCTAAATAGGGCAGACTTGATTCTGATCTGTCCTACACATACATATGATTTGAGCTTTTAATGTATTTTACAAACAAAATTAATCGGTAAGGGAATTTCATATGGGATCTTGGTTTCTGACAGCATTGTTCAGACATCAATAGACATTTTAAGCAGAAAAATGAGTGAGCATGGTGATGATCATGTACACAGAGTCTTAGTGAAGTTGATTTTCACACAGGCCTTGTCTGCCAGGAGACACCAGGAAGAAGAGGGAATGATGGTTCTCCTGGTGAGTACTGTGCTTTTCTGCTGTGCCGCACACCTGGGCCTCCTTCTAGTGTGTTAGTGATGTTTCTCTGCACACGACAGCACTGCTGGGTCAGGAGGGCAGTTCACTTGTGCACACAACCCAGATCACTGCATGTCTTTCCACAGCACGGCAGAAGTTGCTGTGCATGATCCTACAACATACAAACAGCTGTGCACATTTGTCAGCAGCTCACACACCAGGCAAACCAGGTCAGGCATTTGTAGACAGAGGAACATGTCAATCAATAGTATTGCCTTAATATTCCCACTTGCTATTACAAAATGTCAACTGCTATTACTAAATGTCAACCCCTAATTCCAGCTGAGAGAGACTAGAAGGCACAATCTATCAGTCAGTGAAGCTTGCTCACTAGTGCAAAGAACCCATGCTTCTCTCTACCCTGAAACAACAGGCTTGGCATGGGCTAGAAATGGTTTCTTCTTCCTCATTTTCTTCTCTCCACTCCCTACTCCTCTCCCACCCCAGAAAATTTCAGCTAAAATTGTTCATTTGAGAACACTGGCATGCAGTTTAACCTTCCTTACTCACTCTTCCAAATATGCTCAAAGCATTCGGCATAAAGCCCCCCAACAGTAAGTGACCTGAGCCTTTTATTGAGAGGGTGGCATGGTCTTACCAGGTTGTGGTGAGGAATTGCACAAGGATTTCAAAGGCCTGAGCAAGGAGGGTCATGGTGGGTGTTATATTTTGGGGACATTTCTGGAATCCAGAGCCTGTCAGCTCGGTACTGCTGAGGTGGCGCCGTTGGTGTGTGGTGGGTGTGTGAGGGTGATTACATCTCAGAGTTGACATAAAGAAACCCAGGCACTACCAGCGTTCATCCGACCTGAAGTCACAGGTCTTGTTGGGAACCGGTGGAGGCTTTTCCTTTGCACTCCTTTGCATTTTTTCCCTTGTGGAGTTTTTGCAGGTAGGAGGTAATATCCAGTGGGGTGCCTCTGTATGGGGGAAAGAAAATGCTGCTGTCTGCAGCAAAACCAGCCATAAAAATCCATAACCAAACTATGTATCCTGTGGCTGATAGACCCCTGTGGATCTTACCATTCTCCACTAGTCCTTCTTCTACTCGAGTAAGCGATCACCCCTCGGACAGGGCTGGTCCCTGCTCACGCCAGCACCCCCAGCCGCGGCAGCAGCCGCTCGGGTGCTGCCCGCAGGCGATAGCTAACGGCGACTCCCACGGGAACGCGGAGCCCTCGGCGGGCAGTGGGGATGGTGGCGACGCTCATGTTTCTTTAAGGAGCAGGAGACGCGTCTCCTCGGCAGGGCGGCCCCCGTTCGGCGCCCCGCAGCAGACCGATGCGGGGCAGAGGCGGCTCCGCGGCGAAGGGCGGGCGCTCGGCCCGGCGCGGCTCCGCAGCCAGGGCGCGCCCGCAGCGCAGCCCCGGCCGGGCCGGGGCCGCCCCGGGGAGGCCGGGCAGGGCGGCGGGGCGGGGCCGGACGGGGCAGAGCCGAGCCGCGCCGCGCCGCGCCGAGCCGCGATGGAGGGTGCCGAGGCGGCCAGCCTGCTGGGGGAGCGCAGCCCGGAGCCGCCGGGCCGCTTCAAGGCGTATCGGCGGCGGTGGTTCCTGCTGGCCGTCGTGTGCTTGCTCAACTGCTCCAACGCCATGGTGAGTGCGGCCGGCGCTCCCCCGCGGACAGCCGCTCCCGCAGCCGGCCTGGCGCCGGGACCTCCTCCGGGCTGGTGGGCAAGGGGAGCCCCGGGTGCCCGAGCAGCAGGCGGGGGCGCAGGCACGCAGGGCGCACTGCCCTCCCCTGCCGCTCGCCGTGCCGCAGGTGCAGAGCAGCTCTGCCTGCTGCTGCTGCTGCTGCTGCTGCTGCTGCTGCTGCTGCGGCTGCGGCTGCGGAGGGAGGAGGGCTGACATGGCTCGCCAGAGCCAAAACCACCTCCTGTTTCTTCCTAGAAGCAGCCAGGCAATCCTTAGGGCTCTGCCCCAGTGCCCTGTCTCAGATCCACCCCCTCATCCTTGGAGCACCGGGACTCGGTTGTACGCGCACAGTTCTGAGAACCGTCAGCCTGGCCGTGCCTTATGGATGGAATAAGCGGCTTTTACTTCGGAACTTTATCGTTCTGTTATGACCTCGGCCTTCACGCTTTCCTTTCTGACAGGGGGGATCCGGGACACCGAGGGGAGGTGACGGGGACGGGCAGGATGGGGCGGGAGGGTGTGTGATCTCCAAGAGCACAGCAGGAAGTACCGTAGCGTCAAGTCAGACTGGGATGAAGCAAACTGTGTCCTGGAGCACAGCAAAAGTTGCTGCCGAGTCCACCTCGTAAGCCATGGGGAGACAGAGAGAGTATTCATTGTCTATGAGGGTCACATGTTCCTAGCCTAAGAATAGCAGAGCAGTGTTGAAACGCCGTGGGAGAGGAACAGGAATTAGCTCTGCCGCATTGCTGGCCTGTGACAGCAGATTTATCTGGTCAGGAAAAGAAGCAAGCTTCCTTTCAGAGTCTGTTGCCTATACAGAACACTATAGCAGTAATTCTGCATTAGACAGATGGTTGTATGAACTTCTTTTTGCTTACTCTTACTTCCTTGTTCTGAGAGAGTTGAAAAAATTGGATGCCAGATCATACCCCACCTGTTGAACAGATTTAAATTAAGTTCAGTAGTTACAGAGATAAACCCATAAAGTTTCATCTTATCAAGGCTTAGTATATTAAAAAGAAGTCCAAATCTTTGCTCATCAAGCCATTGAGGACATTGTTGATAATTATCAGACTGATGTAGAGTTATTCATGTTCTTGAGGATTACCAAGATGTGAATGCAGGCTGTCTGGCAGACAAGATCAGGCACTGCAACCTGCAAACATTTAAATTCTTTGAAGGAAGATTAGATATTCCATGATGCAAGAGTGCTGGAGTAGAGAAATGGAAAAACATAGTGAGAATTTAGCTGTATGTGAAAAAAAAAAAAAATGCACCTTCTCAATGGAAAATCAGTATATCCTTTAAGAGTGTAAAAACCGTACTGTAGAAAAGCCCTGCGGTTTGCTTGCAGTTAAATTGCACAGCAGAAGAACATTATGTGGCACGAAATAAACCCAAACTGCTAGAAATGAATGGTAACAGCACGGGTGAAGGAAACTGTACCAAGCCTTTTCCAGGATGTCTTGTCAGATTTTGACTTTGCTGAAACCTTAAAAGTGAAAATGGTGCGTTTCTTAGAGAGATCTTTTCACTACCTCTGCAAGTATTACTATGTCTGTGTTGCTGAAAACTTTGTAGCCCTGGAAGATTGGCCTGTTCTGTCTTTTTTGTATTCCGATAATTTCCTGACTACCACAGTATTGTTTTTCCATGGTGTGAACTTAGGCCAGAACTTTATGACTTCAAGACTGGGTGCCTAATAAGTATCCTAGCGTGGAATTACTGTTTCTAAGTTATTGCAAAGATCTGGAATGGCAACTATGTTGACATATAAAGTTGTAAGCAAACATTTCCTGATGCTAAAGTTTATCCTAAAAGTTCTTGATAAAAATCCCATTAAAGTGTTCAGAGTTGTTGAAAGTCCATGAAATGAAAGTGGTTGGTTGCCATTTAAAAGTTCCAGATGAAAATTAATTTACCAGTTCTGTGGTGTGAAAAATTGCCCTGCAAGTTAAGATGTGTCAATTCCTGTGCAGATGTTGCATGCAACACTTCGTTCTGTGTACACCTGTGTCAGGCTGCAAATGCATATAGTAGGAACACATAACATTTGAATTGTCTGACTTGCACCTCATTTGTTGGACCAAACTTCCAGAATGTTGCCTTGTATTCCTCACTCTTGTCCATATACATTCAGTTTTCTATTAGTGGTCTTTGGTGGCACTAACAGTGGCAATCAGGAGACAGTATTGAGTGGGGGACACTTTGACTGTCATGAAGACAAGGTAGAAGCAACTGCAGAACAGCACATTTGGTCATGCAGCAGGGGCAGTCTGAGAAAGGAGTATTTCTTAATCTGGTTTAGAGTGTTATTGGGCAAAGGCAGACCAGACCGTGTGGTGATTAAAGGGACACTCTTCCCTATATCTTCCTGCTCCACTTCAGCATATGAAATCCTTTCATTAACTGGAGCAGAGTGGGGTTAACATAATATAGAAGCTTTTACACCAACAGTAAATAGCCCCTTACTTGTGCTTCTATTACTGACCTGAGTTTAAAAGCCTCTGTCTCTCCCTGCTGTACAAAGTGGGTACTACCTTAGCAGGAATTTGTTCTCATTTCCTAAATAGGGCTACTCTGGGAATTCCTAGCTGACAATATAGTGTAAGAAACTCCTGCCTTATCCTAAGAAGGCTGTAAGCAGACATCAGCATAATATACTTGCTATACTTGCTGCCTGAAGTTGTGGGCAGCGAGGATGTTGTGACCACAGCTAAGCTTAGATGACTTTTCCCCAGCTGTCCCTTGCAGCATGGCTGATGGGGGAATGACATAGGTGACATAACTCTGCCTGTGGTTTCTCCCCAGCTTTGTTTTGCCAAACTTAATGCTGTGGTTTTGAGTGTGATTTTTTTTCATCTGAAGGCTTAATGTTTAAGAGTATTTGTGGTGTGATTGCAGCTGCTGTGGCACATAGCTCCTTTCTTTATTCCTCCTTTCTGTGAAGTTGAACAGGTGGGAACTTTGTGTTCCCTAGGATGAACTTCCTTTTGCCTTAGCAGTGGGGACACAGAAGAAGACAGAAGAATGAAACTGAGAGTGTTTATTGCCCGGTTCTGTGTTCACCAGCATGACCAAGCTGGGGAGGAGCAGGGGAGAAGAGGCTTGGTGCTAACTCACGCTTGGCCGAGTGGCTCCTGACTCACCAGTTGGAGGACTTACACCACCACTCAGTGTACTTGGGAGAGGAAGGAGAGCTGCACGAGTGGAGCCTGGCATGCTCCAGGGCAGGGCGCACACGCTCCTCACCCACACCTGTCTGCTCCAGCAGTGCCCTGTAGATACGCATGCGCACACAGCAGCTGCTCTTTATTCCTGCTACTTCTCCTGAGAGCTGTAGACTCTAAGAGATACCTTGCTAAGGATCTGGTGTTTTCTGAAGATCATGCCACTCTCCTAATGTCCTAGACTACTGTGTCAGCATGGGTGCCTTCAGCTGAGCACTGGGGCTGTTTGCTTCCATACTGTGTGGCCCTTTTGACTTTGAAGATGAGGACTCTGATGCAAAGGCTTCATCATCCACTCTCAGGGGAGACAGACAGCGTCCATGTCACAGAAAGAGTTCTTACATCACCTTGTAAGCAGTGTTCAGGTGCATGAAAGAAAGCTTGCTGGAGTTGGCAGAACTGCTGTAGGCAAAGCCCATGTGGGGACTAGTGAGCTGTACCGGTGTGTGTTACGAAGCAGAAGTTCCCATTTCATGCAAGACAACCCCCTTGGTTTCTCCTTTTAAAACCGTACATAAAAGGTACTGCAGGAGCTTTTCTAGAGTCTAGTCAGCTATGCAGTATGCCAGCAAATGAAAAGCACTCCATATATATACTTGCTACCTGATACCACCACTGACATGGCAAACTGGCCTGATTCCCACCCTGCCCGATTGCATATGTTTGCCTTTCTACAAGTATTTTTCTTTCCGCTTTTAGAATCTTGATTTGTTCATCAGGAAAGTAGGCACTGATTACCTGCTTGTCTTTTGTGAGGAACGTGTTTGGCGCTGCTTCTGGCTGTGCCTGGTTGTATGTGTGATGCATCAATGTATCATTGCTGCACTTTGAGCACCAAAAGTCTCGCATCTGTCGTACATGCTGCCTTCTACAGTTCACACCTGTTGCGTACATGCAGTCCTTCCTTCAGCCACCACCTTGTTACCATTGCAGACAGAACACTGGTGTCTCACAGCCTACCAATAACCTCCTGCAGAGTGGGAGGAAGGACAAACACTGGGCCCCCTTGGAATGAGTAGAGGGAAACCAGATCCTGCAGGTGAAATAGGTCCTGGAGAGTCTGTGTGGGAGTGGAAACAGTGAAGGCAATAGGGTGGATGAGCTGAACCAGGAGAAGATGGAGCTATAGGGGGAATGAGTGCAGGAGGAAAACAAAAGGAGTTAGGCCGATTCTGGGAGGAAGAGAGCAGGATACATGCCTGAAAATCAGCTAAGGGTTTACAAGGATATCAGAAAGGGCAACAGAAAGGCTTACAAATGGGAGTCAGGATGAGAACAGCTGCAACCTGTTTTGATTACAGGAATGCCCATGCAGGCCTGCAGTTGTCAAGGATCATGATCATAGAATCATAGAATGATGTGGGTTAGAAGGGATATTAAAGATCACCTAGTTCCACCCCTATGCCATGAGCAGAGACACCTTTCACTAGACCAAGCTGTTCATCCAGCCTGACCTTGAACACCTCCAGATATGGAGAGTCCATAACCTCTTTGTGCAACCTGTTCCAGTGCCTCACCAACCTTACAGTATATTTCCTAATATCTAATCTAAATCTACCCTCCCTTATTTTAAGACCATTCCCCATGGTTCTACCACTATATGCCTGTGAGTAATCCCTCTCCATCTTTCTTTTCAGCCACCTTTAATGGAGATTAAGTCTTGGTTAGTGGAGAAGGGACCAAGCAGTCTCTGGCAGTTGCAGGAGAATTACTGTCAGCTAGAAGAAAACTAAAGCAGAGGGCAAGAGAGCTGAAAGTGGAGACAGTACCATTCCCAACATCCCAAGCATTAGAGTGTCAGAGCCCTGGCCCTGGTGCAAGCTTTATTGTTAAAGAAGATGTGGAGGGGACCCTCCTGTAACTGAGGATGACTCTGGGTGGAAAACATTTCTCTTTTTTTCCTATTGTTGGGGCATGGCTCCCCAGTCAGCCAGCTGTGTGCAGTGGGAGTTACAGCTGTACTACAGTGCAAGCTGGAACAGGCTTATGGATCATCAGAGGCCCTTCCTCAGCTGCTGAGCACAAGTTTTTATAGTGAAGAATGTGGGCTGAAGTATGTCTTCCAGATCAGACTAGCTTGCACTGAAGCTTTTGCTATCTTTAAACCTAGAAACTACAGTGAGATTAACATGTTTCTAAGTCTTGAGCTCAGAAGAAGAGCATAGGAACTAAAATTCCTGCCTTTGGAGAAGAAATAGTGTCTGTTATTACGCTGGCTGTTCCAACATCCTGCTAGATGCATATCTGAAAGGAGGAAAAAGTCCATATCAAATGCTGAAGGAGCAAATACCGTGATCTAAAACATCAGTGAAATAACCAATAGTATTGGATTATATTACAGGAGACCTGTAATTTGAAAACAACTAATGCAAAATCTGTGAAACAATGCTGAGGAAATGAGTTTTGACAAGTGTCAGGGGATTGAGCTCACAAACTCATTGTGTCTTTTTGGCTTGCAAAGGCAAGAGTCCCTGTGATTTAGTGGCTCTGCAAGGGCTTCCATGTAAATCTCGATTAACATGCAATGGCCCAGAAAGTGAACTGCTGCTGACTTCCATCATCATCCACTCCAACTTGTGCCAAGTTAAGAATTTTGTCAAAGTTTCCCGGAACGTTTTCATTAATTGTAGCACTGGCAGGGCTTTGAAGGGACTTAGGTGTAGTAGTGAAAATTGCTTGTCAGCATCACAGCCAGGAATTGACATTGTGTAACAAGGGCTCATCTTGATGCCTTCTGTAGCTCACACTGAGGCTCTGGTTTTGTGTGGCCTCTCAGGCAGGCAATGGAGCTGCGTGCAGCTTGACCATACGACAATGGTATTTCCACGAAGTGAAGCTTGTGCAGGGACTGAAAATTGCAAGGACTGCACAACCCTTCAAGGACAGAAGTGTCTCTCTGTTTCTTCTTCCTTTATCTGTTCCAGAAGCAATAAGCTTCTGGGGTCTGACACCCTCTAACCCCACATGTTCTCTCTCCCCTTGCATCTGTCACTGTGATCTACAGTGGTAAGCTTTGATACAGGCCGTTCAATTAAGACTTGGACTTGATGATCCTTCTGGGGCATTTCCAACTCAGAATATTCTGTCCTTCTGTGATTCTGTGGTTTAGGCGTTCCAAAGATGAAGACAATGGCCCTTGGGGAGTGGTGTAGGGCAGAACCTCACTCTGTCTCTATTCTGCATCTTTAGAGCTTACAGGACTTTGACCTCACCAAGAGAGATCTGCTGCTTCTTTACCTGTTATACCTGAGGGCAGCCCCTGTGTAAGTACCAGCCTTGGCAATGCAAAGTTTCAGAAAAAATGTTGGATAAGGGCTCCAGCTTCCAGCAGAAGAGCTTATTAACTACTATGGCTGGAGTTAGCATGACTGGGAAAACCAAAAGCAGAAGGTGGCGTACTGACTGTGTATTTCCCTGTGTAGGCAAAACTCCACAATGCTGCCTCTTTGTCACAGTAGCATTTGGTGACCTCTTTGACTATAGTTTCACCTTGAGCTCCATTGCCCAGTTCTGAATTTCTTTGTTAGAGCAACACATGGTAAACAATGAAACATACTTTTTGTCTCCAGAGCTATAAATAAACACACTTGCTATTTTGAGAGACAAGCTCAGTCTGGGAAAAGCTGCAACTTTCCACCCTCCATGCTCTCACGCAGATATACTAGGACTGGAGCTCTTGCTCAGAATGGGAATATGGGGCAGCCCCTATATTTGGTGTTCTGCAAAAAATGGTTTTACTAGATCTAATGGAATAGTGACAGTGCTGTGCTCTGGCTTGTGTCATCACTCTCCTAATTATGTAATCCATGGTTGAGCATGGTGTGAAGAGGAGCAGGAGGGGTGGAAAATGTACCTGAAGCTTACAAAATGTATAATCTTTTTAATTACACTGTTTCCTGGTGGAGTGTTTCATCACCACCACCCATACGTGGCAGGCGTTTAGGAGCCCAGAAGTGCTATTGCTGGAAATACCCAGCTGGGATTTGTTTAGCAGCAGTTTAGCATACTGTAAGCAAACTAATGCTCATGCCTTAGTAATGCTTGTAACATCTAAACAGTTACATTAGCATTAAACATTTAAACTCCCATCCAGTCTGGCGGAAGTCTGGAAAGTGACCTGGATTAGCCTCCTTGCTGTCTAAGAGTACAGTTTCCTTCAGCACCTAGCATGTTCATTCACCTGACTGCAGAAGCTGAGTAAACACCAAATCCATCCCCTGCCAGAACTCTGAATGATGTCACATAGGTGTGTCTGAGCCCAGAATGCTGATGTGAGCTTTGAACTGAGTACAGGAGATACAGCATGGCAGCTTCTTTCGGAGAAGAAAGGGCTGGTGAGAGGAGTCCTTGCAAGGCTGCTGAGAATATATTCAATACTTCTCTTTTACTACTTTTACTACCATTTACTGCATCCCTGCTAGGTGAAAAGCCTAGCTAAAGAATGATTTATATATGGCTATTGTCACACAGTGATTCTAGGGAGAAGAAAAATCCATCTCCCCTTCTGCTTCTGTCTGATGTGGTAGTTTTTATGCTCCCTATCATGAAAGGAAAAAAAAAACTCCAGGAACACTGGAAATAACAAGAAACAGTTTTTAGGAGCACACCTTCCTCTGAGGTTACTCAGGCCTTTTTCAGTTAAACAAAAACACCACATCTGATGCTGGCTGCAAGTTGCAGGCTGTGAAGAGGAAGCTTATGATGACAGAGGGGAGTACCTGGAAAGTGGCTGTAGTTGCAGTTCTTTTGTAGAAAGCTATAACTGAAGTTTTCATTCACATTTCTGCAAACTCTATAACCTGGAGTATTCAGTAACAGCAAGGTCATCTTCTAACAGTGAGGTAGCCTGTAATCGACATTGAATGGTTAGGCCATTTGACAGGTTAGACCAGTCTTTTTTAAAAGCACAAGGATGCATCTTGGCAAAGAATCTACGGAAACATCCTCTAACTTTTATACCTCATTTTCTTATGTGGTTGTGATCTCAGAATCTGATTTTAGGATCAAGCCTTTCTCGCCATTCCCATAAGAAACTAGAACAGACAGGAACCATGAAATCAGTGTCTAAAAAAAAGTCTAGGGAGCTAGCTTTTTTCAGATATAGCACTGGAAGAAAAACGTGGATAGTTGTTGAAGAACCTCTTCTGTGTGTAACTCCATGTTATGTCTTCTAATGCATTAAATAATACAATCTCTAGGTAATTTTCCAACTGTTTAGCCTGTCTATGAAGGCAGGGAATAATGTATCTCTTGGCTGACACATAGTAAAGTTGTTCTTACAAGGCCACGTCCAGGTGTTACTAATGGAACTGAAAATACCAAGTTTCAGAGGATCTTAGCTGCCGGGATGAGGTGGCAGATTCTATTTTGTTTATGCTAACACGGAATGAGTCCATCTGGTTTCCATCAGGTAAGTAAGTGCATCAGGGCCAACAAGTTCAACATGAGGACAGAAAAAGCTTCTGCTTTTGCCAGCCTCCAGTATCAGTATATATATATAGTATAGAGGATTGGGGATGAGGCAGTGAAATGTGTGGGGTGCTCAGGGCCAAGTAACTGCAGACACTGAGGGCTTGAACTTTTATTACCAGCCTTAACATCACAATTTCAAGGAGAGACTAGGACAGTGAGCTTCCTCACAGCTCAGTTTGAGGGGATGCTGAATTACTGTTCTGTTGGGGGTGTTCATGCTTACCCATTTTTGGTCTTTGTTTTGCAGCTGTGGCTGACATTTGCTCCTGTGGCTGATAAGACAGCTGCTTACTTCCACATTTCCCTGGAGACAGTCAACTGGCTCTCAATGGTGTACCTCCTCATCTCGATCCCATTTGGCCTGGTGGCTACATGGGTCCTCGACAGCGTGGGGCTCCGCTGTGCTGTGAGTTGAAATGTTCTATTCCTCTGAGGAAGTTTCACCTAGAGGTAGCTGTGGATGCACAAAGCAGTAATGTAGATACTTTGAATAGGAGTCTTGCCAAATGCTGCAGAGAATTAGCACGTTGAAAGGTCTTATCCTAGTTCAGTAACACCCCCTCTGGCTATGGTGGCAATGGTGGAGAGAGCAGTGGGAAAAATCAGAGTAAAATGCATGCTTGCCTTTCCCAGCTTTAGTTTTTGTTGTCTTAGCCAACACAGGGACAGATGCTGTGAGCTGACTCTGTGAAGAACTTCCTGTTATTGGATCAGATTTGCTGCAGAAAAGTCTTAGCAGTACAATTTTTTTGTCAGGCAATTTTAAGGAATAGCAGGACAGAGTGCAAGCAAGAGACTCCTGTCAGGTCAGAGCTTGCAATCTCTACACAATCCCAGAATTGTGTTGTGAAATGCAGCACTGAAACACTAGCATGCTAATAGAATAGAAGAACATTTGCAGGATCCATAAGCTGAATGATTCATTGCCATGATCTTTGGATTGTCACAGCAAAATATGGGTGATGGCGCAAACTTGACAAGGTGTAATTAGTGAATTTCAGATTTCTCATCAATGTGGCTCTTACGTGGGGCTGAGACAGCCACCTTGCTCCCCAAGACACTCCCTAAGGAGGCAGGTTGGATCAGGAGCATCTTGCAGCAGCCCAGAGGGGTGGGGATGGTCTGCAGGCAGTGATTACTAATACCCAGTGTCTCCTGAAGTGCATTTGAGACCTTGTCCATGCTAATCTGTTGTATCAAGCTCTGGCCTTCAGGCTTCAGCATGCAAACCCTGTTTGTTTCTGCTCACTGCAGGTGGTGCTGAGTGCATGGCTAAACATGGTTGGTAGCATCACCAGGATGTTCAGCGTTCTAAAGTTCCTGAGCTTGGGTTCCCAGAATTACTGGTACCTGTTTATTGGACAATGCTTCTGTGCATTAGCACAGCCTCTTATCATCTTTTCACCAACAAAGCTGGCAGCGCTATGGTTTCCAGACCACCAGAGAGCGACAGCAAATATGATTGCATCAATGTGTAAGTGATAGCTGCAAAGTAGCACTGCTGCCTCACAGAACTTGCTAGCAATTTGATTGCCTTTCAGATGCAGCAGGCAGAGGAAGTCCTTTGTACTGCAGCCATTTGCCCTTGCAAATACAGCTCCACTCAAGAGTCTTGTAGTCATGTGCAACAAAATAGGTGAATAAGAAGTGGGTATAAGCCATATCCAGGTGCAGTTCTCAGTATAAGCCACCCAGACTCCTAAACTTCTTCCTTTCTTCCAGGACCGGATTGGCATCTTTGCCTAAATATCACATAGATTGACAACAGCCCTTAATGTTATTAAGTTTTTAGTGGCCTTAATTTTGCAGTTTCTGAGGAAGGTGTCTTAAATTGCATCGTAGTGCCAGTGGTCACAGTTGCCAAATCTGTAACTGGGTAGAGGTGAGATGAGGCTGCTGTGGCAATTTTGCTCACCAGTTCTTCCAGTAGGAAGGCTGAGCACATATTTCTAATTGGTATGTATGCACACACAGATAAAATATACTTGTCTGTCTACACAAACATGTTAGGGATTCTAAATGGCAGGACTATCCATGCAGGAAGCACACCTGCCTTGCTAAGTGCCTGGAAGCTGGGCAACTGGAGGAGAGGCATCAGATAAGCTTACTCTAATCACATTCCTCTCTTGGTTCCTCTGGGCACAAAGAGACAGGATACTCCACTTGACAGACCTGTTTCCTCCCTTCATGTCACATTTTGCCCAGCAGCCAGAGAAATCTCTTCCTCTTTTTTCCAAGGACTTGAGAGGTGCTCCAGAAACTGGGCTGGTTTACTGGCTCCAGCTGTGAAGTGTCATAGTACCTTCACGTGTGTGGCAGCCCCATCTGTTCTTCCCCCAAAACAGCCGGTAGCTGCCTTCCCTCCCCATTGCCTCAAGCCATAAGGAAGGGTAAGGCATGGGGAAAGAAGAGCACCCCTATGCAGCTTTTCCAATGCTACTGCCAGACTAGAGCACAGGCACCGCTGTTTAGCAAGACGGAATCTGTGATGTCAGAATGAATAAATTATTTTGCACTGCTTTTCCTAGAATAGGGTGGTTATGATGACTCACCTGGTTTTCCAGTGCTGAGACAGACCTTCACCTCCCCTGCTGGAGAAGGAGCTCTGTTGTCAGTGTGGCACGATACAAGCACTAGCAAGGAACCACTGGGTACTCCGTGCCTCACTGCCCTGTAGGACTGCAGCCTGCAAACAAAGTGCTCTTTTTAAGTGAGAGAGCAGACAGAGAAGTTAAAGACCATTTTGTTTATGCAGCATCCTCAGTCTTTACAGATCCAAATGAATCTAACCATGGTGAAGAGCAAACCTGAAGAGCAAGGAACAGTGGAATCCCAAGACCTAAAGCTTTCAGTGTCTGGCATGTTGGGATGTCAGAGTGCAGGCTGAATGGGCTGTGATTGTTGTCTGCTGCAACACCTGCATGTTGCTCTATGAAAGGCTTCCATTAATAATGCCTGGTTACATCCATAATGTTTTCTGTACAATATCAGCATCTCATTTCTACAACATTTAAATACTGTCTGGAAAGAGCATCTACTGCAGCCCCAGTCATTTAATCCAGTGGTTAATTAGCTCATGGCAAATGTCAACATCCCGGTACTCTTTATGCACCATGTGTTCAGTCTTGTCGCACCTTTCTGTCAGGTAGTTATGGACAGAAACAGCTCTTCTTTTCTTTGTCTTGAAAGACTGAATGGCTCCCACCCAGCCCCTTTACAGCAAAATTTCCCTTTGCCTTTTCCCACTTGTCTCCATTCTTACTGTTGCTGATGTGAGCTTTTTGTGTCATCTTGCTCCAATTTATTCGTGCCCACTTCCTGTGTAATTAATGCTGAGCAGCACACAGTGTTCCAGTACTGTCAGTATCAGTCCTGCCTACAGAAACTGGCTCTGCAGCCTCCTGCTGTTAATGCCTATGGGTAGGCTTCTCTGGGCTTTTGTGACAAACATGAACCTTACACCCAGGATCCTGCTGAGCAGCTGAAATTACTATGACTCAGCTGTCATAATGATTAATGACTCAGCTCCTGAGTGTTTGTTCTACTCTTCACTTGTAGAGACTTACTCAGAGAGAAGCAGTGCAGGGCCAAGAACTCATTCCCTGTGAAGATCACAAGAAATTCTCCTGTGTCAGAAGTAGAAGGAAGAGTTGAGAAGTAGAAGTTGTCTGAAGTGACCTCTGCTTCATCCATAGCAGTCTTCATTGGCTGAGGTCTGTTGGGTTGTCATTTTCTGCACCCTGAAGAGTTTCAGTGCATTAGTGTCACTGACCAAAAACACACAGCCCCACTGCAAGAGTACTGCAAGCTACTCCACCAGAACCCCTGGATCATAATGTATAGTTGATTAAATCAGTGACGTTCTTTCTATTTATAATCTAGGCCATGTCACAGCTCTTCCCAGGAAAAGAATGCAACTGAAACCATGGGATTACTCAGGTGGTCTCAGTCCTTTCAAGTTTAGCCCAGTGCTCACCTATACCTTTCCAACCCTCATCTACACTTTCTGGAACTGGTTCAGCATACTGATAGTTCATGGAAACAGCTGACTAGTTTACAAGCAGTCTCTTACAATGTCCAGTTGCATTTTATCCCAACAGAGAAGAAGTAATCCATCTCCTTGGAAACTGCTGTTTACTTGTTTCCATGTACTTAGAAGCAGGTAATATTTCACCAGCATCATAATGTAGTACTTTCCCAAGCACAGAATAGAAATGCTGCAGTTGTGTGCTATAGGATTATTAATGATGTTTCAGCATCAGGGGTGGAAAGCAGCTCTAGGGATCATCTTGTTCAACCCCCTACTTAACCAGGGTTGCCTAGACCAGGTTGCCCAGGTTTATGTTGAGTCAGGTTTCGATTATCTCAAGGGATGGAGGTGTACCAGCTTATCTGAGCATCTTGTTTTAGTGCTGGACAGCTACCACAGTAAAGCAGTTTATATTTAGGTAGAGTTTCCTGTGTTATGCATTGTATATCACTGAGTGAAGTCGGGTTCCATCTTTATAATTGCTGATCAGTGTTCTTTTGTCCAGGCTAACCAGTGTTAGCTGTCCCAGCCTCCTTAGGTATGGGATATTCTAGACTTTTAATCATGTCTTTGGCCCTTAATTGGACTTGCTCCACTAACTTGGTACCTTGTATTGAGGAGCCCAGCATTTGACTTGGCACTCTGTAGGTTTATCACCAGGGCTTCACAGAGGAGGACGATCATGATCTTCCACCTGCTTCTCCTGATACAGCCCAGCATGCAATTGGGTACCTTTCTGCAAGGATGCATTGCTGGCTTATAGTCAACTTGCAATCTACCAGGACCCCACATCCTTCCCTGCAAAATTGCTTTCCAGCAGCTTCTCCAGGCTGATCAATCCCAGCTCTCTTAGTGTCTCCTTACATGACAGAAGCTCCAGTCCTCCAATCATCTTTTCTATTTTCTGGACCAGTAAATTCATGTTTCCCTCACTGGGAACCTGAGAACTGCTCACAATTCTCCAGATGTAGGCTTGCTAGTGCTGAGTGGAGGGTAAAGACCAGCTCCCACTGACAACAGTGCCTAATGCTGAGTCCAGGATTGTAGTGGCTTGCTTGTTTTCTTTATCAGAAGGCTGTGTTGCTGGCTCGTAGTCAAGATGGTGTCCACAAAGACACCCTACCCACTCCTCCTCTGATCCTTCTCTGCAGAGCTGCTTTCTAGTTGGTGAGTCTCAAAGGGGTACTGGTGAATGAGTTATTGTTCTTCCTCAGGTGCAGTATATTATATTTCCTTTAGTCAAACTTCACAAGGTTCCCCTCTGCCTTTTCTCCAATCTGTTGCAGTGCCTCTAAGTGACAACATGGCCATCCCTTCTGCAAGTCACTCCTCCCAGTGTCACATCGTCTGCAAACTAGCTGTGAGTGCACTCTGTCCTATCATCCAGGTAAACTGTGTGGCCCCAGTATCAACCCCTGGACTGCATCAGTGATGATGAGCATCCAGCTGGTCTTCATGTCAGTGATCACAATCCTCTGGGCCCAGCTATTCAGCTGGATTTTAGTTCATCTCACTGTTCACTTGTTTAGACATTTCTTCATCAGCTTGTTTGCAAGGTTGTTATGGAGACAGTGTCAACTGCTCTTTCCTCATCCATCCAGCAGTTGTTTCATTGTACAAAAGCTACCGGGTTAGTTAAGCATTTTTCCTTTTCACCTTGACTTTCATGTGCCTGGAAATGGTGGTGTGGATTGATTGTTTCATGACCTTCCCAGGGAACAAAGTAAGACTGAAAGACCTGAAGTTCCCTGGATTCTCCTTCTTGTTCTTCTTGAAGATGGGAGTGATGTTTGCTCTCTTTCAGTCCTTAGGAGTCTCTTGGAATTGCTGTGGCCTTTTAAAGGTAACCAGAAATGGCCTTGCAATAGAAACAATCTGTTGCTTCAGTGCTGATGCGTCCTATCAGTCCCGTGGCTGGCTTACTTAGTGTTCTCTAACCTAGACTTTCTCCATTGAGGGTAAATCCTCATTGCTTCAAACTTTACCTCTGGTCTCAGAGCTGAAGGTCAGTTTTACCAATCATGGAAGAGGTGAAGAAGGCATTGAATACCTTGATGTTTTTTGTGTCCTTTTTCACTGAGTCTCCTGCCCCATCCAGCAACAGGCCCAAGGGTGCCTTTCCCATTGCCCTTCACTAGACTCATCAGGCTGGCTTTGCCTTTCTTAACTCCATCCCTGCACACTACTACTAGAAAAGCAGCTTTACTTGTATGACTAGTTGGAAAATGTTGCCTTAACATTAAAAAATTGTCACCTGCAATTGTGGATATTCCCAAGTGGAGTCTCAGGATTGCTGCTTCACACACTGTTCATCTCCAGCCCCATAATAATGCAACTGCCTCCTGTACAAATTCTGCAAGATTCTCTGCTGGCATGTAAATTTTGTAGCTGATAGCAAAGATCAACTTGTATACCTGCCTGGCCTTTGCAAAGGAAGTATAAAGGCTTGAAAGGCGTCAGGAATGACCTAGTGTCACTTTAGAGTGCTGTTCATGGTCTTTTGCAGAGAATAGTAATGGCATCCTGGTAACCCTCATAAAGAGCATTGCCAGCAGCTTGAGGGAGGTTGCCTGTCCACATTTGAAGAACTATGTTTGGTTGTAGATTCCTATATATAAGAAGGACATGGACGTATTAGTGTAAGTGCAGTTAATCCACTAAGACAATTAAGGGAAAGGAGCATCTGTCACAGCAGCAGAGACTAAGAGCACTGTGGCTGTTCTCTCTTGAGCAGGAGAATCCTCTACACAATGTATACATGCCTAATGGCATAGAGGAATACAGAAGGAAAAACACCTCAGTATCTCCTGCTATGTAACACATGACAGATGACATGGATTCACCCATTTAAATTTTGTCCTTTCAGCTTGACCTTTACTGAGACAGCCTTGTGAGAGTGAAGACATCAAAGTCCATAGTTGAAAAATAGTTTACAGGAGTTAGAAGTTGAAGAGAGATGGTTTTATAGAATGGATTTCATGGGGGTGAGACAACAGATGTGGCAGGAGTAAGACCACACAGTCAGCTTCTCCTAATGTTCCCCTCCTGGTTCTCCCTTTATATGCCTTGTTTAGTCCATGTTCATTACAGTGCTGCACACTGCAGCTGTGGTACTGGCAGGCAATAGGGGTGAATACATGATTCTGACTGCTTGCATGAAAAAAATGTTTCTCTTCTATTTTCTTCCAGCCAATCCCTTGGGCATTCTTATAGCAAACTTGTTGTCGCCTGCATTAGTTCCTGAAGGAAAGCACATTCCATTGATGGTAAATGAAAACTGCTTTAATCAGTCAGCTGGGCTGATTTAGGCCAGCTGATTTATTTGATGGAGGTAGTGGAGCTGGAAAGACTGGTAACTTGTCTTGTCCTTCTGTTGTGTAGCTGGGTATTTATGCTGTCCCAGCAGTAACAGCCTGTGCTCTAGCAACTCTGGGGATTCACGAGAAGGTCCCGCCAACACCTCCGTCAGCCAGTGCCACTAACTCCAACTCACAGCCATTCTTCACAGGGCTCAAAATGGTAAGTGTTATAGAACAGGGACTGCCATGCTGGAGTAAGGGATGCAGCCCTGCAAGACAGGGATATGCTAAATGATCTGCTTACTAAGCAGACTCTGAATGCCACTCCCCAAAACCTGCCAGGGAAAGCCCCTTAAAGGAGATCAGGATCCCTTTCTTCCTCAGAGAGTTGAAGCTGCTCACAGCAAAGCTGCAAGAGATGCTATCTGACCATTCAGCTGTGGGCTGGCAGCCATTCAGATAGCTCAAACAGGCAGACTTGGGCTTATCCAAGAGGAGCACACAATATGAGTCTTCTGAACAGATGCAGTAACAGGTAGGATAGCACATGTCCAAGTAAAGAAAGAATTTGAGCACTGAAGAGTTCCTTCTTCCCTCCAGGGTCCCCATTGTAACTTGTCCTCTGGATGAACTGATAGGACAAAGCCATACTTTTGTCAATGATCATGGGGTTACCTTGTCAACATTTTCAACTGAGGAGTCAGAGCCACTGACCCTCAAGTCTGCTGCAACAGCCAGGCCTTTTTCCTCCTCCATTTATTTATATTAACTTTTTTTTTTTTTTAGCTCCTGAGAAACAAGCCATACATAATCCTGGCAGTGTGTTTTGGAGGAGGAATTGGGATGTTCACCTGTTTTTCAGCTCTGCTAGAACAGATCCTTTGTGAAAAGGGGTATTCAAATGTGAGTCTTATTCCTTTTCTCCCCATTGTCCACATTGTCTATGATACAATCAAATTGATTTTCCCTCATAAAGGACTGAGAGCAAAATGAAGACAACTGAATAAGCTGCATTCTCGTATCTCATTTGCTTATGTTATCTAATATAGATTAAGCAGTAGATTAATCCAGAACACAATCAAACTCTTAGTATAATAGATGACCTGCATTTTCATCATTTTCATTATTGCCTGTGGCCAGCTCCCATTTGGAAATGAAATTTTTTTAGGAAAAAAGAATGTTGTGGTTTTCCTAAGCCACTTCAGAGCATTGCTGTCTATGTAGCCTTCTGTCAGCTACTCCAGAGTAGAATGGGGCCCAGGCAGGCCCTGGAGGGGAGCTGAAAACCAGCTGATGCAAGCACCTTTTCCTCTTTGCACAGATTTCATGAAGACAGGGCAGCAGAAGAGGTCAGTAGTACTGTGACAGCTGTTTCTTCATCCTTCTCATGACACCAGCAGGTGCTGCTCTCACAGCTCAGCACAGTATGTGCACAGCTGGTTCCTGCTGCTCTCTCCTTCCTGCTTATTAGGAGGTCCCCCGAGTTCAGGTGTTTTCTCTCAGCAGGCTGCACTTCAGTCCTGGTGTTTGTACTGCCATGGAGGTCCTCTTAAAACATCTCTCCAGCTTTATGTTTGCACATTTACATATCTGGTCTCTGTCCACCCCCTCTTCCGCTCCCAGACCTGATATCTGGCTCAGGGCTCCATAGCCAGATCACATTTTGCACGCTCCATTGGCTTTTGACTGGAAACCTCTTAAACTTTGCAGCCTTGCTTTCTGTGCATCCCGATTTTGTCTCTGTGTAACTGGCTTGTCCTGGCCCTTTAGCCCAGAGAAGCTATTCTGTATAACCTTTCCTCATAAAGCCCCTGAGGATCCTGAAGATGTTTTTCCTAATTTTTTAAAAGCTTCTCTGCTTTCAGGATTGCTGTCTGCGTTTGAATTCTTATGGAGCTGAAGAAGTGCTACAAGCAAAGGGCAATCACTGCAGGCAACAGAGCATGTACCCTATCCTAGCCATTGCTCACTGCCTTTCTAATTAGACTTTGACACAGCCGGTGTCTCCTCTAACATGCTTTAGGTATGCCAGTGCAGGTCCCTGGTAAGAAAAGGCTCAGGAGAATAATTACAGACATCAGCAGGTCCCAAGGCAGTTGGGTCTGTTGCCACCAGTGTGGACAAAGCACCTGATTGCCCCTGGAAGAGGCCAGTGGCTCCAGGCTGGAATATTTAATGCCAGGGAACTGCTGTTGCTCTGCACCCAGCCTCCATGATAGGTGTACAGAGACTTGTCATCCTTTTCGAGTTATGTCACCCTGCTGTCCCCACACACTTGTAGAAGCACCTGGACTCTGTCATTTGCTACTCAGAGCCCTGTGATGGCCTCAGCTACTGCAGTGGGCAAGGAAGCTTTTCCTACCTCAGTAAGTGAACCACTGGTAGCTGGCAGATGGGTCAGTGACGTTAAAATCTCTTTCCTAACTGCTCTAGTTTCTCATTATTTGTTCTTCTGCCCTCCAGGATTTTGCTGGCCTGAATGGTGCACTGTTCACAGTCTGTGGTTTGTTGGGTGCTTTCCTGCTTGGCATGTATGTTGACCGGACAAGGAAGTTCATAGAGTCCACCAAGATTAGTTTCTGTCTGAGTGCACTTGCCAGCATCATGTTCGCAGTGGTGAGTTCTCCCTTGCATTGTGCCATTCCCATGTGCTTATTTCTGTTGCCATCTGATAAATCATCAACTTAAACCAAGGTCGTTTGATGTCATAGTGTTTATTAAGCCCTGTGTTATGCTTTGGGATTATCTCTTTGGGCTAGGAATGTTTTAAAGAAAAACCCTTTACTGAGGATTTGACAGTCACTGTGGAGTCTGAGACAGACTGATTTAGGATATAGAAAAATAGGCATAATTTGACTTCCCTGTACTGGAACACCATGTTTGCTCACTGATTCCAAAGACCATTCTTTAAAAACCCCACAAAAAAATCAACCAAACAAACAAAAACCAAAAAAACCAAACAAAAAAAAGGGAATTGCTAAGTATTTGTATCACCAAAATGAACAAGAATGTCGTGTTTTTCCAACACCTGCCTTTAACAGTGGTGAGTGTCAGGGTTGTAACAATAGTGAAAAGAACCTAGTTATATTCTAGTTCTGAAGTGCCTCCTTGAGGGGGACAAGAGAGGCAGAAGAGGAGAACACAGGCAGGAGAGGAATGCACAACCTGGAGACTTTACACCCATGGGGCCAGGGTACAAATACTGCACTCAAGCACAGCCATTGTCAGTGGGAGCCATCACTGAGGAATCTGATAATGACACACAGCACTGCAGAGGACCCAGAATGGTGCAGGTTTCTGCTTTCCCAGCAGTCTTATGCTGTGCATTTCTCTTCTGTGACAAAAAATCCAGACTTTCTCTAGAGGGTGATCATACCTTCCCTAGGGCCAAGACCCCAGAGATGGTAGCTCCATTTGGAAGAGACAGACAAATGCAATGCTTTTGTCAGTGTAGGACAAGGTGCCTAAAGCACACCTTGCATTTTCCCCTTTCATATTCTGGGATTTGTTTTGAGGATGATCTGAATACAAATCAGCTTGCCTGGACTCAGGTAAAGCAGTGAGTAGGCCAGAGGCTGTGTTAGGAGCAGCAAGCAAACCTGTTCCTCCTTCCCTTCCCTCCTCACCTTCATCCCAGATGAACTGTTAGTTCAAAATAGTAGAACAAAAATCTCTCTTTCAAATCTGTTTGATCCCTTTGCGCTTTGAACTCAGATTCCAGACACAGAGTCTTCCTTGACTTAACCAGTTTAGCTGGGCCAGGTTTGCTGCCGTGCCAGGACAGACACCTCGTGTTCCTCTGTGGGAATTCATTGCATGGTCAAGGAAGGAGGTACTTCATCTTTAGTAACACTAGTTGGACAAGGTCATGCTTTTTCCGCCAGAGTCAGGGACAAGGCTGTTCTAGGCACTAAACTAATCTCCAGGTTTTGTAAATATTTCAGGTGACTTTTTGTTTGCTTTTTTGCTTGGGTCTTTGATGTTAAAATCCCAGTGTTACGAACACGTGTCTGATTTTCCTTATCACTGAGCTGCAGCAATCCAGAATCCTCACAAGTAACCTAATGCAAACATCATTTCCAAAATGTTAGTTTGCTTTGCCCTAGACAGATGTTGAACATACTCCTGGTAAGTTACTGACCAGTCAAATTACTGTAGTACAACCACATCAGTGCTCTTCAGGTAATTCTGCTGATCCTCTCCTTACTTCAGTTCAACAGATAGCTCTCCATTTTGCAGCCTTTTGTTGATTCTAGAGGGTTGAAAGTAAAATTTATTTCAGGAAAAGGTAGGGGCTATACTGGTGAGTCACCCCCTGAGACTTCCTGCAGGTTAAAGGTTCAGAGACTTTCTGCACAACAGTGCTGACATTGAGACTTTGGTGGTTTTTTTTTGCCTGCAGATTTCTCGGTTCAGACATCAGGCCATCATGTTGGCCATCACAAGTTCTCTCTTCGGTTTCTTTGGTTTTGCCATCTACCCCATTGCCATGGAGCTGGCTGTGGAGTGCTCCTACCCCGTAGGAGAGGGCACGTCTACAGGCCTGATTTTTGTTGCAAGGTAAGAAGGCAGATTAAATCCAATTGACAGATGAGCTTGGGTTCCAAGACTCATACACACACAGGGGTGTGGGTACAGATAGAGAAGAGCATAGACATTAGTGCTTGCCATCCTGCTGAATGTCTTACTGGTGTCTGCACATGCCCCTGGGGGAGCTGGCTGGATGGACCATAGAGTTGAAGAGCTAAATATTTTAGAAGAGGGAGGACCATGTGGAAGAGGTGCAAGAAAAGCAAGAAGGAAGATGAAGGTCTCCCTTGGTTGGCACAAATCATGATTTAACCATGTCCAGCAACACCTGATTTTGAAGCAGATGGGGCTGCATGCCTGAGAGAGGCAGCCATTCCCACAACAATACAGGGATAAGTCAGTTCCCTGTGCTCTGTTGAGGGAGACGGGGCTCCTCAGTCCCTGAGGGACAGTGACCGTCCTTCCAGTTACCAATTTACCTGCCTAGGCCTGGCTCTGGACTTCAGCAGGAATCACTTGCTGGAGCTCTAAGCACTGACACCAGTGATCTGATGCCATGTGTTTGTGTCAGGTGGAGGTGCAGCAGCAAGAAACATCAGTGAGAGCATCAGACACTACTTTTGAAGGCTGTTGTCTCTCACTGATTGTGGACTTAGTGACTGCTGCTAGCCAGCTCTGAATGAGGAGGAAGCTGAAGCCATAGCCTTTTTTGCATCCTCAGTCCTGCAGTGAGAAGTGTTTCCAAATCTCTGCCCACTGAATATGCCTCAGCTTTTTGACAGATGTAGTGCAACACCTGCTCACCTTCAAAGGGAGTATATAGTGATCCTGCCACACTGGCCCTGTGTCTGGAGTTGACCTGGACACGCTGTGGGCCAGAACCAGTTAACCAAATACCTGGGCCAGAGGAATCCAGCAGTAGCTTTCTCTGCTAGAACGACCGTGCTCCAGAAAGAGGCATCATTCTCTTCCAGCTGGAGAAAGTGACCTTGTCTGCAGCACTGGCACAGCTGGCAGGTAACACAACTGCATGTTATTTAGTAACATAATGTAACTTCTCCCCACAGCCAGATTGAGGGTGTGATTTTAATGATTCTTCTACAAGCTCTCACCGTCCGTGTTTCTGAAGATCCATTCTCCACATGTGCCCTTGACCAGGATGGAGCCCTGGACTGGACAAGTAAGTATGTCTTTGGGAAGTTATGCTGGACACTTGGTTGCACTCCATGTATTCCCCACTCTCACCCAGGTCTCAGTGTGAGGAACCCTGCAAGTCTGATTCCTATTGCAGCATATCTTCTAACCCCCTTTCCAAACGTGATGGTGCACTTCTTGCTACTCCTGCTAAACTGATTCTGCAAGATTGACATGGAAAGAACACTTAAGGTGCCATGAATGCCACTGCTGGCTCTGGGTTAGAATTTTTCTTGCAGTCACCTTTGCAGAGACTTGAGTTTCATAGAGCTAGAAAGCGGGTGTTCTGAGGGGAAGACACAGTCCACATAGCATAACCAGGGCTGGTTTTCATATCAGAGGCCATGGTCACAAATGCTTTGACAGAAAACTACATCCCTTTCTTCTACATACACAGCTTCATGTGTTTGTGACATACTCATACAGCTTTGTTCTGACTTATTCCAAATTTCTCTTCCTTTCCTAGATGGTCAGAAGAGGCAGCAACTGAGATGAACAGGAGCACATAAGTGTTTTCAGTGCAGGCTGAACCCTAGTCTTGATCTCTCAACTGGTTCATGTTTATGTAATACTGACATCTGGGGACACTGTAAGCAAGGGCTGACCATCACCTATTAAATATATCCTGCTTGGCTGAGCAGAAACTCTCCAAAATAAAGTCTACTGGCTGTAAGGGATCAAGGCTTCATAATAGCTGTCCCCAAAAAGCAATTTTACTGCTTCATCTCTGAAAGCCTGCAATTTGCCTTTTAATCAGATCAGAGCTAGATCTTGGGATTAGGTACCCATTCCTGTTCCTTTTGTGGTCTGATACGTATGGGAAAACCTGTGGAGAAAGGGATGAAGATGTTCATTTGGGACACTGGCGAAATTAGAACTGCTTCCAGGCTTTGTTGCATAGTCTCCTATATATACTTTTTCTTTCCTTTCAGAAAAGATTCTTTAAACACAAATTTATTGATAATAAAAGTTCATGTTTAGTGAGTTTTTCTACACTTTGCTCTCAGATGATACAACAAGAACCTGTGAGGACCTGTTCCCTTGTGGAGCTCAAGTGATTTGATTCAATCTTTTTTGTAATATTTTTCACCACTCCCAAAAACACAAATGTGTATGATTACAGAGAAACACAGACTCCTACAAGTACAATGTGTGCACTGGTGTAAGACCTGCAACGTGGAGGGTCATGCAGCACACAGTGTTTTGGAAGCCTTCCACATTTTACCTAAATACTCTTCCTATGCCTGTTTTAGGTAAAGCAAGATCTGTCTGTTACCAAACTGGTAATGTTCCACTGTGCTCTGCACCCTGTCCTCAGGGGTATCCCTTGGGAGGAGGTTAGACAGGATGTGCTGTTTTGACCTGTATATTTCTGCATCCATGGGGACGTCTGGATTTGCTGCCTAAAAGTGTATCTCTCTCACAGCTCCAGTACTGGTGCTGGCTGGCCTCTGCAGTGGGATGGCTTGCTTCTACGTCATCTTCTTCCACACTGACTACAAACGGCTCCATGCTGAGATAATCAGTGCTGATTTGGCCAAGGCAGAAGATGCAGCAACAGCACGTGTTCCTGAATCCTAAACAGGGCAAGAAGGGGATGCCAAGAATCAAGGACTCAGAGGACCAATCCTGAGCTGGTACACTGAGATATCCGTGTCATGTTGCACAAAAAGCAAGGACTAGAGCAAATAGCACCTTTGCTGTGCATCTCTCAGTCTTCTGGTTTTTTGGGGATCTGGGCTGTTAAGAATGGCTGTCCTGCCAGAAAGGTCAAAGTGGCAATAGACAATTATGCACTAGAATTTTTTATGCACTATAAACTAGAGTTTTTGGCTGACTTGATTCAAGCTAAAGAAATGTCACAGTGGAGGGTAGCAACATACTTCAGCCATTTTTAAATTTTAATATACATGGATCAAGGGTGAAGGTTTCAGAGAGATGTAAGCTGTGCCTACTACAATCCCAGTGGAAAACTTCTATTTAGGGACTGTGGTACAGCATAACCACTCATGTTGGAGCTAATTGTGCCTTTTAGCTAAAGGGCAGTAGAACCTAGAGCATCCTTTCATTCCAGTGGGGATATGTATGTATGTGATCTGTAAATACAAGTCTGTTACAGTGAGTCACTTTGTCTTCTACAAGAAAAGAAAAGCCTTGCCTGAAGTGCTGTCTATAAAAGAAAATATCAATAAGCAGCAAAAGTTAAATACAGCAGCATTTCTCACCCCTCTGATTCCTTGCTATATGCTGAGACATTAAGGATTAGCTTGTTTTACTTGGGATTCTGTTTCTTTATCTCTCTTGCAATTTCAGTGGTTTAAGTTTTCCACATGAAGATGAACCTGCTGGTTTAGTCTTAGACCAATGTGGTGCTCTCCTATAGAGCATCATTCTTTGAGCAATGACAATGGTGGGAGCTGGCAGAAGAACTGACAAAGGCGACACTTTAGTGTAGGGACTTGTCATAAGTTTCTGCAAGTGACAGGGGCTTTGGGGAGGAGATCAAGTAAGAAACAATGCCAACAAACACCTTCCACAATCCATCTCTGCAACTGACATCTGTTCTTTAGTGTTAGATAAGAAGAAAAGTGATACAAAAAAGTTACACTGACAACTACAATGGATACGACTGGATTTTTCATTTTACAGTAGTTCCACAGCAGTGTAATGTCTTGCTCTGGAGTTCAGGTCTAGGTGTACTACATAAGAAATTCTTACTTTATAACACTTATGTGGTAAAAAAATTTAAATGGTTGGGATTTTGTGATGCTTCCTGGTATATGTATTTCAAGGGAATCTGAGTGTTTGCTGATAAAGGGACCTTGATGCAAATTGAACCTGTGACTAGCTTTATCCAGTCCAGCTAGAAGATGATCCCAATGCCAAGAGCACACTGTCCCTGAGGAACACTGTACATAGGAGCTCTCTCAGTGCCTGAATTCTCTTCCCCACTAGCAACTGGAAGGCTCTCCCTTTGTAAAACACCTGTTTGCATCCTTCTAAGGAGCCTGCGCATTCCCACAGCTCCAGCCTTGATATCACTCGTAAACATTGATTTTTGTCAAAAGGAGCAGGAAAGAAGTTTGAAACCAAAGTGAAACAAGATTATTTAAACCTGTCAGAGGAATGAGATTAGCTGTCTTTTGCAAAACTAGCTGCAAAACTAGCCAGTTCTGCAGCCCTGGAACTAACACACCAAACAGATTAGTGCCAAATTTACCTGCCATTTCTGAATTCCACTGTACTGGGAAGCAACAAGCACTTGATACTTTATAATTTTATAGATTTACAGATGTTTATGTTTCTTAATAAAGGGTGGTTTAAGAAAAGATTAATCTCTTGTCGCTCTATCAATCTTCAAAAAAGTATTTTATAGATGCAAGGGTGTGTCAGATCTGCTGTGCAGCACAACGCAAAGGCCCTTATATTTGCCAGATGTCACTAACTTGTGCTTACAAGTTAATGTATGACAATGTGTGAAGTATAATCCAGATATTTTAAATGACCATGTGAAATTAGCTGTAGGTTAAACCACAGTTAGCACTGTTTTGAAGGATAGGTTAAAGGAGTAAGGAAATACTGCTAGCAACTGTCTCCAAAACCTGGTGTTGCCCTGGTCAGAGTCTGCCTTGCCCCAGCTAAGACTAATCTTTATCCGAGCACATAAAAGAGATTCTATAAAGGGGAGACTTTTCTCTCTACTAATGCATGAAACATAGAGGTGTGTGAGGCTCTTTCTGGATTGCTAATGAGTAGTTGCTTCCTCCCTGATTTGTCATACCCTGACAGCATGCCATAAAAGCATGATGGCACTGCCAGCAGTGCAGCCAGGCAGCTCATACAGGTACCTACTTTGCACCATCAGCTGTTCCTGCTGGCTTGGCTAACTTCACATTTTGTATTTAGAACAAAAGAGGCTCAAGTGTCCATGCTAGTCTGCAATTACCACCACAGCTGAAGTAGACTTTCTGCTGTGAACTTTTCTCTTCAAGACTGTATAACTTATCTATCTCACAGCTCACTTACATATATGTGCCTTTCCCAGGAAAAGCAATGGAAAAAGTAAAGCTGAAATCTTATCAGAACAGATGGATTTTGATGTTAAGGCATGGGCCAGGTATGCTGGGGATCCATATCCTTTTCCTGCCAAAGGAGTGGCCTTCCATGATCCCAACAGAGACTTCTACAATTAGGTCTGTAGGTGTCACTGGAAAACTGCAGAAAACCTCATGCAAAGGTGAATGGTCCTGGCTGTGGTTGGGTCTCACTAGAGCTCTTCTGTTTTTGTGAAGTCAAAGAAAAGGAGATGGGACAGTTATGTCACTGGTCCCATCACAGCAGTAGATCAGAGAGAAGCCCTCTGAAACAGGCAGGGATACACAATCTGCTTGTGGCTATAATCTGTGGTCACAATGCAATGCAGCCTTTCTCTACAGCAGTTCTGTCTGGGTGGGGAGAGCAGAAAACCACCAGGATAGATAGGGTAGATCTCAAATTGCAGGAAAAGACACATTTTTCCTGGGGCAGAGACAGGCAGCCACTACATGCAGAACGTGCTCAGGTGGTGCATCTCCTGCAGCAGGTGGCTGAGCTGCAGAAGGCAGTGAGGAGGCTGTATCACATCAGGGAGACTGAAAAGGTGTTAGATATCTAGCTGGTCCCAAACTCAACTTGCAGTGGCCTCATAACAACTGAACAGCCAAAAAAAACTCCCTCATCAGCACACATGGAAGGGAAGGGGACTACTAATGCAGAAGAATGGAAGCTTGCAATGGCAAGGACCACAGGGAGAAGAGACTTCCCTGAAGCCTGAAGTGCCCTTGCATAACCACTCTGTTTCTCTGCAGGCCAAAAAGATGTGTCACATCACGAGAGGCACTGGAGCTGAGTAAGGCAGCCCCATCTGGTCCCTGTATAACAACCAGTAAAGCAGTCCCATCTGGTCCCACATCACAGCCAGCACAACTAAGAAAAGGCTAGAGGTGATAGCAGTAGGTGACTTTTGAGAGGTTCAGAGGTGCCCGTTTGATGACCTGAAATACTCTCTAGAGAGGTGCTGCTTTCTGGGGAGTCCTAGCAGGGATGGCTACTGAGCCTTTCACAGTTCCACTGACTATTACACACTGCTATTTCATTAACCCTACCCTTAAAGGGAAGGTGTTTAAAAGGACCGGTCAGGTCTGGAAAACCAACAAATGGTTACAGGCTGGTACCACAGCCAAGGTTTAGGCTTCTTGGACCACATGAGAAACCGTGTGTACAAAGGGCTGATGGAGTCCATCTGTCAGAGAAGGGGAAGAGCATCTTCGGCCATAGGCTTGCTAGGCTGGTAAAGAGGGGTTTAAATTTAAGGTGTCAGGAGATGGAACCTCAGTTCCTCTTAGTCCTTCCATGGCAAGTCAGCAAGAGATGCCCAGAGCTTGGAGTGGGTCAGGAGGAGAACACATGAAAAGTCACAAAGGAATTCCTGATACTCCAGCCAGTAATTCGGCTTCATCAGGGACTGAACTTAAATGCCAACACACACATCACGGGGAATGAACAAGAGGAGTTAGAGATGGGCTAACAGGCACCACAAAGGTATAGTGGGGTAACTCTTACTGGAGCATTGGAATGAGAAGTTAAAGGCTCTTTTGGAAACAGGCAGGAGAGACCAGGAAAGAGTGTTGCTCTCTGCCAAGAACATGCTGAAGTAGATGGAGTTCTGTGCTGGACTGGATGAAGAGCCAGCTGAGAGCTCATGGGTTTGGGTTGAGGGCAGGGCAGAGACAGGTGACATCATAGCAGGGGCCCACTACAGGCTGCCTGACCAGGAACAGTGAGCAGATGAGTCCCTCTGCAAAAAGACAGGAGCAGCCTCACATTCACAAGCCTGGTCCACAGAGGGGACTTGAACCACCCTGACTGCTGTCCAAGGGAGAATATAGCAGGACATCAGCAATCCATGAGGTTTCTGGAACATAATGATAATTTCCTTCTCCAAGTGATAGAGAAGAAGGAGACGTGTTATGAAGGTCTTTGTTCTCACCAAGAAGGAGAGGCTGGTGGGGAATGGGAAACCCAAGGGCAGTCTTGGCTGCAGTGACCATGAAGTAGTGAAGTTTGAGATTTTCAGGGCAGTGATGACAGCCAGCTCAGTATTCTGAACTTCAGGACAGCAGATCTTGGCTTCTTCAGGGGTATTTAGGGATAAAGTCCTGGAAAGAAGAGAAGCCCAGGAAAGCTGGTTGATATTCAAGGATCACCTCCTTCAAGCTCAGCAGCAATGCACCCCAGCAAGGAGGAAGTCAGGCAAAAAATGCCAGGAGGCCTGCATAGATGAAGAAGGAACTCCTAGACAAGCTCAAACACAAGAAAACACACAGAGGATGGAGGCAAGCACAAGTAGCCTGGGAGACTGCAGAGAGATTGTCCAAACCACCAGGGATCAAGTAATGAAAGCTGGGTTTTGGCCTGTTTTTTTATAGTGGGGGAGACCACAGAGGTGGCTTCTGTGAGAAGCTGCTGAAAACTTCCACCATGTCCAGCAGAGCCAATGGCTGATGGCTCTGAAGATGAACATGCTGCTGGCCAAGGCTGGGCCAACTAGAGAAGATAGTAACATATGATAACTCTATGATAACATATTTGAGAAGAAACCAAATAAAAGGTAGAAATGCAGTTTTAATTGCAGCCTGAGAAGAGGAGGAGGTGAGAACGTGAGGGAAGCAACACAGAGACACCAAGGTCAGTGGAGAAGGAGGGGCAGGAGCTGCTCCAGGCACTGGAGCCAAGATTTCCCTGCAGCCCGAGGTACAGACAGCCCATGGTGAAGCAGCTGTGCCCCTGCAGCCCATGGGATCCACAGGGATGCAGAGATCCACCCACAGCCCACGGGGATCCACAGGGGATGCAGAGATCCACCCACAGCCCATGGGGATCCATGGGGGATGCAGAGATCCACCCACAGCCCATGGGGATCCATGGGGGTGCAGAGATCCACCCACAGCCCATGGGATCCATGAGGGATGCAGAGATCCACCCACAGCCCATGGGGATCCATGGGGGATGCAGAGATCCACCCACAGCCCATGGGGATCCATGGGGGTGCAGAGATCCACCCACAGCCCATGGGATCCATGAGGGATGCAGAGATCCACCCACAGCCCATGGGGATCCATGGGGGATGCAGAGATCCACCCACAGCCCATGGGGATCCATGGGGGTGCAGAGATCCACCCACAGCCCATGGAGGAGCCTCATGCTGGAGCAGGTGGGTGCCTGGAGGAGGCTGTGACCCTGTGGGAGACCTCTGGAGAGAGGGGCCCTGCTCCCAGGCTGGAGCAGCCTGTCCTTGGAGGCTGCACCCCGTGGAAGAGTGACCCACACCACAGCAGTTTGGGAGGACTGTCTGCTCATGGAAGGATTCATATTGCAGCAGCTTTGGGAGAACTGCTGCGCCTGGGATTTGGAACCATGCTGGATGTTATAAATGAATTGATGTTTGGGCATGGAGTTATAAGTTATTGATTAATATAGTGAAGTTACGTATGAATTGTTAATGAATTGTTGTGTGCTGTGGAGGTGTGTGGCCACTAGAGGGGGTTGATGAGGATTCGGTTGGTGGAGTGAGGGAAACTTTCTGCAGCATTGTCTGATGGGGTGATGACAGCGGTTTGAACTGTGGCTTGAAGGTGAGCTGACCTATGGGATCAGAATATTCCGGAATGATGGGTCAAGATTGCACCCCAATATGGGCCAATCAGCAACCAGAAAAAGGACCAGTCAAAACAAGGATTGAGAAACACACTAAACAGGAAACACCGGAGACTTTAAAACCCCCGTTACCCAGCACCTAGGTCTTCTTCAGAACTCAGGATCTGGAGAATCACCCTGTGCAGTGCACAGTTATTTGTCTGTCTGGCTTGTCGAGTGGGGCCTGGGCTTATCCTGGGTTCCCACCTTCGGTGTTTTTAATAAAACGAAGCAGTCTTTTTCAGAAAGTCTGGACCTTGTTCATTTCACTGGAGAGGTTCACAGAGAACTGTCTCCCATGGGAGGGACCCCACAGTCTCACAGGGGAACGACTTCTCTCCCTGTGCAGCAGAAAACCTCAGGTGATGAACTGACCAAAACCCCAAGCCATGTCTCCCTGCACTGTCAGTGGGAGGGAGGGAGTGGATGGGGGAAGGAAAGTTGTTTTAAAGGGCTTATATTACTTCTCATTATCCTCCTCTGATTTTGTTAGTAATAAACTATTTGGTATCTACCTCTAAGTTGAGCCTGTTTTGCCCTTGGATTGTTTTCTCCTGTGCGGTGGTGCGGCAGGGGCAGCTGAGACCACCGCCCTCCCGAGAATGTCTCTCTACGAGAAGGGGATTGCTCAGGTTGCACCAGATGCTCATGCACCGTGATAACTTCTGAGGGTCAACAAAATAACGACAGGAGGAGTTCTTTGTATGGTATTCCTTTGGGGCTTTATTGACCATGCACAGAAAAGGACCAGGGACAAAGAACGAGAACAAAACAAGGGCCCAGGACTAAACACTGGATAGCGGAGGGTGGAGCAACAGAACTGAGGGAATGGGCTTGAGGGAAAAGAGATGCTGCTAAGGCAGGACTACAGGGTATCACCCAACTGGGATCTAAGGGAGAACAGACTAGGAACAGAGGCCAATAGCAAGGTTGGGAACATTCTAGAACTGGGGAGAACAGGGAATGGTGTAACTGGGTGATTAACAGAACTGCAGAGAACTGTGGGAGAGTATTTCTCAAAATCTCTCCAACCCCAAGGGGTTTTTCCTCCCACGGTATACGGGCCACAGCATCCCTTACCTACTCACAGTGTGTGACACTCCCGGTCCTTATCTCAACTCATGAACCCTTTGTTAAAATCTTCTCTTCTCTGCCTAGCTGAAGACTCCGTGCTGCTCCTTTGGCACGGTTGTGGAGAAGTCTGAGAAACTCCTGGGAAGATTTAGGGTTTAGGCTGTTTGTGGACGTTTTAGATGAGTCTTTGGGGGCAGCTGGATGTGATTTGAGATGTACTCATGGCCCAACAGAAAGTTTTCAGGGTGTTTAGTGGTTGCAAACTTGGACACAGGGTATGTGAAATTTTGGGGGCCATGGACAAGCTTGCAGTTTGGTGGCTCCTGGAAGGGACTTATAGATGTTTTGTGGATTACAAAAAAGGTTTATGGGGTGTTTGTAGGAAAATACGGTTTGTGGGTCTTTGAAGATGGACTTCCAGGGGTTCAGAAGCAGGGGTTGGGAACCTTGGGGGCTGTGAGGCAGGTTTGTGGTGTTTTGAAAGTACTTGGATAGGGTTGGCAGGTAGTCAACCTAGATGACATTCTCTGGTTCCATTCAGAGGACCATTCAGAAGTACTTGGACGCCTGGAATGCAGCTTTGGGAGTGTACTCTGGCAGGATTGGAGAATACTGGAGATATGTAGGTAAGCTGTGGGAATAAGTGGAGGTACCAGGGAGCAGGACTTAAGAGGGTTTTGAGCTGCCAGCATGGGGGTGGGAGTGTTTGGCATTTAGGTAGGGTGGGGGTAAGCTGCTGGCAAGGTTCAGACAAAGGGGACTAGAGTAGGATTGGGGATGTTTTGAGGCCCTGCGGCAACTCAAGCGCCTTTGGGTTTAGTCAGGCAGGGATTTTGGTGTCCTGAGGCTCTTGTATCCAAAGGAAGGCTACGAAGATGGTGAAGAACCTTGAGGGGAAGCCATAGGAGGAGTAGCTAAGGTCACTTCATCCGTTCAGCTTAGAGGAGACTGAGGTAAAACCTCATCCCACTGTTCAACTTCCTTGTGAGAGAAGGTGGAGGGGCAGGCACTGATCACCCTGGTGACGGTGACAAGACCTGAGGGAAGGTCGTGACCTTGTGTCAGGGGAGGTTTAGGTTGAATAATCAGCAAAAGGTTCTTCACCCGGGGGTGGCTGGGCACCGGAACCGACTCCCCAGAGAAGTGGTCACAGCACCAGACTGACAGAGTTCAAGAAGCATTTGGACAATGCTCTCATGGTGTGATCTTCCAGGATGGTGCTGTGCAGGGCCAGGAGTTCAGCTCGATGATCCTTGTGGGTCCCTTCGAACTCAGAACATTCTGTGTTTCTGTGATTACATGAGGCCGAATCTTGGGGGCCTCAAGCAGGGCTCTGTGTGTTTGGGGCTGTGGGGCTGGTTCAGGCTTTCCTAAGGGCAGCAGAGGCGGTTTGCCTGTGCCCAGCGATGAGCAAGAAGGCCGAGTCAGTGCGGGGAGCGTTTCTAAACGGAGCGCACGCGTGGCGGTGGGCTGGCTCGGCGCTGCAGGGACACGCTCCGGCAAGGCCCCCGGCTCCCGGCAGCGGACATCCCGCCCCGTGCCTCTGCCCTCCGCGCGCTCCCGCCCCGTGCCTCAGCCCTCCGCGCGCTCCCGCCCCGTGCCTCTGCCCTCCGCGCGCTCCCGCCCCGTGCCTCAGCCCTCCGCGCGCTCCCGCCCCGTGCCTCTGCCCTCCGCGCGCTCCCGCCCCGTGCCTCAGCCCTCCGCGCTCGCGCCGCCTCAGGCCTGCGCGGGGGGCCGCCGCGGAGGGACGGCGGTGCGGCAGGGCCTTCCCGGGAGCGGCGCGGGCAGGCGGAGCGGCACGGCGGGGCCATGCAGCATGGAGCCACGGGGCCATAGGGCCGCGCACACGGCCCCCGTGTGCCCGCAGCGCCGCGGGCTCCGAGGGGACAGCGCGCATGTCCCGGGCACGGAGAGCGGCAGGGACGGGGGAGGAACCCTGGGCCCTGCGCCGCGACTAGAGGGAGAAGGGTAGGGAGCGAGGAGAAGGCCTATGTCCGAGAGTGGAAGGGAGGACCGGGAGAGGAAAAGGGATGGTGAGACAAGAAGTGGGACAAGGAAGGGAGGAGGGGGAGGAAAGATGGAGGGAGCAAAAGGGAGGTAGGGATAAAGAAAGGCTCGTGGAGACAAGGAAATGAAGGGCTAAGAAAATACAAAAAAGGATACAGAAACAAGCCTGAGGGCCTGGCAGTAGGAGAAAGAAAAATTGGGAAATAGAGGGGCAGAGTGGAAAAACCAGGAAGTGGGGCAGAAGCAGAGGAAAAGGGATGGAGAGCAGAAAAGGGAGGAAGCATAACAGGAAAGAGGGAGTGGACACTGATTTGGAGAAAGAAATGTAGAGATGGGAAATAGGACAGATAAGAAGATCTGCAGGCTTCAAGGATGCGGGCTGACTCCAGGAGCACTGCACATGGGCACAGATGCTGTCTTGGCTGAGTCCCTGTCAGCAGTGAGGGGCTGGCACTGATCCCTCACCAGCTGAGCACCCACCATGCCCAGAGGTGCAGAGCCCAGCACCCGAGGAGGGAAAATCACCCTTCCAGCTGAGCTCTGCTACGGTGCCCTACAGCTTCTCTTCCTCTTGTGTGGGGAATGGACAGAGCAGGGGCTGAAGAATCAGTGTGAGCCCTTGGGGATGAGGGGCAGTTGCTCACCCGCATGACGGGGTTACACTTTGCTTTTGTTGTGCAGCTCTGTTCCATGTGCCATTGGATCCATCAGAGCTCACGTGGCAGCTCCATTGTCACCTCAGTCCACCCACAAGGCATCTGCTGCTTGCAGGAGTGTGGACCCATGCTCATGGACATCACTAGTGGAGATCCCTAGTTCATGCAGACCCTCCTGCCACCATCTGTCTCCCTTTGCACCAGCAGTGGACCTCTCCATAGCTCCCTTTCTTGGCTTCCTCATCGCAGCGCCCAGCAGAATTGGGGTCACCCCAGCCCAGCTCCCTGCTTAATCAACCAAGCATTCACATCCTGCAATACTTTCCTCCAGCATTCCTGACCTCACCAGCAAGGTCACTTGGCCTGTGCATATGTGGCCTGGTGTCATCCATCTTCCTTGGAGAAGAACTGAGCCCAGTGAGTGGTCTGTGCAGCTTGACATGTATGGTGAAACTCTGGTGACATAACTTCTGAACAATGCACTGTATCCACTCCAGCACTTGACACCTTTGCCAGTCTTCCCCAAATCACTGATAACTTATCCAAACCACTCGTGGGATAAAACACTTTCAAGCACTTCCTGCATTATAAGGGCCTTCTTCATCCTCCTTACTTCTTGCTCAGCTGTTAAAGTGTGATCGTGGCCAGTTGCCCTTGTCTCTGTGGGCTCACAGCATGAGGTGCTGAGGTTTGGCTTGGAAGTAAAGTCAGTGCTAGAAGGGCTGACTGGGCAAACTCAGCAGCAAGTATGGTGAAAGATGGTAGAAGAGCTGTCTCACCTGCAGACAAACTCATCCACAGAGGAAGGATGCCCAGCTCCAAACTTACTGAGTTGTACCAATGTGACGTACAGGAGACACAACTTCAAGAAAAGGAACAAGTTGCATAATTTCACAAGGTCAGAACACAGTCTGAACCACTAGGTAGAGCTTTGACACAGACCTTGTCTAGAAGCCCCAGTCTGCAGCAGTCCATCCCTGGTTTCACAGGGAAATGGCAGTGAGAGAAAATGCCTACCTCCTTTCTTTGGTGAAAAATCCTGGTTTCTGTATTGATGTCATTCTGCTTCTGTAGATGGGGAGTGAGCAATGAAAACATCCAGAGCTGAGGGGCAGGTGTGCATCCTTACTATAGGATCTCAGCCAGAAGGGCCTGGTTTTATCTTCTCTTCGAAAGCCTTTAGCAGTGCCGGCATGGTTCAGGTGGACATGGGAGAGGAGGAGCAAAACAGACTTGCACAATAACCTTGTTCTCACTGTATTCTTCCTTAACAACATTTGGGCTTCTGCACTGATAAAGCCTATGTGAGCAGTGATCCCAACAAGGAATCTGGTTGCAGCTCAGTAGAGCAGTAAGTTATGTTTTCTAGATTCCACCATGTATATTTGGTTGTCAGACATGCTCATTTTTCCCAGGTGGCATGGTTAAATGGCTGCCTGTGGAACAAAGCAACCCAGGCACTTCAAAGAATTCACATGTAGCCTGATTCTGAGATGTGATTAAGAGCTGAGGAGTGCAGAAAAGGAGCTGGACTGCAAAGCCCCTGGATTCCGGCAGTCTGCATTCGCAGGCTCAAAGTGGGATATTTGCAGCACCAAGTCTCTTACTTGTAGAGAGCCATAATATAGGTGGATTTGCCATCCTTGTGAGATCAGTGACCTATGAGTCATTTGCAAAATAGAGCTCTCTGTTGAGCAGCCAGGGCACTCAGGAGTCACTCTTGCAGCAGCAGAAAATATCTGGGAGGGGAACACTTCATCTGGGGAGCAGGGAAGGTTTTCTTCCTGAAGGACATGGATATTCCATCCATCCTAGAGCCAGACAAAAATTGTGGCCTCGCTTTTGTAGCACAACATGCTGCACTGCTACTGAGAGGCAGTGAAGTGGTTTGTTATCCCCAGCTGTAGTCTCCAGACCCCATAACACATGGCAAACATGGCCAAGGAGCTGGACAACTGCTGTGCCATCTGCCTGGACAGCTGGGAGGAGGCCAGCTATGCACTGCCATGGCTGCTCTGCTTCTGCCAAGTGTGCCTCCTGTAGTGGGCTGGGAGCAAGCCTGAGTGCCCCCTCTGCAAGAGGAAAGAGACATCCATCCTGTACTCGGCGTGGGGAGATGACAGCTTTGAGGAGCATATCATTTCACCCCACAGGGCACCATCGGACATGTTCCACCAGAGCGGAGGAGGTCTCGGTTACCCAGCTACCCCAGTCGCCACGCTCTGGCCATCAGTGAGAGGACAGCCACATCCAGTGGCTGAAGGTGAGTACAGCAACTGGAACCGCAGTATGTGTGAAGTTGTACTCACTGATGAAAGCTTTCATTTTTAAAGGAATTCAAGAAAAACCCAAATCTAAACCACAAATAATGGACAAAACTATGGTCCATGTTGTTCTGCTGTGGGGATGTGAGGGGAGCAGAGAAGGAGAAAAAGGAGAAGTTTTGGTACAGGTGCTCCACAGTCAGCACAACTGGCCGCAGGAACAGGCATCCCTGCTATGGACTGTGATCAAGTGATCTCCCCTGCAGGGAGCTGTGATCATGTATCAAGTCTGATGCATGATCTCCTGAGCACTTAGCTGCCCCAAGTCTCCATTGCCTTGCAGCAACACTCAGACATGTTCCACCTGAGTAGGAACTCCTGCTGCCCCCAGTCCATATAGCACTGCAGTAGTCCTGCCATCAGCCTTGTGGCCACTGCGCTGGGGTCAGTGAGCATCTCCTGCACTACGTCTCAGCATCCCTCCTCTAACTTGCTGTTCAATACTTACTGCCATAGTTGCATCAGGAGCTGGGACAGCTCTTGGAGGGTGGTAGGAAGCAGCAACAGTACAGTGCCTTGTCCCATCCAACCTCCACTATTTTTGCCCGAACGAGGCTTTGGTCCAGCTTCTATGGGTCTCCCTGCACAGGCACAGCAGCTTTGCCCACCAGCTTATTGACACCATCACACACAGGTTCAGTGAGGAAGCCCAACATCAAATGGGCTTGGAGATCAGCAGTGCAGGTGGAGAGTAGTAGGACAGCCCCTCTTCCGTTCCTGGCCTTGATGCCATGTTGGGATTAGCTCCAATAAAAATGCAGGTGACCGTGGTTTAAGGCTGTGGGAAAACCCTTCAGTAGGAGTGAGTAAAAAATCACCCCCAGAATCCTCCAGTTCCAGTATGTTGATCATTGTCAGAAAGTTCTCTGCTTCCCTTGTTATTATTGGTTCCTTTTTGCTGCAATAATTTTAATATTCCTAATTGCCCTTCCCTATTGAACCCCCTCCCTAAACTCGACCCTAATTCCTCCCCTCCTCCAAGTTTGTAGATACCCCTGCCATGCCTTAACATTTGCTTTTGGCCATTTGCCCTCGTGCATGGAATTAGCCTTCCTGTGCCGTCTTTCCTGGTTCATTCAGTAGAAAGTGTTCAGCTTGCTGGTTTTTTTTTCTATTACTAAAGTTTTTAGTTCCCGAACAATCGGGTGAGGTTGTCTTTCTGCAGAAAATCGCTGAGTTCAGTGGAGCCACAGACCCTAATAGCCAAGCTAGGATCGGTCGGAGGCTACAAAGCCACCCAAGGGGGTCTCCCAGGCCAGTCTTCATGGGGTCACAGCAGTACGTCCCATTCTGTCCCCATTCCCACCCACTGGGAGCAAGAAGGGCCCTGGGAGAGCCCAGAGGAGGCTGTGTCTGGGTGTTCCACGTGCAGCTGGACAACGAAAGCTCACCTGGGGCACTCCAGCAAGCCTGCAAAAGGAGGGCCAGTAGCTGAGGACCCTTTCCAGACCTCCAGTAAGACAGCCTGTCCTCCAGTGACAGGGTGAGAGTGCACCAGGATCCAGCCAAATCAGTCCAGGCTGCAGCTGGGGTATACACCAGCCCCTTGTGGTTCCAGCCTTCCAAATCTATTTAACATTTATTAAAAGAAAATGAAAGCATGAAAACTGCAGAAGACGTTTGAATATTACTAATGCTGGTGGTGTTCGTCTCTCCACTTGTTCTATTTTCCTCCCTTTTCCTGGTGCTTTGACCACTGAATAGTCATCTGTTTCCTGAGCATTACAAGTTTACATTTCTGCAATTGATTGTAGGGCAGATGTTCTCAGCCAGGGACACTCCATGTCTGTGCCCCGCCACTCAGCCGCGCAAGTCCTCCTCCTCAGCACACCCTGTGCCCCACATCCTGGGGCTCTGCTCTGCTCCTACCAGCTTCCACTGCCTGCTGCAGTCTCACTATGGCAGCACCCAAATCCCTCCTCCTTCCCAGAGTCATGACTTGCTGCTGCTGCTTTCTGCGTTGGCCCAGGTTTGTACCCTGCCAAGGCAGGACCCCAAGAAATTCAACAAGGGGAAGTGCAAAGTCTTGTCCCTGCTTGCAGTGAAAGAGAAGTGGATGAGTGTTCAGGCAAATGAGGAAAGAAAGGCCCAAATGATGAATATAATTAATTCAAGACTTTGCCTCACCTTTCTTTGGCTGATGAATAAAATTGTGGGGAGGAAAGAGAACCAGGATATGTGTTAAATCCCTCAGTGGGCAGTTCAGGATGAGGGCACTCAGAGCAGCTCCCTACTGCTCTGCTGGAAGTGATTACAGGAAGGGGGGCATTAAAAACAGACAGGAGATTGGCTGTTTTCATCTTTTCAAACTTTTACACTATTGAATCTCCTCTGCCACCTCTGCTGGGAGAAGAGGCAGGTGTGTGCCACAGGTGCTTGCTACGAGTTGCCCTGGCAGCTGGGAGAGAGCAGAGAGGGGCACACACAGATTCATTTTGCTGGGAAACAGCTCTAGAGGCACTCGAGTGCAAGCGCTGGAAACACTGCAGCCGTGCTGTCTCGTGTTAGGTACAGTATGTGGAGATGTGGAAAGCATCTCCGAGGCAGCACACTCCCCCTTCTTGCAGTACACACACAGCTGTGCAAGAGGATCACTTGCATTTGCTCCTGACTGGGGAAAGGCTCAGTGTGTCCAGCAATGTGAGTCCAAAGGAATGTAACCTGTTCCTTTGTGTTTGGATTTACTGACCAAGCACTGAGCTGATTTGGCTCCTGGGGACTGGAGAAGCACATGAGCAAATGCACTTTTCTCCCCTGGTGGGAAGGTGGTTTGATGCCTTCTTATTGTAATTGCCAAATCCATTGGTCGTCACAGGCTGTGTTCGAGACTTCATCCTCTTTCACCCTCTGCTCAGGAAGGAGAGCCAGCTTATTTTGACAATGCTCACAGAAAAGTGCTTGGCATTTGTTTATTCTGCGCTGTATCTCTGGTCATCCTTGTTCCTCTCACTCTTTAAAGGTAAGTTCATCTGTGTTTGTCCAGGGCTTTCCTTTTTTTTTTAGTTGTGGTTTGCATTTTCTGTTGCTGTTGTTTTTTTTTTTGTTTGGCTTTTTTTTGGGGTTTTTTTTTTTTGGTTTTTTTTCCTTATAAATGCTAGTTACATCCAACGCCAACTTTTATATTCAGAAAGTCTTAAATCTGCTTGTGTTTCAAACTTCATTAGAGTCCCATACTGTTTTAACTGTCTTTTGTAATTAGTTTGGGTAAGTTTGTAAATCTTACAGTGCTGGGCACATTTCTGTAAGAATGAAGTAGTGTGTGGGTTTGTTTCTGTGGTTTTTTGTTTTTTTTCAATTAAAGGTGAGTAATTTTAACTTCAATAACCTAATTGAAATGATTGTGCTTCAAAAGAAACAAATTTTTGCTTTCTTTAAAAATGTAACCTTCCCATGGATTTTTGAGAGCAGGAAATTATAACTTCAGGCTGGGCAAACTTTGAGAACCCTATAGGTGTGTGGGTGCAGTGGTGTTCTACAGAGAAATATGAGCAGAAGAAAATACATAACTGTTTTTTTTTCTATGCATCATTTAGGAGGATTAAATCTGTATAAATGCATACATTTGCTATTACTGTTTTGTTTTTATTAAACATACTCTTAGTATGCTTAATAAGAAACAGTCAAGGCAGAGATGGATATATATAGTTGGAAACATCTAATAAGAATAATAATGGCCTTCTGTAGTCTAAGGTGTCAGCTCTGACTAAGCTATCTTCAGAAGTTTCAGCATGGTGCAAACAAAAATAGGAGCTGTGTGATTATTTAAAAACATTCAGGATTGCAAGGCTGACAAAGTGTTTTTAAGTGAGAATGTTAAAATAGCCAAAGTCATGAAAGATGTTCAGTATTCTACACAAAATGTGCTTTTATGGTTCCCTTTCAGCTGAAAGATGCATGCCTGTGGCAATCAAAAATTCCAAAACTGAGTATTCTAGGTGAGAAGGACAGTGTCTTGTTTCTCTATAAATTCTTTGCAATTTATATATAAAGCAGAATTGTCTTTTAAAAGTAAAGAAAGTGATCCACCTATTTCAGAAGTGCAGGAGCACTGAAAACTTGCATATATGTGATGTTGCACTGAACTGTTCATGCCAGAAAGGTAACTCCTCATTAATTCATCTGAAGCTGTAAAATATCTGGGCATTTCATTATTACAGGTCCACATTTCATCTGCTTAATGTAGCAATGGTACTGCAGGAAAATGTTTACCCACTCTGCTAAATTCAGAGCCTTGCTATCTTCGAGACATTTCTGTACTACCTTAGGATCTAAACTAACAGGGGGGTTTTAGCATCTAGTTATGAGATAGGTCATTTTGTGGACATTCCCATTTTGAGAAGTTGTGTTTCATGTAAATCCTGCCTTTTAAAACATAAATAGTCACTAATTCATCAGGAGGATGCCTAGTTTCTCTCAGCAGCACATGGAAACAAACTGCTTTTATAAATAATTCAGAGGATTTTTTGTTAGGTGCTTTTACCAGCAGCTTACAAGTATAGACTTTTATAGAAAAATGCTAAAGCAGAATAAAATTAATCTCTGATAAAGCTGGACTGTAACTGACCTCCACTTTAAAGATTTTTTTAACTTGAAAAACGGGGAGGGGGGAAGAAAACCCAGAAAGACCTGGAAATTGAGCTGTTGGGCAGAAGAGAAAAAAGTCAAGATGATCTTAGCATGTTATCAGTAGCAGAGTTTTTTTAACAGCAAATCCAGATGAACTTCCCAAGTTCCTTAGTTCACCCACACGGAAGTCATGGCAAATTAAATCATAACTAACGTCTCTCTCACGTAGCGCTGAGTTGTTTCAACATTGTTCATACAGATTTATCAAGTTCCAAAAACTCCTGTAGGGTTGTTTCACAGGAAAGTTGTGACATGAACTAGATAAAAACCAAAGGAAAACAACACATGAAGAGCTCATTTTTTCCTCACTTCTTTCCTCCACTGTCTGCTTCAATCTTTACTCACAATAATGCTAGGAGCCCCAGTAGTCATGTCATTTAAGCTAGGTCATTGCAGCCTTCTTGAAGAGCTGATGTTGCTTTTTTTGAGACATGCGCCTAAGGAAAACTGGTTTTCAACCTTCCTATGTCCCAGTGATATAGGAAGTCCCTGTCTCTCAGGGTCAGACATCACTTCCAGGCCAGGGGCAATCCTTGAAGGAGCACCCAGAGCACAGAAGGACCGAGTGAGTCTCAGCGGTACCTAACAACCTTGGGTGAAGGGACTTGAAAAACCTGGTCCAGGGAGTGATTGGAAAGGAGGGATCAAACCCGTTCCTGCTCCACTTCTTGAGTGTGGTGCGGTATGACAGATAGGGTGCAGACAACCCTGCAAGGATATTCTGAGAAACATGTCGCAGTGATCACAAAGACACATAGCCTCTCTGAGGAGTTACCTTCAGCTCAGGGCACAGGCACCTACAAGGTTTGAACAGCCAGGGAAGTTAAAGACACACTTGGCTAGTCTCCAGTCAAACATGTATTCTAATTACTGTGCTTTTATATCCTTTTTTATTTCTCGAGTGAGACCATTACAGCCCACATGCTCCAAAGAGCGAGTCAGACCTCTCGATTTCTTTGCTCTGTACAGGCTGCCATCAGGGTCGTGTCTGGCCAAGTAGCTTTGAAAAATCCAAAAAAGTCAAAGGCAAGCTGAGGGCAGCATCCTTCTTCTGCAGTCTAGTGGGAATGTAAGTGCTCAGCTGTGTGGGACAAATCCTGTGTCAGGGGATGCTGCAAGTGGGCTAACCAGCTGAAAGATGTAAATGATGAAGTAATTCAGCTGGACTTAGTGTACCCAGCTGGTACAAAGCAGCTTTTCTTTGGCTCGCTCACAATACAGAGTTGAGTTTCTGTGTTACAGAAATTTTTTCATGCCTTTTCACACCTTTGCTTGTTTCGTTGAGGTCTAGTGATCACATCAGTATAGAACTGATGATCTCTTGGAGCAAATCATCACAAATTTCTTGGTTCACTTCCATGCAAGCAGGTGTTGTTTCTGCAACAGCAGAAGCATTGGCAAGATAGCCTCAGAAGGCCAGATTCCACTGCCAAGCTACAATTTCTCTAATGTGAGCTAATTAGACTGAGGTGGCATGAGTTTAGAGATTATATAGTAGGAAGAACAAAAACCTAATAACTTAAAAACCTGTATATGGAGTCTAAACTTCAGGCCTCAGCTTTGTAGGCCTGATAGAACTGCAGTGATGTGTGCTAATCAAACTCGTTTACTCCAAAGAGACAAAACTGAACAGATAAAAGGATTTCCGTGCCTTAATAATGTCATTGATAATTTAGGTGGTTGGTGAAGTAGTTGTACTTCACATCTCATAACTGTTATCAGAGTAGAACCAGGTGTGAAAGTTAGTTAATTTAGAATCTTTCATACCCTTGATTGGAGGTTTGAAGGTTGTAGTCACCTCAGCTCTATACATTCTCTATGTTAGTCCATTGAATGATACACTTTCAAAGATAACAATGCAGCTGATACACATTTAAAATAGAAAAAATATGAGGTAGGCCTTAGCTTGTACTGGTAGGTCTTTTCTTCCATATTGGTGGCATAAAAAGATGCCACACGTGCAACTTGCAGGCATGGGAAATTGCCATCAGGTCCCTAACATTACTTTAATATCTAATAGCATAGACAACAGGGCTGATCACTCTGAATGCTGAGAGTGTGCTAACACATCACATATGCATGAAGCCCTGGGAGTTAATGTACTTGTCCATGGCACATGCAAATACACTCCTTGATCAAGAGCACTAGTGCCATTTATATGTGTCAATTCCTTTAAGATGGGCAGGCAGGGTCCTAAGCAAACCCCTATTTCCTCTGAATTATTGTCTGCTACAGTTACTTGCTGTACATGCTTGCTTCTCGAAGTAGGCTTTTCAATTCAATGAACTCGACCTTGTGTTCAGTTACTAATCTTCTATGTGCATTCACTGGCACAGCTCTAAGGCTGATCTGTATTATCATAGGCACAGCTGCAACAGTGGAGCTGGCCCAAGTTTCTGAGAAGTTGCCAGCCTCCAGGAAAGTTGGAGATATTTCTGTGTCCATTTGCTGGTAGTGATCTGAGCTAAATCTTGTGTTAACTCTTCTCAAATATCGCTGGAAAAAGTGGGAAGGTGCAGAAAAAGCACCTGGGTCATGACATCACCAGTGCCTATTGTTATATGCACCTATTGGTATAGCACTCTTGCATGCAGGGAGGGATCCAGAAGCAGATGCATGAGAAAGTAGCACCCATCTGTTCTTTGGGATGATGCCAGATGGCACCTTAGGAGCCTTCAGCCTTGCTCCAGCTCAGAGAGTTTTCTGATTGTCTCAGAGCAGAAGCTCCCATTCTAGGCAGAGGATTCATCTCTTAAAGACAGCTTTAAAACTCTTTTTTCTCTCTGGTTTATTTTCCTAAGGCATGTGGAAAACAACATGGGTTAGTGATGATGGTAGCATATACAATTTCATTTGTATGTGACAAGCAAGGAGGGAGATATTGTCTTTTCAGCTCTGGGATGTGATTAAAGTAGATCAAAACCCTTTGCATCTGTCCTCACATTGTTGGTTGAAGATATCTACTGCCTGGAGATCCTACTTAATCTAATTAAGAACGAGATCAAATCTGACTGAGGCAGGTGGGGCTAGCACTGGCAATCAGTATCAACCCAGGAAATGAGAAAGGTAGACAGGAGTTTATTGCTGTTTTAGAGCATACTCCTGAGAAAATACAGCTTGAAGAAAGACTCAAATAAAATACTTTCTGCATTGAGGAAAAACAGCTGAAGAGAAGGCTGAGACCAGAACCAGATGGAGTGTTTAGAAGTAAGAATCTCTCCACCCAGGGCTTGCAATTAAGTCAGTAAATTGCACAGGAATGGAAACATGTAGTCAACCAGGAGTACTTATGCATGTAAACAGTGAGATGCAGGTGTCTCTGTCTTGCCTTCCTATCAATTGGTTTTGCTCAATTAGAAAATCTGTGGTTAATGGAGTGCTGAAACATTGCAGACCTTATACCATTCAGAAATGAATATTTTCAACACTTTTGCATTCCACAGTGTTGAAAAGAAAACCACAGATGGATTTCTGTTCTTAATGCAACATAAATTTGGGCAAAAAAATTGCTTATAAGAAAGAGGCAGGCTTGAGGAGGTTTCATTTCTCACTGAGAACTCAAAGAGGAGGTTGTAGTTAGTTTGCAGACTGGACTAAGAGAGTGTGTTCCCTGAAGCTCAGCTGTTGTTATGTGGAAAAGCATCACTGGTCTCTTAGATCTTTACCATGCCTAGAGATAAAATTAAATTGTAAATTGGAAAAGATATGTCTGTGGCATCTGAGGTGAGAGATGGTCTGATCTGTACAGATTCATATAGTGGTAGAATAATTTGGCTGGAAAAGACCTCCAGAGGCAGACCAGTCCAACCCTTCTTCTCTATTTGTTTGCTATCTGAGTGTCAAGCTGCAAACATCTCCAAGGACAGTGCTGTCCCTTATGCACAGCACCCTTGAGGAAGAAAAAGTCTCTCTTAGTCCTGTGGGAATGCACCATCATGCAGCTTTATCTTACTGGTGCTGTCCCTATGCACCTCCCAGGAGAGCCTGGCTTGTCCATGATGGAGCCCTTCCTCGTGGATGCTGAAGGCAGCTGAAAGATCTCCCCTTTGTTTTCTCATCTCCAAGTAGATCAAAGTCATATCTCTTTAATCTGTTTGCTGTAGTTACAGCAGCCTGTTGTCTCAGTTAAAGGGATCAGTGCTGCCCTATGGAGGCTTCATGACACTGAGCTGTGTGTCATGTGAGTGGGTCTCATTGAGTGCAGGCTGGCTGTAGAAAATGATGCTGCTTAATGTTCTCATCATGTCTGAGTCAGTGCATTTGGGAAAAACCAAAAGTTGGAAGTCATATAAATGATGCACATAATACATTACATAATACATTACATAATTCTTAGCCATCTTGTGTGTTTTTTAAAGATCCTGCAGAAGTGATAGAACAGTCATGGCAATTGATGGAGTGCTTTCCCTTTAATATTGTGTCATTTTAGAAAAATAGTCAGCAAACTAAAATCCACCGTGTGCAATTGTAACAATGAAAAACTTGAATCAAAAGTTACTAGATGTTTTGCAATTCCCACTTTTTCAAGTGGAAAATGGGCAGCAACTTTGAATTAAACCTGTTCATGTTCAGGCTGCATGCACAATCTATAAATGGCAACTGGGCAACTCCAGGAGCTCCAAGCAAAAGATTTGCCTTTCTGTTATAACTAAAGAGCCATCTTGAAGCATACTGTCTGCAGTAGGATTTTGTTCAAGGTCTAAGACTTCTAATGTAATTTCCAAAGATATTAGGGTCACTATTTATAATTTAAATTTATTGAATTGGTATCTCTGCTCAAGCACTTCAGTACTCCTGGCACCATCAGATCTACTTATGTGCTTCCTGATGATGTCAAAGAGGGGGCAGCAGGGTAAAGAGAAGGTAGATATAAGGGAAGCAGTTCTGTGGGTAAGGAGAAGAGATGTCCTTCTCCAAAGGAGGCCTCTGTCAAATGGCCAAATTATTTCATCTTTGGGTCAAAATGCTCTAGCAGACTCAGGAATTCTTTGCTGGGGAATAGAAGAGGGCAGTCCAGACAGCACAGGATTACTTTCTGACTTCCATGCTCATTCTCCTCTCACGCAGAGACTGAGTATCCCACATCTGCGGCACTGCTACTGTATTGCAAGATGACAGTCATGCTACTTCTGGATACAGAGGGCAGCAGTTTTGTTTTAATTTTGTTTTGTCTGCACCAACATAATTCAGGAGCAGTACACTGAAGTTACCAAAGCTTAAAAGCAACAGAGTAAAGACAGGACAAAATCAGGCTCCCCAGATTGTCATTTTCTGGAAGTACCTCAGTTTCACTGTGGTTCATTTCTGCTCTTAGTCAGGATGAGTGACTCAGCCAATGCAAGTTTGGCTGGCAGGGTGCAGCAAGGAGAGACCAATATTTCACATAATGACTGATCCCAACAAAACTAGGACCCGAGCCATGTACCAAAGGAAAAGACAATAGCATCTAGTGTTCTGAAAACAAATCAAGGCTAACCCAACACTCATCTGTCACTGAGATCTTGATACCTTTAAAGTCTGGGGAAAAAAAAATTAACAACAAAACAGATGCAAGCTTTTGAGCCACTTTGTATGTGTATAAGCAAATTTAGGCTGGGTCAGCCAAAGCATAGTACATACAGTTTCAAGTGTCTTAGGTCAGATCTCCACAAACCTTGTTTGGTCACAAATCCTGTTCATTCAGAGCCTGTCATTTACTTCATCAGTAAACAGTATCAGCTTTTCTCATCAATGTGAAATAAATTCAGACTCCTTCCTAAGAATTTTCATGCCACTATTTACAGTTCCCTTTGTCTTTGAAGACCTCAACCACCAAAGCCTCAGACTTCTTTCCCTTAGAAAAAATCCCTTCATAGCAGCCGTTTCTGCTAACACAACCTCCAAACTATCACCAGCTTATTCACAGCACAACATCTCGTATAGACAGGCAGCAAGTTTGACCTTAGTGAAAGCTCATTGGTGCTGCCTAAAACAGTGGTGGGTCTTGTCTATAGGTATGTTATTGACAGTTTTGATCTCCAAGTGCAAAACTATTTTGGATTAAGGAGAATGTATCTCCATGTTTCCCAGTTCGCATACTAAGCACTTAATAAATTAGCAGTCATTCAGAGGGCTCCTACACTATATTTCTCATTATCCACCATTTGACTTCTGGTATTGTAAAGACAAACTTGGAATTTTCTTTGCATTTTCAGATCCATATGGACATTTATGCATTGTCTGTGCTTTGCAGCTAGTGGAGCTCGCACTTTATTCATGGGCAACAGCTGCAACCTAAGTAGTACAGGAAAAAGGCAGGAGAAGCCATCTCTGGCCTTCCCTATTTCATCCTCAATGCCTTTGCTGCTTAGCTTTGCTATGCAAGTACAGGTGGCAGGCTGGTAAGGCAAAAGTTCATAGTTTGGGAAACGTCTCTGGGATCATAACCAGCTGATGAGCATTGCGGAAGGAAAAAGGGAAAGAAGCTCTGCAACATCTGTGAGCACACTGGGCATCTCATTTTCACAGTATTATTGTCTGTATCATTTCCACTCCAGCCTGTCCTCTGCATTGCCCAGAGGAGTTAAACTATATTACCACTGCTTCATCAATAACACACTGAGGCAATGCTTTAGAGCAAGATCTCTCCCTCATCTTTGAATCATAGAAAAGGGGAACAAGCTTTTTTTCCTTTTAAAGACATGCCTGTGACTAAGGAACAGGTCTTGGGATCTTTGCTCTCTTCACATCTTGGGACAAAATGATTATGTTTCTCTTCCTGGGAAGTTGGTATATCTCAGTGCATAAAATGGGGGAAACTGACCAGAAGAGGCCAAGCTGCTCAGGGGTGGGCTGGGCACAGATCAGTGCGGGGGTGAGCAATTGTATTGCGCATAATTTCTCTTATTTGGGTTTTATTTCTGTCTCTCTTTTTGTTGTCTCCCTTTTCATTATTTTTATTATTACGTTTCATTATGCTTTATTATTAATGCTTCATTAATGCTGTTATTGTAATTTTTTTCTCTCTATCCTATTGGGGGAGGGGAGATTGCGAACGAGTGACTGTATGATACTCAGTTGCAGTGTGAAGTTAAACCACAACATCACTGCAGGCTCTATCGCTGCTATTATCTGCACTAGGTTAAGGAAAAAGAACTCCTACCTATTGCTTTCTCAGCATAATCAAACTTGCCTGTTTCCACAGAAATCATTATTACACCTGTCAGTTCACTTACAACTTCCCCAGATCTGAGCTTTCCACATGTGCCTGGCATGGTGTAGAGTGGGCTTTTGATGGGGAGGTGCCAACTGACTTGACCCTTTTCAGAGCCATTTGTGGATGCTGTGCATGTTGCCAAGACTGCTTTACTGATGACACTTGGAGGGGGAAGCTCATAGTGCTTTCCCAAGAGGGGCTTTCCCTGAGTTGACTGGTTTGAGTACTGAAACATGTAGAGATAAAGGGGTGTGACAAGATGCTTTGCAAGCCAGTGAGAGCAGGAAGTGCAGAAGCCCAGTCCAGTACACTGATGACCATATCACTGGTATCTTGCTTTCATCTTATGGCTTTATTTATTTTCTTTGGCTTCCATTACTACTCCTTTCCACAAATCCCAGGATGGCTGGCAAGAGTTGCCTCCAGACAGCAACAGCACTCTGAAATGTGTAGCAAGGGGAATCCCTCTTCATCACTGCTGCAGATTCCTCCTCCTGTGCGCCCTGTGCATTTATTATTGTAGCAATGACGCTTACCTTGCATAGAGCTAATGTAAACTAGCATTACACTAGAAGTACATTTTTAGCCTTTAGTGGCTGCAGCTAATTAGGTTTCTGACCTGGAATAATGAGGCAATTTAGATAACTAAACTGTGATTGAGAGGTATGTCACTGTTAATACCTCAAAGTGTGTCTCTCTACCTTACACACATAACTCAGCCTTTAAAATACCCCAACCAAGCCAGTAGGCCCAAAAATATAAGCCCATCCTTTCATTATATAGTTTTAGGAAGTTGTCATGGGCCTATTGTCTTTAAGAAGAAACCTTTCCTAGCATATCTTTTTAATACTCATCACTGCTGGGAACTCTTTGTGTGCTATGAAAGTACAGAAATGACCAGTTTCAGGAATATTAGGTCCTTATTGCCTAGGAAATCATTTATTTCTCAGATTCCTCTGAGTGTCTGATGGATTTTGTGTGTAAGATGCAGAAACAATCTGCATAGCGAGAGACAAAGATTAGAGTCAAAGATTACCCAGAAGGGAAATAGATTAAAAAGATGTTTTTAATGAGTGAAATATTCAAATACACAACACATAAGGACACACACACACACAGACACACACAGGGTAGAGGTAGCTGATGTGATTCCATTGTTTCTTATGTGAATCCTCTTCCCTGAAGGCATGATGACATGCATTTTAAATCCAAAAGCATTGAAAGAAATAATGCATTTGCAGCCACAGATAAAAGTAACGATGCTGCACATAAGAACAAAAGCAGATAGGGCACATCTGGGTCTCTGGGGATTAAGTGACATACAGCAGTGGCATGATTTACATTCTCAAAAATCTGCAAATATTCAAAGTAAGTTGTTTTTCATAACTACAAAATCATTAGAACATGCCTCATTTTTAAATGTTCTTGCTATTGTAATATTTTATGCAAATGAAATTGTCTGTGAAATAACCTGTTTTTTTCCTGAGGCTTCTCATGTTACTTGCCCCATAATTCATTACTGCATGTAGTGTGTGTGTGTGTGTGTGTATGTATGTTTCCTATGATCATTCTGTTTGGATTCTGAAAGCAAAAGTTAGAAATCCCTGCAAGAGTACAGTGATAAACTAAAATGAAAATAAATAATAGAAGAGGAGCTATGGTAGGAAGGTTTTAGGAAAATAGTTTTAATTTCTAGGATTTAGCTCTGATAACCAGAGTTTTAAATGGATTTTTCCTCTGTAAATATTCCAGTTATAAGAAAATTAAATACAATCATTACACAGCTAAACTTAATAATACCTCACAGTATAATGGCACTGCTGTGTTTGTTTTTTGTAAACACCAGAAATTCACTCATTTTCTTTTATGAAACAGTAAAACAAACAAATAAACCAAAACAAAAAATACATGTCAAAGTAACAGTACAGAGAGAAAAAAGTGACATAGATGTGGTGAATACCTCCTGAAGGTACAAGAGGAGTGAATAAATATCACAACCACAGTATCATTTTTAGACATTTTATGAAGTATTGGGGGGAAAAATATGTAAAAATAACAATGTGATGGATCAGAAGTAGGCTGTTGATTGTAACTTGTAACCATGTTCTTCAAAAAAGATTATATATGAAAGTGATTCTAGGAACTGTCTTTTAAAACAGAAGAGGAAAACAAAGAGACATTTTCTGATTCCTAGGCATGTTAGCATGTGTGTATGTTAATATAAAGTGATATGGAAAGATGATGATATTTTGTCTAGAACCACAACTTTAGGTACCAATAATCTTGTATTAATAAAGTAATAACTTATGTATTGGGACTCAGGTCTCTTCCTAAAGAAATGAGCAACAGCTAGAAAACAGCTAGAAGCTCCCCCTCAAAAAATTTGAGAGATTATGAAAACAAAAGCAGGGAACAGTATGAAACAGAGGTAGAATGATTGATAATACAGGTATAATACAAGTACCATTGCTGAAAAACTAGTGGAAGTCCGTGTTCTACTACCTATCATCTTGCTAATATTTCATTATTTATTATTTACTGTGCACAAACCAACCAGAATGTGTCGCATACCAGTTAAGAAGCTGACTACTTTGTGAACAAGCCTGGGGAACTGGAAGGACTGGACTCTTGCCTCGTAGCTTGGGGACCTTGGCATGCAAAGCAGAGCAGAAAAATCAACCAGCCAAGACCAGACATGACAGCACAGCTCCTGGAAAGGAGAGGGCATCTGTCCTTCCTGGGGATGCCATATGGATAGTCTGGCCAGACCTAGCTGCATGTTCCCTTGCTGTGCAATTCTCAGCAATTATATCCTGGAAAGAAACATGTAGTGCAACTACAGTGTCTATTCTCAAAAGATTGGTAGAAGTTTATAGGTCATATCATTCAATAAGTGGACTTCTTGCAGACTTCAGACTTCTTTGCATATGCAGAAGCATAGAGGGAATTCAGAGAGGTGTTTAAAAGTAGTGCATGAGTAACTGCTTTCTATAGAGCTATTCACAACCAATCTGAGGATTGGTTGCCTTGGCTTTTCCAGTTGTCTGCAAACCCCAGGAGCAGTTTAGGGGACATTTTCAAATTATTCAAGAGTATATTTTGAGGAACAATCCAGCCCTTGAGCTAATATTTCCATGTCTCCTTTTTATGATAAGCCCAGTGCTGGATCCAGCATCCCAGGTGTGTATCACCACTGCTGAATTCCTGTTGCAGCTCAGGATGCTGGTGACCTCTGCTGCAAGGGTGCATTGCTGGCTTATAGGCAGCTTGGTACCTATAAAGTTACTCGGGGCTCTTGTGCTATCCTGTTAGCCCCCAGCCTGTTCTGGTACCTGGGGTTACTCCTCAGGTGCAGGATGACTTTATTATTTCACTGAACTTCATGAGGTTCCTGTCAGTCATTTCTCCAGTTTTTTAAGGTCCTTCTGAGTGGCAGAAAACCTTGTGCTGTATCAGCCACTCCTCCCAGTTTTGTACCATCGGAAAAAAACCCCAACTTGCTAAGGGTGCACTCTGCCCCATCATTCATAACAACATTAAGTGGCATTTTTCCCAGTATCCATCCCTGGAATACTCTATCACTGGCTGGCTTTCAGCTGAACCTTTTGCTGCTGACTACAACCCTCTAAGCCTGACAGTTCAGCCACTTTTCTGTCCACTGTTCACTTATCTAGCCTGAAAGGCATAGACAAACGTGTGAGAATTTTTCAGGGATGGTGTCAAAAGTCTTGCAAAACTTGAGGTAAACATCCTACACTGCTCTTCCCTCAAATTTTAATGAGTTTATGTGTTTTCCTACTGCTTCAAAGATATTTCAGAGACAAGGGAAACACTGTCAGAGGCAGTGGGTCGTAAAAACTCTCAGATCTTTTAGCTAGAAAACGTCATGCCTTTTGCCAGTTACTTTTACTTACCAATAACATATGTAGGTAAGCAAGTATGGCTCTGGTTTTGAGAGACTGACTTGGCAACCTTAAATATCCATCATCCAGCCTAGTTTAAAAGATGAAACAGTGCCACTTCATTTGGTTAAACTTCTGTGGCTGAGCGATAGTCAGTGGTAAAGCTTATTCTACCACTACTCCTGAGAGATTCAGGCTTCCCATCACCAGCAAACACTCCATTTAGCACACAGAGTTGTAGTGTCACAATGCATTAGCACAAATGTTGTAGGAGAAAAAAGCAGAAATCTCTCTGGAGTATGAAACATTAAGTATGTGAAAATTACAATTTAAAGAAAAAGTCTGTGAACATAAAGGTCAGACTAGATATCCAACTCAGTTCCCTTCTCAAAAGCAGCTGCAGCAGAGAGACAGCAGTGTGATTAGGCTAGCCAGCTCTTTGTGGTACCAACAGCTGCTATGGCTGTTTGCCAGGACACCCCAAGGCTCCATTGCTTCTGAATCTATGTCATTTTGTAAGCCAAACCATGCAGCACACAGATCCGTGGTCGCCCATGCCAACTCCCCAGACTAAGAATAGATCAACTAGGACTATGTTAACAGTTCTGAATACAAGAGATTGTAAAGTATCAAGATCACATTACAGAGCGGAGAGTTGAAGAAAGGATGGAAAACTAGCGGCAGTTCTTGGCTATTTCACCTCAAAAAGTTTAACAGGGAAAGAGGCTTGGCATCAGCATGGATGCAGCATACAGTCCAAAGACAGCTTTCCAAACCCTACAGCAAAGGGTTATACTTAGATTTCTGCAAGTCAGACCTCCCTTGGTGGGGTGCTTCAATGCAGGTAATGGAGGTACCGGGCAGTCTAGCAGCCCAGCTGGGTTCAGAGAATGGTGAAGGGCACTTTTCCCCTTGTAAAAGCTGAGGGAGCCAGCTTAAAAGAAAGGTTAAAGGCAAGTATTATGTAAGTACTCAAGATGAGAGCAATAGTTCAGGAAGTCATTTTCCCCTAAAGCACAGGAACATGGGGAGGTAAGTGAGTGAAAGGACGGCAAATTTGCTCCAGAACTCAGAGCCTCTTTCCATAGGACAATGTGTGGTGATTTTCACGGGTTTCCTTCACACACAAGACTTTTATAATGGAGTCTGGTCCTGCTGAGGCGCTGGAAAGTACTAAGGCAATAACAGAGGACTTAAAAATCTCTGCTTAAGTATGCAGGGAAGATTACGAGAGATACTGTGGTCAGAGCTTGTCTTTGCCATTGGTGAAAACATAGCATCCAATACTGAGGTGTCGGCAAGGGCTGTTGAAGGCGTGCTCACAGCATTTGCTCCTCTGAGTGCCTGTGATCATGTAGAATATTGCACAAGAGGAGAAAGGGTCCATGAAATTAATGTGATAGTGTAAATTACCAAAGTGAACAAAAATACTCTGCTTTCTTGTTTACCAGGCACTGCCACGCTAGAAAGTCACAAAGCTCCCTTGAGTAGCAGGAAAAATGAAAAGAACACAAGTTAAACAGATCCATGCAGTGTTTATAAACAGAATTTATTATTAGTTTTAAAAGGCATGGCTGCTTTGTTGTAGGGCAGCTTGTCTCAGGCTTGAAGGGTTTGCATAGTAAGAGACTGGGAAGCCAGAATAAGTTGTTACATTTTGTTTGCACTGTCAAAAAAATATTCATCACAACCTCTGTGAGAGCAGTTTTGGTCTCAATGTGCAGAGCTCTGATCAAGAAGTAAAAACTGTCATACAGAGAGTGGGAGCTGCAGTGGATAAAAAAAAATGCTTCAGTCCAAAGTAATAATGATTTGGAGTGCAGATTCTCTGTCAGGGATTGAATTTATACAGTTCAGAGAATACACTCTCATGTTGACAGGACTGGTTTGACCTCAGGGAACCTGCAGTCCATGACCTTCCCTCTCTTAGGTGCAGCTCTTAAGTAGAGCTCAGGCTGCCACTAGCCACAGCACCAAGATCTACACAGTTTTGGGGGAGCTGTGGTTCTGAGCAGTGTATCCCAGCAAACTTCTTGCTTTGCTGAGCGAAAATACCCAAACCTTCACCATCTACAGTTGTTGTGGCAAGGAAACCTGGTCATGCAAGTTGGACAGATGATCACAACCACCCCAAATGTGGGAAATAGGGCATCTTGAAAATTGAGCATAGACTGATGTTCTGCTAATCTTTACTATACTCAGCCGTTTGCATGACAACTTGTGGAGTCCGTTCCCAGAGCAAACTGAGTTAAGCATGCAATACCAGAAATTTAGTATCACTGTAACAGCTGTTAAATACTCTATCCTTCATACCACCACCTCAGTAGGTGTTAACAAAGTGTGCTGCCGTCAGATGGAAAAAAGTCAAGGGAAGTAATCCAGAGGCTGGAAAGACTACTCCACGAAACTGAAGAGGATAGGAAGAAAGGTTGTTACTGTTTCTTGAGCACAAAAAAAGGCCTGGTACATCAGCTCTAAGAAATATGGAGAGCTGTTATCTATGCTTTATAAAATCACAATATGGCTAAGTGATACCAGTGCTGGCTCACAGTAGCCAGCGTCTGGGAAATAAGAACAAGCAAATGAATAATTCATTTTCTTGCCTTCCTGGAAGCTGTCTTGTGGTTTTGGAGCCACAACTCTCCTGTCCATCAGCAGGAGGGACCCCAAGGAATGGGGACATTCAGTCAGTACCCTAAATTCCATTCAGTAGTTTCTGAATGTTGGTAATGAGTTAGAGTGTTAGTAGTTAATTTTTTTGAGAGTTCATCATTCACATATGCAGAAAAGTTGTGTCTGTCACATCCATGTATAGAATTGGGTGATATTTTTAGGAACTGCTTTTTAATTACAAACCTAATAAGAGGTAGTTTTCAATAAGACAGGCAAACAATGGTGTCTGTGTGACAGTGTGAATGATAGACACCTTCTTTCTTTTCCTCTAGTCTCTCAGCAGGGGGAAAGCCAGAGACGTTTGTACAGAGAACTGCTGAGGAACTACAATCGTCTGGAACGACCTGTAGTGAATGACTCCCAACCGCTCGTAGTTGAACTCCGGCTTTCCTTGCTGCAGATAATTGATGTGGTAAGTTTATTGCTGTTCTCTTCTCTGTGGCACCCATAGAGCATAACAAATCTGATCTCCCGTCTAGGAGACATATTCTTCTTCTTTATCAGGCTATCAGAGATGAAAGCAGTCTGTCTTTTGCTAAGCATTCTCCCTAAATGCTGCACTACATGCTTTGACACTTAGGAGGAGTGAATTTTGTCCTAAAAGCACAGCCATTTCTGACACAATATGAGCTGCAAGGAGATTAATTATGTATTTTTTTTCCATTTCTTTTAAATAGAAAAAAGTATTCGATCAATTAGAAGCCATGTGTTACTACTAATTATTAATGAACATTCTTCTTAGAGCTGTGTGGGATGCAGTAACTCAAGACCATGTGCAGCATTCAAAGCTGCCATCACTGCACTTACATTTTTTCATTAGATATTATAATGGCATTGGCTGCTTCTCTCATCATATTTTTACCATGCACTGCAGCTGAATGAATCTGCCCTGAGATGAGCTTAAAAATACGTAAAAGTAAAATCTGGAGGCACAGCCCTCTAATTGTCTTGACTACAACATGCTTTTACAGAATTGGAGATTTGACCCATGGAAAATTTTAACATAATAATCCAAATCCTTTTTTCATCATGAAGAGATTCTGTATGATAAACCATTATTTATATATATATATATATATATATATATATATATATATATATACATATATATATATATATATATATATGGAGGATTTCTCTGATTTACATGAGAAAAACAAGCCAGGAGAAAAATTTTGACCATCTTCACCCTGTCAGCAGAGCAAACAGGTGAACGCACTAGTGCTCTTATCTTCATCCTACCTTTTCCATAAACAGTATTTGGAGCTGGTTTCTGATACATTCACTGTTATGGAGGGAATGAGGAATAGGGAGAGATATGTGGAAACATCTGTGCAGTTGCAAAGCAATTTAACAGGACCCTCAAATATTTAAATTTTTAAAGCTCTCACAGTCATTCTGAAAATATGTAGTACACCAGGTGCTCTCCCTAGAGAGGTAAGCAGGACCCTGAAGGTGTAGCCCTGCAGCATCACAACATGCAAGTGGCAGGCCCAGTCAGCTGTGATATTCCTGGCAGGAGCCACTCAGATAGGGTATGCATCTTTCTGTTTTGAAATGTTACCAACTGCATTGAACTGGAAGACAGAGGAAATCAGTACTGTCGACCAAAAGCCTCTACATGAATGAAAGAGCAAAGATTTCCTGCAGCTAATTTCAAGTAAATTTCAGCAAGCAGTTCTAGGTTTAGCAGAGATGTCTCAGCTCCAAAGATCTTCCATCAGTCCTTCTTTATCTGTGATATTTTCTTTCAATCTAATTTGAAGGTTGGGGGTACTAATGGGGACTCTTCAGCCATAGGGCTGCAACTGTACATTTTCAAAGTCAGGAGGAGTTACACAAAACAATTGTTCAACTGTTTCACATTCATATATGAAATCCAACCTTTCAGGAAATTGGTTTTTTTTTTTCATGGTTTATCTACGATAAGTAAGTCAATGTCTATTATAAACAATGTAGTTCTAGTATTCCCTTTTGGTTGTCCACAATAGGAAAGAGGTATGCTAGATGTTTATACCTTTCAGAAATGAAGCTTTTCTTTCCTACATCTTTGCACCTAGTACAGTTGCTACGTTAATCTGTTTTAATGAGAATTGATGACCCAGGCTTGTGGTCTTGCAAACTGCACTCAAAGTGTTTTTAAAAACATCCAGAGTTACCTGAAATGTTTATCGTGTTTATCTTAATATGAAAAGGTGCCTGTCTCCTCAGTGGAGGACAGAAAATCACTTGGCCATTGGGTCCCTATAGTATAAATGTCATTGTGGCATCAACAAGTGGCTAAACAACCAGCCTGAAAATGCACAAAACACTGATCCCCTGGATCCTTAAATCAGGAATCAATGCAGGAATGTGCCAGCAACAAACACTGTACTTGTGAGCCCCTCATCCTCCACTGCTGGCTGGACAGATGGCAGCATCTGTCTGTTCCAGTTGCTGAAGTAAATGTCTGTTTAAAAGGGGACTAATTATAGCCACAATGATGTAAAGAGAAGCAGTGAAGTTACAAGAGGTAATCTCTACCAGCTATTACCATCTGATATGGCCATCTCTGTTCGGTCAGATGGAGTCTGGGCATGAGAAGACTCTGCCCCCTCAGCTGCCCTGCCTGGTGGAAGACAAAGCAGCTGGTGCACACTCTTCACTTGGGGAAGAGGACAGACAGCATCACAGTCTTGGCAATGGTGTATGCATTAACAAAGTGAAAAGCTGCTCTTTCTGAGGACTTGAGTGTCAGTGTGGTCCATTACCATAAGAGAGCAGAGTGCTAGGCAGGGTCTCAGCATGAGGGCACTTTTTACACCATACTCCCTGGGGAGAAAACAAGCACTCCACACTCAGGGAAGTGTCATGTGTGAAGGCATACTACAGCATTGCTGGACTCACTGAGGTACTTTGCAAGCAGTCACTGCAATGGTCATGAGATGGTGTACCCTGTTCTAGTTTCGTTGCAGGAGAAAACAATGTGAAGAAGATGAAGACAAATTTCCTGTTTTATTGGTGCATGGAAATGAGGAGGGGTCTACCACTGATACTCAAAAAATCTTATGCCTTACTCATGCCAAGACCTGGTATCACATCTAAAGCACTTCTATCTGAGGCAGGTTCCATCACATGTCTCCATAAGTCGGTTTCCTACACATACTGTATTAAAATGTAATGAATCCTAAATTAATCTTCTGCAGACAGGTTGCTGAGAAGAGCATTGTTGACAATCTACTTGCACTCTGCTACATAGAGAGTAAAAACTCCTCTGAGATCACTGTGGTTTTCTAAGCAGTAGTACAAGTAACTACTTAAAATCTCACCTCCACTTCTCCATTCAAAGAAAATTTCAAAGCATGACTGCTTTAGATTATGCTTTCTTCTTCTATGTGCATGTATTTGCCTACACAGGGTATGTATGGTTTTTAGGATTCAAAGCCAGCCATCATACTCAAAGCTCAAAAGAACATGTTCTCTATTTGTCACAGTTGTGGTATAAAAATGCAAATGAAGGACTTTAGGGTTTGGACTTTTTTTTCAAAAATTGTATTAATTCATAACTACAGTCATGACAGGCCCATTACATTCAGGAAATAAAAGAGCAGAAAGAGGGACAGTTACAGCCCCTGTTTAAGAGCAAGGTTCAGTTCAGTTTGCTTTGTCCTCTGTTTGTAAGTACAACTTCCTGCTGAGCTGTTTCCTGTGTATGCCATTTCTGAGGGTCACTTTTGCTTGGAGCCTGACCCCCAGGCACTCCCTGTGCATCAGAAGGTCATTGGCTGGTGCTCTCTCCCACAGAGCACTGTCAGCCACTGCCAAGCCCCGCCAACCCAAGCAAGGATAGAGATCCAAGAGTACTTGGAACAAAAATTCTCTTGTTTTGTCTAAGAGCCCAGTCAGTTGGTGACGCTAGAGTAATTAAGAAATGAGGCATGACATTTTCTGCAGCAAACAAAATGCAAGCATTTTTCTTTGGCACAATGTGAAAGGAAGCTGCTAGGTGGGAAGTATTTGTCATCATGAATGATTGTTTTCATTTCCTGTGTTGGCATTTGCAGGAGACCTTATCTGAAGGGGTATATATGTGGTTGCACTGTTAAGTTATTAAAAAAAATAAATACAGCTGTTGAGGTCTCTGCATATGGTGGAGTCCTGTAATACTTTTCTCCTCTGTGTTCAGCCTTCCAGTTGCCACTGTCGGAGGTCATGACAAAAATAGGGATTGCAAGTGATCAATGGGAAGCCACAAAAGTGCCGAAAAAATCCCCAAGAATCCATGAGTCATTATGCACTTCCAGAAGTCAAAAAATACATAATCTTTCTGTGTTTAGGACTGCAAACCAAAACAAATGCTGTGTCTGGAAAAATTTATTATGGAGTGTTTTGATTCAATTTCACAGTGTGTAAAATGATTGTACATCCTAGAGACTGAAGGATTATCCCAAACCTCATGGTTAGGTTAGGTTAATCTCATGTTAAACTTTATCACAAGGTTGTAAACAATCTCTCTTTTAAACCACAGATGTTGTTGCCTTGCTGTATATAAACTCCACATTTTTTGAAAGCAGCAAGACAAGGTAATGTAAGAGTTTAGTAGGACAATAAAAAAAAAGGTTCACTTTTGGATTTTTTCCTTTAAACTGGGTCTGAGCCTTGCTGTTTAGTGAAAACTAGAGAGAGGTCCTCACGTATTTTCATCGAGTGCTCAGATGTAGTCATTATCACTATAAACAGCATACTAGCTTAGCAGCATAGATATTTTTGCCTTCCGTACCCAGACCTTATCAAAATGTGGGATTCGAACTTAAACTTCCACCGGTTTCCCCTAGGTCAAAGAATGCAACCCTGGAGAAGTTGGTTTTTTTTGTTATTTTGAGTTGGCTTGTGGGGCTTTTTTTAGGAAGTGTTTGGTAAGAGAACAACTTTTAAATGCAGGCATCTGTTGACATTGAAGCTGCCTTCACCAGCCTGCTCATTTCTCAGATGATCTGCTCATCATATAACAGGACTGTTTGTCACAACCCGAGGTGTCTCCTTAGACCTGAGATCACCTCTGGAGGACATGCAGGTTGTTTGGAACCCAGCTCTTTCCAATGCCTGCGATGAGAGACTGCATGAGGCTGTTCTTAGAGGTTTTCATGGTTGTTTATTGTTTCTTATCTCAGGAATGCTTTGTCCAGCAAGCAGTGGTCTGCTCGCTGGACGTCCAAGGCAGAATCTGCCTGGCAGAGGCAGGACTTATTTTTAATAGTCTAAATTACGTGCTAGGTATTTACAATTATTTTCCAATACAATACAATTTTGTTAAATAGTCCAGCTCTGACCCCATCCAATCTAAAAGTGCCAGCCTGTCACCCAGCATGGATGACACGGAGAAGGAGGAGGAAGAGGTATCCACCCCCCAAATTCTCCATCTTGGCCACGTGTCCCTTATCACAAACATTCCCAAAAGTCTATTTATCTGCGTTCTAACAACCTAATTTACACTTTACTAATTTTGGTGGCTTGTTTCCATTCCCTCTGTGTTGGTAATTTCCCCCAGGGGTTTGAATTCAGCGCCTGAGACACCAGGGCCTCACTCAGGGGTTTTTGGGGACCCTGCCAGGGGGGTCTTAAACCTCCCAGGGAAGCCAGAGGAATACTCTGGGCTCCCACAGACTGTTGAACTCAGTCCTCAGGAGCTCAGACATTTTGCTGGGGAGTCTCTATTTGAGTGAGAGTTGCCAAAGCTAGAGGCTGCCTGTCAGTATCCTGTGCCAGAAATCAGTGGTGAGAAGGCAGGAGGGGAGGCTATGCCTGGCCCTGGGGTGCATCCTGTCTGACATAACCCTCCTACTGTTAGGTTTTTCACAGAATCTCTGTCAGATCTGAATGCCTTTAGCAGTTAATACTGTTGTTTTAAAATTATTTTGTTTTGTAAGCATTCTAGTGCTGGTTCTGCAGGTGTATTGAAAGGCCAGAAAGTTCAAGGTTTATTTTTTAGCTCTAATTCACCTCTTCCTTCTTAAACTGACCTTACAGCATCTAGGTCATTCCCTCCCACCTTTCATTCCAACATTCTCACACATACAAAAATCTATGCTGGGTATTATGTAGTAAACCCAGATCAACAGCCAAGTGATTCAAGGAAACAAATAAAAATATGCAGTGCGCATAAGCACCTATTCATTTGTTATTCCCAATATAGTACCAGTATTTACTAGATTAGACCATAATCCCTGTAGTACATCCCACACAAATCTTTTACAGATAGCTATCTTCAAGTATGTTAGCTTGACCGTTCAGCTGACTCTTTCAGCCTTTCTAGATTAAAGTATCCTTCTTTTTTTTCTTTCCTAATAATGCCTTTGCATTTATCTGTGGGCTTCCTGCATAGCTTTTGTGAGTGATGTTTACTTTGTTTCTCCTTGAAAGATCTACTCTACTAAACCACTTATCGTTCTGCAAAGTTTATTTTCACTGTTACCTTCCTAAAGCCAATTTGATGAAACAAGAGCAGCAAGGCTGATGCAAAATAGTGCAGCTGAGAAGAGAAACAGACTGGACACCATTAAAAAAGCTGAAAACCAATTCATGATCATTAAAATTTCGGACAGAAAAATTACAGAAAGGATTCTAGACCAACAGATTCATTAAATCCCAAAATCTCTCTCTTGGTCACAGAACTCACTTAGTGTGACCAATTTTCGACTCCAGGAAGAAAAAATAAAATTCCTCTCCATTAGCATGGGAGGATATTGAAAATTGGGAAATTCAAGGCTAATTGAGCCATGAATTATTGTTTTGGCTGTCTCCTATGTGGCGTTTTCAAAATGCCAGTCTCACTAAACCAATTAAACATGCAACATCTGAATTTGCTAGCACAATGAAGTTAAGCACCCTGGGTATTATGGCTTCCTGACTAATACTGCTTGCACATGCTTGCATGAAATGTTATGATGGAGTTTTTATTACCTGAAACTTGCTGGCATCTTTTTATTTTGTGTGACTTCTGTCCTGCTCAGGTCAGAGTGGAGGCAGCTCACTGAGAAGCAATTCCATGGTTTGTTTTCTTTCAGCATGGTCCTCCAAGATGTACTTAGTGGCAGAATCTCTAACAATAGAGAGGGTGATTTCCTTCTGAGAATTTTTAGTTGTGGTCATCCAACTTGGGCATTTCATGATAATTAAACAATTTTCTGTCTGATTGGTGAAAAGACTGTACTTTGGTTTTTGTTGATATGGGAATTTAGATCTTGAGCTTATATATATTCCTTAATTTTGTGTAACTGAGTAATCTGAGGCATCAAAGATTTGCAATAAAGCAGTTAAGTCACAGCTGTTGGGGTGGCCTTTAACCTAATATTTCTTAGTTTCTCTGAGTTCCCTGAGGGTAAGTCCTGAGAGACAGTGAGTTCAGCTCCTGAGTAAAAACCTTTCTTCCCATTTTTATCCCTGACCACAGGCTTTAAAAGTAATTTGACTTTTGGAATATGTCTACATCCCCTTATTTTTTTTGCTGTGCTATCACAGCAGCATGCAAATATAGGAAGAAATAGCAAAAGCAACCTTGCAGATAGACTGAGTGTGATTCTCAGATAAGTAATCAGGGTAGGCTTTCCCCATTCCTCTGCTGTCTTCCTTGTGATTTCAAATGCTGGGAAAGACAATTAATAATTAATATCCTAGAATAAAGATTTGTGCCTATTGCTGTTTGTTTGAAGCACCTGCCAACTGTGCACAGAATACATGGAGGGCTATTTCAGGGGGAGGTATCCACCCTGGAGAATATAAAAGCCACCTACATGCTATGTGTGGATGTTTCGGGATTTTAATGGAGGATAGCTTTTTTATGGTGACATAACACCCTTTCCCCCAGCAACTAAGCATATATGTCAGTTTATCCAAGCAGTCAGAGAGCAGCACTGTGCTGGCAGGCCATGTGAGGCCCTCTGACCCAGCTTCCGGGGTGTCCATGACATGTATCTTTGAAATAGTGGGACAAAGCTGGTGGATTCACTCTTCCCAGGATCACAGAGAATTGTGGGGGCAGGGAGTCCTGCAATTTGCAGGTTTTTGTGGAGGAACTTGAAGTCAAACACTCTTAAGACCAGTCAGTCTACATTGTGTCACAGTTCACAAGAGTCCTGATCTTCAGGGACTAATGCAAAGCTACAACCTAAAAAAATAAAATTAGTTTCCTAAGTCAAGTACCCATAGCCCCAGGCAGTAGTTTGAAGTCATGTTGCATGTGTAAAGCAAGAACAAGATTGCCTTTTTTCACCACAATGGAAATTGGAAAATTGAAAAATATTGGGGGGTAAAGGCAAGTAAGACACAAATCAAGTAGAAAGACTCTCTGAGACTTGGGAGACTCTCAGTCACCTGTTGTGATGAGTGGGAGGGCTGCCTACTCTGAAGCCCTGATGGCGACAGGAATTGGCATATCTTCCGTTATTTCTTACTCCCACCTTTGGGGGATACATGGGTTCCGTACTTCCTGCAGTGGCTTTTGTATCCAGGCCTTTGCATTTAACATCTGTATCTGGTTGGTCTCTGACATACAGGGAGCCAAGGCTTTCAGAAGGAATATCTCTTGAGGACTTTGATAACCATGCATTATATAGCATAAGGAATATGGCTGGCATTCCTTTGTTTACAGGCTTCTCTGGCACAGTCTCACTTTCAGTGCTCTGCTTCTCCCAGTACAAGGTTCTCTTAAACTCTCCACTCTCACCACAAGTGATTGTTCCTGGCTCAGCGACTTGCCAAAGGTGGAGTGTGATCTGACGGGGCCAAAACCTCCAATATGTAAAGTTCCTGTCTCAAAGGGAATTGAATAGGCTCCGCTGAAAGCAGCAGATACAGATGCAATGGTACTTCCCCAAACTGCTCTTCTGGGGAGAGAGCGTGTGGGTGATGAAAGACAGTGGGACCACACAGCCTACTACACTGCCTTGGTAGTAGCTGCTACACAGTGGAAAGACCAAAGGCAGATGGCACTTCTTGCCCACAATGAAGGGATACCTCTACAAGACAGGAGGGGACCAAGAAAGGCATGAGCTCAAGGAGAAGCCAGTGGCATCAGGTGGGATTGTGATTCAACCCCAGGTGAAAAACACTTATGAGACATCACCTCCAGCCATTCATAGTGGGAAATCCTGAGCAAAAAAGGTGTTCAGCTGTGGGCACTTGCCTAAATGTATCTTCATCCTGATGGGCAACAACATTCTCAGCAGATGTTTGCTCTTTTGTTATTCCTTTGTATTTTTGTATTCCTCTCCAGTCTTTCACCTTTACTCTAGGCCTTCCTTTCTGATTTCCATCTTCCTCCTGAGGGTGCTTTGTTAAAGGGATTGAGATGAAGTACTTAAACTTTAGTTAAAGGGATTGAGATGAATACTTAAGTTATCCCTCCGTAGTTGATGTTACCATGGCAAGGTTTAATCCAGTTTTTTAATAAGACCCGTGAAATACAAAGGCTATCCAGTGATACTTACTTGAATGTTGCCAGGGCAACTTGGGCACTCCTCAAAATTACTGCTGCTGTGAGCCTTCAACCGTTCAATGCATTTGAGCTGAGTTTTAGATAGTCAGCTGAGGATTGTGAGCAGATTGGTGGTTCAGCAATGGAAAAGAGTGACTTGCAGTCATAGACTGAGCATAGAAGTATTTGAAATCTTGATCAAGTAATTCCTTTGGATATTTTGAATAAGATTCCACTCAAGATCAGTGTCTTTGCTAACAGAACTTTCCAAGTCTCCAGCTCAATGTCTTCATGTCACTTGACTGTTTCCCTCCTCATCTTCAGATCTTCAGGCACAAAATGTGAAAAAATTTTTAAATTACCTGAAGTAGTACCAAAGTAGTCACACATGACCACTGAGAGTTACCTGTTCAGTCTGGGACTTTTCTCATCATTGTCTTGAAATAATTCAGTGGCTGATTCAACTCCCACTTCTGTGGCTCTGTGAGAGGGCAAGAATTAATGATTTCTGCTACTCACCTGGTAACATATGCCTTGCTGCAGAGTTGACATGTAATCATATGATGTGACTACTGAATCAGGAAGGGCTTTGGGGTTTTTTTTTGTCCAGGTGATATGACCCAGGTAATTATGTGGTTAAGGGAAGTTATGTTTTATTTAGATGTTGACCTGACAAGGGAGAATCTATTGACTGGCAGTGGTGCACAATGCAGGCAGATGCATGTATATTGTAAGCTTTGAATTTAGGGCAGGGAAAAGAGAACCAAACTGAAACATTCGCATGTCATAGCATATGCACCAGAACAAACCAAACTCTCACTTTCCATGGGTCAAAGGTGGCCATAGGAATAAGCAGATATCCAGGGCAGAGGATTACCTGAAGTCAGGCTACAGATAGAAAGGGGAGAAAATGAATAAATACAGGGAGGATTTAGAGAACAAGTTTTACACTGACTAGTGACCACAGCTTTTCCAGCATTTTTAAATAGAAGGAGCAAAATGATTTGTCTGAGCCGAATATTTGCAAAACAGGAGAACTGCCAGGGGAGTAATGAAAAAGCGCCTTTGGGAGCTGATAATTTTCAGCCTCACCCAGAATCTTTGCAGTGCTGCTTTCAGTGCTTTGCTCCACAAAAAGATGGGAGCTGAGAGCCAGCTCAATACAGCGGGAAGGTCATCCCCAGGACTGACTGTGCCAAGATAGGGATCTTGAACAGAAAAAGTAGTGTGACAAATTATTAAGTTTTTCTGCTGGGAGGAAAGGCATCCTCTCAACTAACCTTTAAACACCTCTGCATAAACCAATGACACAGAATGAGGGAATTGCTTCCAGCACTTCCCTAGCTCAATAATCAGCTTTTACTTTGACAAAGCTAAGTGATTAGTGAGAGACAGAGTAAAACACACAAAACACACACATGTCCTGCAGGTTGTTTGTGAGTGTCCATGTAACAGAAAAATGAAGTCTCTTCTGTGCCAAGTTATTTTAGAGGTGCATCAGCACACAGCTTATGGTGAAGATGGCAGAAGATTTTCTGCAGCTCTGGAAAGGCTAGGCAGCCAGCCTGCTGCAAAGGCCAAAGTAATTCCTTACAGAATGCAAAGCTATGTGGCTCAATAGACCACCACAAAGATGGAAAGCTGCATAAACACCTCAGCTCTGAAATGCCTCTCTGTCTAATGGAGTGGATTCAGACTCAAGGTTCCCATGGCTCTCGTCTCCTCGACAGCCCCAGCAGGCACATTTTCCTTGGTTTCTCAGCATCGTTCTCTAGAAAGGACTTTGCAGGAGACCTACACCTACACTGGACAAATGCCTGCCCAGTGTAAAGTCAGCTTTGTTGCTTCTGCAAACCAGGCACTTCTAGAAAAGTCAGATGCTTGTTTGAAAAATATTTTATTCTGTCATGCAATAAGAAGAACCCATCAGGCTGCATCTGTTGACCAGCGCTGCATATTGAAGCATTTTCTGTGTTTTGCCAAAATGTCAAATGCCATTTAAGAGCTCAGCAGCCTGAAGGCAAGGATGGGAATAGTTTCTGAATGGCAAAGAAAACATTCTGAACTGACATTTTTTTTCAGCCAAGTTAAGAGAGACATAAGCAGCCCAAAGCTCTAGTTAGACCTTGTCGTTTTGCTTCTGTCCAAACACAAGACAAGACCAGTGTTACTCTCTAGGTAGCTTTTGAGAACTTGGTAAGTTTTCCTTTGACTACAAAACATATCTAAGCACAATAGCCCTGTGAAAAGGAGGCAAAGAAGACCCAATACAATGCATTTAATGCTACACAAGAAACCTGGCTGAAGAATTGTTTGGAGTCAATGCTGATTAACCAGATCATTAGTGTCTGACAGATAAGCAGGTAAGGACAACAAACTTCTTTATGAAATACAGAAGTCAGCCCAAGATATCTTCCTTTGCAAGCTGTCAAGTATAAACTTACTGTGCCAGAAAAATATTACTTTTCTTCAGAGCCATATAAGAAAGGCTCCTGATGGAAGGCATCTGCACATTCTGGAAACCCCCAGCCTTACAGATGTACATTGAACTTTAATGCATTCCCCTGTGGTTTACATAGGTAGATGACAAAATGAGGGATGTCCCCTCTTCCCCTTCCCTGTAGGTTTCAGTGTAGATGGGGAAAATCCTTAGTTTTGTACAGCAAAGGCATTTACTGACTGTTGCTGACCATGTTTTTAATCATGGTATTCAAGTTCATTTAACAGTACACAGAAAGTCTTTGTTAGGAGGACATGTGCAGCTTACAAGTATAAAGCATTATTTGGCTAACAACACAAAATATTTTTAGTATTTGATGTGCAATTCAGATGACCATCATGCTTGCCAGCCCTACAGGACACCTCAGGAGTCACTGGTGGGCAGGAATGCATCAGTCAGATGGGCTGGTGGATGGCCTCTGAGGATCCCTGGAACACAACTTCTGTGTTTCTGAGTTGTTTTCATTTCCCAGGTCAGTGGACATAGATAGCTTTGATGACTCCATCAATTACCAAGTCTGGGGTTATTCTTTACTTTAGGATTTAATTTTTCAAGATGGTGTTTGAATCCTTCAGCATCTAAAAAACTTGTCTCAACAAGCCCAGTCCTTCTCTTATTTTTCTGCAGATTTTCTTAAAATTGCTTCAACCACCAGCAACCAAGGGAACAAAAGGGGGTGCAGAAGGACCAGGCCTCTGGAGGTGGGTTGTAATTTGCATAGAGAGAGGTGAACATTTGCTGGAGCATCAGAGAAGACAAAGGGAAATGTACAAACAGCACAACAATATAAAATCACATTTAATTTTTGTGTGGCATCTCACAGCAGTAAAAGCAGTGTAGTCAGGTCTTAAGGGGACTCATGAGAAGGTAGTGTGATAGTTTTGTGAGGATCATTATGGCAAAGACCTGTTTCATGTCTGAAATTTACCTTTCCTGGGGACAGAAGCCTGGCTGCAGAGCCTAGCTCTGGCCACAGTGCCAAAGCCATCAGAAATCCTCCAGGTCAGTGATGTCTCTCTTTCTAGATTGTGGTATTTCTGGAGCTCCAGCAACCCAACTGTAAAAAGAGATCATGCTGCAGACAAGGCTTATGCTAAGAGAGCAGCAGAACCACTAGTGTCTGGTGTGCTGGGGAATCAGTAATTAGGAGACTTCTCTGGGCAGTCCTCCTTCATGCCTTAGCCTAGGAATCTGCAGTTCCTGCGTGGGACACAGAAGAAGTGACTCCAGAGGGCTCACAGATGACCACACACACCTAGGGTTGCAGCTTGGTGTGAGATGTTGCAGTTTGGTTTCAAGCACCTCTTCCCTGACTCTTCTGGGATAGTTTCTTTGCTGATGTACTATGAGGGTAGCTCAGGAGGGGAAGGTGGGAGGACAGGCAGAATGAATATAGCTTGAGGTGAGCAGACTGGTATTTTTCCAAAATGAATAAGGCATTTTAAGTTTTTCTACGTTGTTAGAGGCTAAGTACTGTAATAAGGACATGACCAGAGAGGACATGCATGTCCAGGGAACTCTCTGTGTGGTTCAAATGCCTGCCAAGCAGCTTGCAGTTGCAATGTCTCCCATCCCAAACACTGCCATGAAAGCTTCCTAGGGCATGGACACACACAGGGACAGCTGGGTGCACAGCGAGCCAGTTCCCCGAGCAGCACGGCCTCGGCTCCTGGAAAGTGCAGGGCGTGGCTGTGATGGTGTTTGGGTACTGTGTATCTGCACCGCAGTGACTCCGTAGCACTGCTTCTCTATCCCCGCAGTGCAGGGTCCCGCACCTGCAGGGTAACTGTGGAAACTGGGTGCCTTGTGACTGCCCAGAGAGCTTGGGCACCAACTGGGTGGTGAGAGCATGTTTGTTTCTGTTTTAAGAGATTCTTCCTCATCTCCTATGCAAGCAGAAATGAACCTGTAGGTCCCTGTTCTGTGCAGGTGTTGTGTGAATTCCTGCTCATGCCGCATTTGTGTCCTTTTTGCCAAGTGATAGCTTATGCCCAAGGCCAGCCCTTTTTTGCTTTAGCTGGAGCAAAGTTACATAGCATTGACGCTTGACAAGAACCACACTTCCGGCATTATTTCACCATTGCTTTCCAGTGGCAGCAAATGCAACATAAAACCTTTCCAACTATGACATGCAGTGTGGTGCTGGAAAACATCTTGTTTTGAGCAAGTATCTAGAAGGTAAAACTTGGTAAGGAGTTTGTCCCCAGAAAAATAAGATAAATGGTCTATTACTTTCCTTTCTATTGTTGATCAGTTATGATAAACATAGGGAGTCTGTATTTTAAAGGGTAAGAGTCACAACTGTCTGGGCCAAATAGTGGTGTTCCAGTGAGCTCACAATCTACCCCATGGAGTTTGGTTTATGTACCCCAAGAGTCTGGATTCTCTAAAAGACATAGAAACTTTTCCATCTCTAATCAAACTCTTTCATCCCTTTTTCTCCCATCTTTTCTTTCCTTCCCCCTTTTGTTCAAAGGATGAGAAGAATCAGGTGTTGATCACCAATGCTTGGCTGCAAATGGTGAGTAGCCTCTGACAGTAAAGAAACTATCTAATTGAAAACTACTGAATGTGATTTAGCTGAAAAGCAAGACCACTATCTTATCAGCTTGTGTATAACACAATACAAGCATCCATTTTTAGTCATTTAAAATTTCCCTAGTGCTTTTTTAGAATTGAAAATTAAATTCAGGAGACTATTAATCCTTTGGACAGACCTGTTGACCTTTGGACCATGAAACCAACCACATTGTTTTGCCAGTGGATGTAGGGATCTAGTAACAAAGAGCCCAGAGTTAAGGTCCCATCAGAGGTAAGAAGAGAATCTTCAAGAGGCTCAAGGCCCTCGCCATAAGTAGTGATGGGGACTTATAAGCCAGACACCCAGTTAGAGCTAGGCAACCTGAACTTGCTACTTCTGGGAAAATCCCACCTCTACCTGAAACTGGGAGTCTGAACACAGATGTGGTCACTGGACCACATGCAGATTCCTTGTGGGGAGTGATGGTTAATCCAGGGACCACAGAGGGCCTGATGGCTGCTTTGCTGCTGGCAGCACCCAGGTACCTCTCCGGGATACTGCCTTCCCTCGTGCTTTACAAACCTCTCCCACAGACATTCCTCCTCTCTTTTCTGCAACCTGCTCCAGCTAGAGATTCACCTGTACCACTCACGCAGAATGAGCAAAACTAACCTTCATTAAGGGAAGCGACCACCTTTGCAGGAGGGAGTTTCCCATCAGGTCTGCTTGGCTGCCTATGGTGAGGGATAAAGTGTTTTCTTGTGCTGCATAAACAGATCTCCTTAAGGACTTGTGCATAGGAAAGAAGCAGTTCTTGAAGGAGATACCAGCGAGAGACTTGAAGATTAAACTAATATTACTTCGATTTTCATGGCCAAACTCTGTCTCATATTAGTATGTTCAACTGAGCAGGCTGCTTCTTCCTTAGCTACCTGCTGGGATTTGCAGCAGAAATTAGCATTTTTATATTGCAAAAACTAACTCAGTCAGATCTATATGACTACAGGATTGTTAGGTCAGAGCCTGTGGGTGTCCTGTCCCTTGCAAAGATGTTCTACAGGTATAGCACTGATACGGATTTCTCTTGCAAGCGTCCTGTTGAGATTCATTGTAAGTCAGAAGGCTCTTCCCAAAAGCTGTTCCTGTACCTTTCTCAAATTAGCTGTGTTGAAGTGGAGGAGATGGGATCAGAAACAACCCTTTGGCATATAAAGTTCACTTGCCTACCTCTCAGAGCAAGGTGGTTAGTAAAAGAGTCACCCAATTTTTGTAACATTAAATTATTCCTCACCCATTTCTGGGGACTCTCAGATCATGGTCCACTTACCCCACTAACCACCTCAAAAAACACGGAGGTGCCTACTGCCAGTGGTTCTGCCAGCCCACCAGGAAAGGTTTGGGATGCCTGACTTCTGGCCACAAGATGAAGACTTAGACACTGTCTTCAGTAGTTACACCTCTATATATGTTATATATGTTATATATGTTATGTATATATATGTTATATATGTTATTTCCTCTATATATGCCAGCTTTTCTTAATAATCAAAGCCAAGCATTAAACTGTTACCATACTGCTGCTATTGCTATTGGCAAAATCTATTCTGTTCCCATAATATTCCAGAGAAATTAGAAGACTTTTACAAGCTCATATGATTTGATGTATGTGTTTCCCAACAGTACTGGGTTGATGCTTATTTGTCTTGGGATCAGTATAAATATCCAGGAGTGCAGAACTTGCGATTTCCTGCTGACCAGATTTGGGTACCAGACATTCTTCTGTATAACAGGTAAGCAAGATGTGAAATGACCAGTAGGAGACTAGAACTAAATGCTAAAAATCAGCCATACTTTACTGATACTGTGGGCCTTTTGCCCTCTATGGATTTGACTCTTACCCTTAAAGACTAACAAAAACAAGCAAGCATCTGCTGACAGATTTTTCTAATAGCCAGTCTTACTTTTCCTTGGTCAAGTTGTGCAGATGTCTTCTTTAACTTTTTCTCAGTGAACACAGAGAGAAAACTATCTATAGTTCCTTCAAAATTACCGTATCTGCAGAATAACTATTATCCTATGTCTGTCAATCTCTGTTTCTGATTGAAGTAAATAAATGGATTTTCATCTCACTTTTGTTGTCATATGTTTTATAAACCTCTCCGTCATTCTTCTTCTACTCTGACCATTCTCTAATTTGTTTTTCCTTCTATGGAGATGAATCTAGTTCTCTAGACAGCATTTCTGCAGTGTTGAATGAAGTAGAAACTCTCTAGACAGCTGTTTCCTTAATGCATTCCAGGAGGGGATTTGGGGTTTTCTCTAGTAATATCTTAATTCTGGACTTATTTTTTGATCTACTGCAAACCCTAGTTGTTGCCATTCAGCTCTGCTGTCTCACTAGATTTTCCCTGTTATGTCTTTCTCTGACAGTTTTCAGGGTAATACTTTGTAATATCCCAGATTAACTTTCATTTTGTTAGTTTCCAGAGTTCACCGTGATCTGTATTCCATTCCAAACCCTCACAACAAGATATCCAAAGGAGGCTTGGAGAGACCTAGGTTGTTTAAGTGTTCTTTACTTCAATTTTGCTTCTCACTGTCTCATTATTCCTTTTCAGTCTCTAAAAAGGAGGCATAAAGCTTGGTCCATATTACTATAGTTGATAAGAACATGCTGAAATTCAGATAGATCACCGGTCTCCTCTTAGTAAGAAAAATAGATTGATTTGGTGCAGTTGGCCCTTCACAAATCTGTGCCAGATGTTTCACCCCATTTTCTTTGAAGTTAGGCTGATTTGTCTATAATTTCACCTTTAAAAGAAGTCAGAATTTTTTCTCCCCTAATTCACCAAGCCCTTCCCTCTTCTCCACAAACACTCACAGATAATTGTTAATGCTTCAGAGGGTATTTCGGCCAGTCCTTTCAGTTCTCCAGAGCAAATTTCATCAGCTCTGCTGAGTAGAATCTGTCTTATCTAAATTTCCTTAACCTGTTCATCCCCTCTTCTGCCATGTACTCCTGCCACTGTGTAACAATGAGTTGGAAAGAATGGGGCACACAGGGCACAGGATACTGCAGCTCTCTGCACCCTGTTTTTTTTTTTTCCCTTCCATAGCAAGTGATGGATCAATCTGATCCTTTGTCTTTTCCTTGTCCCCTTGTATTTATTAGATCCTTTTTGTTGTCTTCTATGTCTTTGATAATTACCACTCATTCTGTACTTAGGCCTTTTAGTGTCCTTTGTTTTTGTACTGGGGACAATACTGAGGACTGAGGACTCAAGACATGGATAAAGAGCAGATCCAAAGAGTAATGGAGGCTCTGAATTTTTTAAACCTGGTTGAAAGACAGAGTATGTAGAATGGTGTAGTCGTGCAACATAGACCTGCACGTAGCCACTACAGGAAAGACTCTACAAGCCAGGGGATCCCTCTATGGTTAATCTCTTTCCAAGAGACCCTCTTCCCAAAAGCCCTTAGACCTGCTCCTTTGGAGAATCATTATCATTTTTTGGCTCATTACTCCCTTAAATTTCTCAGATTTTTTGGAATAGTAATGAAATTCTCTTTTCTTGGTCACTTTTGCTTTTGGAGTTTCAATGAATCTCCTCCTACAAGCCCCTAAAATAACTTCTCTCTAGTGGTTTCTTCCAATGCTAGGAGCAAACTTTTGTCTTCTCTGCATTTCAGGGGACTGCAGAATTGTTATGTCAGGCCACCATTGTTGTTACAACAGGTATCTGGATAAGGTAACAAATAACTTGATTTATGTGGTGAGCTGCCTCATTTTGACAGTTGCCCTAGAAAAAGCCTCATTGTCCTGACTGTCCAATTTTTGGGTACAGCTAATGTGACACTTTTACTTCTTTTCCTTCTGCCTTTGTTCTGAGACATGCAACACTGAGCCTCTCACTTCTTTGAGCAGCATGCAAGCAGCCTGCCCACGTGCAGGCTGACAGCAACCACGAGGAGCTGAGATATTAGTCAAGGGTAGACACCACCCAGATGTAGGAATTTAATTCAGCCAAAAGATTATTTTTATGTTGACAGTTATATCTTTACTCACACATCAGCTTGCTTTTTCTTTGTTTTGTTTGCATTGTGTTACAGTGCAGATGAAAGATTTGATGCAACATTTCACACAAATGTGCTGGTGAACTACTCTGGATCCTGCCAATATATTCCTCCAGGTAGGGCACAGAGAGTATTTGTTTACTTTCAATCAAATAATTTCAAGCAGGTTTCCTTCATGAATGAAACCAAAGTGTTTAAAAGCCATCTGTGGAAATTTTGCAACCTGTCTAATAATGGGACAGGCCCGCTAAGAAAATTTAAGTCCATTATCAGTAGTATTTACACTTTATGAATCAGTAAAATATTCTGCTGAGCAGTTTTCTTAGAACATCCAGAGGCCCACCTAAGGTGTCATCCAAAGTAAGGTGGTGTGCACCCTGTCATCATGTTTCTTATGCAGTCCAGCTAGGTCTCTGTTTTGTGGAGAGATGTGTGAGCAGAGGAGACCCTAAGAACAGCACTTGCTCAGCATTGAAGCCCTTCTTGCCAGGCTGAGGCTAAAAATCCAGTTGAAAAGACAAACGGACTGGTCTCAGCCAGCTGGACCCAAGTCAGTCTCTTCACCTGTGTTGGTGATTCCCTGCCTGCATGGTCCAGTAGCCAGGACTCACCAGCTAACACACAGGCTATCCCACAGTTGCTCACTGTGGTGGACAAAAAATTCCTAAACTTTGTGTCATAACATAGCATTATCCTCAGGCAGATCCACAGGGCCCAGTGGGGATTACCAATGACTTCCCTGATGGCTGCTCCACTGCTGTTCCCTACCCATTAGACCCCTTAAAGCATCCCAGAACATGAACTAGACACATCCAGAGTTAAATTCAAGGCTCGGTTACCTCACAGATGATAAAGGTCAGAACTGAGCACAGTTTAGCACAGCAATGTATTTTCAAAGGACTGTGCGTCTGAGGGAGGGCCTGACCAGGAAAGAGCTGGTCACAGTACAGTGAGTCCCTGGAGCTCTTGTCAGACCAAGCAACTGCCTGTAATCTGCTAGGGCCAGCTGGCACTGGGAGACAGGCTGGGCTGCTCAGGGTGGCCACAGTGTCCCAGGAAGCCTACCTCAAGGATGAAGTGAGAAAGATCTTCACTGGTGGAGGAAGGGAAGCTATTCCTGGCAGCATCTTCCACCTGCAGTACTTGCTTAGTTAACCCATGATTGTATCAGACAGAATTTTTGAAGAGGAAACTTGGTGGCAGTCAGAGACAGATAAGGGTAAGATGAAATGCACCCTGCACACACTTGATCATGACTGATTTCTACCTGCAGGCATTTTGAAGAGCACATGTTACATTGATGTCCGCTGGTTCCCCTTTGATGTGCAGAAGTGTAATTTGAAGTTTGGCTCCTGGACTCACAGTGGCTGGTTGATTGACCTGCAGATGCTCGAGGCTGATATTTCCAACTACATCTCAAATGGAGAATGGGATCTAGTGGGTAAGTTGGCCAACCTACAAATTTTCAAGAGTCTAATTTTCAAATGCAAACCTCAAATATATAGAAACAATCAATCAATTTGACATGGAATACAGATATTAAAAATGTAGATGTAAGAAGAAGCAAAAAAGGAGGAAAAATAATCATGTATCAGAGACAGTCTTTGAGCAACATCATTGAACTTCATCTGAAAACACTGTGTTCTGAAGCAATCACCTGCCACTGAGTACATTAATGAAAGCTACTAGTCCTGACACATCTGAGCAGTTTGTCAGTACTAAACTTGGATGTATCTTATGTAGGTGCATGGAACACTACTGTCACATTTACTCTAATACATCAGCAAAATTGATTGGTGTAAAAAGTATTTCAACAAAACTTTTGCATAAATGAATCTTTCTCACCCAGAAAAGCATCAAAGTGTCTACCAGTTCATAAAGTCCACGGATTAGTATGTCCCTCTTTTATGCTTTGGAAAATACCGGTATTTTCAAAAGAATATATGCCCAGAACTAGTTATTCAGAGTGAGCTTCTAGTGAGTTTTTTTGAGCTCATTTATTTAGCTGTAAGTCACAAACAGTGTTACAGAAATCGATTGAACTTAGACAACTGCAAGGAGAGGTTATAAAAAAGACAATTTATTTTCCAGTGTGGATGCACCGATGAGGAAATAAGTGCCCCAACTGCATGCAGTATTTTTACCATTCAGGACATCTGAGAAATTATATTCACTTTTATGAGGAGCCAGAAGACTCCACAGTGGAGTCCTCCTAAAGTCCAGCTATTTCAGAGCAATCCTCCCTGTCCGCCTGTAATGGCGGTTATTTTTGTCCAATAACTTTGCATATCTGATTGAGAGATTGTGGTTTATCTGCCTTCAACCCTGACCAGGGGACAGAAAAACAGGGACTTATTTAGCTCATACAGCAAAAGCATTAAGTATCACCTCAAGCAAGCCATGGCTGTATCCTATAAGAAAACTTTGCTAAGTCTTTGCCAAAGTGCACACATTGTCACATCATCTGTTATGTCCACAGAAGCAAAAGAGAAGTGAGCAATTTTAGCATGAAAGATACAAGGTGCTGAGTTCTTCTGTCTCTCCTGACATTTCCAGTGCTCTTGCAGCCCCCATCACACAGCACTTCAGGAAATCTGCTGCAGCAGGTTCACCAGCGGCAGCCCTACATCCGTATTGGACAGCTATGTCTCTGAACCTTCAGATATGACAGGCTGAGTTTAACTTGGCTTCCTTTCTGAAAAGTGAGCTGTATCCTGTCTGTTTTTCCTGACCAAAAAAGTAGCAAATATGTATGGAGGATTACAGAACACTAAGAAGCAGTGGCACTTGTCACACAGAAAATCTGCTGTATGTGCTAGTAAATATCAATAGTACATCAATAGTATGTTACCATTCACAGAATGCAGAGAGGCAGAATGCACATTTTTCTTGTTGAGGTTGTGATGCCCAGGGCTGTTTTGTACTGGCCTGGATGAGCTTTATTAGCTAAGCTAGGTTCAAGTGACTCAGAAGGCATGAAAATAAACTCTAGAAAACACAGAAGGTGGACTAAGAACAGCAGAGGTTACACACATTGGCTCATAAACTATCACTCCTTGGTCCAGTCCAGGGAGGTATCTGGGAGTCCTGCATCTCTTCCCACTGCTCTGATCACCCTCTCTGTAGGTGTCCCAGGGAAGAGAAATGAGTTATACTATGAATGCTGCAAAGAACCATACCCAGATGTGACGTACACCATCACCATGCGTCGACGCACCCTCTACTATGGCTTGAACTTACTCATTCCCTGTGTGCTCATATCTGGCTTAGCACTGCTTGTATTCCTTTTGCCAGCTGATTCAGGAGAGAAGATTTCTTTAGGTAAGTACTAAATATTCATTTGTTTCATAAGCATTCTATAAAATAAGAAAATAAATACCTCATGTTGTTATGGTGCTCAATGAATAAAGATTTCACTAGCAGAGCAATAGAAATAATTTTGTGGTCGCAGGATAACAGCTTTCTATACGACATTCACACATCCTATTCTACACATATAGAATCTTTTGGGCTGGGAGGAAACTGAACTTGTTGCTAACACAGGCGGCAGTGATAGTATTCTCTCATGCCTGTTGTTATGTTTTTTTAGTACATATCAATGCATTTCACAGCTCATTAACTCTCTTTTTCAGATAGAACATACTAGGAAAAACTAGGAAACAAAGAGTGAAGGGCTGTGAACAGCAGCAGCTGAGCACCAGATTTTCACCTTCAAGGTTCATCTCTCAATATATCTAGCCATGAGTCCCTATTAACACAGCCATGGAAGGTCTAAAAGAGATTTTCTGTTGTATATGTTGATAGAAAAATGGAGAGAGTTCTTCCAAGAGAAGATAGGGGAGAGCTGTAAATACCAGACTGGCCTAGATGAGACCTTAACAGTTAATTGTGCATGATTCTGTCTCAGGACAGAAGCTTCTAAATCATGTGAAGTGTCCTCAGTGGGGTTTTTCTTTGTTAAAAAATAAAATATATCTGAGCAGCCTGCGTAACAAGAAGTAAAACGCAGGCTATCAGGAGTACAATTGCTGTCTATGAAATGTAGGATATGGATAAAGAAAAGAGTTATTTGAGGTGTAGTACTATGTTGACCTAAAAATGGGAGCTAATGTTCATACATTGACCTTTTGATTTCTCAGTATCAAGATGATTAGGTTTAGCAACAGCCTTTCCAGATAGAAAAAAGAGCTTCTTTCAAAACACACTGCATGTCTTTGAGGTATGTTGTATAATATGCAATAGCAAAACCTAGGCTGCTGTCTGTGCAAGTCTCTCGTAATCCTTAACAACCATTTGGGCTTTGTGCAGTGTTTTGGAAAAGCACTGTAGTTCACCAGTTTTGCAAGCTTCGTTTCACTCAGCAAAAAAGATTTCTCCATTACTTTGAGAGAAGCAAGGTTTGTGTGTATTAGACACACAGAAAGTGAAAAAAGAGAAAAGTATAAGAGAGCAGATAGAATTGCAGCTAATAACACTCGCACTTTGTAGAAGTTCTAATCTTCATTGACAGACATGAAGTCATGCGTTTGGCTTAGCTGTATATCAGGACAAAGCTATATTTAACAGCAATGACATCAGAGGAGCAGCTGCAGAATTCATTTTCCTCATTCTCCCCAAATATGTTCACTCCCTCCAGGTATCACTGTTCTTCTTTCCCTGACTGTGTTCATGCTGCTTGTGGCTGAGATCATGCCTGCAACTTCTGACTCAGTCCCACTAATAGGTAAGTCTCTTTTCACTGCTTTGTGCACCACGTGTGATGCCTCTCAAGAGCTGTTCAAAGCAAATTTGAGGATTGACTCCTTTTGTTACTCCAGTTTTGCATTCAGCAATGTCAGGAATGTCAGCCTGGAGTTCACCATGTGCATGTATGATGAAAAGGACCTACGTAAGGTTACAAAAAAGCACTGGAAATATTAGATAAGCAGGTAACTGCAAGGATTGAGAGGACACAGAATCAACACTGCAGAAAACTAATCTTTCTTCTTTTTCATCACCACGCCTCCCTGCTATTGCACTAATCCTTCCTACATTCCCTCTTCTCTCCATCTTAAGAGTAATTCAGGATACAACAGTCAAAATTCAAGTGTATCACTGGAACATTTTTAATATGTACTGGAAACTCTGGGACAGATCATCATTTTGGGATTGTGGGCCAGACAGACATCGTTACAGCCTCTGTTTTTATAGGACCACCCCTTTACTTTGGTTTCGTGGGGTACTTTAGTCTCATTGCAGCGTAGAGAAAATAAACCTGGCCTATTTTACAAAATAAAAAAGAATGGCCACTACCTGAAAGACCTGTGGATACAAATCATGATTAAAATACATGTTCTAGACAGCAGAAATGAAATAGTCACCAATAAGTCTAGGTGGTGATGGAAGATGCACATCACAGCTGTATAATGCACATCACAGCTGTATAATGAAAGCCTCAAAAAAGTTTTGTGACTAGGACAAAAAAAAGCATTTACTCAGACAGTTTCATTATCTCTCTTTAAGGCTTTAAAACCAGGCCTGACTCTGGGGAAGGAGGATGCGCATGCAACAGTAAGGACAATGGCGCCCATAGGCAAAAGTTTCTGAAAGCCACCAAAAACCTTACACATCTTACTGAAAGCCAGCAAGACTCTTGGCTTTGAGTCATACAGGACCTTCCCAAAAATTAGTAAAACATCTTTCTGAACTGGGACACAATGGAGACAGAGCAATTCTAAGAGAAACTTGTGTATAGGAAGGAGACAAAAGCCATTGTGAACCACTGTTGATATAACTTTGCTGCATGTAATACATAACAAATCCCATTTAGAATTTATAAAGTGGTACACTTGCCTATGGTCAGTCCTCTGGCTTTAACCTGAACAGTTTCTACTAATACAGTCTTCTATCACAGAAGGTAGGATTTGTACCAAGAAAAGTTATGAATAATTATGTACTTTTACAGACTTTCATGCTGCAATAACAGACAATTTCTGCTTATCAGAGAATTACTAAAATTGCTGTAAATGATATCCACTACTCACTCATTCTCTGCAAATATTTTAATTTGTCACTGTAGACAATCTTGTTGGTCAAACATGATTTATTCTTAAGTGTTGGATGGCTGTTCCCAGGCCCCACCCTCTTCCTCAACTGTCCAGAAATGTTCCCTGAGGACTTGCTACCTGATTTACCCAGAGACAGAGTCAGAATGACAAATCTGTTGTTCGCTGGATTGTCTTTTTGACCTTTTTAAAGGTGGATGCAACTTCTGTCTTTCTCCATCTCCTTAGTCCTGCAATGATCCCCTTAGGATTCTTGATGATCCCATAGATTCGGGAAGGTTCAGATCTCACAATCAATCTCTGAGTCCTTCCTTACCTATTTCTGGCTGTGTTCCTCATACTTGAACCATCTCTAAACAGAGAAATGTCAGAGACCTTGATGGTGCGAACAGGCAAAGTACATATTGCCTTGACCTTATCACTGTTCACTGTCACTAAATCATCCCCTCCTTTCAGCAGCAAGTCCATGTTTGCCTTGTTCAGCTGTTTGTGTGTTTGTGTAGTGATAGAAACTCTTCCTGTTGCCCTTGATTCCCTTTCTAGTCTCAATTAATGAGTTTTAACGTTTCTGACACCAACCATAATGACAAGACAATGCTTTCAAATTTTCATTTTGGAATCTGTTTCTGCTTCCCACAACCCTGTCTCTTCTGCACTGAAGCCCTGCCACAGTTTAACCATACTCATCTATAGGTGTGCTGTTTCTTGCATTTGGAGGCACTGTGCTTTAAGCCCTTTCAGTTTTCCTGTCCTGCATTATCCTTCGAAGCATTCTCTGGTAGGTATACTAGTTCCCCCCAAAAATGACAACTCTGTTCACAGACAAGGTCTGTGCTCTGCTCACTTAATTCATTGAGTCCTCACTCAGTTCATAGTCCTGATCTTCACTATTTCACAGTAACTCCAGCCTATGTTGCCACTGATTGTCATGTTCTCAAACAGTTCTTCATTGTTAGTGAAGGACCCCTGCACCACCCCTGGTTATACATTATATATGTGCTGCCTTTTCAGCAGTCATCAGGGTAGATAAAGCCCCTGGTGGCAATGAGGGTTTGTGTACAGAGATTTTCCTGAGTAGTTTTAAGAAGTTTGGATGGTCTGTTATTCACTCCCACCCAGAGAGAAGGCCCCCCCACCCCATCCAAGTGCCTTCTTCACATAACTTCTTCTGAAGGACTTCTGGCAGTGAGGAATGTCTCTCAACATCTCAGTTTTCCAGCAACATTATTTTTACATGACTATGTGCAGAGTTTCAGTTGGTCCTGCATATTCCCCAGACATAATGCATTGCTCAATCTAGAGACAAGCTCCTCCACCTTGTTTCACCATTCTTGAGGTCTTTCTTGCTCTTGAATATACAATACCATTTTTTCCACCCTTGTCTGCTACTTCTACATTTGGGTTGTTATCTCCCTTCCACAATATTTCTAGTTTAAAACCCTGCCCCTAACTCCTTGCTCCACTCCAGATTTGCTTATCCATTTGGTTTCTGCACCCAAACCGCCCTTTTTCAGCAAGTGCTCAGACCTGGGCTGTACGCTTTTACATGATCTCGAGTTCTATAAATCATATCCTTCCTCTAACAAAGTAACATAGCATCTTTTCCTAACAGTGGCCTTACACGTGATCCCAAATGGGATATTTCAGCTGCTGAACTGAATATGCCAGGTCATGATCACAGTTTTTCAGTGTGACCTCTGGTTCAGTTAAAGTCCTGAGAATTAATATGAGGAAAAGGAGTACATTTGGAAAGCTCATTCAAGTTTTGAAGAATGAGCATGGTTAGAAGCAAGTTGCAGGAATAAACAGATTTTCTAAAGCATATGGTTTGTGAAGGATGCAAATAATTTGATCCTGAAGTAGAAAGATCCCTTTCTGATCTCATGAAGACTCACTGTTACTGGTTTTCATACTTGTGGGTGCAGACATACTTTGAAAACGTGACTCCCATGGTTTCAAAATCTGCATTATGTTCTTAGGGCCTATGTTTTTGTTTTTTTTTTTAAAAACATGCATCTACACCTCTCTGGATCTGCATGCACTGTCACAGCCATTGCTATTTCAAAGCCACTAATGCTTAACATGCTGTGCTTTCTTCTCCTTCTGACCTTGGCTTTAACTACTGAACTCTAATAATATGGGAAAATATCATGCTGCTGTTTTTCTTGAGGTAGCAAAGAAGAACTGTTGTAATATGACACCAAGAAAAGTACTAGCTTTTGTGTACTGGAACATGTTTACAGAGTAATGTATGTCTTAGAGTACTTAGAGAGTAATTAGTTTATCTTAGTTAAGGGGAACCTCAAATTATATTAACAACAAACAAAGTACCTCTCAGATTAAATAATAAATAAATAAATAGAAGGATGCAGGTGGGACAAGACAGTTGCTCTTTTGTACCTTTGCAAAGTGGGTCATCTCTTCCTTGGTATGTGTTCTGCATTCTCTGTCTGTTTATAAAGCTGTCCAAAGCAGGGACCCTCTTACTCCACACATCCAACTTTCCCATATGAGAGATTCCCATTTCTCAGTAGCTTACCAACTATCATGTTAATATATGTTAACAACAGGTCAACTTCTTTTTCTGTAAAGAGCGAGTGACAAGACTTGGCCTGGGAATCGGTATCTTTGAGCACCAGGACTGTTCTGCTCCTGCTGCTCTTGAGCTTTCCTTTACATGGTGAGCAATCCACTTTCTGTGCCAAGAAAAGTTCCAATTGGACAGGCTGGTCCCCTGCTCTCACTCAGCTTTCTCGGGGTTTGCATTCACATCAGTAGCTAGCTAATCCTTGTCCAGCAGCATGTCAGCTCCCATCCTTCTCTAGCATACTCTCCTTTTTGGGGAAAATATTTATTTTCAAAGCCTAGTTTTCAACAGCATACATCTATGCAAAAGAAAAACACCACAATATTTCAAAGGTTGAATCCTGCCCTTCACAGACATGCCAATGGAAGGAGAAGCCTGAACCAGGGAACGATGCTTCTGTTTCTGTTTAAAACATTAATCACCCGTAGCACAGCAATAAGCTCAACCATTTAAATCAAAAGAGTTGAAGTTCTATGACATCTACAAACACAACAGTTTGGCTATAATCCAGCACAAATCAACTTTAGGAACCAGGATTCCTCCTTTGAAGGGTACTGGAAGTCCCTCCTGACACTTAAAACCTCTAGAGTGTAGCTCCTAAAAGACTTTCAGACTATGGCTATACAGCAGCAACTGTGTCCTGAACTTACCCTTCCTGCTGTAGTTTAATCATGCCTTGTGGGAAAAGTGTCTTACTACAGTCATGATTTTACTTGTAATTTTTCTCTTTAAAGTTACTTCTACCAAGAGTCCAAGTAAGTAGGAAACTGGAGTTCATTACTTGAGGAAAATATGTACGGAAATGCAGAGAACTCCAGATGTGCTACACAACTAAATTACTGGTCTGACTGTGCTAATCACTAGGTAAAATCATAAAGCCTGTGTGATACAGCTCAGGTATAAGATAATTGTTTCTTTTTCTCTTTTTAAAAACCTATGTAATTATGCAGATTTGTTTTTCATTATAAATGCCAGAAATTTCGTGTGTATTTCAGACACCTTCCACTCCCCATTATTGCACTCATCCAGTGCATTACATAGGAAGATGTAACCGTGTCCCATGGTGTTGATTTTCTGCTCAGCAACTAAATCAAAATTAAACAAATACTGTTACTAATGAGTACTATTATTTTAATTAGAGCCTTTGTACAAGATCAGGCTCTACCTTTTGCAATTAGAGGACTAGGTAATTAATCTGAAAACTACATTTGAGGTATTTAGCTCTACACTGTAAAGATTTTTTTTTTTTTTTAAATAAAGATATTGTGATCCATGTTCGGTGAATGGTTGCACCCAATTATATAAGAGATATTTTCAAACCTAAATTATTATATTATTCTAGGTAAATAATAGTGGACAAGGATCTGGTTTTGGTAATGGTTATATGGCCATTTCTCAGGAAGGGATGAGTTCCCTCCTTAGGCAATAGACATATGCCTGAATGCCTTTAAAGTCTTCATATCCCTGATCTGTTTCATTAAATTGTGTTTTCTATCCAAAAGCAACCTTATAATTAAGACCAGGAAATCATGCATTAAGAAGTAACTAAGGAACAAATTCCTCCAAGTCAATACATATTTCTAACTACCACTCTTACCTTTCATTATTATCCTTTGGCTGGAGCCTCCTGAAGATTACACACTTGGTGGTCATGTGGTCCCACATCCAGTGGTACCAAATAAAGCAGTGATTAGAATCAAATTTATCATGCACTGCTGTAGGAAAGTCTTCAATAATGCCCCAGGATAAGTTGCTAGTTTGGGCTCATAAACTTAAAAAAATCCTCTCCTAATGTAATATTTAGTTCCTACCAAAATCGGCCAGTTTTTTCAGAAAGATAAATCAATCCACAGCCCATGTTAAGTCAGACATGGCCAAAAGCCATTGCTCTGGAAAATTTATGCCAAGCCAGTGAGGAGCCTAACCAGCACATCTTTCTTACTATTCTTTTCCCCTGCCTGCAATATCACCTCCAGAGGGGCAAAATTTTTTGGGCCACATGGCATTGTTTGCACTTCCCCCCTCCTGCTGTGTGGTTAATAATTTCTGATTGTTTTCCATGCCAAAATAATTCCAAAGTGCTGCAAATCCTTATTTTCTACCAACTTTCTCTAAAATAACACCAATGATTTTGGATCAGGAGTCTGTATTTTGCTTTAAATGGAGTTCATAGCAGAAAGTGGGGAACATCAGGAAGCTAGTATGTACACTGTGTTTGAAAGGGGAACATGAAGTTCATAAATATGTGGAACTGGCACTTCCTATGATTAACGTCCACGTGATGCTTGACATTTTGGCTGGATGCATCAAATAAAACACAATAAAAATAAAGTTATCTCCATCTCCAGGTAGCAAAAGTGCATTCCTCTGTCTTATTTTGCTAAGTTCCTCTGCTTTTTTGAAAATCACAACTTACTTGCTGCTTGGGGCTCCGTTATGATGATATTTTCCAGCTGTATCCCCTCCTTGCTGTTCCTTACCATGCCTATGCCATTTCAGTAAGCATGAACTACTACTGCAGTTAAGTACTTCTGCAGAAGATGCTTGAGTTGATTTCTTGCATTTAGTCATACAGCAAACGAGACTGAAAATTACTAGGACAGGGAAGCAATGTGGTGCTTTGTCACCTTCTGGAGTTACAGATTGTTTCAAGTTATGAACATAAGGCATTAGTTGTTTTGACTAGAGAGGAAATTAGAATTATCCATATGACATTTTTTATCATCTTCCAGTGTGTTCTCAGCACTATCTCACTTTACTCTGTCCCTTTTTGAGCTTTTGGAGTGCCTTTCCCCTCTTTCCTTTCATGGTCCTGCCTGGTACATTGTCAGAAGCAAGACCCTGCTAAATGTCTCTTATGAAACAGAAATTCTCATTCAAAGAAACTCTTACGGTTTCATTCCCGATGATCAGTGATGATTTTTCCAAAGCCAAGAGTCTTGGATGCTTTTTATTTAAAGAATAACACAATCAAACAAAATAAGAGAACAGTCTTACTTTTCAAACTCACGCTTCTATTCTTCAGGAGAATATAGAAGGAGAAGAGTTTCAAAACACAAGTACCATAATGATATGTCTGCTTCTGTATTTCTTTGCTGTCTGTGTACAACAGTAAGTCATAAAGAGGCCTTCTCCTCTATCTTTTAATTTTTTCGGTCTCTGAGTAACTCTGCCATTGCCGTTTGCAGACTGTCACAGCATCTGCCCAGCACCAGGCCTGGTCTCTGCAATAGGAGAAAAGAAGGGTCCTTAGAAGCCCCTCTGCTGGTATCTGAGGTTTACATCAACCTCCACAAGCGTTAGTTCTCTCACCTAGACCATTTCCAGAAGGAGGAGCTGTGAATATCTCATTCTGAGCTCACAAGAAGCACAAAGCATTCAGCCCTGAATGACTGAAATCACTGGACTTAGAATGACTCTTAACCCAGTTATTCATTTCACATGCAAAACCTGATGTTTTCTGAAAAGATAGAATAGAAACAGGAACACCAGTGGGAGGCATCCAACATCCAACTTTTGATCAGTGTGAATACCTGAGCACAATACTTTCTTCCTTCCCCTGGTGTTTCACACGAACCACAACCAGTGTAACTAGTCACAGGGCAGATGCTCTGTCTCTCTTGTGAATGACTATGTTAACAAATCTGGGTTTGCTAACAATGTCGATAACGCTGGCATGGTAGGGTATGATATATGATATATATATATCATATGTCATATGATATGATATATATTATATATGACATGTAATACCACTGTTCAGTGACAAAATCAAGGCAAAACATTAATCTTAGGGATTCTGTTTTGCCTACAGTCTCTAATCAGTCCTTGAAGTTAATCCAGCAAAATGTCTTCCAGAACATCTCTAAAATAATCCTAAAATGCTTCTCCAACATCAGATAATGACACAAAACATCCAAAAATTAATTGAATGGTCTTCAAATAATGAATTGCAGATTGTTGCTATCCTTTTAATACAGGTGACATCAGAATATGCCTGCAAAGAATGAGTAACTGTTCTCATTGACATTTTAGAAGACCTTCTGATTATCTGTAGTTTTATTAGGTCCATGTTTGTTATGACAACAGCACCTGATCATCTTCTGATTGTCCTGGAACAGATGCTAACAACTCCTAGATGTTAAAACTGCTGTCCATATAGTATGTTACATAATCCCTCTGGCAAAGAAAAGGAAGAAAATAAATTGTACAAAAGCAAATATTTCATACTTCTTGAAGATCAATCAAGCATCCAAACCAGCTGTTTTATTCACTCACCTCTGCTGAAGAAAGCATCATAAAGGTTTTAAAGCCTATGATGAACATTTAGAAGTGACCAGTACAGTATCCTCAGTATTCCTGAGGAATTTTTTTGTGTAAGTTAGGGATATTGAGACGGTCCAAACACAGGTCTTCTGGTGCATTTTTCTTACCTGTGGTAGGTACCCAGGGCAGAGAGCAAATGAGCTACTTCCTCTCCAGGATGTCAGTCACTTCCAAGCTTTGCCTCAGAGCAGATGAATTACCAGCAACCAAATCCCTGGTCTTTCACACGCAGCCTGATCTGGGATTGCTGTTCCTAACACTTCCCACAGTGAAGGTACAAGGGAGAACAGAACAAACCATTTTTCTCAGTGCAGTGTAAACCAAATTAGTGAAATACAACATGAAGGGAATTGTCAAAGATTGCAAGCTGATCTAGTAACTAGGAATTACAAGTAGGACACAGAGAGGTGTTTAGTGGGAGTTAAGCATTTTCTCCTGCAGTTTAAGTAAAAGGGGCTGAACTTCTTCATAGAATCAGATTTGCCTTTTCCTCTGCCAACAGACACATAGCCGTAGGACTTTGTGGGAGCAACAGCTTCAAAGCACTAAAGGAATAAATAGGTTTCAGGATGGTTCCTAAAACACTGCCAGAAAAGGTCTGGTGGCTAGGTCAAGGCTGTTGCTTGGGAGACCAAAGCTCTTTACTTGTCTCTCCCATGCTCCACCTCACAGGAGAACATCCTATTTCTGTGCTCAGCAACATCAGTGGAGACCCAGAAACAGAGTTTGCTAATTCAGGGCAGTGTGGGGGTAGGGTAGAATGAGTGAAGATTGAAGTCCTGTGGCTCCAAGGGACATACTATCAATGAGCGTTGTAGCTTGATCCTTTCAGCAGCAAGGCTTTTCTGCTCACAGGGCTGCTGGAGAAGGTCGAGTTATAGTCATAGTCAGAGAGGATGCTAGAGGTGATGTTGCATTCCACTGTGGGGAACTGCAAGGAGTTCTTTTAATGATGGATGCTCAGGAACGAAATTAAGCCAAACAAGGCAACCATTCTATCTGAGAACTGTTTATTGGCAATGAATAGACAAAATATAAAGGATTTAGTCTACTAAAGAGGGCTAGAGAAGGCAGAGCAAGAGGAAGAAAAATGGGAGAGAGAGGGGGAGAGAGGGAAAAGAGAGCATTACCACTGGAGGTCATAGATGTCCTGAGGCGGGGCTGCGCACTCTGCTGCTTGTCAAGGCTCCCGTGGTGACAGGAGGCCGGACACAAGGTGAGGGGGATCGGGCAGGAGGGCCAGGACTCTGCACAGGGTCAATGTTGTGACAGGGATCACGGTGGTGGCTTGTTCAGAGGCAGACAGGGTTGGATGCAAGGGGCTCAGGCAGGGATGCACGCACCAAGCAGGTGTCAGTGCCATTGTGGTCTCTTTATGCCTGAGATCCCTCACAGCAGGACATTTTGTGGTTTATAGTCCGTGTTCTTCCCAGCCCGAACGCCAAAGGAAAAGCAGATGTTTTCTGAGGTTTCCAAGGTTGTTTATTCTTTCTTATCTAAAGAATTTTTCTGACTAACAAAGGTCCGACTAGCTAGTCAATCCAAGGCACACTGTCCACCCTTGGGGCAGGACTTATCTTTTATACTATAAATTACGTACCTAATGTTTACAATTACTTTCCAATACATGACACCATTATTACGCTGTCCAACTTTCTCCCAAACCAATCCAGTGGTGCCATCCTGGCCCAAAGATGGATGGCATGAAGAAGAAGAAAGAAAAACATACCACACCCAAAATCCTCCATCTTAGCTTTAAACCCCCTAATATACACATTTCTAAAAATCCACTTTTCTACCTTCTAACAATCTAATTTATACTCTACTTATTTTTTGTGACTTGTAATTATTCCTGCAATGACGGTAATTTTTCCCTGGGGCTTAAATCCAGTCCGCAGGGGTCCTGGGTACTGTGCCAAGACCTCTGATACCCCTTCCCGGGAGGTCTCGAGGCAGGACAGACATAAGGGTGAGTAAAAGCCAGCAAAGGCAGGAGAGCCAGAAGGCCAACTGGGACCAGGACAAAAGTGTAAGACTCAAGAAGCCCCTAGAAAGACAAAAGGCAAAGAACAGAACAGTCCCCACCGAGCACCCATGGCTAATGATGCAGCTTCTTTCTATGCCCCGGCTCCTCCGAAAGAGTGCCTGCTGACAGGAGACCACTGGCCCAGTCCAATATCCCACTGCAGTCCAGTGGTAGAGAAGAGACCTTTTGCCATCTGACTGCATAGTGTGTCTGGGGTACAGTGTGTTCCCCTGCTGACTGCCCCTCCCATGTGAGACATGAACTGGTGGCCAGGAAAAATGATCCTAGAGACAAGGCTTTCCATCTTCTTCTGGCTGCCTCCTGGATGTGGCACATGTGCAACCCTTCCCCATGTGCCTCTGACAAATTGTTGAGGCATAGCAAAACTGAATTGGCGCCTCACAGGTGAACAGGGACAGCAGCTGTAGCTGTCACCAAGTGGTGGGTTTGACCTTGCTGGTTTGAGGGCAAAAGACTGTCAGAAGCAGAAATGAGCAGACTGGAAGATTAAGCCATGCTTTTAAGGAGGTGCATGGAGGACAGCACAGGAGTTTTCCTTATCAGTTCTTCAGCTGCAGTAAGACTATGTTTTTCTGCTGCCAGGAAAGAGAGAATGTAAGATTAAACCCTGGAAGAAAAGATCAGAAAATGCTGAGTAAGTAAGGATATCATTTCACACCCATGAGTGTTTTGCCTTGTGGATATACCCACTGAGTTCTGAGGGCTTTCCTTCCTTTATGGGGGGATGATTACTGAGTCTAGACCCAGGTTCTTGGCCATCTCTACCTGATTCTAGATTGTAAGGACAGTCAGATTTTCAATCAAGGAGATGCATGGGCATGTGATTTAGCAATTCCTTTGTGATCAATGGCTATCAATTCTACCTTCTCCTATCACACAAAAGGAAGCAACAGCCTTCATCCTATCTCCAGCTGGAGATGTGAAAGACCAGCAGCTATGCCAGTCATTGCTATCTTTTTCCTTCACTTTCACTGTTGTCTCTTCAGGACCGGCCAACTGCAGCCTTTGAGCAGTCCTGGGCATTTCCAGGACTTCGCAACTTTCCCTCTGAATACAGCACCCGCCCCTACCTGGTGGGCATAGGTCTACCTGCCAGATTTCATAGGTATCTAGTACACATTTGACTGCCTCACACATAGGGCTCAAGTACCATGCACTATGTCCTCCATCCTTTCATTCCAATTAAAGATTTCAGTGTACCTTGTACAGGAGCACTCCACTCGTCCCCTCAAAAATGCTGATGATGTATCTCCAGCCTCTTCTTTGCCTACCACCAGGCAAAAGTGTAAAATATCTTCCTTTATGGGTCCCTGGCTCCCCTCTTTTTCCCAGTCTATTCTGGAAAGAACTGTTTTCTATTTATTAGCACATCTACACCGCAGTTTACTGACATCTGTTTCTGGATTTACAGCATAAAAAAACCTGGGAGCTCCAATTCCTCTGCTCATCATTAGCTAGGATCTTGAGTCAGATATTATCAGGTTGTTTCCAAGTTTAACTACGTGACTAATTTTCCAAGGATATGTGAAATAGCTCAGCTAAAGCCATTTTAAAGGGACCACTTCAGTCCTTTGAAATCTGGTGACATCGAAGTGCATAGACTTTAAGGAAGTTATTTAGTGACTCATGGCAGTAATTAAACCAACAATATCAACACTGCTGTGTTTCTGTTACATGGGGCATGTAACAGCTTCCCTGAAAACTGGTTTGCTCTGCTTCTGCCTGTCTGTTGACTCTCCTCTCTATGAATAAGTGCAATAGAGACCTTTAAATTCATCTCACCCTTGGGACTGTTCTTCTCATCTAGATATATAATTCATTTTGTCATGAAAAACCGTACCTCTTGAAGCAATTGCAGGCTTGTTTCCAGGAAGACCTTAGAACATCATTATTGCAGACAAGCTTTTTTACTCCTGAAGCGGTGGGATTTGGTATTAAGGAACAGAGGCAGAACAAAACTTGCTTTGGAGCTTTGATTGAATTTTTTTACTTTTCCTTTGAGCTGCAGGAGGGAGGGCTGGAGGCTGCAAGAGGCTGCAGTCTGGGCAGTGTGATGTGCTGTCCCACATTGCACCATCATGTCAGCCAACAGTAATGCTCCTTGGTATTTTGCCACTGAAACCTTCAAATGTCATTACCCCTGTGGGTAATTCTGCTTTACACTCCAGCGCATCAACTTCACTCCTGGCATGAGGAAGCTGTACTGCCACTTAGGAGATATGGCTTCAAGCCTCAGCTCTGGCTTTCAAGATCTTGGTTTGCTGCACAGCAGATTTAAATTTAGCAAGGAGTCTGTAGTGTACTTTCATAGGAACTAGAAGAAGTAGTCTTGAGGGCTAAGAAGAGTAATAAGGAATAACCACCTGGGAGCAGTAGTGGGGCAAAGGTGGGGAAGTGGTTATACTTTTTGGAGGGGTCCAGAGACACCATGAGGACAGCATCTCCCTCCAGCATCTCTGTTAGTACCACAGAATACCTAGGACTGGGAATGCTGGTGTTCCGTGGGTGTTGTCAACTCAACTTCTCACTGTCCTGGCAGCAGGCACAAAGGTGTTCTCTCTGTGAGGCCCTGCACTCCTCCTAAGGGACAAAAACCAAACAGCTTTCAACTTTCAGGTATTCTAGGCCTTCATTCACAGGAGAGAAGGGAGCTGAGCAGATAAACACCTCAGATGCTCCAGTGCAGCAGACCAGAGAAGAGGGTGTTCAGATGTGATGCCGTGCTATTCAAATGTAGATCTCGAGGCATAGCCAAGGAATGTTATGTGCTCCTTGTATTTCCCCTCTCCTTAATCAAGTCCTCGTTTTGCTTGCAGCTCAATATTTCGCTAGCATCATGGTCATCGTTGGTCTGTCTGTGGTGGTAACAGTGCTGGTTCTGCAGTTTCACCATCATGACCCCCAAGCAGGAAAGATGCCCAAATGGGTAAGCAGCTTTGGTGATAAATGTTCAAGAGGTTACTACTAAAAGAAAAGAAAATTTTCTAAAAGCTACAGTAAACTTGTGAGAGGCAGAAGTTGTTCTCTATTAATCTGAAGAGTCAGTTATAAACAGCATAATTGACCCTTATGTTTGCAATTGAAGGGAAAGAAGAATACTAAATGTGCTTTTCCACTAAAAATGCTTTGTCTTACTCTCCATTAAAAATAATTCCTCCTATTTGGCCTTTCTTTTTAACCTTATGATGGAATGGTTGAGTCATGACAAAGTTATCTCATTCAGCACGTACTTTGCAAGCAGACATCAGTACTGACAGAATGTGCTAAATAAACACTGGTCTCTACTGGGCAGTCTGTCTGCTGCCATCTGATCTGTTCCCAGTGCATTAGCATGTGGGCCCTCTTTTCACTATAGCAGCAGACTTTGTCAGCCCAGTGAGGTCTGGCACCAATGTCAGCTGGCTTTCAAATAGAATGTTTCCTTTAGATTCTCAAGTTTCATAGAAAATTATGGTTTTTCTCCCTCTCTCTTTTTCTTTATGGATTTTAAAATAGGCAGGGTGTGCTTGAGTTTACAAAATGAAGAAGAACAAAAGCAGAAGCAGATACAGATAGTCACAGTCAACTATCTACCACCCTGTTTGTAGGTGTGCAGTTGTACAATATCCCATGATATCTTGTTCACCACATTTGTCATGCTACATGATTATCCTGACATGCTGGATAATTGAGTATCACATGGTTACCAATGTCAGTCCAAGTTCAGAACTGCTTTCTAATTCCTCTCTAAGATGAACTGCTGCTTCAATGCAATTTATTTTTTAAAGTCAAATAACAATTAAACATAATTACAATTATTTCCCAACGTGTGATTTAAAAACATCTTACTTTCAAGGCAGCAGAGGATGTGAATTCTGGATGAACTTTCCTGTAGGCAAAATCTGAGTGCACAAATCTAGGAAACATTCTTCAGATGTCTACATGGACAGAGTCTTCAGCAGTGTAACAACCCATTTCATTGCTTTTTAAGGAGCCCAGACACAATGGTTCATGTTAGACCTGCTCACAGGCCCTGCAAGTCACTTCTTGCTCTCTACCAGTCTCTTGTTTTCTTGGCTGGAAACACAATGTACGGCAATTTCTCATCCAGGAGGAACCTTGTTCAGTGGCCTGACAGCTGAATTGCCATACATTACAAAATATGCCATCAGGAAGCAAAAACTGTGGAAAGCATTACTGGGAACTGCAGATGATAGACTGTAAAAGCTGTAGACCACACAAGCTGACAGGGCTGAGGGATCTCAAGAGTAAAAGAGTGAATGCTAAGTGTGTAGGGAAGAGGCTGACCCCACAAAAGTAGGCACTTCTACTCTGCAAGAAGTGGCCAAGGCTCAGTTGTTAGAATTCAAGTCCTTCTCTATTCATTTTGTTGTTATTTTGATTTGTTTTTTTCTGTTTTGCCTGTCCACCTATGTCAGGTGTTTCTTAAAGAGACACCTTGAATGACTTTGGCTCAGTTAAAAAAAATCTGAAGTAAAGAAGTAACTTAAGAAAGAAGAAATGTTTTTGCATTACGTTTTTCTGCATTTTCAGTACCAGCTGCTGCCCTTGCATTTACTTACTTCCTATAACATCCGCTTCCTGTCGGAGCCAGGTATCAGTTTATTGCAAACTCTAATCCTGATTAATTGGATATTGTTACAGGATTGTTCTCACCTCCTGCTTAAATGGATTTCTCTGCCTGAAGTCAGTTGCAGGGGGAGTCATTGGACAATTGGGCATGTGTGGGAGCTTCTGCAGACCCAGAAGACTTGAATCAATGCATTTCCTAAAGACATCTGCTTTCTAAACCATTTACAGTTGAGCAGTTTATTTTCCCTGCCTGTATCTCAAGGGAGCTGTGCTTGCACTTTGCAACAGAAGAGGGAGGAGAGTGCCTATTAGTGTTTATCCTCTCTGTAGGTGTTCACGTCCCTTATTCCACTGCTTAGAATTGTGCCTTCCTTTCTATTAATCTTTGATGACTTACAAACCAGCCTTTTTCAAGAGAGGAATTTAAATCCAAGGTGTTCAGTCAGAGCATTTGTTGGCTACTCAGTTGAGAAATGAGAGCTGCTGGCTGATTGATGCTTTTCATAATGTCTGCTGAGCTAGCATGGAAAAGAATGCTAAAGAAGGCCCAGCTAAGGAGCTGTTTGGGAGTGGATAACATCAGGTATGGACTACAGCTCAACTGACCTTTCTCTACTGACAACCAAGATTGTTGCATGGGAAAGAGATATGGAGAGACCAAGCACTGAGGGAAGAAGGGGTCTTGTGGGAAAAGGCAAGAGAACTCTGGCTCTTTGTTTTACCTAAATCAGGTTTGTTATGTTTCAGGCTTATCTTTTGGTATGCTTCAAACCTGGACATGCACAGTTCTTCTCAGGTGCAGATGTCCTTTATCAAGAGAGCTTTAATTGGAGACTCTCTGCTCTGGATTAGGCCAAGCAGGTGGCTGTGATGGAAGCTAGCACTACAACTGGATTATAGCTAGGAGAAGCTCACAGAAGGGTTGTTGACCTCTGAAGATAGCTGTACCTGTGTACTTCCTTCGTAGAAATCCATACATGACAATGCAGGTGAGAGTATAGATTCATATCATCATACTCACCTGTTTTCCAAAAACCTCTATGCTACAGCTGTGTCTTAAATTAATTGGTATGACAAGAACAGATTGATGCCTGAATGTCTGCTTTATCAAGGAAATAGGACATTTGAAATCCAAGCTAATTAAAAGCTGTGTTACTGTCTTCTGGGTATTTATTTTTCTATGGGAAATGGGTTTAACTGTAGTTATAAATGTAATTTCCCTAAGGAATAAAGACTCTGTCTTGAAAAAAAAAGGCAGCATTCCTATATAAAAGCACTTTTTCACCTCACATTTCCTTCCAGTATTAAGGCAGACATATTAACATTTTCTAATAAGAAAGTTTGTCTGACTTAGTGTTTTGGAATTTCGTAGTCCTAGAGAATTAGCTTCTCTCTCCACTTTGCAACTGACACTGTTGACACATTGCTAGTAATTAAGACCTTTATTTTGTTCCATGTTGTCCAATTTTATGTCCATGAGCAGTCAGAACACATTAAAATTAAGTAAGTTCAATTAAAGGCAGAATCAGTTTTTTAGGCTACAACACTCTAGGTTGCTATTTTTTTGTGGTGATTATGGGGGAAATAATGAAATACTTATAGCAAAATAATATGAATAATGGAAAACAATCTTTCTGGACTGTCATAGTTTAAACACAGCCAGCACCTAAGTACCCGCAAAAGCCACTTGCTCATATCCCAGCTCCGTTCCCTTGTGATGATGAGAATCAGGAAAAAAAACTCCAATACATTGTGGGTTGAGAGAAGAGCAGTTTAATAATTGAAACAGAATACAATATAATAAGAAGAATAATATTAATTATAGTAATGAATAACTGTAATAAAAATAATAACAACACCAAGGGTGAAAGAGAGAGTAATTAAATACAAGATAAACAATTGATGCACAATATAATTGCTCACCACCTGCTGGCTGATGAGCAGCAATTGACAGCCTCCAACCAACTCCCCACACTTTATACCCTTTTGGAATATCCCTCTGGCTAGTTCAGGTCAACTGTCCTGGCCATGCTTCCTTGTGGCATTATGTACACCTGCTCACTGGCAGAGCATAGGAACTGAAAAGTCCTTCATTCAGGGTAAGCACTACTTTCTAACAACGAAAACATCAGTGTTTTATTAACATTATTCTGGTACTGAATCTAAAATACCATTCTGTACCAGCTACTAGGAAAAAAAATAGCTCTATTCCAGCCAAAACCGTGACAATGATGAAGAACAAAAAATTCACTAGTGAGAGAGAAGCAAAATGACTTGCAGCAAATGGTACAGGGCTGTGACCTAGAAGAGCTCACATTGCAGAATTTAAAAATTGTTTAACTGTCTTTCACTGGTCATTGGTTTTTGCTATTATTATTATTATTATTATTATTATTATTATTATTATTACTCCTATCTGTAGTTATTAATGCTTCCTCCATTCTGAAATTATGCTTGTCATTACAGCAGAAACTCAAAAGTTGTAATTTCCCTGTTCCTCTATCTGTACTGTGCAAACAGAGAAATCAACTCTTCCTGCAGCTAAAACACCTTTGGAGGCAAAGTGCGGTCCCAAGTCAAATATGACCAAAGTAACGAGAGCAGGATTATACAGGCAGTCCTTGTGAGTCAGGGCTCAAGAGGGAAACCAGAGGCCGCATCTTTTCTATCCTTGATGTCAGATTATTTGGCTTACAGCCAGCATGATAAAGTCATCAAAGAGACCTGCCTGCATGGACAGTCCCTCTCAAGCACATTGTAAATGCCCATTTTATATGAACAACACCTGGAGGATCTTACAATGACAAGATTTTGCTCTTTTAATATGCTGCTCTTCACACAAGACGTTACTGAATCCACAGCCTTTTTCCTGCCTTTTGCAGTGAACAATGTTACCAGTAGGAATTCTAGCGGTCTCAGATTTCAGACCAAACATTTGAAGATCGGTTCACTGGAAAAGAATTCTAGATGCACTCTCCAGAGTTAGTTCCCTTAATGACCTTGACAAGAAACATATGAGGCACAGTCTGCTATGTGCACGTTGGAGCATCTTGTGATGCACCAGCACACAGGGAAATGACAGCAGTTAATAGTGGCACTCAGATTTTGAACTGCTAGATGCAATTGATTTTCTCTTTTGAAAAAAGGCTGCTGTATTATGTGGTTGAACTCCTCAAAGGAGTATAAAATAGCTTTCAAAAAAAACAATGAAAACCCAACCAAGGTCTTTTATTTAGATGTAAACAATAGCAGTAGGGATAAGAAATGTTCCAGGATCTGTGGTATAAGGATTTTTTTTCAGCAAAATCACATTTGCTTATAAAAGTATTTAACTGTATCTCTATCCTTACAATCTGAGAAATGTTCGATAACCATACTGCCAATTCTGTGCTGTCTGCTCAATTGTAGAGATCTGGGAGTATTTGATAAAGATGGGTCTCCAAGAATCATTTTGTAAAGTAAGATTTTACATATCTTCTGCTTTATAAGCTAACTGGGCATTGAACACCCCTATATTCAAGGCAGATCCAATACACAGCTATCCTTGGTAAAAAGCTAGACCCTCAAAAAAGCATTTTGAAAGCAGATAGCTGAAGAGCACATAAATCCTTCAGTATTTCTAAGAGACTGTGCAGACTAACTATAATAGTCACAAAATATTTCAAAAACTTTTAAAATGCTGAAGAATCTCCTGTATTTCTGCCATGGTAACTCTCTTTCAGGTCCGTGTCATCCTGCTGAATTGGTGTGCTTGGTTTTTACGGATGAAAAAACCTGGGGAAAACATAAAGCCCCTCTCTTGCAAATACAGCTATTCCAAGCACCAGCTGAGTGTAAGCAGCCTGGAGGTGAACGTGCTTCCTGGGCACCAGTCCAGCAATGGCAACACCATCTACAGCTACCATGCCGTGGAGAACCCGTGCTGCCCACAGCAGAACGACCTGGGCAGCAAGGGCGCAAAGATGACTTGCCCCTTAGCAGAAGATATCGAGCTTGTGCAGAAGAAAGCATTAATGGATACCCTTCCAGTGATTGTGAAGATCCTGGAGGAAGTCCAGTTCATAGCAATGCGGTTCAGGAAACAAGACGAGGGAGAAGAGATCTGCAGTGAGTGGAAGTTTGCAGCTGCTGTCATAGACAGATTATGTCTGGTTGCATTTACCCTTTTTGCCATCATTTGCACATTTACAATACTCATGTCTGCTCCAAATTTTATAGAAGCTGTTTCAAAGGATTTTGCATAAGGTTTTCAAAGATGAGCATGGTAATCAAAAAAGTGAAAATTGCCAGTAATTTTACTAGATAATTTAACTCAAATAGAGAAGTGTACTTACATGTGCTAACATACACAGAAGGGGATTAAAATAATTTCAGGACATAATTATTCCTGATGTTAGTGATTGTAGTTACTGAATAGTAAATGTATTGAACTCTGTTACTTATTCCATAGACTAGTGCCACATATACTTATGTCATGATCTGTGATAAGTGATAGACAATTTAATACAGTACAATACTACAATATATTTATTACAAGTTAACACTAGTATCAATGTCTTACTTTGAATTTGTGAACTTTTGGATATTGTTAATTTAAGTTATTATTGAAGACTATAAGTTTTGCATACTTTTGTTGTTTTCAGTATGTCTCAGTTTTATAACTACTGTTTGATGTGGCTGTGACATGCACTTCTCAGATTTGAAAGATGTATCTCCACAGTCTCATGATGCTGTATATTGTATTTACAAAAATAAACTGTCATCATATTAGCTCAAGCTAGCGCAATGACTGGATTTTTTTCTTGGTAAATTTGTTACGAAAGTACCTTTCCCAGGAAATCACTTTGTTTTGTTTTGGGTTTTTTTTGTTTTCTTTTAATTAGGAAATATTGGTTGTGACATTGGAAAGAAAATTCTTTCTCCTTGATGACAATCACGTATATAATTTACAATGCTTGCTTAACTGTTTGTCACCTTGAAATTCTACTTAATTTAAAATAACAGTGCTGTCTTGGAGCACAGTTGCTAACCTTAATGCTAACTCTGTGCAATTAGGGCAGAATCTTGTGTCTCCATAATATCGAGGAAATAGTCCACAGATTTAATTTGGCTCGTATTTCCTATCTAATCTATACCACTAAGGTAGTATTTTTTGAAAATTCTATTAATACAGTCTCCTTTCCATGTGGTCACTAGGCTTTGTTAAAGGGAGTGTATAAAAGACTAATTTTATTTTGCTATGTTTTAATGTATCAATGTTTATTATAGTTTTTCTATCTCTAAATATTATCTAATATAATGTCTATATGTTAATAACACATAATTGAATTATGCCACTTCCTGGAATATATTGGGGGAGCACTATTATCAGTAGCAGCTTTTTTTCTACCCAGTACTGTGGGTAGGACTGACACCTCTGCATGATTTTATTCTCCCCACTGATCACAGTAGAGCTACAAAAAACATAGTCTGATGTGGACACCTTTGTTTTTTGGAGTAACACAACATTTCTGTGAAAGTTCACTTGAAGAAAATAACCTATTTTCTTCCCTGTCAGACTTTCAAATTCCTGTTCTTCTAGGGCGAATAAAAAATTAACACTTCCCCTACTTGCGTGATGGATCCTTCCCATCACCGTTGGAGAGAAAGATGATCATGATTTTACTCAACAGGAAATGCTTCCATCTAAAATGGATGGTGAAGCTGGTAGTTCTATAGATTGAAGCAATATGCTACTATTTCTTCAAGGAAAAGGTCTCTCAGCTTTTCCACTATGGCCTTTATTAGGTGGTGATAATGTGCTTTAAACAGAGACTTCAATGTTTTAATGTGAAACCTCTGCAGCAGTAAGATTAGATCATCACAACCATGGATTTATCATACTTCTTGGAGTTATGTTCAAAAAAGCACCTAAGGAGTGTTTTGTGGGTTTTTTTTTGTTGTTGTTGTTTGTTTGTTTGTTGTTTGTTTGTTTTGTTTGGTGGGTTGGTTGGTTTTTTGAGGGGAACCTAGGAGGGTCCTGACTACAGTGATCTTTTTATGTTTCACTTAACTTTCCTGATTACTTCAGCTCCAGGTGCAACTCCAAGTGGTAACAATGTTTGATGGTACCATCCCCCACTGAAAATTTTATCTGTATTTCAGAGAGATTTCTTCTTCTTCATAGGAGCACTAGTGCTCTAAGTAACATTTTTCAAGACTGCAGGAGAAAAATCCTCATACCTGGTTATTTCTCATGCCCATTTTGCTGCTTCTGCTTACAAAATTGTCCTTGCTGAGATACAAAATGTGATTCAGGAGGGCTTTTCCTAATAGAAAGACTTCAATGAAGAGCATAATTATTTTGGGGCTTTAGGTTAGTTATTCCAGGCTCTTCTCTTGGACAGCAGCTGAAATACTAATTTCATTTTTCTGTTACTTGGAAGTCTAAATATCCAATTACTTCTGCAACTTGTGATGAAGGATATTAAATGAACTTTGAAGCACTTATTCAAGGACCACTAATATTTTTGCTTGAAAAGCATTTTTGAAAGTAATTTTCAGTGACAGGATAAAAAAGGTAAAAGCTGATGTTGAAGCACACAGTCACAATAACTTAGCCTCCTAATGCAAATCATGTTCCCTTATATGAAATGAGTTGTTATTTAGGAGTATTTTTTACTGGATGGATAGATATTAAGATCGGAAGGAGGATGGAAAACTATCTTAAAGCAACAGTGAAAAATTAGTTTAAATAACCTTTTTTCATGTATAAAGTCAGTGGAAATAAAAAGACCCAACATTTATAGGCCATGACTTTATACTGTTAGATTGCCAAGGCTGGATTTCCTCTTACAGAAATGTCCTAAAACTCAAATTGTATCAGTGGTATACAATTTACAACTCTTTACACTCTACTGAAACTACTTCCTGATTACTTTTTCAGATCACATATGAGACAGATCTTTTTGCTATCCACTTATCACTTGGCCTTCTGAAAGGTAATAATGATACATCAAGTTTGTAGAAAAAACTGTGTAAGACAGCACAGAAAAATAGTTACTGTACGTAGAAAACATGGCAGAATAAAGTGTGAACCAATCTAAGATTTTCCTGAGAATTACAGTACATTTGGAAGGATTGATACGTACAGATTCACAGCTTTTTATGGCCTCATCAGTTAGTGCCATGGTGCATTTAATTCCCAGAGGAGGAAGAAATCCCAAACTGATTGCAAAAGTTAAATGGCAACAAGGAACCAACCCGTAACATCTTTTCCAAAATCCAGACACTTGCAGAAATGTTACACAAGGAGTAGTGGCCTTACCACCTTACCAGGTGTCCCCTGGTAACATAAAACATGATAGTAAAGGTCCTTGTGTACTTTATCTTGCTGAGGAGCACCTTATTTCCCAGAAGGCATGATAAGCTTCTGCTATGAAGCTGTTCAGCATAAGATGAGAATCTGCCCTCGTTTATTAATCAAACATAAAGAACTGTTCATATAATTGAACATAATCTTTACTTTGACCCATGAGTTATCTTAACATATCCAAATATACACATGAAAAACTGTGGTATTTTTTGGTTTTGGTAGAATATTTTTGTCTTGCAAGTTTTCTAATTTATTTGCCAGAATGAGAAATATAGGTGTATAACTTCCAACAGTGAGTATCAAGTATTTCTATATTACAGTAAGGTTCCATACTTCTTTCATTTGAAATTAACTTTTCAGTCGTGACAACAATAAATAAGCAGGGGATCATGATCGAAACCCATTATTATGAATTACCAAGTGCTAGGAAAAGAGGATGCTATGTATTAGAAGAAAGTTAATGAGGAACAAGACTAATCTGGTATTTTAGACAAGAATAATCAAAAATCAAATACTGAGAAATCCCCAAATATTGTGAAATCCCAACAGAAATAATAAAGGCAGAACATTTAAGGTTTGAAGGCTGAAATGCCCTCCCTTTTGTGAGGCTCCTCTTGGCAGGATTTGGAATAAAAATTTAGAACTCTGTTATTGGTGAGGTTACATCTGTGTTAAGACATTGGGCTGAGCAGTGATCCTCTGGCTGAAAGGTTTTCCAGAATCCTCTGGCTGAAAGGTTTTCCAGAATTACATACCCAGTTTGGAATTGGATGCTAAACAAGGGTTTATAGGTTTGGGTTTTTTTATTTTCTTAATGGCAGACTGAAGGAGAAAGGACATGACACAGACAAAACTCCAAGTTTCAGTGTAAGGTTGAAGGAGTGGCTGTGTCCCAAGTGCTTTCAAAAGCTGCTTAATGTTGACTTCCAATAACAGAGAATTCAGTTTCCCTGATAAATTATTAGCATATTTATTACTCCTTGTTAATATCTAGCGTATAAATGAATCTAGTAATCTCAATGACTTGAAAAACCCACCTTTCATATAACAAAGCAAAATGTCAGGATTGCTAGCTGATTAAATATGAGTAAAAAAACTTTATGATGATAATCATGATCATTATTAGCACTCCAAATCCTAATCATGGCATGGTTATTTTAATATTTAGAATATGTTGATCGTGTCACAGACACAATTTTGGAAAAGGAAGTTCAGTAGTTCTTCAACACGTAGAGAATTTATTTTGTGAACAGAAGCTTCTGAGTTGTTACACAGGCTGTCAGCACACTGCTCCTATAGATTTTAATTTAATGGAAGAAACTGAAGAAGATCTTCCTGAGGAAAACATAGTTTTGACACAGACCAGATAGACTTGTCTGACTGAAGGAAAAAAATGTGTTTGGGGAAAAAAAAAAAAAGCAAAACTGAATGGTAGCAAAAAAACTATGCATTCATTCTGATGGCAAGATTAAAAAGAGATATTATTGGGAAAAAAAAAAAGAAAATTCAACGTTTTTGATTTTCAGAATGCATTCTTAGCTCATAGAGACATTTTATCTTCTTGGATTTTTAAATCCATTTATCAGAGAAAACAGGATCTAAATTCCAGACCAAGTACAGGAATATGGTACTGTGCCTTTCGGAGTATCTACTTCGTCATATAGAAAATTACTTTTATTGAAATAATTTGCATGTTTGTAGAACATATACAACATCCAGAAAGGGGAAGTATACATGACACAGTACAGCGAGTTCTAATCAAAATAAATTTGAAGATCGTATCTGTGATGTTCTTGGCTTTCAGGCACATGACCTTGCATTCCAAATTTCTCAAGCCCCATTTATTCTTAACATTCATGAACAGACCATAAAAATTGGAAGGAACCCTTAGAAATCTAAATATCCAGGTTAAAGCTATATATTCAGCTATTTTTGTCAACAAATAACACTGAGGTGTTTTTCCTACTGAAATTTCATGTCAAAAAAAGGAACGAAAAGACCTTTTTCATTGAGAAAAATCATGACAAACAAAAGGAAAAGGAAAAAAAATTCCTTTTAATATTTTGTGAAATTGACAAGAGAAAAAAATCGTCTTAATGGCATTTCAGGTAGAGATTTCTGAAATATATAGTACAGCATTGTGGTAGGGCAAATTGTGGTAAAAAAAAGGGGGAGACAGCTTTTAAACTACAAGAGGAGCATTAAAGTAGATGTTGGAAAGAAATTCTTTACTGTGAGAGTGGTGAGACACTGGGACAGGTTTCCCATAGAAGCTGTAGATGCCCTATCCCTGAAAGAGTTCAAAGCCAGGTTGGATGGTGCTCTGAGCAATCTGGTCTAGAACAAGGTGTCTCTGCCCATGGCAGAGGGGTTCAAACACAAATGATTCTATGATCCTATGATTCTATGGTTCAATGATCCTATGTCAGTACATACTGATGTAGCATTTCACTCAGCATGCTAAAAACAGATCAGATTTCATCTCCTCTGGATTCAAATGTTCACTTTAGGGCTCAAAGAAAAAAAAAAAGGTTTTGAACAGAAAAACAGTTTTTCAAAGAAATCCCTACCTGTCATTGGCAGGCAGCTGCTCTGGTTATGGATTGCTTAAAGTAACACTTGCAGATCAGCTTCAGAGCTCCTCTACACTCCAAACAAATCTCCAGGACCAATAGATTGATTTCCATAGATGAGGAAGCTGTGGCTGTGTGTTGTGGTTTAACCCCAGCAAGTAAGCAACCACCACACAGCCATTCTCGCTCAATGTCCCACCAGCAGGATGGACTGGGCAGGGAAATGCAAGTGTAAAAGCTGGAAAGATCAAAGGTGGAGAACAGTTCAGTTGCATAGGGAATGCAGAAGCCAC